>CM067328.1:54735000-55335000 GCA_034376525.1 Nicotiana benthamiana | reverse complement strand
AAGCTATGCAGATCGTAAGGTTCGAGATGTAGCTTTCATGGTTGGTGAGCGGGTATTGCTCCGAGTGTCGCCTATGAAGGGTGTGATGAGATTTGGGACGAAGGGCAAGCTTAGCCCTAGGTTTATTGGCCCGTTTGAGATTCTTGATCGAGTAGGAAAGGCGGCTTATAGACTTGCATTGCCTCCTAGCTTATCGGTTGTGCCACTAGTGATATTGAAATGGGAGCGGGTGGTACGCCTACCACAAGTGATATTGAAATGTGAGTGGGTGGTACGTCTACCACAAGTGATATTGAAATGGGAGCGGGTGGTAAGCCTACCACAAGTGATTGATTGAAATAGGAGCAGGTGGTACGCCTACCACGAGTTATGATGAAACGGGAGCGGGTGGTATGCCTATCATGAGTTATGATGAAATGGGAGCGGGTGCTACGCCTACCAAGAGATATTGAGAAATGGGATCGGGTTGCACTCCTGCAACGAGATGAGCATTGAAAGTGAAAGTTATTTTATCTATTCTTATCTATGTTAGCAGCTTAATAGTTGGCTTCATTGTCAGTTCTTGAGAATTCTGTTTATTTTTCTATTCCCAGAGCATGTTTCCCCTCCCCAGTTTTACTTTTTTATTTCCTATTGTTTCTTTCATCACATATTATATAACTACACAGGTTTATCTGGAGTCTGGTCTTAGCCTCGTCACTATATCACTGGGGTAAGGCCAGACACTTACCAGCACATAGGGTCGGTTGTGCTGATGCTACACTCTGTGCTCTTTTGCACAGATTCAGGTGTCGGAGCAGCATTTGAGCAGTAGCATTAGATCGGGAGCCAGCCTTCAGCCCACGGAGACACCGAGGTAGCCTAGAAGACATCTGCAGGCCCGGAGTCTCCTCTATCTTTTGTTTCCGCATGTTATCTCATGTACTTCGAGACAAACAATTTATATTTCCTTTCGAACAGTTGTATTTAGTATTCTTAGTAGTCTGTGAATGATGTGACACCAGTTCATGGGTAGAGATTTATGAATGTTTCCGCTTCGTGGTTCCACTTATTTAATTTAAGAGTTCCTCATTAATTTCATGTTCCCGCAGTTGTTTAATTATTCAACACTTGTTGATACTTTTGGTAAAAATACATTAAAATAAAGGAGAGGAATATATGAGTATGGCTTGTCTAGCTTCTACGAATAGGAACTATCACGACTTTCGATGGTGGAAATGATGAGAGTGAACTTGAGAATTCAATATTTATTACTACATCAATCTTGTTTTAAGAGAAAAGGAAGAAGCATTACCAATATGATTAATGAATCTCAAATTATTTGATTCTTTTTATGATTTTATGTCCTCAATTGTTAGCCACAATTCACAACATTCTTAAAGGTGAGAAATTTATAAAATTAAATAGCAAAAAGGAATTTGCATCTTCTAGAAGACTGAAAAGTCATGTAAGGATTGAATTCACTGCTATTTTTGTTCATTAGGAAATAATTAGGACATATTTATAAGAAGCATAAATATAAAGCGCATGAAAGTAAATGATAAAGTGATATTTTTATTTTGGTTAGGAACGATTGTGATATTTTAATTCAGTACTTTTTGGTTACCAGGATATTCTCTTTAGCTCTTTTTTTGTTTTAAGTTTACAGAGTGAGTGACTTTTTTTTTCGTGCTAAACAACGATTAAAATAGCCGATTTTCTTGTTCTCGTTCACCAATAAACGATTTCTTTTGAATTTCTAGCTTACGAAAGAAATTATTTCTGACACAACTGAATCTTACAATATTTTTTACTCTCTTTTCTTTTTATTATCATTGTAGAACTACAGAAATTGTGTAATACAGAGCTTTGAGATGAACTTCGTGTGACCTATAGGTTGTTATCAAAACTGTATTGATGTAATATTAATAAAACAATAAATTTTCTGGAAAATAGAAATAAAACGTTAGTAGAACTAGAACATCAAAATAAATTCTGAAAATAATTTAGGAATAAATCGGTCTCACTGCATATATACTGTGTCCTTAAGGAAATTATTCCCCTTAAGTACCCGAAGTTTTGCAATATATCCTCCCGGGATATAAGGATCAACCTCACCGGAGTGTTGGTACCAAAAATACCGATGAACAACGAACCACTCGAAGGATATAAAACACACTAGAATTTTTATGTGCAGAAGAAGAAGAAGAAGAAGAAGAAGATCAGAAAATTTCATAAGTAAATAATCTGGGATTAGAAGGAATATTTATAGCCAATTTGGCACTGCTTCTGAAAAGGTTTGCAACCATTCAGAACAACCATAGTTGTTGGAACATGATTGACACGGTTTCTGAAAAGGTTTGCAATCTTTAAGAACGGCCACAACTGTTGAAACGGGTAGGGAAGTATTGCGGGAAAAATAAAATAGATCTAAAATAATTCGGAAAAGAAAATGGACGGGATCGGACTGGGTCGGGGGTCATGGGTGATTTGAATTTTTATTAGTTAATTAATTAAATATTTGAAAATAATTTTGTTCAAAAGATCCAAATCTGAAGCCGAGCCGAGCGACGACGATGATGGCGCGTGGCTTGCCTTCTTCTTAACTTTTTAAGAGCTAAAAGATGATCTTCTCTATATATACGCAAAGATTTTCCTCCTTCTACCAATAAGGGACAAGGTGCATTAGTAGAGTGAAATCATTCAAAATTTAACTTCCCTCCATTTCTTTACCCACCATTTTCCATTCACACCTCTTTTGTTATTAATAACAAAATTCAACAATCCCCCACATGAATGGGGAATGGCTATAAACTCAAAGGAATGCACGGGCGTGTGTGTATTTTATATGCAATAATTAATTATTTCTGGATAAGTAAGTTTCCTTTTGAACTTCCGTAGTGAACTTATATCGAATATACTCGGTCAATCGGTAAATTTGATATCGTTGAACCATAGAGCTTTGTTATATACCTAGATAACATAAGTTACAGAATCAATCCTTAACCATCTGCGGTTCTCATGGTTGTGTTCGTTTCAGCCATGAACAGTGCTTGGTTTCATGAGTGCTTATACAATGGGCCTTTACTTTCATTCCCCTTGAAGCGGCTTACACTTCACACTCACATAGGTTATTCCTAAACGTGTAATCCTAAAGACATACTATTTGGTCATATCATGCCAGACTTAGCAAATCATAAAAAATCATAAAAAATCTTTAAGCTTTATTGATTCATCAAAAATCCTTAATGCATTACCTCATTTTTTGAACATTGTCTTCATTACGAGAATGGGTTGAGTTATTTGATAATGTTGAACCATCATTCATAACTTTGTTTGATCTCTTTGAATCTAGCTCTTGGGATCTCTAGTCTGCTAGATAAAGTTACCGCCATAATGACTTGTCATATGCCTTTAACCCTATTCCATTTGATGATCTTGCAACTGCCTCCCTAGATATGACTTTTGAAAGTGGATATGAAACGTTATCTCTTTACTTTACGTGTAGTCAATGTGATAACAAAACTAGATAGTAGTTGTCTAACGGTATTATGTCTCCATCGAATATGATGAGATTTTTCGTTATACATAATGCTCCATGCCCTACCTATTGCCGCTTGACTATTATAATGTATACAAATGGGTGCCAAAGGTTTGAGCCAAAATGGAATATCTTCCAATAAATTCCAGAGCCATTCACCTTCTTCATCGGCCTTATCTAAAGCTATAAATTCAGATTACGGGCGATGCACGTTTGTTTGGATGATTTCCAAGACACTACTCCACCCCCATTTGTGAAAACATATTAACTCATGGATTTAACTTCAGATGATCCGGTGATTCAATTTGCATAATTATATCCATCGATCACGAAAGGATATTTGTTATAACGCAAAGCATAATTTTGGGTATGTTTCAGATACCCCAAAATTCGTTTCATTGACATCCAATGTATTTGATTGGGATTACTTGTAAACCGACTCTGTTCGCTAATAGCACATGCTATATATGGTCCTGTATAATTCATGATATACCTAAACTTCCCAATACTCTTGCATAGTCCAGTTGTGATTCACTTTCACTTTCATTCTTTTGAAGTGCATGACTCACGTCAATGAGTCTTGGCGATTTTGAAATCCAAACTTGAACTTGTCAAGTACCATTTCAATGTAGTGAGATTGTAATAATGCTAAACCTTGTGGAGTCTTGTGGATTCTGATTCCTAATATCACATCAGCAACTCCTAAGTCTTTCATCTCGAATTGGATGGCCAACATGCATTTTGTGGAATTTATATCTGCCTTACTTTTGCTCATTATCAACATATCATCAACATATAAACAAATAATGACTTCATGACCTAGGGGGTTTTTAATGTAAACACATTTGTCACACTCGTTGATTTTTAAATCCATTTGTCAACATTGTTTGGTCAAATTTGCATGTCATTGTTTTGGTTCTTGTTTAAGTCCATAAAGCGACTTAACAAGTTTGAACACTTTCTTTTGTTTGCCAGGAACCACAAAACCCTCAGGTTGTTCAATAAAAATCTCTTTCTCCAAGTCTGCATTTAAGAAAGTTGTCTTAACATCCATTTGACGGATTTAAAGACCATATACGGCCGCTAGTGCCACTAACACCCTAATAGATGTTATCCTCATTACTAGCGAGTAAGTGTCAAAGTAATTAAGTCCTTCCTTTTGTTTATAACCTTTGACAACAAGTCTTGTTATATTTGTCAATAGTGCCATCAGCTTTAATTTATCGTTTAAAGATCCATTTCGAACCTAAAGACTTATTTCCCGGATGAACATCAACAAATTCCTATGTATGGTTATCCAAAATTTATTGAATCTCACTATTGACTGCCTCTTTCAAAAACGTTGAATCAGAAGACAACATATCTGCTTTAAAAGTTTGAGGCTCATTTTCAAGTAAGAATATCCCCAAATCTGGTCCAAAGAAAATAGACGTTCTTTGACATTTGCTACACCTTGGATCTTCTATACTTGGAGTATTTTCCTTTGGTTCTTCCCGAGGTTGTTTAGGTCTTTCACTTAATGACTCACATTCAGTCTTATATCGATAGATACTTTCATAGAATTCAATATTATCTGATTCCATTACCGTATTAACATGAATCTCGGGATTATCGAATTTATGAACCAAAAATCGACATGCTTTACTATTTGTAGCATATACAATAAAAATGCAATCTACTGTTTTTGGTCTGATTTTAACCCTTTTAGGTAAAGGAATTTGTACCTTTGCTAGACACCCCACACTTTGACATATTTCAAATTGTCTTTTCTTCCTTTCCATTTTTCATATGGAATAGATTGTGTTTTGTTGTGGGGTACTCTGTTGAGTATTCGGTAAGCTGTAAGGATAGCTTCCCCCCACAAACTCTGCGGTAATCTGGAACTTATTAGTAAAGAACTCATCATTTCTTTTAATGTCCGATTTAATCTTTCCGCAATTCCGTTGGATTGATGTGTGTAATGTGCAGTAGTTTGAAAGGATAATTCCATATTCCAAACATATTTCTGCAAACGGAGATTCATATTCTCCACATTTATCACTTATAATCATTTTGATCTTTTTATTCAATTGATCTCCATTTCATTATTATATTGCTTAAATGCTTCAATTGCTTCATCCTTACTATTAAGTAAATAAATATAACAATATCTAATGCAATCGTAATAAAAGTAATAAAATACTTTTTCCCACCTCGAGATAGTGTCGACTTCATATCGCAAATGTTAGTATGAATTAAGTCTAAAGGATTTGAATTCCTTTCAACAGACTTACAAGGATTTTTTACAAACTTAGATTCAACCCATATTTGACATTTTGATTTATTATACTTGAATTTAGGAAATACTTATAAATTAACTTCCGCAAGATTTGATAATTGACATGTCCTAAACGAATATGCCATAAATCATTTGACTCCAATAAATAAGAAGAAGTTGAAATTTTGTTCATACTGTCAACAACCATTACATTGAATTTGAAAAGGCTTTCCATGCCAACATACATTTCATTCTTGCTTACAACAACTTTATTAGAAACAAATGTACATTTGAATCCATGTTTTTACAAATAAAGAAGTAGAAACTAAATTCTTCCTAATAGTAAGAACAAGAAGAACGTTGTTGAGCGTTAACACCTTGCCGGAAGTCATCTTCAGGAATATCTTCCCATAACCTTCAATCTTGGTTGCTGCATTATTTCCCATGGAAATCTCTTCTTCAGGACCAGCAGTAGAGTAAGTCGCAAATGCTTCTTTGAAAGAACAAACATGTCGAGTGGCTCCAGAGTCAATCTTCCACTCATTTGAATTTATAACTAGGTTGCATTCCAAAAGTATTGCACAAAGATCATCAATGTCATTATTCTTCTCCACTATGTTGGCTTGTCCCTTCTTCTTATCCTTTTTTGGGAGATAACAATCAGGGCTTTTGTGACCAAATCGTCCACAATGTAGCAGATGCCCTTGAATTTCTTTTTGTTCTGCTCCTTAGTCTGTCCAGAAGACCTCTTCCTTTTCTTCTTTTTGGAGTAGTCTCCTTAACAATATTAGCTCCCACGATCGTTGAATTTCCACAAGACTTCTTCTCGGCTGTTTTGTTGTCTTCCTCAATCTTTAGACGTATCACAAGATCTTCCAACTCCATTTGTTTGTTTGTGCTTAAGATAGTTCTTGAAATCTCTCCACAAAGAAGGCAATTTTTCAATCATTGCAGCTACTCGAAATGCTTCATTCACAACTATGCCTTCAGCAATAAGGTCGTGAAAAATAAGTTGAAACTCCTGAACTTGGGATTCCACTATTTTGCTGTCTATCATTTTATAGTCTAGAAACTTGGATACCAAGAACTTCTTCAAGCATGCATCTTCAGTTTTGTACTTCTTCTCAAATGTGTCCCATAATTCTTTCGATGTATTTTTACACATTGTACAAGTTATCCTCTAAAGCGCTTAAGATTTAGCCTTTGCAAAGAAAATCTGTTTCCACGCCTCAACAATCATGAACTTCTCATTGTCCGGCATGTACACAGCAGGCACTGGAGGCTCTTCACTAGTGAATTTCTGCATACCAAGTGTGGTAAGCCAGAAGAACACCTTTACTGCCATCCTTTGAAGCTGGCTTCAGAAAATTTCCCCGATTTCTCGGCCGGAGGAACATCTGTGCGGCTTGACGAGGCTATCATTGTTGCAGCAACAGTCACAGAAGAATTTATGTTATCAATTAACATTTCTCACTATCAATAATAGAATAGTTCGATTAATGACAAAACCAGAATAGTAAACAATACTATAATCAGTAAACAATATGTAAAAACTGAAGTTTTTATATATTGTTACACAGAAAACGATGAAGCTTTTATGTTCTTCAAATTGTTTTCTGAATTTCAATATTCTGATGAAGTTTTTATATCTTCAAATCAGAATAATAAAATTCAGACGGAGTAAAAAACCACACAGGATATAATCTCCACAAACTTAATACAGAATATAATAAAATAATTTCCTTAAGATTGTTATCAAAAAAGTATTGTTGTAATATTAATAAAACAATAAAACTTTCTGAAAAACAGAAACAAAAAGTTAGTAAAACTAGAACGTCAAAATAAATTCTGAAAACAGTTTAGGAATAAATCGAGTCCACTAAATACATAGTGTGTCCTTAAGCAAATTATTTCCCTCAAGTACGCAAGATTCTCGAATGTATCTTCCCAAGATAGAATGATTTAACTCACTGAAGTGTTGGTACCAAAAACACCGATCAACAGCGAACCACTCGAAGGGTGTAAAACACATTGGAATTTTTATGTACAAAATAAGAACAACCAATAAAATCCTACTGCTGGAGTCTGGGGACCATACCCTAAAAAGGGCATAGAAGATCAGAAAATTTTGTAAGTAAATATTCTGGAATTTGAAGAAATATTTATAGTCAATTTGGCACTGTTTCTGAAAACAGCAACATCTGTTGAAACAAGAGGGAAATATTGCGTGAAAAACAAAACAAATTTAAAATAATACGGGAAAGAAAATGGATCGGACCGGACAGGATCGCAAGAATTTTGTCCAAAAAGATTAATCAGTCAATCGATCTTTGACAAATTCGAAGCCGAAGTCGAGTCGAGCGATGACGACGACGATAGCGACGCGAGGCTTGTCTTTTTCTTAATTCTTTATGAGCTAAGAGTTTCTCAATATATACACAAATATTTTATTTCCTCTACCAATGAGGGACAAAGTGCATTAGTAAAGTGAACTCATTCAAAATTTCAATTCCATCCATTTATTTTCCCACCATTTTTCATTCACATCTCTTTTGTTATTGATAACAAAATCCAACATAGGTTACGGGTTTGAACCATGAAAGAAGTCATTAATGCTTGTATTAGGGTAACTTCATAGGCGAATCAGAATTTCAAGCTTATGGGTTTCTACAACAATCTCAAGTTAATCTACATAATAACTAGACCAACGACTGGGTTCCAAGCTAAATATTCTTATACTTTTAATTATTTTTTTAGTACAAATATAGTGTCTATGCAAAAGTTACTAGGTTTACGGGAATCCGTATCCTTTTCTTTGGATCCGCCCCTGGATAACTTGACTAAACTATACTCCTTGAATGTGGCCCATTTTCGAAACAAAATAAATACAAAATATTTTGTGCATGGGATTACTTTTTTGTTGAAGTCACAGTAATTTTCTATGACGTGCATGTTGCGTAGAGATTTTCCTCAAGATCCGTTTCCTTTGACTTTGGGATCTTAAAGTGATTTTTATAATACTTTCTTTGTTGTCATTGATTTACTTTCGCGATTTTATCATTAATTGATTTTCCCATATTTTCTATTATGGTTATTTGTCGGTGTTCGAAAGCTCTCGGCTAAACGAATATTTTATAAAAAATTGACAAGAAATTCTATTAATAAGATAATAACTAATGGTTTTGATTTTTGAAACATCTTGATACATTTAGTAGATCATAGACGAGGTCTTTCTTTATTGTGATATCTTTTTATTCAGGTATTCTCGTGTGTTCCTATCATATAATTAGTCATCAATTCTTTGTAATATTGTCATTATCAAAATGAGACTTAACATCTTTACTCTCTAATCTCTATCTAAAAAGAAAATTTAAATAGCAAGATAAGAATACCTGTAGGGCAAAAATAGTCATGAGGAGCATACCAATCTAAAAATCAGATTTATTGAAGCGTGTGATCATTTCATTAAAGAGTTTAAATTTTATGTAAGAAGATCAGTTAGTTACACACATTAAAATGTTATTAAAAAATATAGAGTTTCTGATTTGACTTTCACCGTCATTTTGTTGGGAATAAACCCCCTACCAAAATAATATTCACTGTAATAACAGCGGAATAATAATGTAGCACCAAGATACGGTAATTAACAAGAATAAAAAAAATAACAATGACACCAAGATTTTTACGTGGAAAACCCTTCTGAATAAGGGAAAAAACTACGGCCCCGAGAGAAGCAACTGATATCACTATAGTAAGGAACTTTACACTTTATAGTTATGAATAAAATACTCCAAAGACCACTACAACACTCAAAAGAAATAGCCCTCTTTTGATATTCCCACCTTACTACAATATCGCTCACTCTCTATTTTTCTCACAGACTATTTTCTTATACCTTATCTGTGAAACCTCATTCTTTCTTTCTCTCTTTATTTGTGTGTTTTACAATGAAGGTAGAGATACCTATTTATAGTTGCAGAAACTCCATGTTGATGTATGCAGTGACATCATTTCTACTGCAAAAGTCAGCCGCCCAAATCCTTAAGTCAGCCACCCAAATCTTTTTGTTGATTTGGCTGGCTTGACAAAGAGGAGTAAATTTTGGACTTTTACATATGGGACTGGACCCCACAAACTCCCCCTCCAGTCCCATTTATCTAGAGGGGATAACACAGTCTTCTAGTTTGAATGCATGCGAACAAGTTCTTTGCATAGCTCGAACTTGTTCCTTGGTACAACCTTCGTCAGCATATCCGTAGGATTTTCGCTTGTGTGAATCTTTTTGACCTGTAAAGATTCGTCCATCACTTTCTCACGAATCCAGTGATATCTCACATCTATGTGTTTGGTCCTTGCATGGTACATAGCGTTCCTGCTAAGGTCTATTGCACTTTGACTGTCACAATGGACGACATACTCCTTCTGATGCAATCCAAGCTCTTGAAGGAACCGTTTGAGCCATACCAACTCATTGCCAGCTTCAGTAGTGGCAATATATTCCGCTTCAATTGTAGAGAGTGCGACACACTTCTGCAACCTCGACTGCCATGATATAGCTCCCCATGAAAATGTAAAAAAATATCCAGTAGTGGATTTTCTGTTGTCAATGTCACCTGCCATATCAGCATCCGTATAGCCCTTCAAGATTGGATCCGATACTCCAAAGAATAAGCAATCTCCTATGGTGCCTCTCAGGTACCTGAGTATCCACTTGACTGCTTCCCAATGTTCCTTTCCAGGATTTTCAAGAAACATGCTGACAACACCAACTGCATGAGCAATATCAGGTCTAGTACATACCATTGCATACATCAAGCTTCCGACTGCAGAAGAATAAGGAACTCTGGCCATGTTCCCTTTCTCCTCCTCTGTTGTAGGACACATCTGTTTGCTCAATTTAGATGACTAGCAAGAGGTGTGCTGACTGGCTTAGCATTCTTCATGTTGAAGCGTTCTAGTACACGTTCAATGTACTTCTCCTGAGATAGCCACAACTTTCTGCTTGTTCTCTCTCGAACTATCTTCATCCCTAGAATTCGTTGTGCTAGGCCCAAGTCCTTCATATCAAATGACTTGGAAAGATCTCCCTTCAACTTTGCTATCAACCCCTTGTTTTTTCCTACAATTAACATGTCATCCACATACAACAACAATATAATAAAATTATGTAGAAAATCACTCTATCTATGATATGTGCGCTTTGGTTGCATGAGCATGATTTTCAGGTATATGTTTTAATGAATGACAAACAATGAAGTCAGTGTCAAACAACGATATTATATGACAAACAATCAAACTTGAATGCCAAGAAGCATATTGATGACGGGATTGCATAGACAAGCCAAGGACGAGTTCAAAAGTTCAAGACCAAAGACCCAAGGCGTAGGTCGTTAGGTAGAACAAATGTAAGAGCAACGTTTAAAGTTATCTCGTCTTTTGGCTCAACATAGGTCATCATAAATATGCATAAAATCATTTTACCAAATCATATTTATCATAAACATATTTTAAATACTTCAAACAAAATAATTTTAACGTTTTCATTTTAACCAAAATGGTTTTTGAAGTAAGTTTTCAATTCTGGTATATTCTGGTATATTACATAGGTCATCATTAATATGCATAAAATTATTTTATTAAATCATATATATCATAAACATTTTTTAATATACTTCAAACAAAATGATTTTAACGTTTTCATTTTAATCAAAATGGTTTTTGAAGTAAGTTTTCAATTCTGGTATACAGTGGTATACACAGTGTATATCAATGGTATATAATCGATTATAATTCTTAAATAATCGATTATCTTGCATCCGTTGCCAAAGTTTTGAACACTGGAACAAAATAATCGATTATGCCATCCAAATAATCGATTATTCTTGAGCAGAATCTCATCCGATTTTGTAACGGTAAAAGGATAATCGATTATGCAAATCAAATAATCGATAATCCTTGCATAAAATCAGCATAATTGATTGCCAATTAAGCAACGGACATCCACCCTTTAACCCCTATAAAAAGAGGTCTTTTGAGATGTTTTTAATACACACAACACCTCCCAATATTGATATACATATTGACATTATTTGAGCATCATTTTAGAGCTTTTGTTGAGCCATTTGAGAGACAACTTTGAGTTGTTCATAGAGCTAAAATTGTATCTCTTTATCTACTCTTTTGAGAGAGTTCTTGTTGTAAAAGAGAAAGGTGTTTGAGAAGAACATATCTTCTCATTGATTGTCGGGTTCGCTAAGTACCCTAAGTCTTAGTGTGTGAAGTCTTGTGGTGCAGTATCCACGAGCGAGTTGAAGTCTTGGGGTGAGGTATCCTCGAGCAAGTTGAAGTCTTGTAGAGTATACATCTACAAGCAAGTGTAACGGTTTGTTAAGCACCCGTAAGCTTAACAGAGTTAGTGGAATCTCGAGAGAGTCTCTCGGGGACTGGACTAGCCACAAGTTGTGGTGAACCAGGATAAATTCGGTGCATTCTTTCCTTGTTATTTTAATTACCGAATTTATTTTATTCCTGCAATTTTAATTCCGCAATATTTATCAATATTCCTGTGCCGCACTATTCACCCCCTCTCTAGTGACGGGCATAAATCCTAACAATTGGTATCAGAGCCTAACTCTCTGAAAGCCTTAACCGGTTGAGAGCGATATATAATTTTTTTTTGAGAATATTGAACGTAGGAATAATGAGCGAAGGACACTCCACCGAAAGGCCTCCATCTTTTGATAGAAGAAATTATACATACTGGAAAGAGCGGATGAGAATCTTCATCCAATCAAATAACTTTCGATTATGGCAAATCATCAAGAAAGGTGAACAAATGCCAAAAAAGAAAGTTGGGAAAATCATGGTTCCAAAGGAGGAAAATGAATATGATGCCGAGGACATCAAGAAGGTTGAAAGAAACGCAAGGGCCGTCAACTTACTATTTTGTGCGGTGAATCAGGACAACTATCGGAAAATCTCTTGTTGCACAACCGCAAAGGAAATGTGGGATAAACTCGAGATCACTTATGAAGGTACGTCTCAAGTCCGAGAATCTAAAATTGATTTTCTAACACATGAATATGAACTTTTTAGAATGTGGGAAGATGAAAACATCGATAATATGTTCGAACGATTCTCAATAATCGTCAACGATCTTCATGCTCTCGGAAAAGTATACTCGAACAAAGATCTAGTTCGAAAAATCCTACGGAGTCTCACTCCCAAATGGCGTTCCAAAGCAAATGCTATCCAAGAGTCGATAGGAATCACGGATGTCACAATTGATGGACTACGAGGTAATCTTAAAGCTTATAAAAGCACAAATTCTTAATCCGTATCTTATAATAATTCGAATATTGCCTTCAAAGCCTCATCCTCTAAAAGAGAAGAGGTAAGTGACTCGGAAAACGATGATGCTATTACTTCCAATGATATAATTGAAAAGTTTTATAAGTTTATGAAGAAGAAAATAAAGAAGGAAGAACCAAGTCCTTCATGTCAAAATTGTGGAAAACTTGGCCACACCAAATCACATTGTCCAAAATCAAAGGACAAGAAAAAGAAGAAACACCATAGGCGCATAACATGGGATTCTGACAGCTCGGGCAATGAAACTGCCGCACTATGCCTCATGGCCAACGAAGAAGAAGAGGTAAGTATTTCTAACTCTTACTCGTTTGAAGAAATACAAAATGCCTATGATGAACTATATGGTGAATTTGTTAAAGCTTCCAAAACCATAAAAGTTTTGAAGAGAACACTTTCTTTGCAAGAAAAAGATCTTGAGAAAACACTTTCTTTGCAAGAAAAAGTTTTTGAGAAAACACTTTCTTTGCAAGAAAAAGATTTTGAAAAACAACCTTCTTTAAAAGAAAATGATCTTTTAGAAAATGACAATACTGTTCTTAAAAATAAAACCAAATCTTTAGAAGAAGAAAATAGATTTTTGGAAAATGACAATGTCGATCTCAAAAATAAAATCAAGGAGATGAATGAAGCCTCTTTAATTGTTCAAAGTTCAAATTGTTCTTCTTGTAGCTCTTTGAAAATAGAGAACGTAGAACTTAGAAATACACTAGAAAAATATAGTGTAAATAATTCTAAAACAAGTGAAGTAATTAAAAAGGATGATAGAAATGAGGTTAAACCACCTAGACACAACTCTAGGAATTTTATTAATGAGCCTAGAATTAATCATTTTAGGCCACCTAGAAATGATTCTAGGATTTTTGTTAATGAGTCTAAAATTAATAATTTTAGACCACCTAGAAATGACTCTAGATATTTCAACGCTTCTAGGAATAACAACTTTAGATCACCTAGAACGTATTTGGCTCAACCTAGACATATGCACAACCCGAACATTATATGTCATTATTGTAACCGGGTAGGACACATTGCACCCGTATGTTTTGCTAAACATAGAGATTCATATTTTGATTATAATTATTATTTGCCTAACCCCAAGGATCCAAAAGAAGTTGGGTAGCGAAAACCTATTTTTAGGTACGTTTGCAGGTGTGCTTGAAGACTACAAAATCGTAGTAGATGCACCAAGCACGAAACCTTATTGCATCAAGGGGGAATTTCGGTTAGTTATCGTATGTTTGATAAAAACGTAATAGTTGATATGTGCTAACAATTGATATTAATTATTTTTATTGATTCATGTTTTGATAACTTTTGTTTTGAACAACAAGTGGTATCAATTATTTTAAATGATTGATTCATGTTTTGATGAATATTTTTAGTTTAAATAACAGTTGGTATATTTGCGAAAAATGACCGTTATTATGGTTGGTATATTTCTACTAACTTTTGGTATTATTCTATGTCGATATGATTTTTTTAATCTAACAATTGGTATCGTCAATGTATATTCCTTATTATACTTCCTACTTTATTCTTGACACTAATAGTTGGTATTCCCAAACGGGGAAGTGTCGATAAGGGAAGGTAGCTTTTGTATACTCTTTTTGCTAATGCCAAAAGGGGGAAGAATTTAGGCGATATGCATCGAATAAGGGGGAATGTCTTCACCTTCTAGTATGCTTTAATTGAGGGGAATATTCAATTAAGGGGGAATTATATTGTTATTAAATTATTTACATGAATTGTCTGTTGAAATATAACATGAATTTAGGGGGAATCCGATATGCATATCTCCTGTTGTTTGTCATTATCAAAAAGGGAGAAATTGTAGAAAATCACTCTATCTATGATATGTGCGTTTTGGTTGCATGAGCATGATTTTCAGGAATAGGTTTTAATGAATGACAAACAATGAAGTCAGTGTCAAACAACGTATTATATGACAAACAATCAAGCTTGAACGCCAAGAAGCATATTGATGACGGAATTGCATAGACAAGCCAAGGACGAGTTCAAAAGTTCAAGACCAAAGACCCAAGGCGTAGGTCGTTAGGTAGAACAAATGTAAGAGCAACGTTTAAAGTTATCTCGTCTTTTGGCTCAACATAGGTCATCATAAATATGCATAAAATCATCTTACCAAATCATATTTATCATAAACATATTTTAAATACTTCAAACAAAATGATTTTAACGTTTTCATTTTAACCAAAATGGTTTTTGAAGTAAGTTTTCAATTCTGGTATATTCTGGTATATTACATAGGTCATCATTAATATGCATAAAATCATTTTATTAAATCATATATATCATAAACATTTTTAATATACTTCAAACAAAATGATTTTAACGTTTTCATTTTAACCAAAATGGTTTTTGAAGTAAGTTTTCAATTCTGGTATACTGTGGTATACACAATGTATATCAATGGTATATAATCGATTATAATTTTTAAATAATCGATTATCTTGCATCCGTTGCCAAAGTTTTGAACAAAATAATCGAATATGCCATCCAAATAATCGATTATTCTTGAGCAGAATCTCTTCCGATTTTGTAACGGTAAAAGGATAATCGATTATGCAAATCAAATAATCGATTATCCTTGCATAAAATCAGCATAATTAATTGCCAATTAAGCAACGGACATCCACCCTTTAACCCCTATAAAAAGAGGTCTTTTGAGATGTTTTTAAAACACACAACACCTCCCAATATTGATATACATATTGACATTATTTGAGCATCATTTTAGAGCTTTTGTTGAGCCATTTGAGAGACAACTTTGAGTTGTTCATAGAGCTAAATTTGTATCTCTTTATCTACTCTTTTGAGAGAGTTCTTGTTGTAAAAGAGAAAGGTGTTTGAGAAGAACATATCTTCTCATTGATTGTTGGGTTCGCTAAGTACCCTAAGTCTTAGTGTGTGAAGTCTTGTGGTGCGGTATCCACGAGCGAGTTGAAGTCTTGGGGTGAGGTATCCTCGAGCAAGTTGAAGTCTTGTAGAGTGTACATCTACGAGCAAGTGTAACGGTTTGTTATGCACCCGTAAGCTTAACGGAGTTAGTGGAATCTCGAGAGAGTCTCTCGGGGACTGGACTAGCCACAAGTTGTGGTGAACCAGGATAAATTCGGTGCGTTCTTTCCTTGTTATTTTAATTACCGAATTTATTTTATTCCTGCAATTTTAATTCCGCAATATTTATCAATATTCCTGTGCCGCACTATTCACCCCCCCCCCCCCTCCCTCTAGTGACGGGCATAAATCCTAAAAAAGTATTCTTAGAAAATCTTTTGAAGTATACACATGGATCAGAATAGGTCTTTATGTATGTTTGACTTTTCATGAATGAGTCAAACTTCATGTACCACTGCCTTGGTGCCTGCTTTAATCCATATAGACTCTTATTCAATTTGCACACCATGTGTTTCTTTCCTGCTACTTCAAATCCTTCTGGCTGCTCCATATAAATCTCTGCTTTCAAATCTCCACGAAGAAATGCAGTTTTCACATCCAACTGCTCCACTTCAAGATCTAGGCTAGCTGCTAAGCTCAAAATTGTTCGAATAGAAGTCATTTTGACAACAGGTGAGAAAATTTCGTCAAAGTCAATACCTTTCTTCTGTTCGAAGCCTTTAACCACCAATCGAGCTTTGTATCTGACCAGCTTGTCATTTCCATCTTTCTTGAGTTTAAAGACCCATTTGCATTTGAGTGGTATTTTACCCTTTGGAAGTTCAACCAGCTTGTACGTGCCATTTTTCTGTAGAGATTCCATCTCTTCTTGCATGGCTTTCATCTACTGGTTCTTTTCTGGATGGGACAGCACCTCCTTAAGACTTTCTGGCTCCCCCTCATCACTGATGAGGACATACTCTGTGGAAGGGTACCTGCATGACTCTACCCTTGGCCTCTCCGATCTCCTCAGAGGTTGAGGTTGGTCTTCTTCCTGAGTGGGGTGCTCCACTTCCTCGACACCTTCATCAAGTTTCTCCCCATGCTCAATAGCCTCACCAGGTTGCTCCCCCTGCTCAACAACCTCGTCGGTCGTACTTTCTGCACTTGTGGGATTGTTTGGAATAGAAGGAATAGTAACAAAGTTAGGAGTTATACCATTCTTCGCTTTTTCTAACATATCAGCAGCAGTTCCAACTTCACTTTCTCGGAAGACTACATCTCTGCTTCTGATGACCTTCTTCTTTACAGGATCCCACAATCTGTACCCGAACTCTTCATCTCCGTATCCAATGAATATACAGGGAACAGATTTATCATCCAGCTTTGTTCTCTGTTCTTTCGGTACATGTGCAAAAGCTCTGCAACCGAACACCTTTAGATGTGAGTAGGACACCTCCTTATTGGTCCAAACTCTTTCTGGGATGTCAAACGCCAATGGAACTGATGGAATCCTATTGATCAGGTAACATATTGTTTGAACTGCTTCACCCCAAAATGACATAGGTAGTTTAGCCATTCTGAGCATGCTTCTCACCTTCTCCACGATAGTGCGGTTCATCCTCTCTGCTACACGATTGTGCTGTGGGGTTCCAGAAACTGTCTTTTCATATATGATCCCATGACTTGAACAGTACTCTTCAAATTCCCTTGAAGTGTACTCACCTCCATTGTCACTTCGGAGACGTTTTAGCTTTTGACCTGTCTCCCTTTCTACTAGAGCATGAAACTTCTGGAAAACTTGAAACATCTGATCTTTGGTTTTCAAAATATAAACCCACAATTTTCGTGAAGCATCATCAATAAAAGTAACAAAATATTTGTTACCGCCCATTGATTCAATTTCCATTAGGCCACAAACATCAGAATATACTAAATCAAGTATATTCAACTTTCTTTCAGACGATGTCTGAAATGACACCCTATGTTGTTTACCAAATAAACAATAGTCACAAGGTTTTATCGTGGTACTTTTGGCATAAGAAATGAGTGATTTCTTGGCAAGAATCTGCAATCCCTTCTCGCTCATATGGCCCATTCTTTTATGCCACAAATCTGCAGAAATCTCATCTTGTGCAGCATTCAATTCGCCTTGGCATATTTCTGCATTTGTCCTGTACAACGTGCCACGAGCAACTCCCTTTGCAATCACCAATGATCCCTTGGTGAGTCTCCACTTTTGATTTGCAAAATAGTTCTCGTATCCAACTCGGTCCAAAGCAATCCCCGAATCAAGTTCATCCGTAAATCAGGTACATGCCGCACATCCTTTAGAACCAATGTGCATCCGACATTTGTCTTGATACAAATGTCACCAATCCCCGCAATCTTTGAGTAACTTGTATTACCCATTCTCACGGTGCCGAAATCGCCTGCTACATATCTACAATAAAGATCTGTTAACGGTGTGACATGGTAAGATGTCGATGTGTCAACCACCCATTCCGACTCTGGACCTGACAGGTGCATGCATTCCTCTTCATCATTTATAAAGAGGACAACATTGTCATTGTTTTGCACCATGGCAGCTGTGTTGTCGTCATTCTTCTGTCCACTAGTTTCACCTTTGCCCTTCCTTGGATTTGGGCAATCTCTTTTGAAGTGACCTAGTTGATCACAGTTGTAGCAATTTCTGGCTTTTGATTTAGATCGATTCTTTGACTTTCCACGAGCTCCGGATCTACCATAGTTGCTCGAAATCCTTTGATAACTCCTGCCTCTGACTTTTGTGATAAGAGCCTGTCCTTGATTTTCAGGCTTCTTTCTCATCTTCTCATTGAGTAAAAGAGGCGATATGACATCTTTCAACTCAATAGTAGTCTTACCGTGCAGGATGGTTGTTGCCAAATTATCGTACGAAGATGGCAACGAGTTCAATAGCAAAATGGCTTTATCTTCCTCTTCGATTTTTACTCAGAGGTCGGCAAGCTGTGTGATTAGTCCGTTAAACACATTTAAATGCGACAAAAAATTCATACCTTCACCCATGTGTAGGGCGTATAACTGCTTCTTCAGGTACAATTTATTTGTCAGTGTTTTGGACATGTATAGGCTTTCCAACCTTGTCCAAATTCCATGTGCAGTGTCTTCATCAATGATGTTATTTACCACATCATCCGATAAGTGCAACCTGATTGCACTAGCAGCTCTTTCATTCAAGTCAGCCCAATCCTCAGCTTTCATGGTATCAGGCTTTATGGCATCAGCAACTAGTACCTTGTGTAATCCTTGTTGGATGAGCAGATCCCTCATCCTTCTTTGCCATGTTGAAAACCCGTTATCTCCCTTGAATTTAGCTACCTCGTACTTTACTCCGGACATTTTTATTTTTCACCGAGTATAGTACTACCGACAATGAATAGTATTTTAGTGAAAGAGCAGCACATGTGCTCTGATACCAGTTATTGGGAATAAACCCCCTACCAAAATAATATGCACGGTAATAACAGCGGAATAATAATGTAGCACCAAGATACAGTAATTAACAAGAATAAATAAAGAGTAACAATGACACTAAGATTTTTACGTGGAAAACCCTTCTGAATAAGGGAAAAAACTACGGCCCCGAGAGAAGCAACTGATATCACTATAGTAAGGAATTATACACTTTGTAGTTATGAGTAAAATACTCCAAAGACCACAACAACACTCAAAAGAAATAGCCCTCTTTTGATATTCCCACCTTACTACAATACCGCTCACTCTCTATTTTTCTCACAGACTATTTTCTTATACCTTGTCTGTGAAACCTCACTCTTTCTTTCTCTCTTTGTTGGTGTGTTTTACAATGAAGGTAGAGATACCTATTTATAGTTGCAGAAACTCCATGTTGATGTATGCAGTGACATCATTTCTACTGCAAAAGTCAGCTGCCCAAATCCTTAAGTCAGCCAACCAAATCTTTTTGTTGATTTGGCTGGCTTGACAAAGAGGAGTAAATTTTGGACTTTTACATATGGGGCTGGACCCCACAATTTGAACCCTCGACCTAATATAGAGGTTGATGCTTGCTGAATTAGCTGACCCTCAAATCCCTTTCTCTTGACTTTTGATAAGGGCGACCAAGGATTCTTGGTTCAAAGGAGATTGGTACTAGTAGAGTCACATTCAAAACCGTCTTTTTGCCCTCTCAGTAGTAATCATATCATTCATAAGGTGGTCTGTCACCTCGGTTGGGAAGAAAAACTTTTGTTGTGGAAAAATTATTCTTCTAAACTTTTTTAACTATGTTATACTGGTGAGATTTGAACCCTCTACCTAATATAAAGGTTGATGGTTACCGATTTAGTTGACCCTCAAATCGTTCTTCTGCTTCTTCTTCTTCTTGACATTGATAAGGGCAACTAAGGATTCTTGCTCTCGAGGAGATTGGTATTGGTAGAGTCGTATTCAATTCCTTTTTTTTTTTGGCTCTTTAGCTGGTAATTCGGCCATATGGTAGTTTATCAACTTGGTTTGGGGAGAAAAATATTTTTATTTTTCGAAAATTCCTCTCCGCTTTATTAATTATTTTGTTAGGCGAGAGCTCCCTCAATATTCTTTTAAACTTTTGCAAAACTCTCCATTTATTAGAGTTAGTTTTGAATAAAGTAGATTTCATCCTAACTTTCTTCTAGATAGGATAAAGGTACTCTAGTAATGATTTATTTTTTATTTTTTATTTTTCACTTTTGCTTCAGAAGATATCATACATATACTATTTTATATGCATCATATTACATTATACGGCAATTAACGAATTTTTGTATTTTCAAGGTCTTCAATATAGTATATACAGTCTGACCTCTTTATAACAGCATCACTATATAACAATTATTCATCATAAAACTTAAGGTTTTTTGGAACTAATTTTCATGCTATGTTATAATATATAAGTTCTTTATAACATCACTTCGCTATAACAACCAAAAAAATCCGGAACAAACGATGATGTTATAAAGGTTTGATTGTAGTACTTCCTCTATCTCAATTTATATGCAATACTTCCTTTTTAGTCTATCACAAAAAGAATGTCATACTTCCTTATTTAAAAATAATTTAATCCTAAACTTCGTAATTTACTCCTAATGAGACGATTTATTTTCACACAAATATATATATAATTTGTTTTAGACCATAAATTTTAAAAGTCTTTGCTTGTTTCTTAAAATTCGTACTGAATCAAACACTGCCACATAAATTGAAATCGAAGAAGTAGTTCATTATCAAAGAGGGATGGATAGCATAACATCGTCATAGCATCTTCCTTTGATCGAGTTCATTTTTTCCCAATTTTTCTGGAAACAGCCTTTTGCAGAAATGCAGGGTAAGGCTGCGTACGATAGACCCTTATCATTTGGTCCTTTCCCGGATATCACACATAGCGGGAGCTTAGTGCACCCAGGTTGCCCTTTTTTTTTCCTGCAACCTAGTAAATCTCCCTGTATATGGCATATGGTTATTTCTTCTAAGCTAAAATGATCTTAACTTTTATACATTTACGACATATATACACGTTAAATTCTTGTAAAATAATTACTAAATGGTATTAAAAATGTAGCATATGTTTTTACCTTTTGTGCAGCTGAACTCCTAGGATTTGATAGTTTCATTCCACCATTTGTAACTACAAGAGGCAAAGAAATCCTCAAAGGCGTCAATTATGCATCAGGAGTTGCTAGAATTCGTGATGAGACTGGCTATCGATGGGTAAAAACTCCTTGTCACCAATATTAATTCTGTTCTGCATATGTTTTTAATTAGTCGCAAAAAAAAAATCAGCTCGGTGCATAAAATATGCATCCCGCATTCATGTAGGGTTCGAGGAAGGGCCGCACGCTAAGGGGTATGATGTAGACAGTCTACCCTAGTACAAGCATTAGTGGTTGTTTCCACCGCTCGAACCCATTACCTATAGGTCACATAGAGATACGTTTACCGCTGCTCAATTAGTAGCAGTCAACCATAATTATATTTTACTCATTATCCTAACCAGTTTAAAAGATTAAAGAAGGTTGTCGACATAAATCAGGTATATAAAATATTATTCTTTTAAATGAGCGGTGATGACAGTTTCACATATCTTTTCATTTTTTCTTTATTTTAAAAAAATGAACTTACATATTAAATAATTCCTAACAAATCATATCACTAAGGATAAAAATGCTAAGATTAAATAGTTTTCAAAAATAAAAAGGTGTCATTTGTTTCAATATATATGCTGATAAGTATTTGGCCTGTATTATTAGTGGATGAATATTTTCACCTAGGTGGATTTAAAAACAATGCTAAAAGATCACGTACAGTATGTAGCTCCAAAATAATTCTTGTTAGGTGTAATCAATATATACCTGCTAATATTCTAATTTCAATTTGAATATCATATTATTACTATCAAAAGGGAGCCTTGAAGTAACGGAAAAGTTATCTCCGTGTCATCTATAGATCACGAGTTCAAATCATGAAAGAAGCCACTAATGCTTGCATTAGGGTAAGCTATCTACATCATACCTCTTAGGTGCAGTATGGACAACTACATGTCTTAAAAGATGGTCAATTGACCACCCTTCGTTGGAAAATTACATACGTATATAGGTAATATATTAGGTTTTAGAGGCATATAACATATGCAGAACACCCTTAATTTGTCCGGAATTTTTTTTCACTTCTTTTAAGTTTGAATACCCTTAAAAAATTCCTAGCTCGGCCCTTGGGTGCGATTCTCCCCTGGATGCTGCATGAACGCGAGATACCTTATGCCACGGACTGCCTTTTTTATCATATTATTACTACCATTTTCTCTACATTGCATGGAATATATTTGAGATACTAATTCCTTGAAAATGACTATATTTTAGGGTGATCGTTGGAGCATGAATAGGCAACTACAGAATCATTTTTTCACAGTTTCAAGAATCATTTCCATACTTGGAAATATTGCTTCAGCTAAAGATCTCTTAAGCAAATGTCTTTACACAGTTGATATGGGCAACAATGATTACCTCAATAACTATTTAAAGCCTCAGTTTTACCTTTCGAGTCTTTTGTATACACCAGATCAGTTTGCAACCGTCCTTGTTCGACAATTTTCTAAAACAACTAAGGGTTTGTACTATTAATTTCTTCCTTTTTAATTTATTTTCTATTAATCTTATTTGCGGGTAGAGGTGGCAAAATGGTTGAAAAAATATGTTAGATAATGAACCATTTAAAAACGGGTCGAATATGGATAAAGAATCATATTATCCACTTAGAAAATGGGTAACCAAATGGATAACTAATGTGTTTAACTTTTACATTTGTAAAGCCTCAAATTGGAGTTCCCCAAGTTTGAAACACTAGGAATTCTCTTACAATTGATCATATTTAAAAAATCATGGATAATATGAATATCCATGTTATCCGCCGAATAAAAATCGTTTTTATCCGTCCCAAATACGGGTCAGATTGAATAATTTATCCGTTTTTTAAATTATTCATTTTAACCCGCTCATATCCGATCCGACCCGTTCGTTTGCCAACCCTACCTATCTGCGGGGTTGAAGGGCCGGCTAGGGTCACTTGCTGAGCTTTCTGTCTTCCGCAGTTGAGGTGGAGAGTTGAAACCCCATCATTAGCTAGTATCCCCCCTCCCCCCGCCTCTCCCTACCCTCCCCCACTTGTTGTGAACAATATTTAGCAGAAAAAAGAAAGATAAGGTTGGCAAAATGGGGCTAGGCATATGTTCATGATGGGTCAATTTGAACACAGGCCAAGTCATCCCCATCTAAAGTTGTGTTAGATTTGGGTTAAATCATGTAATACTCCAGGTTTTAGATAAAATTCCATATTGATAAAATATAAAAGAGATATTGGGTATATAAGTTAATAAACATTAGGCCCTAGCGATGCGTTTTAAGCCCGTGAGGGACTAGGCCCAAAGTGGACAATATCACTAGCAGACTGGGTTGTTATAGATAGTGTTAGATTCAACTTGAATTTAGGCAAATTCCAGCAGTTAGGCAGGCAAACCTTAATGCCGAGTCCAGGTAAATTCCATGCAATGGGGCAAATCTCAGCGCGGACGCTAAGTCCATAAAAATGTAACAACCCAGATTTTAAACAGAGTCTCACATCAACAAAACACAGGAGGGATGCTAGGTATATAAGTTAATAAATCCTTGACCTTAGTGACGTATTTTAAACTCATGAGGATCTAGACCCAGAGTAGACAATATTACTAATGGGTTAGGCTATTACAAATAAATAGCCAAAATTGACATATAAGAAAACTAATCAAAATGCTTTTTATTTTTATTTTTTGATAAGTTAGATATATCCATAACAAAGAAAAAAACCATTAGTTGCATTTGGTTATTCAATAAATTTATAAGAAAATGGATAAATTAGTTTAAACTTGGTTCAAGTTGGAGGATTGGACTACGATCTATTATTTAGCTCATCTTGATCCATCTTATTTCAACTAAAATAATCTTTGAGCTGGTTATTATCGATTCAGCCAATTTTAACCCGTCCAAATTTAATTGCCCGACCTGCTTATTCGACACCCTTATTTTCAAACATTTTATTGAATTAATTTGGTATATTTTAGACTTTGTACAGGTATGGAGCAAGGAAGGTGGCTGTGTCAAATATTGGTCTATTAGGTTGCTTGCCTGAAGAATTGAAGGAGTTTGGAGGAAATGCATCTGGATGTGTTGATTTTATAAATAGTTATGTGAAGCTGTTTAATGACAAACTCAAGCTTCTTATTGATGATTTGAACACTAATCTTCCTAATGCAAGGTTTATTTACATAAATCAGACTAGAATTTCATCTGGGGGTCCCACACCTGTTGGTAAGTTTACATATTTTCATTTTTTTCTAAAAAGGGTTTTAATTTTTATTGTTAAAAGAATTTTTAGAGTATCACGTCATTTAAAAGATAACTAGAATAAGAATATATTAAAATGTAAAAAATTCGAAAAAATTATTTATTCTTTTAAAGTGTATATGCCAAATCCTTTTAACGTAGATATATACTCCTTTTTTTCTAGCTTATATGACAATATTTTCTTATAATCCGTCCAAATTGAACGATAGTTCTCCAAAACAATTTAATTTAAAGTCTATAAGTTTCAATGATGTACTTTGATTTAACGGGACTGTAAAAAAAATTTTAAAACTTGTGATCATAAATATGTTATAACTTTATATTAAGTGTATGGTTGTAAGGCATTTGAAAGCCTTGCACTTTTAAACATGTCATGAAATTTGTGTTATAAAGCAGTTTATTAAAGGTAGAATAAGTAGTTTAAAATTAATTATTTTCATATATAAAAATATATCATTCTTTTATGAATGAACTAGTAAGTAAATATGTCACATGAAATGAAATAGAAAAAAAATGTAATTAATATGACAAAAGTGAAGAAAGTTTAAGATAATGAGACAAAGCTAAATGGTGCAATAGTCTAACGGTCCGGTCCTTCTTCGGACCTTGCATATAGCGGGAGCTTAGTATACCAGATTATCCTTTTTGTCTAGCGAGATGTAATTATTTTTGATTGACTGGTTAAATGTGAAACTTGCCCAAAAGCTTCACCTTAGCCTTGTGTCACGACCCGTTTGTCGTGACCGTGTAGATCAAAAGAAAGAGCGGGCCATCTGGAACTTCGTCGTTGGGATACGGGAACGGCATTAGCGATAAGGCGTTGTTCTCCCTTAGATGCTTCGATCTGGCCGAGTCAGGCAGGCCGACCCGGTTAAGTTTGGGGTGCTTGTCGCTGGTCATGGACTTGACAATGAAGGAGACCGAAGTAGGCCAAAGGGATCAACTGGTCGGGGGCTAGTGCCGCTCCCCTGATGAGCCCAAGGAAGGGCGAAACCGGTTGGCTTCTGCATGTGGTAAGGCTTGTCTCGAGGTAGTGGGCGGCCTCGGGACGCCGCACGGGCGTTGTGTGCTGCGCCGGGCTCTAAGCCCGTGACAAGTGGTATCAGAGCGGGACGTACTTGCTGCTGTTGCGCGTTATGGTGGGGTCCTCGGGGGAGGACTGTGCGGGTGCGTTGCCTAGGGGGGGCTCGTGTCGACGACTGCCCCATCCTGCAATGGTCTGCAGGGGCAAAACCGGGATGGCCACCAGCAAGGCCGGTTGCACGAGGTGAGGTGCGACTGAGCAAAGTGACGCGGCGTGCTTTAGCAGTATTGTACGGGATCCTTGGGCAGAGTCCTTCTCCCCAACAGCACGAGGACGTGCTGGGTTTTGGGTGGGGGAGAATGTCACGACCCGTTTGTCGTGACCGTGTAGATCAAAAGAAAGAGCGGGCCATCTGGAACTTCGTCATTGGGATACGGGAACGGCATTAGCAATAAGGCGTTGTTCTCCCTTAGATGCTTCGATCTGGCCGAGTCAGGCAGGCCGACCCGGTTAAGTTTGGGGTGCTTGTCGCTGATCATGGACTTGACAATGAAGGAGACCGAAGTAGGCCAAAGGGATCAACTGGTCGGGGGCTAGTGCCGCTCCCCTGATGAGCCCAAGGCAGGGCGAAACCGGTTGGCTTCCGCATGTGGTAAGGCTTGTCTCGAGGTAGTGGGCGGCCTCGGGACGCCGCACGGGCGCTGTGTGCTGCGTCGGACTCTAAGCCCGTGACACTTGTCTCTCCTCAACTTTTGATTATGCTATAAAATTACCCTTATGTTGGATCTTTGTTAAGGTCAAGAGAAAAATGTGACCTTTTCCTAACAATAAAGGTGATATTAGACCAAAACTTTAAAGGAAGACAATCAATTTTGCTCAATTTAGAATCGGCTATATCAATCTTTACTAACCATATTCTTCCAATTAAATTCATCTTAATCCAACATTATACAAATTAAAAATAAAATGCAAGTGAAGTCATTTCATGTTCATTAAAGTTACGAGCTCGAGCCATAAAAGCAACCACTAATCCTTGCATTAGGGTAAGCTGTTTACATTACACCCCTTGGGGTGAAGCCCCCTTAAGTCCACGCTTTCAAGAAAAATTGGATGAGATTGGATCCCAGCGGATCTAAACAATCTTATTTTTTTGAACAAAAAGACGACCCTACATAAACGTGAAATGTTTTGTGCACCAGACTGCTTTTTATCATATATTAACAAAAGGTATTTACAAAAATAGCCATTCGAATTCACCATTTAGTTGTTCTAATCGGTATATGTAAATTGTACATTGACTATACATGATTATACATATATTATATATGAATTTGTACATATATTACACATCCACCAATTATTTTTAATTTAAGCAGTCAGGTGAGTGACTATTTGGATAATTCCTGTATTTGGAATTCCAGGATTTACAGTGGACTCATCATGCTGCATAACATCAGAAACTATAGCCGAAGGACAGTGTCGTATAGGTGAAATTCCATGCAGCAACAGGGATCAGTATATTTTCTTTGATA
Source organism: Nicotiana benthamiana (assembly GCA_034376525.1). Lineage (NCBI taxonomy): Eukaryota > Viridiplantae > Streptophyta > Magnoliopsida > Solanales > Solanaceae > Nicotiana > Nicotiana benthamiana. The sequence continues at coordinate 55,307,486 of CM067328.1, read as the reverse complement.
ATTTTCACCCTACAGAAGTTGCAAATATGGCCACTGCTAGAAGATCATTTATTGCTTTGCTACCGTCGGATGCATATCCAACGGATATTAGCCAATTGGTGCAAACCTAATATTAATCTATGTGTTAATTCCTCAACCACAAGACATGTTGGTTGGTTACACAAAAGATGAATAGCCAACTAGTATTAATGTTGTTGTTTTGAACATTTAACACACAATATAATAAAATTCAAAGATATAAATTTTGTCTTTTGATGCTATAATTACTAAAGCCAATCCTTTTTGATACCTTTAAAGAGCGTATTTAAGATTTTAACTTGATGAATTCGACTTTAAAATTAGTAGCATTGAACTTATTTGTACTGTTAAAATTGAATATTCATATATGATATTTGTCGACTTATCATGTTACATATATTAGATGAAAATTTATATAAAAACCAATCCTAGGTATTCGGTAAGGTTAGAAATTTATATAAAACCTACAATTTTATTAAAAGAAATTTAAAAATCAATTCAGTACGATTCAATTCAGCCTGTTCAGCCTGTTTCTAAAGATCCATTGATACCCCCAAGTTTTAAACAAATAATTAAAGAAAGATGGATAAAATGAAGAAGTACCGCTTATTATATGATAAAAGAATGATTTTTAACTTCCTATACCATATATGAAACCTTAGTACTCTCAATGTTTAAGGATTGTGTTAATTACATTTCAGCATACCAAATTACCATTTATATACCATAATTCAAATTAAGGGTATAATTAATGCTTTATTTATATTAGGCATTAATTTAGGAGCGTATATTCTCCCATTTTCATTTACCCACCTCTCTCTCCTCCCACCCACCCCCCTCCCTATGTTTTATCTTTAGTTAGTTCCCCGATTTTCGTATACTCGCCTCTCACCCACGTTTACCATCAGTTACCCACAATTCTACAATTTTCTTCTCCAGTTAATTTCAAAAAATCATATTTTGAAGTTGCATCTGTTTTTTCAAGTCTCAAATCATGAAAAAGATCAACACTCCCAAAAAAAAACTTGAAAAGCTACATTAGCTGATATCCCATCCTTTGATATGGATGTTTTAACACCAAATTACCACCCAAAAATGCAAAATCGACACATGCAAGTGAACCTACTACTAGTATTTCATCTCCTAGACAAATCTGTACTGAGATGAGAAGCAAGCATTTCCATGATGTTGATGTTGATGTTGGTGCAGGTGATAAACCAATCGAGAAACAACTCAAACGAAAGAGGAAAGAGTTGTGTGTAGATGTTGATTTTATTGAAGATTCCCCTAAAGTTCCATCTGTGAAAAACCTAAGGTCTCTCCTTCTTCATCAAAAACCAAAAAGAAGAAACCCTCCAAAAAATTACCAAAATTGGTTCACAAAAAAATTTTGGTAAAGGTAAACACTAATTATTTTTTTTTACAGTTTTTTAATGTGATTTTGGTTGTAAAAATCTTTTGTTCAAGTGTTTTTTCGTAAAATGTGGAATTGTCCAAATTTTATAGGTTGTTTGTCTCAATTTTGTAGGTTAATTGTAATTGTGATTTTTAGACAGTGCATAAATGTAATTATTTTGTAGTTGTTTTGTAGTCTGCTGGGTAAATTGTTGATAAGGTATATTTTTCACTTTTTTTATGCTGCTACATTTACCTTCATACTAACTACAATTAATCTACATTTTGTGAGTTACTTGAACTAACTGTTATATTTTTGTAGTTATAGAGGTGTGGTTACTCTTTTCTTCCTTATTGTTTTGAGATAATGTTTACATGTGTAGATGTCCTGTATTGTTTTGTAGTTATAGATGTGGGTAGGATGTTCTTCTTTTAGTTATATTTTGTAGTTATCATGTAGTTATATGTAGATTACTGCTTCCTTTTTGTGTAAACTACTAATATTCAATAATTTTTTATTTTCTACAGAATGATCATTATTTTACACCACAAAATATTGATTATGGTGTGCTTAGATTCCACAGTTTGTGTGATCCGAGCATACCTAGACAGATAAAAGCTTTACTCTCTCCAAATGCTTTAAAGTTTCTCCAAAAAAACTTAATTTGGTTACTTATTTGGTCTCCCCACAATCTGTATGTAAAACTAAGCAATTCATCTTCTGATGAAGATGAATTGTCAAAGTCTACTGTCTCATATTTTTCAGTACTATTGAAGGGTAAAAAATTGAATTTTTCCTTGAGAGAAATTACTGGTCTAAATTGTGTGAATAAGTTTTCAGACTATGGTTACACTTCCACTTATGTTAGTCATTTAATGACTACCTATTTTACGAACAAACAAAGGGTTGAAAAGTGCCATTTGAAAAATGTAGTCACAAATAAAGTTTGAGCAAACGATGAGAATGTAGTGAGGTTATGCATTCTTTATCTGTTGGAATTTTTTCTTTGTCCTTCTGATAAAGACCATGTGTCTTTCATAGACAAGTTTACGTTCTTTCTGATAGAGTCTGATAATTTTGAATCATTATGGGGTATCAAATCTTTCAAGCAGGTTATTGAATCTGTATGACATCGTCTTAATCCCCATGTACATGCTTATCTGATACGGGGATGCTCATTAGCCTTACAAGTGTGGCTATATGAGTGTTGCTCGTCCGTCAGTACGAAGTTTGCTACGAGGTGTTCTAAATCTATACCTCTCATTTTAAGATGGTCAGCTACAAAAGGCCAGATTTGGTTAACTGCAATTGAAGAGAAGATGATCAAGCTTGAGCGGCTCAAGGTATATTTTTTCACTTTTGTATAATGTTACATTTACCTTTATAATAACTACAATTAATCTATATTTTTTTATTTACTTGAACTAACTGTTATTTCCATCATTCAGTTCACAAGCATGACTGAATCTGGAGAAGAGATTGGAGTGTTTAATCTGCCAGACAAGATTCACTATGAAGATGAACATGGTGCTGAATCATCACAGGTTCCAATTGCGGCTTCTACAACATTTGAACCCAAGGATACGGATTGTCAAGAGGATACTGAATCTGTGACTAGCAAGCTCGGGAAGTTGGAAAAGGAGATTGAGCAAGTAATATAAATAACTACAATATATTGATTTTTTTTCTACAATATAACTTCATTCCAAAACAATTATTGTATGTTATACATTGTAGTTAATTTGTGGTATAATTCTATATTGAGCAATGTTGGTATTGCACAAATCTTTGTTAAATTATAGTGGAACTGTAGCACTTTGAATAAGATTACCAACTAATTATATATTTAACTTTAGGTTGATGGAAAGTTAGCTGAATTTAGGAAGGCTGTTTTTGAGGATCTCTCAAGCCTTCGAGAGTTCATAGATGTTTCTGTGAAGAGTGTTATGAAGGTGATAAACAGGAGGCACGATGTGGACGAGTCAAAGGTAAGAATTGACATATACTTTTGTACTAAAACTAATTATGACATATGAAACAAGTATATTCAAACATACCCAAAAATTGTAGTTTGCTGGTAGTTCAACCAAAAATAATGACCAACAACAAGGAGAGAACAACCAGCAATTTCAGTTCAATATTGGTGATCAAGTGCATGCAAGCACAAGCAATACAGGTATCTACAGAATTCCTACAAACATATCTACAAACTTCAAGACAGTATTATCTAATTACATTAACCCCTTTTTCACTATGTTTTGCAGCTGCAATTTCTCCTGATTCAAGCACATGTTGACTTATATCCTTTTCATAATTTAATTACAATAAGGTTACAATGAAAAAATTTTATAATTCACACTTTAACTACAAATTCCCACATATATATACAATTCTCATTTTCTAAATTATTCATTCAAGCTGAAGTTTTAACAGAACATCTCCAAGCACATGTTGAGGAAGAACCAGAATTTGAAGAAGTAGCTGAGGCACAACAAGCAGGTATAATGTCAGAAGATCATTATATTCACTTTATATCCACAATATTGTGCATAACTACATACATCTATTTATCTTCAGAAGTTGAAGTTTCTCCTGGGGGTGTGCCAGCAATGGTTGAGGAAGAAGCAGGATTTCAGGAAGGAGCTGAGGTAGAAAAAGCATGTATAGTATCATAATATGCTTTTGAATAGATAATTGTTGCTTATACAATTATACAATGTTGTTAAAAATTCCACAGTAGACAATTCACGGGGTGACTTTGAATGAAGTTGTTCCTGAAGGTTCAGGCATTGAAAATAAAGGTCTGACATTGGATGAGTTCGAGTTGCCTGACAACTTAACACAATTGTGAGCCCATACCAAATGAAGCAACCCCTATTCATCCGGGTAGAACCAGGCAACCGAGAAAATATTCATGATCACCTTTTACACCTCTGTATAGTTCTGGAGGAAGCACCTATGTCCGACCTAACTTTTTCTACCTCAAGCACCCCTTCACAACTGTATTGGTGAAAATATAGATGCTAATTAATAGAAAGGTTCACCAACTGGGTATACCTTCGTAGTGAAAAAGTATCTAAGAGGTATGAATGCTTAATTTTACACTTTCATTTTACCATTTTTAAACTTTAAATATTTAATTCATTTTGTCATTTTTTTTATTTGATATGTTTTGTTATTACAGGAGGAAAGAATACTTTTCCAAAAAGAATAACTAAATTAAGCCTTGGTTAGACTTTGGTTGTGAAAAGGTGAATAAGAAGGGCTGGTTTTATGCACTTGCTCACCCAAGACAAGTCATCAATAACATGGTAAGTATAAAGAACAGAATCATTCACAATATGTGTTTTGTCTTCAGCTGTGTAGTGTAATTGTAGTTATATTGTAGTTTTGTCTTCAGCTGTCTAGTGTAATTGTAGTTATATTGTAGACAAGATATATAGGTTATTATGTTTTGTCTTCAGCTGTGTAATTGTACTTTATATGGACCTTATGTCTCATATTTGATGATGATTGTACGTACAAATTGGATTTTTGGTACTTTGGACAGAATTGAAATCTCTGTGTACCAAAATTGTAGTTACTTTGTAGTAACATTGTAGAGAAATTTATGATGACTTATAATATTAGATGTAGGTTGAATCTGGTTATTTTTGAGACCTTATGTGAGTTGCTATATTGCATTTGGTCCTTTGTATAGTAGCTAAAGTGTAGCAATCTATTAGATTATTTGATTAGTCCAAATGTAGTTTAAGTTGTTGTTATGTAGATAATTATGGTTACTTTGTAGCTTATAGTAAACTTTATTTTATTTTGCAGCACATTAATATTATTATGTATTATTTGACAAAAAAGAGGCAAGTATGGCCCCAACAACGACACTAGGTTCACAACAACCGATTGCTTGTTCAAGACCAAGGTTGAACGAATCTATGACAAGTTCATAAGTTCTCCACCAGAACTTAAGTATTCGGTTGTTAAATCAGATGATGATGTTGCAGAATATATCCTTGGGGATAGATTTCTTGCTAATGTTGCATGGGATGTAGTTGACTATGTCATCATGCCTGTGAACATAAGAGCATTTTCATTGGTTGCTGCTCGTTTTCGACATAGCGGACAGGCAACTTTATGTTTATGATTCCATGGTGTATTCAAACCGTCATAATACTGTTGAATAATTGGTTGATAAGTTTTCAATCATCATCCCTCTGTATTTTTCTTGCACTGGTTTCTACGGGAAGCGTAAAGACATTAATTTCAAGATCACAAAGGCATACATTTAGAAATCAATTACAGACACTCTCAACATACAGTGGGTGGTTGCGGAGATTCCACAGTAAAAGGAAGGATCACTGTAAAAAAACTATTCTCTCTTTCTGCATATATTGAGAAACCAGTTACAGACCCTCTCAACGTACAGAGGATCGTTGCGGAGATTCCACAGCAAAAGGAAGGATCACTGTAAAAATAACTATTCTCTCTTTCTATATGTTTAATTATTTTATTTTAATCAATTGTTACATAATGAAAATTTTTGATCTTATGCAACGATTGTGGTGTATTTGTGGCGGCTTTTGCGGAGTATGTTAACCTTGGAGATTTGTCAATCCCAAAAGAAGATCTTTCTGATATCGACCAACACCTTAGATGCTATGGAGCTCTATTATGGGACTATGCTACAGAGAAGCAAGAAGATGAGTCAATCAGTGAAAGTGAGGTTACGGGCGGGCTAGTAAGGAGGAAGGGTGCTCCTGCTAAAAATGAGAGGATTAGAGTACAGAGAACGAAGAAATAAAGCCTTGTGTTCCTAGTTTAGTTGATGTTATTTTATAGTTGAAATGGAATACACTGTAGGAAATATGTTATTTTGGTTGGTTACAGCACTTTATCTTCATTATATTAAACTCGAGTACTCTAATTTGCTAGAATACAATTTGCCCTTAATTTTCAAGTAATTTGCTAGAATACAATTTGCCCGCAGCTACATTTCTTATTTTCTAGACACACAATGTACCGCTTCACACTATCTAACACAGTATGTTTATGATCTGTTGAAGCCCTCACCTACAGTTGAAGAACAAATAGAAATGATAATATATCAATCATTAAAAAGGATTATCCAAAACTTACCTAAAATCAGCTACAAATACATTACAACTTATCTACAATCTACAATTACCCACAATTTGACTACAGTTTATCTATAATCTGGAAACAATGCACATTAAGCAATTTTTTTTTGCACCAAAAAAATAGATATTACCCTTAGTTTCTGAGATAATGTATTGGTGTTATCCAATTCTTTGTTGAATTTGTACCTAAGGTATGTGAAAGTATCTTTTGCCTTCAATAACTTCTCTTTCGTCCAACGTTCAAGAAGCGTCCTCATATACTCTAATAGATCAAATATTGGCAGCTCTTTTGCCTCTTTTGTTACAACATTCAACGACTCGGCAAAGATTGATGTCGTAATAAAAGTTCTATTCACTGTTGCATGTACTCTTGACCATCTATGATAGTCAATATCATATAGGTAAGATTTTACATGCGGGTCTACCTCTTCAATCTTCAACATCCTTTCATTAAATTCATCTAAGAGTGTATGATTGTGTTGTAGCAAAGTAAAATTCATGTAATTGTAGATGTCCCTTCTTGAATTTGGACCTTATATTTGTCCAAATATCCCATATGCAAGAGTAGTGTGGCATGCTCGGATAGAAATTTGATGTTGCCTTCAGTATACTCTCATTTCTATCTGAAACAACACACATTGAAGATCTTTCGCCATATGCCTCCTTGAATTGCTCAAAGAACCACTTTCAAGTCGCGTCGTTTTCAGAATCAACCACATTATATGCCAAGGGCAATATAGTACATACATTTTTAATTCATAAAATATTAATTGGCAACCCTGAAAAGGTATATAAAAATATAATTAAATAACAACTACAATATATATTCAGAATATAGATATTCTATTTATATTTTTTCTGCTAACTACAAAATAACTACAATATAACTACAATTTATAGACTGCCTACAAAAGTATTACATTATTTACCTGCTGCATCCATGGTGCTTGCTGTAAGCATAATCCCTCTATAGGCTGACTTTAAGAGTGTCTCATAAATCACTACTACTGGCCTACAATGTTGCCAACCATTTATTGATGTACAAAGAGCAACAAATGCATATGAGAAGCAATTATTTGCTGCCATCTTCAATTTAACAACAGAACCACGATAAGTCTCCTCAAGAATATAAAAATATTTGGGTAATTTGTTGTAGGTGTCAGACGGATTCCCTTTCAGAAACTGTAAAGCCTTTTCCTTGGCTCTCCATGCTTGCATGTACCAGTCCATGTTAAGATAACATGTCAGTTTGTATGTCCTTTGGTGCGTAAACAGTCTCAGGATCACAATACTTTGGAACGACCATGCTACCAACTATAGCTGCAGTACCTTTGCACTGTATGAATGGTTCGTCCATTAAGGAGCATGTGTGTTGTCGGCTGAAACTTCTTATCTTGAACATTGCCGAATTATTAATAGACGTTGCCTTGAAGTGCCATTTACAATTTTCAGCAACGCATATAAGCCAGTAGCTACAAAAAAATACAATATTTAATACATGCTATAGATGTAGAAGCAACAAAAGGACTGTTTTAACACAAATTCATTAAAACTACAATTAGCCACAGTTTAACGACTCTAACTACAATTTATAAAAACCACATATCTTTACTAAAACACTACTTTTATTGATCTATTCTCCACAAATAACTCCATACCTTCTATGACTAGATCTTTTTACTCTGAACTGGAACTTGTGCATCACAGAAAAATTCTTCATTGCCAGCGGCTACAGTTTGTTTGTCCTGATAAACTTGTCCTTCTTCAATATATGTTTGCGTAGATTCAGTTATGATTCCAATTTGATATTCCTCTATAACTGGTGAGGATGGAATTTCAAGTAACTTTAGGGATTCGGACGAACCTGCAGCAACATAGAGATAAAGTAGTAACTATGTAGATAATTTTGAAAACAACATTGCTTTATGAGCTTCAATACATTATTTTTTGTAGTTAATTTGTAGATAAATATTGTGATATTATAGATAACACACTAACACAATAACTCTCTGCAATGTCGAATTAAACATACATGCACTTGTGTTGTCGTTGGTGATTGCTAATTCCATATTGAAATCTCTTACGCTTGTACATAAATGATACAAACCTAAGTACTTATTCTCCTTTTTGGTCTCCATATACACACGAACTCCAATATCATTCCTAATCTCTATTGGAGGACAAATATCTTTCACAGTGTATTTGATTTCAATAATTTTATCTGATGTATCAATCGATAGTTGTTCTGCAATTGTAGAAGTCACAATTCCGTAGCTTGCATTCTCATCTACCACAATGGCATCAACTTTAAAATCTCTAAATCGGCCATAGTTACCCCAATTTCCATTCAATTTTAGCATTATTGGGATTTTTTACATGATTTCATATAGTTGAGAGAAAAAAGATGCAGAACAGATCTAGTTCGACAATTTAAGTATTGAGGTCGATGAACAACAATTTTGAATTCTACAATTTGTATTGCAATGTAGAATTTGTAAAAGCAATTTGAGTACTGGAGCTTCTGAAGCTTGCATTGTTTTAGAATTGTAGTGAATGACAGAATTACGCAGCAATGAGATCTCCTTCCGTTTCAAAATTCAAATTTAATGTGGAAAGAATCAAATGCAGATTTCATACCTTCTTTTTAGCGCGTTTTAAATAGCAGAATCTGCCTAATTATGAATTGGTATATAAATTATAGTAAAAGTATGGACTGAACGTGTAATTAACAAATTATGAACATTTTTAATAATACGATTTCATATATGGTATAAATAGGAAAAAACTCTCATATCTATCATAGTAAAGTAAAACGCAAGTTCTATAAAACAACTATAAGACCAACAATATAATTAGTGATATAGTAGAAAAAAATACTTAGAGGTATCATATATAAACTATAATTTTAAGCTAGAAGCTCTCTTATTTACAGTTACAATGAACATTAAAATGGTCAAATTGAAAAATCAACTAACAAAACCGTGCTTATATGATCTAAGCGAACATTAGCCAAGCTTCTAACACAATTATTGTTTTAAAACATAAAAGAAATTCATGTATAAAATAAGACAAGCCTTTTAAACTTCAACATTGTCTGAATTCTCAAAAGACGGAAAGGAAAAGAAGAACACAGGATTCAAGTTTAATATACAAAAAACAATATAAAACTTAGGCAAAGATCGTCATACCAATGACAAGAATAGAAGATTTGAAACTAAAAAAATAATCCAACAGCCTAATACTTTCTGAAAATTTTGCAGAAATATGGAGAAGTAGAGAAACTTTATGCACAGTTGAGCAAATGAAAAATTGTTTATTTCCATAAAACCTGCTAGATGTGGCGCGTCGATCGAGACGAACCATTCCGGCTACTTAAATTTGAAGTATCTTTCTTCCACATTGCCTCTAAATGCTGAAAGCATCTCAATGGTCTAACAACCTGCATGTAGCAAATGGAATCATATGTTATGCTAATTGCATAATCAGATGTCTCGGGTTCAAGCCTAGGATATGAAGTCGCATTTGTTAGGGAGTGTTCTAACCCCCCCCCCCCCCAAAAAAAAAAAAAATCAATGTGGGACTTAGTTCGAAATTAGTATTTAGTAGGGCCCCAATACGGATATATAGGACACCGGATGGGAAACCAAAAATAAATTGCAACACAGGCCATGGGCAAATAACTAAGGCGCCAACAATTCAAAGACAAACTAACATGCGACCCTTGTTGGTGAAAGATTACATGCCACCGTTACTACTCAAAAGTGCAAATAACACAAAGACTCGAGGAAAAAGACGAAAAATGAAACTAGCTCAAAACGAGAAATAAAAATCTACGATCAGATATGAGGAACAGGCAAGAAGGACATCTTCCTCGGTACAAAACCAGATCGGGATACTTCTTATTAATAAAATTGTAAGCACATAATATGTGATTCGTATTTGCTTCACATGAGCTACTTATCCCATCAGAGCCTAGATAAAGTTTTCACTAAAAAGTCGATATTTTGGAAACAGACTCTCTATCTTAACAAGGTAAGGGTAATGTTTGCGTCATACTACTCTATATTTCACAAAAGCAAGCAACTCAAGTGATTTAGCTAATACATCTTTATTCGATGATGGAAACAAACTCTCTATCCTCACAAGGTAGGGGACTCAAGTGATTTAGCTAATACATCTTTATTCGATGATGGAAACAAACTCTCTATCCTCACAAGGTAGGGGTAAGGCTGCATACACACTATCCTTCCCAGACCCCCACGGCGTGGAATAATACTGGTATATTGTTTTTGTTGTCGTCGTCTTTGTTCGATGAAACGAATGGTAAATAATTCAATTCATAGATGGCCGAAACATGAAAATCTCAAACATATAAACACCAATCAGAAAATTAAATGCATAGAAACAGTAGGAAGGAAGAACACAACAGTGGAAAATTTACCTTCCAATTGTTCTTGCGGTCAAAACTTTTATAAATGGACTCGAGCCTTGGGATAATTTGCTTGAAACTTGGACGGTTGGCTGACTTCTCATTCCAACACGCTTCAATCAACCTGGAAAACCAAAATCGTCCCTAATATTACCGCATTGGAGACAGCAGCAAGTTGATGATCAAGAAATGGTAATATCTCTAATATCAAAATTGAGGACATTTTCAAAGATCCCAATTTAATAAATGCTACAATCTATCAAGTAAAAGACCCCATTTGATCAGCTATAAACCTACTAATCCGTATATGTAGCCGAATCAAGATTGATTCCATGCGCTACTTTTATTAAAATAATTCTCTTTCATGTCAATTTTATCAGGAATACGAGAAATGACCTCCAGATCCCAGCTTCTTATGTTTTAATTTTACGCCTATGCCCTTTTGTTCAGAAACTAAATGGGAATGGGAACACATAGCAGCATCTACAAGCACTCCAGAGAGTTGCATACTAAGAAGGTTTAGCGTTAGCATGATATATTTGGTCAGTTGTCTCAACAACTTTAGCTGCTTATCATTTTTGCATATCATGATTTTGTTAAGATATACTTGCAAAAATTCCCCAAATAAAAAACACTTCAAGGAAATAGTGACGAATGAAGGCACCGATTCTAATTCTGAAAAAAAGAATGTGTAGGTAAGATTTATCGTAAGTCATACTCCCAAATCAATTGGGTGATGTTCATCATTAAGCAAATGAAACAACTTGTTCACTCCAGAGGATAATTGGTTTTCACAAACAATGAAGAAATTAACTCTAGGGAAAGGAATTAATAAACAGGCATAACTGATACATATTATCATATTCCCTCGTTTACAATTTATGTGAACCTATTTCCTTTTTAGTTAGTGCTAAAAAGAATGACCCCTTTCCATGTTTGGAAATAATTTACCTTTATGCAATGATTTATAGCCATATAAAATTTATGCGTCTCATTTTATACCACAAGTTCAAAAGTATTCTCTTTTTTCCTACACTCTGTGTCCAATCATAGGAAGCATTGATAGAATTCTCCCAATAATTAAATAAAATAACCGCCAAAAATATGTATATATTCATGATAAGGATTCATCTAGAATAGCATAGAATATTCTACTAATTAGGAAATTAATTTGTATCATTATAAGCAAGGTAATATACCTTATTGTAGGCTAACTCCTACACAAGGAGTCCCATCACATAGAGTTCTACTACCAAGGTAAATACTTTTCTTCAGTTGTCTCACTCTTCGCATGGTATCAAAGCCAAAAAGAGAAGACATTCAAGTCTAGGTCCAAGACAAGGAGTCCCATTGTTATCATATTATAAGAATCGATGTTGCTCGGGCTCTCTTAAAATGTGGCAGGCTATGTGTCGGATCCTTCAAAAGTAGTACATTTTTGGAGGATCCGACACAGGTACGGTAGCATTTGGAGAGTCCGCGCAACATAGATAATAATCAATATTTACCCAAGAATTGCATGGTTAATTATAGTCATAAGTTAAAATGAGTTTTTAGCAAATGAGAGGAAAAAATAGAACTTACTCTTTCAATCCATGGGCATAAAACTTCGCAGGGGCTTTAAAAGGAGGACGCTCTTTAGCAGCATATAATTTAGGTACATCATTTTCTTCCTTCGCATGGAAAGGGGGGTAGCCTTCAATCATCTGAAATACAGCACACCATAAAGATAAAACATATCATCTGTATGAGGGAAACAGAACTGCAAAACACGCACATCCTTGACTCACTAAATTTTCTCAAAATATAAAGTTACTTTAGAACTTCTGCAAATATGCAATATAAATGGATCAGATCAGGATTAAAGTAAATCATATATGTGGGTTGCAAGAAAATGATACATTAGATGGTAGAAGATGAAAGTTGAAGTATGTATTGCCAACATAATCACTGTTTGTATTGCCAACATAATCACTGTTTTCTAACTCATCATGTCACGCTTAAAGCAACAGTATTGCAGCAACCAAGAAGTTATCATTTCATGGCAAGCGATGCACTTCGAGAAGTGTGTAGTTTGGATAGTGCGGTGCAAGGTGATTCGAGCATGAGGCACTCTATTCTTGGAACTTGACTTCAAAAGAAGTAATAAGAGAGAGAGAGAGAGAGAGAGAGAGAGAGAGAGAGAGAGAGAGAGAGTGGGGGAGAAAATCCTCCTCTAAAATTAACCAGCAAGGAAAGAATTTTACCTCTTGTAAAATTAAAGCAAATGAAAAGACATCAACTTTGGTATCATATTCCTCGTTCCTGAAAACCTCTGGAGCTACATATCTGCCTATTTATTGCACATGATTTTTTTTATTTAAAAAAAAAAGCAGAAAACGAAAATGTTAGAAGAAATCCAAATATATGTTCTCGTTTACAATCAACAGGATCAGATCACAACATCACAATTAAAGAAAGCTTTTCTGAATCTATCAAGCAAATTTGAAAACACTTGACTGACTGTAGACCAATAGTACTTCTGCATCCACAGTGACGAACAACATATGCACAAACATCCATTTTTAACCCGGTGTACAGCTACCATATCTTTTCCAATAGAGAAGGAATAGAGGTTGAGTAAGTAACTAAGAGAAGCAGTACTCACGATAACTGTCTTCGTATGTCAGAGGCTTGTCTTCTTTAACCCTGCTGGTAACTTTCAGTAGCTTGCTTACTCCAAAGTCAGCAACTTTCAGATGTCCAGTATCATCCCGCAAAATATTCCTGTCATCTTACTCGAAAATAATAAACAATCATTACATGAAAGAACTCAAATCACGATCATGAGGCTTTATGATTGATGCTACTCAAAAACTTGGCTAGGAATTAGTATGAATACTTACGAAGGCTCAAGGTCACGATGAATAATTGCTTCTTTATGTTCATGCAAATAGTTCATTCCCCTACAACCAAACACAATATACGAAGTTATGAAATTCAACCCATCTTGCTCACATATAAGATGTAACACAAGCAAGGTTCAACATAATATGAACTTGAATAGTATGACGAAATTACTTACTAAATAGCAAGTGTGACCTGATTGGGAAGAAATTTGAAGAAAAGCAACAGGGGGATGAATCTCAGTTTTATTTGAGAAATTCTTATACTCAGCAGTAATAATCCAATCCGAGGACTACGATACAATGAAATTTATATCCAAGAAAAATTTAATAAATAATGCATAATGAGAAATTGCCTTTTTTTAAAAATTTCAACCATTTAAACCACTAGTTTTTCAATTTATAAAGAGTATTGGCCAATAGTAAAGAGTGGATGTGAACCTCGCGATGTCCATTGCAAATCTGAGAGCTTTTGTTGGTTTAAGTGCTCTTTTTCTATTCAAATATTGACGGAGATCACCCTGGAAATATGGAAAAGTCATTTCAAAGAGATAGCTTTGTAGGAAAAGTTTCAAACATATTACTTATTCAAAAAGAAGAAAAGAAAAACGAGGAGAAAAACAGAGAAACAGATCAACATGAAGAAATGGATTGAACTATAAAGCTCGACCATTGTATATAAATGTTGTCAAATATAAGTATGCATATCGGATTATTGGTAGAATCAATAAGAAAGACCTTTGGTAAGTATTCTGTCACTATCATCATAGGACTACTTTGTGTTACGGCACCAAGAAACTGGACTACATTAGGATGTCTTATCTTCTGGAGCAACGCAAGCTCATCTTGAAATGCCCTCCTGCAGAAACCTTACTATTAGAGAATGTAAATCAAAGAATAAATGAAAAGAGCTAAACAATGTGAAGAAGCAACTGCAGTTTTCCCCCCTTGTAAGTTGAAAAATAGAAGCAATATCAGTTTTATTCACTCACACTTTATCCTCATCAGCAATCACATCCTCCCCAAACTTTTTTACAGCAACTTGTATTCCACGCCATAAGGCAATATGGAACGTCCCCTACAATATCTTTGGATCAGCAGAGAAGTAGAAAGAAAATTTCTACATTGGAGCAAAAAGATATTCTAGGCCACTTCAGCAAACAATAAAATGAGCCATCTCAAAATTCTTCTAAGCATCAGATTATACCACATTAATCAGCAGATAGTTAGTTAAGGTGTCAAATGTAATACCCCAGGCGAATCCCAAATCGGCGAAACACAGGAGATATGCCGAGTAAATAAGAAAGCATGCCTTAGACCCTAGTGATGTATTTTAAACCCGTGCAGGCCTAGGACCAAAAAAAAAAAAAAAAAAAGTACGACCCAGTACAATACCACTCAGTGGTGTCTGGGGAGGGTAGTGTGTACGCAGCCTTACCCCTACCCTGGGGTAGAGAGGCTGTTTCCAAATAGACCCCCGGCATAAATCCCCAGAATTTGCTCCTGTGGCTGGGATGTTAAAGTTGGTACCAAAGCAGCCAGGTTTAGGGTGTTCTAAGGAGTCATGAGTCGTGTCTGGTAGAGTCTCATGGGTATGTTGTGCATCAAACTTATATCTGGGAGGACATGTTAGGAAATTCCCTTTTCTTTGATTCTAAAATTGTACGTTAAAGCTTAAAGCCAGAATCTAGATGAACTCCTGTCAATCTCATTAATGGTTAGCGTACCCAACACAACCATAGAGCGCAAGATTCAATACGTGAGAAGTAACATCAACTGCTTGAAATACATTAAAGGAGGTGCCAGTTAACCCTCGACTGAGTCCCATGTGAAGCTCCTCAATAGTCTTGTCAATTTTCCCGTCACGCTAACCTGTGCTAGTAGCAGAGACATGAAATAACTAACTAGGAATGCTCGATAGAGTGCTTTTTTTAAAGAACATTTACTTTCCCCCTTTTGACAAATATCTTTTCTGCCAACGTGTAAGTCTTTTCGCTACCACTGTCTTCTATAGGATTCCACATTGTTGTGTTTCTATTTGATGAGCCCAAAGGTGGAGCACATGTGCCAGAACTGTCAAATTATTCACTTCAACCACTAGGATGATCTCACACTTCCACGGTCAAACTTTTGACCAAACATTGCCTGAAACCAAGTAAGCAACTGTCTCAAGGCTTTCAGCTGGTTCCTGTTGGCATTGCAAATACTAGAATATAGTCTATGAATTAGAGGTTTGTAACTTTAGCAATGCCTTTCAGTTTTCATACACCTTATCTTCTTTCCTTTCAATTTTTATTTTCGTAATATTCACTCAGGGGATTGCATAGAAACAGTGATTTCTTACTTCACCTTGTCCTTTCTCCCTTCTCTTTCCTCTACCATTGCCCTGTTCTCGTCTTCTCGCAATTTTCGAGTAGATATTATATTCTCAAATAACCTTTTAACGTTTTCCCAATGCCCATCACACGTATTTTTCCTGAACCTGGTCCTTTAATATATGACTATCTGAAATTCTTCAATGACAGGCTAACCTTCAATTAGTATGTGGAAACCCTAGAAGCAATTTTAAATAAGAAACTGCACATCATTACAGCTCTAGAATCTTTGACGGGACAGGTACCAGTCTAAGGGCTCAAGTCAAAATTCCCTACTTGATATTTGATATCAAGTCATAAACATCAATGGCTACCAAAAATTACAACCAGTTAGCCTAAAGGCAAAGTATCACCAAAGTAAAAAAAAAATTACGACTGCAAAAGAAAGAGAAATATGACACAACAGTAAAATTAAATAAATAAGACTAGGAAGACATGAGCGGAAAAAAAATATATTACCTTGCTCAACTCAATGCTATTAGTAAAATCAAGTTCTTTAGCATCGATTTCATATTCCGGAACTTCACGACAAGTATCAACATGCATGGGAGCCTTCTGGATGTAAATTAATTTAGACAGACATCAAAAGCCAAGTAACTCTTATCACAATAAAGAAACTAAAAGCTTTTTCCCTGATCAGTAGCGAGAATGCAAAGAAAACTTACTGGAGACTTGGCACCGTGTTTCTCCAGTAGCTTGATCACTTCATGATTTTTATAATGTATTGCATCTGCAAGCGGCTGCTCGAGAAAGCTCAGATTGTTGCCAAAAATATAAGCTAATAGGAAAAACAGGAGCACTCAAATTTCGTTCCAGCTAAAAGTGTGTCCCTAAAAATTTGAGAAATCACATTGTCCCTATTTGGTGATTCCTTTTCTGATACGTTAAGAAATCAACTTATACTTTTTGGACCATTCATGATAATAACAATGTCACTTGTACATTCTTTAGGTTTCCTAGAATGCTCCGATGAACAATACTCCAGTAGTCCAGTGTTCATGAGATTGCACAGCATTAATATGAACCAACAGCTAACTAAACCTCTGCCCTATCAAATAACTTTCATAATTTTTCTTAAATTAGCCAAATGACTCTTACACCCCAGGGTCACAGCCTAAGGAGATTGAAGAAATTATAGTAGATATAAGAGGTTGAGAAAGTGGGGGTAAGACAATCTCAGACAAAGAGTAAGAATTACAAAAGGCTAAGATTTCTCAAACCAGCTCAAGTCCTGGTTCTCCTGAATACATTTTGTAATCTTAAACAAAAAAATAAAGAGAAAAAAAATGGATTTGCTATTTCTACTACTCATCCTCCCACTCTACGGGGTGTGTGTATATATATATATATATATATATATATATATATATTTTTTTTTTTTTTTTTTGATGACCGAGAAATTCGACTGGGGCCGATCCTTTAGACCAACCGCAACCTTCGAAACTCAATGGATAATGGGCCCGCCCCTCCACCCTTCTCCAGTTAAATACCAGGCTTTGCTTTGCATGGTGTGGGAGCTTGAACCTGTGACCTAAGACACTAATCCACCACCCTTTGCCACTTGAGCTAGGCCCTGGGGAAACTCTACGGTATATTTTATTGTCAAAAATCTATAAATATTTGCGTTACTCCCAAAGGAAGAAGAAAAGAAACAGTTAGAAGGAAGCAGGAGCCAGAAACAAAGAGGGAGGCAGAGAAAGTGAGGAGAAAAGAGCTGAGAGGAGGGAACCATCAGTTTTTAGGGTGTAGGACTAAAACTGTTCAAATTTTACATACATTAAGGACTATTTCCATTAAGTGGGAAGTGGTATATATCAAGTACCAAAATATTTCAACCCTCATACATTAAGGACCAATTTGATCATTTTCTCTAGTTGTGCCATATGTATAAGATGAAGAACAACTATTACATCTCCATGCATATGTCCTCATCTTAAACAAGAGTCACACATCATGTAACTTTGAAAAACAAAAATATCTTAAAGCGAACATCTATCAAATAAAGTATATTAAACCAGACAAAAGCCGGCGTTCTGAAATATTTACATGACCTAGGATGGTATTAATATCCAGTCCACCACCCTTGTTATGGTTTAATATTAATTCTTTGTCACGTCCACCCTCTAGGATATGATAATAACCTTATCTCAAGGGTGGCCTAACGGTTGAAGCTCTAGAGTGATAATCTTGGAATCAAAGTTCAAATCACAATTGAGACTACACAAGGAGTACTCTTTCTATCTGCCTAAACCATGCCGGGTAAAGTTGCGCAGTACCTGTGTTAGCGGATGGAGATACTAGGTGGAATAGTTGAGTGTCCACAAACTGACCCGAACACCAAATATTAACCGGTAAATTGGGAAAAAGGAAGGGAATATCAGGCAATTGATCAATACTACTTTGAATAACCAGCAACGTGCCCAAAAGTAACCTTCTTTTTCTCATTAGCTACATACCCGAAAGTAACTATACCAACAACATCAAACCAACAGAAAAATCATAGTGATATTCAAAAGCGGATGTAGTGCATAAGATAGAGGTTCATCCAAATCCAAAAACTTTAGTTTGGACCCTCTTTATACAACAACAACAACAATAACAACAACCACAAACATAGTGAAATCCCACAAGTGGGGTCTGGGAGGATAGTGAGTATGCACACCTTATCTCTGCCTTGTAGGTAGAGAAACTGTTTCCAATAGACCCTCGACTAAAGGAAAGAGGTTCGAACCCTCTATATGTGTTAATAAATTTACTAAATAAGTACAAATAAAAGGTCTCGAACCTAGTAAACTGAACTCAAACTCATTGGGGTCGTTTGGTTACCTTGTGGGATAGACAACGATCTGGGATATCCATGGGATTAGCTATCCTACCTTCTATATGGGGTAGCTAATCCAATCATTTTTATATACAATTTATCCATCCACTAGCTAATACGCATAATCCAACATGGATTAAATACAATCCCATATTCTATCCCGGGATTAGTATTCTTATCCCGGTAACCAAACGACTCCGTAATGTTCAAACCATGGATCCGCCTCTAGTGACAATCAAACATCCACAAACCAAATAGCCAAAAAAATTTACATGTAACCAAAAGTGATATGATCATTATCGTACCGTGCTACCCCAACGATCTTGGGGATCAACTTGAGCACCATTATCAAGCAACAACTGCACAACATCAGTGGAACCTTGGCAAGCAGCAACATGAAGAGCAGTCCTCTTATCAATGTCCCTAAAATTAACATCAGTCCCACATTCCAATAGCTCTTTTATCCCTTCTATATCAGCCTCGTTCGCCGAATACATTAGCCTTACCCTTGGATCAATATCAATTACGACCCCATCTTCACCATCTTCCCTTTCACCTCTTTCTGGTGCTAAAGAAGACTGTTTTCCCAATTTGAATCTTACAGGTGAATTGGGTTGTTCCATTTTTTCAAGTAAATGACACACAAATTACACTAAAACCCTAAACAATTGAAATTAATGTACCCAAAAAAACAATTGGAATTAGCAAAAATTAGTGCTTGAACTGAATCTTTAATCAGATTGGGGAATGAATATTGGAACAATTTGGCAAAAAAGAAAGAAGTTGGGCAGTGGCTACCGAAGTTATGAGTAAAAAAATATGTAAAACCCTAGAATTTTGAAAAATTAAAAGGTTTAAAATTCAAGAATCTCCTTTACAATTAAGGAGGTAGGTCCACTTCTAAAACAAGAATTTGCTATAATTATTAAAAAAATTAAAAATGTGACTTTTAAATTTGTAAAATGAGAAGACGAAAAAAAGTTATAATATCTGGTATTTCACGCCTTTCACTCATTCCTGATTTTCCCCCTTTTATCCAGCGGTTTCTGACTAATAAAACAGCTCACGAAAATCTAGAAACGACAAAACTATGTAATAAATAAAGAGAAAACTGTTATAAACTAAAGTAAAGACAAGAACAATTATGCAAGAACAATAGCAATAGAGAGAAGAGTAGAGAGAGTTCTTCTTATTGAGAGTTAGGAGTGAATTACAATGGTAGAGAGCACCTCTATTTATAGGGAGGAGGAAGATCTTGCTACCAATAATAGGACTCTAAAATCTCTCTAATTAAATACATTAATACCTTAAATAGAAGTGTAAGAATCTTCTATTTCATAACACTCCCCCTTGAATGTCTATTCAATGATGTGCCTCGTTAAAACCTTAAAACAAAACCCAATGGGAAAAATTAAAGTAAGGAAAGAGTACACATGTTTGAATATGCGCCTATTGGTTGCCTCGTTAAAAACCTTGCAAGGAAAACCCAATTGGGATAAAACCTTGTAAGGGAAAAAGAGTGCAACGCGCCTTAACTCCCCCTGATAAGAACATCAATTTATGTCCTTAAGTCTTCGCATTCCGATCTTGTGAACTAGCTTCTTGAAGGTTGACGTTGGTAGAGATTTTGTGAACAAATCAGCCAAATTGTCACTTGAACGAATCTGTTGAACATTGATATCACCATTCTTTTGAAGATCATGTGTGAAGAATAACTTTGGTGAAATATGCTTCGTTCTATCTCTCTTTATGAATCCTCCCTTCAATTGAGCTATACATGCTGCATTATCTTCATATAAAGTTGTGGGTAGTTTATCACATTTCAAACCACATTTGTCTTGGATATGATGTATTATCGACCTTAGCCACACACACTCCCGACTTGCTTCATGAATAGCAATTATCTCGGCATGATTAGATGAAGTAGCCACAATTGATTGCTTAGTCGATCGCCAAGATATGGCGGTTTCTCCACAGGTAAACACATAACCCGTTTGAGACCGAGCCTTGTGTGGGTCAGACAAATATCCAGCATCAGCATAACCAACAAGATCCGGGCTGCAATTCTTTCCATAAAATAGGCCCAAATCGGTAGTCCCCTTTAGGTACCGCAATATGTGTTTGACCCCATTCCAATGTCTCCTCGTAGGAGCTGAGCTAAATCTTGCTAAGATATTAACTGAAAAAGAAATGTCAGGCCTTGTAGTATTTGCAAGATACATCAATGCGCCAATTGCGCTAAGATATGGTACTTCAGGACCAAGTATCTCTTCATTCCGTTCTTTAGGTCGGAATGGATCTTTGTTCACTTCAAGTGAACGAACAACCATCGGTGTACTTAACGGATGTGCGTCATCCATATAAAACCGTTTCAATACCTTTTCTGTATAGGTAGATTGATGAACAAAAATTCTGTTTGCCAAATATTCAATTTGCAAACCAAGACATAGTTTAGTCTTCCCGAGATCTTTCATCTCGAATTCATCTTTTAGATAATCAATTGCCTTTTGGAGTTCTTCAGGGGTTCCAATAAGGTTTATGTCATCAACATATACGGCAAGTACAACAAATCCCGATGTTGTTTTCTTTATAAACACACATGGGCAAATGGCATCATTTATATAGCCTTCTTTCAACAAGTACTCACTTAGACGATTATACCACATTCGTCCTGATTGCTTTAGACCATACAAGGACCTTTGCAATTTTATTGAAAACATGTCCCGAGATTTGGAATTGTGCGCATTTGGCACCTTGAGTCCATCGGGAATTCTCATGTATATGTCGTTATCAAGTGAGCCATAAAGATAGGCAGTAACGACATCCATTAAGTGCATGTCCAGCTTCTCATGGACAGCAAAACTTATGAGATAACGAAAGGTTATCGCATCCATTACAGGCGAATATGTCTCTTCATAATCGACACCAGGCCTTTGGGAAAAACCTTGTGCAACAAGTCGTGCTTTGTATCTTTGTACTTCATTTTTCTCATTTCGTTTGCGTACAAAGACCCACTTGTAGCCAACGGGCTTAACACCATTAGGTGTTTCAACTATAGGGCCAAAAACTTCACGTTTTGCCAGCGAATTCAATTCAGATTGAATTGCTACTTGCCATTTTGGCCAATCATGTCTTTCTCGACATGCTTTCACAGATTGAGGTTCGAGATCCTCACATTCTTTCATAATGTTAGATGCTACATTATAAGCAAAGACATTATCTACCACAACATCCACTCGATTAATATTTGCCTCAATATTAATTGGATTTGGGAGTAGTTCCGTATTTTCAAGAGCTTCAGGCTCAATAGATTCTTCGTGAATCTCGGAATTAATCAAATCATGAGCGTCCTCATGTGATTCTTTCATAGTGTCATTTAGATCGTTCTTTTTCCTCTTTCTAGGATTTCGATCTTTGGAACCTAATGGTCTGCCACGCTTCTGGCGTGCATTTGACTCATTGGATATGACACTAGATAATTGTCCAATAGGGACTTCAATATGGATCGGAACATTTTCCGCAGGAATGTGGGATTTCGTTATCCTCTTCAAGTCCGTAAATGCGTCAGGCATTTGATTTGCTATTCTTTGCAAATGGATAATCTTTTGTACCTCTTTCTCACAAGTAGATGTATGTGGATCAAGATGAGATAATGATTCATTTTTCCACAAAATTTCCCGTTTGGTTTCACCAACTTCTCCCCCTAATTTTGGGAAAAGTGTTTCATCAAATCGACAGTCTGCAAATCGTGCAGTAAACAGGTCGCCTGTCAATGTTTCAAGGTAGCGAATGATGGAGGGCGAATCAAACCCAACATATATTCCTAACCTTCTTTGCGCACCCATTTTGGTGCGGGATGGCGGTGCTACAGGCACATATACGGCACATCCAAATATCCTTAAATGGGATATATCGGGTTCATGACCCAAAACGAATTGCAACGGAGAATACTTGTGGTAATTCGTCGGCCTGAGACGAATTAGCATTGCTGCATGCAATATGGCATGACCCCACACTGAAGTGGGCAGCCTCGTTCTCATCAGTAATGGCCTTGCAATCAACTGCAAGCGCTTAATTAACGATTCTGCAAGACCGTTTTGAGTGTGAACATGGGCTACAGAATGTTCAACTTTTATCCCGATTGATAAGCAATAATCATTAAATGCTTGGGATGTAAACTCAGCAGCATTATCCAGTCTAATGGACTTGATTGGATTATCTGGAAAGTGTGCTCGTAGCCGAATTATTTGTGCCATTAACTTCGCAAACGCCAGGTTGCGAGATGACAACAGGCACACATGAGACCATCTACAGGATGCGTCTATCAAGACCATGAAATACCTAAACGACCCACTAGGTGGGTGAATAGGTCCACAAATGTCCCCTTGTATACGTTCCAGAAACTGGGGTGACTCAGTCCCAACCTTTGTTGGGGATGGTCTGATAATCAGCTTGCCTTGATAACACGAAGTGCAAGGATATTCATTACTTGAGAGAATTTTGAAATTCTTTAACGGATGCCCATATGAGCTTTCTATAATCCGTCTCATCATGGTTGAACCTGGGTGACCCAGTCGATCATGCCAAAGTACAAATGTATTGGACTCAGTATTCTTTAGATTTACTGTTGAATGTGCCTCAATTGCACCTAATTCTTGTCCAATACAGGCCACAAGATAAAGACGGGAATTTCTCAATAACCCTCTTTTGGCCGGAGACATTCTTTGAAGTGAGGACGAGATATTCAAGATTATCTTCATCCATTGTCTCAATATTGTAGCCATTCCGGCGTACATCTTTAAAGCTCAACAAGTTTCTCATAGACTTGGAGGAGAACATTGCATTCTCTATGATTAACATCGTGCCCTTGGGCAGAGTTACAATAGCTCTTCCGGAGCCTTCAATCAATTTACTACTTCCAGAGATTGTAGTAATGTTTGCCTTACACATATTCAGTTGAGAGAAATACTTCCTTTCTTTGAGTATTGTATGTGTAGTACATGAATCAACTAGGCAAATACTTTTACAGTTGGATGTTGATCCAAGTTCGCTTTGTGAGATATCCATTTTGCTTTCCCATAGTTTGACATACAAAAAAGGAGATACACGAACATAAGAATAAACAAGTTCAATCCTTTTGTGTCACATAATATTTTCAAAATCTGCTACTAACAGTTGACTAACAAATCAGATATGTTGTCCATAATCAATTACTATGCAGTTTGAAAATTTCAGCGTTTTTCATAAGACAATCGATTATTAAACACACAATCGATTGTTGGAACATAGACAATCGATTGTTAAACACACACAATCGATTATTTGTTATTTTTGAAAAACTTCAGATCACACTGTTTAAGACAATCGATTGTTCGATATCGACAATTGATTGTGGATGATTTTTGAAAAATTCCGGACCTCACTGTGTCTGACAATCGATTGTCAAATATAGACAATCGATTGTTGATCATTTTTGAAAAATTCTGGACCTCACTGGATAAGGCAATCGATTGTTCAGACATAGACAATCGATTGTTGATCATTTTTGAAAAATTCCAGGCCACTATTTTTAAAGACAATCGATTGTTGATCATTGACAATCGATTGTTTTGCAGTTTTATGCAAAACGTGAGATAACCGACTAGTTTTTCAGGCTAGTCGATTACCTCTACTGGAAAATAAACATTTTATTGATATTTGAGCATATTGAAAACATTCTAATGAACTACTACAAACATCACATCATGAACTAACTAATACGAGCTAATGCTAATGACTATTAATTTATTCATTGACTAATACAAGTAGAATCAAACAGCTCCATCTTCTTTCATCACGGTTCCGCCACCGATTAGGTGGTCTATCTTTCCCTCGGGTTGCTCAAAGAAGTCTGCCACATCCAGGTGGGTGAAGTCAAAGTTGTCGCCAGAGACAAAATTTGTTTCAGAGCGTTTTCTCATTCGAGAAGCTTGATAAAGGTCAACCAAGTGTCTTGGTATTCGGCAAGTCCTAGACCAGTGCCCGTTTCCACCGCAACGATAACATATAGTTTCTGAACTATTTGCCTTAGGATCTTCGGGATCCCGTTTCTGCTTTCGGTGGTTATCTCTCTTTGGGGGGTGACGGACTTCTTTGGAATTTCTTCCTTGTCCACGTCCTTGGCTTTGACCCCGTTTATGACCATGACCACGGTCCTTTTCATGTTTGGCATAGTGAGAGTGCACCATATCTGCTTCAGGCAGTGGTGTAGACCCAGTTGGTCTATTTTCGTGATTTCTCATGAGCAGTTCATTATTTCGCTCAGCCACTAGTAAGAGAGAAATCAGTTCAGAGTACTTCGTAAAGCCCTTTTCTCTGTACTGTTGTTGCAGTACCATATTGGAGGCATGAAACGTTGTAAACGTTTTCTCAAGCATATCGTAATCGGAGATGTTATCTCCACATAGCTTCAGTTTAGAAGTAATTCTGAACATTGCAGAATTATATTCAGAAACGGACTTAAAGTCCTGTAGCCTCAGATGGGCCCAATCATATCGTGCTTGTGGCAGAGTGACCAACTTCAGGTTGTCATATCTCTCCTTTAAGCCGTTCCACAAAACGAGTGGATCCTTGACGGTGAGATATTCAATCTTCAAACCTTCGTCAAGGTGGTGGCGCAAGAAAATCAAGGCCTTCGCACAATCTTGGGTGGATGCTTTTTCTTTATCTTTGAGGGTGTCTCCGAGACCCATAGTATCTAGGTGGATTTCAGCATCCAACACCCATGTCATATAGTTCTTGCCCGAAATTTCAAGGGCAACGAACTTTCTTTTCATAATGTCAGACATACTCGAAAATTAAATTAGGAAGAGGGAAAATACCTTGGATTTTCGAGAATGGTACTTGAGACGGTAGAGTCTCGTGCTGATAACGTGTTATAAACTAAAGTAAAGACAAGAACAATTATGCAAGAACAATAGCAATAGAGAGAAGAGTAGAGAGAGTTCTTCTTATTGAGAGTTAGGAGTGAATTACAATGGTAGAGAGCACCTCTATTTATAGGGAGGAGGAAGATCTTGCTACCAATAATAGGACTCTAAAATCTCTCTAATTAAATACATTAAAGACATTCACCTTAAATAGAAGTGTAAGAATCTTCTATTTCATAACAAAAACAGAAGTTATACTGAGTTTTTCAAAGGGTTTTAGGGATGACGACAAAGTCGCCCTTTTTTCCTTTGATTTATTGTAAATTTTCCTTTTATTCCACCCCACATGTGACTTATGTGTGTTGATGGTTCGGTCTGGATCGGTTTTTTTCTAAAAAAGAATCAAATGAAGTAAGTCAGTTTTTTAAATATTAGAATCAAACCAATTAAATTGATTTTTCTCGATTCGGTTTATGTTAATTTTTTGGTTTTTTGTCGGTTTTTCTTAAATATAACACATATACTACCAAATACATATTCCGACGATCACATTTTCAATGTAACACTATCAAATCAATTGTCTTTTGAAAACTCTATTATTTACCAAAATATATTGATGATAATTGAATCAAATAGTGATGAATAATTTAAGAACTCAATTAAAAATGTGTATTTTTAACACGAAATGGATTCTTACCCAATCAACTAGAATATAAAGGTAAAGAACTATATTAAAAGTGCAAACTATTAACATTTACCATAGATTATTTGAAACTTGTATAACAATATACATATATAGGTGTAATAATAAAGTTGAAATAGCTATTTCTATAGTCAGTTTTGGTTCGGTTTTTTTCTGATTCAACCAAAACCAAATCAAATTTGATCGGTTTTTAAAATTCAAAATCAAAACCAAACCAAACCAAAAAGTATCGATTTATTTGGTCGATTTAGTTTGGTTTTTCGGATTTTTATGAACACCCGTAGTGACTCTATTGCCCTGCAAATTCCAACGACATTAATTGATATCAAGTATTCGTAGTATTGTGGAGTAATTAAAAAATAGCCAGATTTACAAGTAATAATTGAAAAATAATTATAGTTTCAAAAGTAATCAAAATTTAGCCACTTTTCATATAAAAATAAATCTGAATGAAAACAGTATTCAAAATCTGAAAAATATTCCAGCATAATATACTGGATTTCGGATTTCTTACATGTGAACTTCCAGCATAATATGGCTGAAGTTCCTACATAATATGTTAGAAGTTCATACACATATGCTCCAATCTCCAGTACATTGTGCTGGAACTTTTCGTGTGCTGGAGTTTCAGCATAATACGATGGAAGTTCTTACACAGGTACACGAATCATCGTGTTATGGCAAAATAGTGGCTATTTTTCAATTACCAACCCGAAAACTGGCTAGCCCGTCCTATTTTCACTTTGTATTACGGTTCAAATTCATACCATATATGGTCCATTAAAAATAAAAATATTCCTACTATAATTTTTTCTGTTCACATACTCGACCTGAGCATAGATGGATTCATGATTTAAATTTAACGAATTTAATTTTTAAAATTCTTAATATTAATTTTATTTTACGATTAAAATTATGGGTTCAGATCCATATTCGTTGAGATTTACTAAATTTTACATATAAATTTATAATAATTCATATCGAGAGTTATAAGTTCAATTGAATCCATGGTCTAAAAGCTTTATCTCCCAAAAAAAATAAAAGGACATAAGACTTTCATTAAGATAAAGTGATCTTATTTATCCCACCACAATCTTTAATGCCATTTTAGTGATGTCATCTTCACTAGGTTAACCAACAAAATAAAAGGAAGTTGTTTTATGGGCAAGTTTTATTATACATATAGTGACATGGGCGAAGCCAGAGTGTAGAATACGAGTTCGGTCGAACCCATTAGCTTTTATTCAAATTTTGTATTTGAGTAGCAAACCAATTAGACTACTAAGATTTTCCTATCTCCTTTTAATATTACTCTAATGCATAAATTAGTGAATGTTTGCTGAGTCAAAGATTAGATGGATCACCAAATATTTATTAAGAGTCAACTAATTCTTAGATTTTCCCATTCGTACAGATGCATCAACTATTAACAAAAGCAAAATGGATAAGAGTAGGTTATTGGTTACATGCACTTGGGCCATTTCTTCTTTGTAGGTAAGAAATGGATAATAATGATTGGCTATTTCTAATTATTTATTTATGTAAAGGTCAAAGAAATAAACTCATGAATATTCTCTCCTCTTTTTCTTCTTTCTTTTTTCACGTCAACTTGATATTTATTTAACCTAGTTTGAGTATGTCTTGTTCCTATGAGTGGCAATATGAGCCTAAACTCATGCAATTCACCCAATTCATCCATAGATTAATGGGTTAGGTACAAATATTTTAGTTGTTCCCAAACCTTTATTTTTGAATTATTTTTACTTGTTTACAACTATTAATATATACTATCTATATCTATATCTATCTCTCTTTGTATCTATTTATATCTATATTAATATAAAAGCACAAATAATTTAAGCTAAATATTGAACGACTAAAATATTCTTGAAATATTAATCGACTTTTATAACCTTAATATTTGTATAAATTGAGGATATAATTATAAATCACCTAAGAGTAGAATGGGTATTTCTTTTATTTATATATTCTATTTTTCTATTATGGCTAATTTTATATTTTTTATTTGGTTTTTTATTTAATATATTCTTAAAACTCCAACTTGAAACTACTCCCAATTTGAATGAGTAATTTTTTTTCATTTTTTATAGATAATTATAAGATATCTATATTTATGAATTCAAATAGAGTAAACAATTAATTCAAAAAAATTAGTTAGAAAAGTAGTTTTTTTTTCCATAAAACTCCAACTTGAAATTACTCCCAAATTTGAATTGGCAAATTTTTTATTTTTTAATTTCGTTTTATATTTAAACTAATTTTAAATCAATACTTGGCGTCTTATTGATTAGTTATTTTTATTTATTTATACTTTCCTATTTTTAATATAGCAAATTATATGATATCTTCATTTATAATTCAAATAAAGTAATCAATGAATTAAAAAATTTAAGAAGGTTTTTCTGTCAAAAAGGTAGTTTATTTTGTCTTAATAATGCCACTTTTAATTATTAATATTTTCGTTTTTTTATTGTATCACTTTTTTTTTAATTTTATGATAACTTAAAACTCCAAAGTGAAACTAATTCCCAATTTGAATGAGTAGTTATTTTTTTTTCGTTTTATAATCTAGCTAATTATAATATAACTATATTTATTAATTCAAATAAAGTAACCAATTAATTCAAAATTTAAGAAGTTTTTTTAGTTAAAAAGTTTTTTTATTTTGTCTTAAGAAGTTTTTCCTTTACTTCACTGAGCCGAGGGTCGATTGGAAATAGTCTCTCTGTCCTTTTGGGTAGGGGTAATGCCCGTCTACATATTAGCATCCCTAAACCCCACTTTGTAGGACTATACTGGGTAGTTATTGTTATTGCCACTTGGCCTTTTGTGGTTATGCCACTCGTCTTAATAATGTGCTTTTGCCTCTCTTTTTATTATCTATATAGATATATAAATATATAGATGTATGACAAAGTTAATTTTACTCCTTTTAGTTACCACTTCTATGAATAAATAATACATTCGTGCTACTCAATTGTTTTTAAACGATATCCATGAATATTAAGTGATAAAATATAACTGCATATGTATTTAGAGGCCCTGCAATCGGAAAGTGAACATGGTCGCAAATTGTTTAACAACAACAATTTCCATTGAAGGAAAAGCTTCATGCCTCAAACTATAATAAACCATCAACAAATGAGTACTATTTAAAATGTTTATTGAGAGTCCTTCGTAAAGATTATTTGGGAGGATAGCTGTGTAAGTAACTTTTTCAAATAAATAAAATAATTTTAAATGTTGGTCTATAGTTGATATAACATACTCTTACACGGGCAAAAATTAATTTTACTATGCGGTTGAAACTATCTACATCCGATAGCCATAAAAGTGAATAATTTTTCTTTTTGTGTGTGTGGAATATATATATATATCGGCTATTATTTGAGAGTGATTATATAATGTCATTTATCTTTATTAGTACACTTACTTTTATATGTTGCATTTTCAAGAGGGATATCAATGTTAACAACAAGAATTTTAATCATAACTAAGCCGTCAAAGTATATAAGGGAACAAACACCAAAAATATTGTATATATAGAAGTATTAGGTAAGATAATTATGGTGATTATATTTCTTGTTTCTCTATTATAAGTGCTTATATTATTCCTCGGCCACGATGATAATGTCGAATCATTTTAAATTCAAACATTACGTATGTGTAATCTCATTTGAAGATTATTACATTTTCTTCCGCATCATCTCTTGCTTTCATATAGATAATATTTTAAGTAAATTTAATTCTTAGTTCCTTAATTTATAAAAATAACTGATTGAGAATCTACGTGAAAATGAATGTTAAATTTTTAGCAATCAAACATCAACGTGTCATTGTTATCGTGCAATGCACGTTCATAGAAACTAGTATTATTTAAAAATACGAAGGTCCTTAGCGAAATATCGCTTGTATTTTTTGTCCTGTAAGAATAGATTTCATATTACACGAAAGTGTAATTTAAGTTTTTCCCTAATTTTAGGAGCTCTTAATCAATTAAAATTTAAATATTAAATCTTTTCCTTATTTGAATATGTAGAAAGTCCAAAATTAAAATCGAATAGAACTTTACTCTATAAGAACTCTTCCCTTACTTGGACAAGTTAACGTAATTTTTTCAATATTAATTTTCAGAATTGAAAAATAAATAAAAGGAAATTAAAAAGGAAAGAAGTACAGAAATAAAAAGGTTTACCTGTTTTGACTCCTTCGAAAATTGAGATTGCATCTTTTTTTTTCTTTTTCTTTTTAAAAAACTTATTTTCACCTTTTGTTTGCTTTTCTTTATTCTCGATTATTACTATTATTATTTCTTTTTGTCATTGATTTAAAAGAACTTAATCTAAGTGGAAAGTTATGTTGAGATATTGGGCTCCACGAAGCCCAATCTGAAGAACAAGCAGGCAGCAATAGATGTTATATAAGTAGCCACTTTAGGAAATTGTAAATATAGCCATTCTTTATTTACTAGACACACCTGTATACACACACACACAGATATTTTAATTTTATGTTTTGTGTATTTTGATATAAGCGAGGGGTCGTTTCATTTGCAGAACATTAATTTTTTTTCGAGAAATAAAAAAAGACACCCTTTCAGTTTTCTCTCCCTTCTCTCTCTTCGCCACTGTTCATCGTCTTCATTTCTCCTCAAATCCATGGCATCCATGGAAGTTAACATGGTATCAGAGCGGGTCATTCGACTCTCCTCGTCAAGAGCTATCATCCGATACTAGCCTCATCGTTTATCGTTCAAGTTTTCATCAGTTTTCACAACCTAGGGTTTTCTCCGTTTTTCTTCGCAGTCGGTTAGTATTTTTTCTTCGATTTGTCAATTTTGAAGTTGTTTGTTGCTTCATCGGTGGTACTCGTGGTGTATTCACAAAAGTTTTGTGTTTTCTCTTTGATTCATCAATTTTGAAGTTTGGTTGTTGTTTCATTGGTACTACTGGTGGTGTGTTCACAGAAGTTTTGTGTCTTAAATCAATTAGTTCTTGAGTAACAGTTTTGTATCTCATATATTTCATTCATTTTTGTTCATTTGTCGTCACTCACACTTAAAATGACTGATGAAGGTGAAAATCCTCTTCCTGTACCCACTAGCTTTGTTCCTGACCCGTCGAATCCTCTATTTCTTATGTCTTCTGATGTACCTGGGGTTTCTCTAGTTACCAACCAGTTTTCAGGTGTTGGTTTTGGGGGTTGGAGAAGGAGTATAATTGTTTCCTTATCAGCTAGAAACAAATTAGGTTTTATCGATGGGTCTGTTCCAAAACCTGCTGCAAATTCCCTTCAATCTAAGCAGTGGGATAGGTGTAATAACCTAATCATATCCTGGCTTACAAATTCCCTTTCACCTGAAATAGCTGAGAGTGTCCAATACTCCGACACTGCTCAGAGTATTTGGAATCAGCTAAACATTAGGTATGGAGCAGTCAATGGCACAAAAATTTTTGAGATTAAGCTAGAGTTAGCCTCTACCACTCAGGGTTCTCTGGATATAGCATCATACTTCAATAGGTTAAAGAAGTTATGGGATGAGTTGAATTTTATGAGGTCTTCAAGGTGTAATGCATCTAGTTGTGGTGCTGCATGTACTGTTAGAGCTGAATTTCAGCAGGAAGATGATGAGAACAAATTACATCAATTCCTTATGGGACTGAATGACACATACTTGGGGATTAGAAGTAACATTCTCATGATGCAACCCCCTCCTTCACTAGACACTGCCTACAACATATTACTTCAAGATGAAAGACAAAGACAGGTCAGCCGTGTGCCATCACAATTTGGTGGTGAATCTAGTGCCTTCAACACTCACTTCATCAATAAACCTCCTACTAAAACCCCTGCACCATATCCACATTCCAAGCAATTTAACCAAAAACTCAACTTTAACACCACAAAGCCAAACATTACATGTAGATACTGTAAGAAACCAGGTCATGCAATTGATAAGTGCTATAAGCTGCATGGATTTCCACCAGATTTCAAGTTTACCAGAAACAGAAGAATTGCTGCTAATGTTGAAACACAAGGATGTGCAAGCCCAATTGATTCTTCAAGCTCAAGTGAGGGTAATCAGGGGCAATCTAGTTCAGAACCTGGTATACCTGGGCTAACAAAGGACCAATATGCACAGCTCCTGATGCTTCTTCAGCAGACTCAGATTTCAGAATCTCAGCATCAACCAAACATTATGGGGTCTGCAAACTTTGCTGGTACTCTTCCTTCTTATTTCAGTCCTTTAAAAGATATTTCTTATGGTGCTTGCATGTTGACTAGAGTTAATACATACATTTGGATTATAGATTCTGGTGCCACTGACCATATGACCTCTAATAAAACCCTTCTCTTTGACATCAAACCATTGGTTGTACCTTTCTTAGTTGTGTTGCCAAATGGTTACAAAGTGAAAGTAACCTGTACTGGATCCATCAAATTTTTGTGTTTTACTTTGCATAATGTGCTCTATATACCTAGCTTTCAATACAATCTCATCTCTGTCTCCAAACTTGTACACCAACTGAATTCTATTGTTCTATTTACAAAATTTTCTTGCTTGATACAGGCCCCTTCTCTGAAGAGGCCACTGGAAATTGGTAAACTGGATGATGGACTTTACAAACTTGTTCAGTCTTCTGATTCTTCCCTTTCCCCTTGTCATTACAATTCCCCATTAGCTGTTGCTTCTGCTTCTTCTTCTCAATCTTCTTCTCATTGTGGAAACCATTCTGAATTGAATAAAATGGAGATCTTGTGGCATAATAGACTGGGACACATCCCCTTTGTAAAAATGAAAACCATCTCTTCTATTCCATACAAGTTTTCAAATAAACAGCCTTTTGTGTGTACTATTTGTCCATTAGCTAGACATTCTAGACTACCATTTCCTGATAGCTCTATAAAAACAAATCATCCTTTTTAGCTTATTCACTTAGACACCTGGGGACCATATAACACTGCTACTTATATTGGCTGTAAATATTTTTTAACCATTGTTGATGATTTTACAAGAGCCACCTGGACCCATCTTATGGGGTCCAAAAGCAATGCATTCCCCATTATCAAAGCTTTTCTTGCTATGGTCAAAACTCAATTTCAATCTCATGTTCAAACCATTAGGAGTGATAATGCTCTTGAACTTGGCTCTAGCACTACTGGGGTTGATTTTTTTGCTGAAAATGGCATCATTCACCAAACTTCTTGTCCTTACACACCACAACAAAATGGTGTAGTTGAAAGAAAACATAGACACTTACTAGAAACTGCCAGAGCTTTACTTTTCCAATCTCATCTCCCTCTACACTTCTGGGGGGATTGTGTCCTTACTGCCACCTACCTTATCAATAGATTTCCTTCCAAGTTACTTAACAATAAATCCCCATATGAATTACTTTTTGGTCACAGTCCTTCTTATACCCATCTTAGATCTTTTGGTTGTTTGTGCTTTGCCTCTATACCAAAGCACCATAAAGGCAAATTCCATCCAAGAGCTGATCCATGTGTGTTTCTGGGGTACCCATTGGGCAAAAAAGGCTATAAACTGTATAATTTGAAGACTAAAATAACACTTGTCTCTAGAGATGTGTCTTTTCATGAGAACACCCTTTTGCTACTTCAGGGGGCTCCTCCATCATTCATCCTCCTGTTATGTGCCCATCTATTGATGATGATCCTTCCCTCAGCTTTCCTTCCTTCTGTCCTCCTTCCTCCTCAAATCCACCTATCTCCAGCTTTACTCCACCCTATTCTCCTGTTGATCCTTCAGTCCATTCCCCTCCTGCTCTTCCTATTTCATCTACTCAACCAGACCATGTGTCACCAGCTGTTAGAAGATCATCCAGACCCCATGTTCCTCCTGCCCATCTTAAACAATATATTTGCAACTTACCTCCTTCCCTTTCTGGCACTAGTTCTTTATCCTCTTGTTGTAATAGCTCTGTCCTCATGGCATCTGCTGAACCATCTTCCTACCAGCAAGCTGCCTCTGATCCTGCCTGGCAGGATGCCATGACCAAGGAATTTGAGGCTTTGCAAGCCAATAATACTTGGTCCATTGTTCCTCTCCCACCTAGGAAGAAACCAATTGGGTGCAAATGGGTTTATAAGGTGAAATATAAGGCTGATGGGTGTGTGGAAAGATATAAAGCCAGGTTGGTTGTTAGGGGTGACACTCAGGTAGAGGGTGTGGACTTCACTGATACTTTTTCCCCAGTTGTTAAATTCTCAACTATTAAATCTTTGATTGTTGTTGCTGTGAAACAGTCCTGGACTCTCTTCCAACTTGATGTCAACAATGCCTTCCTCCATGGTGATTTGAATGAGGAGGTTTATATGAAACTACCCCCTGGTTTGGTTGTCTCTTCTTCTTCTTCTACTTCTTCTTCCTCTTCTTCTGTTTCCTCCTCTTCTTCTTCACCTCCTTTGGTATGCCTGCTTCAGAAGTTATTGTATGGATTAAGACAAGCTTCTAGGCAATGTTATGCCAAGCTTTCTGAAGCTTTGATCTCTAAGGGGTATTCTTCCTCCCTTAATGATTACTCTCTCTTTCATAAAAAGTCTGGTTCTTCTGTTGTGCTGTTGGCTGTGTATGTTGATGACATTATCTTAACTGGAAATGACTTGCAAGAAATTACTGCTTTGAAGTCCTTTTTGGATTCTACTTTTAAGATCAAAGATTTAGGTGTCCTCAATTATTTTCTTGGCATTGAAGTCTATTATTTCCCTACTGGTATTCTGCTTCACCAAAGAAAATTCATTACTGACCTCCTTTCTTCCTATGATTGTCTAGCTGTTACTCCTGTCACTTCCCCTCTTGATCTTTCTGTCAAACTCAAACATGACATGGGTCCAATTCTTCCTTCCCCTGAGACTTACAGAAGTCTTGTTGGAAAACTTAACTTCCTTACTCATACCAGACCTGATTTAGCCTTTGCTGTTCAACATCTCAGTCAGTTTCTTCAATCTCCTTCTTCTATTCACATGTCTGCTGCCTTACACACCTTAAGATACCTTAAGGGGACTCTTGATCTTGGGATCTTCCTCAATAACTCTCCTAGTTTGACTCTATCTGCCTATTGTGATAGTGACTGGGCATCTTGCCCAGACACAAGGAGATCTGTTTCTGGTTTTTGCATCCTTTTAGGGGGTTCTTTAATTAGCTGGAAAGCTAAGAAACAACCTGTAGTGTCCTTGTCCTCAGCTGAGGCTGAATATAGGGCCATGAGCAAAGTTGTGGGTGAAATTACTTGGCTTACTCGTTTATTCTCTGATTTTGGGTTTCCTATTTCTTCTCGTGTCCCTGTTTTTTGTGACAACCAAGCTGCCATCCACATAGCCAACAATCCTGTTTTCCATGAGCGCACCAAACACATTGAACTTGATTGCCATTTCATTCCGGCTAAGCTTCAGGAGGGTCTCATCTCTTTACATCATGTTATTTCTGGCTCACAACTTGCTGACATTTTTACAAAGCCCCTGACAGGTATACTGCATCATTCCTTCTTACCCAAGCTGGGTGTTCATCCACCCTCCAGCTTGAGGGGGGGTGTTGAGATATTGGGCTCCACGAAGCCCAACCTGAAGAACAAGCAGGCAGCAATAGATGTTACATAAGTAGCCACTTTAGGAAATTATAAATATAGCCATTCTTTATTTACTAGACACACCTGTATACACACACACACAGATATTTTATTTTTATGTTTTGTGTATTTTGATATAAGCGAGGGGTCGTTTCATTTGCAGAACATTAATTTTTTCGAGAAATAAAAAAAGACACCCTTTCAGTTTTCTCTCCCTTATCTTTCTTCGCCACTGTTCATCGTCTTCATTTCTCCTCAAATCCATGGCATCCATGGAAGTTAACAAGTTAAAGGAAAGAAAATCAAAATTAAGAGTATATGCATATACTTTTGAAATCCAC
The DNA here is from genome assembly GCA_034376525.1 of Nicotiana benthamiana. Classification (NCBI taxonomy): domain Eukaryota; kingdom Viridiplantae; phylum Streptophyta; class Magnoliopsida; order Solanales; family Solanaceae; genus Nicotiana; species Nicotiana benthamiana. The sequence goes on along the minus strand of CM067328.1, from coordinate 55,270,867 downwards.
TCACTTTATTTTTTTTACTTAAGCATTGATAGTTAAATAATTTTAGAGAAAAACAAAATTATAAAAGTTTTTGTAAAATTAACTAAATAAAGGAGTATATCAGAAAGAACAATTTAGTCAAACTCTAACTTTTTAATGTTATGATAAATAGATTCGAAGTATTGTTATAAAAAAAGTTAGAATAACGGAGATAAATATAACATCGTAAATCACATTATAAATTAGTGTTACAAAGCCAAATATGAGACAAAGTATCTAAAATTATCTCTATTTTATTAATTCTTTAATATTTAAGAGTTTAGTTACCTATAAGAGTTTAAATTATTTTTAATTGAATAAATATCATAACTAAAATTGCTTACATGTTATTCTTCTAGACTATATATAAAAACTAGAATACAGTTTTATTTCATATTTGAACTACTTTTCGAAAAGAGATCGAGAAATGGTTGGGGAATCTGTAATACTAATTATACAAATACAAAGATGCCAAAATGAAATATTAATAGATTTTCTTCTTTCATAAATAAATTTCTTGGTGGATAAAATTATATTGCAATTAAACATTAACATATAAAACTTTCAATAAACTAATACTTAAAATTAAAATAAAAAAGGAAATAAATAATTTCCTCAAGTATTTGAAACTAAATAGTTAGCTCTTTGTTTAACTAATAAACAAAAAATCCAAATCAAATCTTTCTAAAATTCAAAAGTAATTTTTTTAAGCTTACAAAACTCTTAGGATATATAAATTTGTTTCCGTAAGAAAAGCATTACCATAAAAGAAATAAAACAAATTGAGTTAAATCGAATATAAAATAATCTTAACAGTATAATTGGTAAGATATATAAATTTGAACAAATGAAAATGAAATACTAGAATATAAAATATATCTTAGTGAGGAGTCATTTTCTTACATTTAGAGCAATAAAATGACAACTATCTACAATATTTTTAAACTCATTTTCACTTGCCAATATTTTTTTGAGGGCTACATGATCAATCTTTTTCGTTTTCATATCTCTAGAAGGGACACAATGTAACAACCCGACTAGTTGTTTTACAGTTTAGAAATCTGTTTCCTTAAATTAAACTTTTCGCGTTTCCTTAGCTAAATTACGACTTGCCGGGGGGGGGGGGGGGGGGGGAGGGGGGAGGGGGGATTAGTTCAGAAGTTAGAAGAGTTTTGAGAGAACATAAAACTAATTATTTCCTTAAGGTTTTCTTAAAAAGTCAAATTTGACTTCGGTCAAATTTCTTGCGAAACGGACCCGAATTCGTGATTTGACGGTCCCGGAAGGTCCGTGGAAAAATATGGGACCTGGGCATATGCTCGAAATCGAATTCCATGGTCCATAGCCAGAGTACGAAATTTTTATGTAAAATTGTTAAATCGAAGTTTTAAAGAATTAAAGAATCTAAGTATTCATTAAAAACCTAGGTATTGCGTTCGGATTTCGGTTCCGAAACTTGGTACAAGTCCGAAATATTAGTTAAGACCCACCTGTAAAATTTGGTGTCAATCCGAGTAGTTTAAAGGTATTTTGACCCGTTGAAAGAAAATTATTCATTAAGTTGATTCAATTGGTTTTGGGGTTCGACTCCTTGATGTAGCATTATTTTAGGTGTTTCGAGGGTCCGACTAGGTCCGCCTCGTGATTTCAAACTTGTCGGTATGTTCGGGCGAGGTTCGGGAGCCCCGAGCGTCAAATGGTCGAGGTTTGAGCAAAGTTGAAACTTAGAGAAGAAACAACTTTGTTGCTTCTGTCATAACCGCTTCTACGGCTCTTGGATTGCAGAAGCGGTGTGGGGCAGCTCATGGAAAATCGCAGAAATAGTCATGCATAGGCGGCTTCTGGACCACAGAAGCGGTATTTCCAATCTGGGCCAGGACCGTAGAAGCGGCCCTTTTTCCGCAGGAGCGGATTCCGCAGAAACGAAAATCCGTCCCCTGAAGCAAAAATCGCTGGGATAGTGGAGTTCATTAAATACGAACCCAACCCCATTTCTTTCATTTCTCATAAAATTTGGGCGGTTTTGGTGATTCCAAAGGAGGGATTTCAATATAACATCACAAGGTAAGTAATCCCCACTCATTCTTAGTTTAAATACATGAATATTAAATAGATTTAACACTAATAACTAAGTAAAATCAAAGGTGTTAGAGCTAGACCTAGGGTTTTCATAAAATTAAGATTTAACCACATCATTAGCAATATAATGAACTAGAAATCACATATTAGTAATCCTTAGGTTATAGAGAATAATTTTTTCGAAATATTTCGGGATCCGGGCCCGTGGACCGTGGTCGGAATTTAGGAAATTTATGGGAAAGGTTTGAAAATCACTTAAATAGTTAGAATTCAACTTTCTAAGCCCTTATTGACTAATCCCTATATTGTTTAACTAGTTCGTGCGCTTTCGGCTTCGCTTTGAGGTTTCGGGCTTGTTCTTGATAGTTGGAAGTGCGCTTCAGAGCGAGGTGAGTCTCCTTTCTAACCTCGTGAGGAGGGAATTGTCCTTTTAGGACTAATAAATGATAAATTGCTATTAAATGGGGGAGCTACGTATGTACTAGGTGATGAGAGTCCGTGCGTAGCTACTATGATATTAAATGTTTGGGTAGTTTAGGACCCACATCATGTCTAATGTGAGATATCCATTATTTGAATTATCAAAATTATCTTTTGTGATATGTTAAGAGAACATAGAAGAACGAAAAGTGATCATACAAATATTGTTGAACCTTGTAAGAATTTACTTGCGTATAAATGATACCTTTGTGTGCGTTCTTGATATTTTAATTAATATTTGTGGATCGGGCCGATCGCCTTGGTGAAATAGATATATCTATGGTACGGGCTGCTCGACCCTCGGCAGTGCACAATTTATATTCTATTGGAGCAGGCCGTCGACATTGTTGCGCATGAATATATATATATATATGTATGTGTGTGTGTGTGTGTGTGTGTGTGCGCGCGCGCTCGAGCTTATACCTTTCATGATTTATTGCTAATTATTGTACATAAGGGAAAATGATAAAAGAAAAATATAATTAAGAGCATGATTATGGCTTCCATGATAACTGTCATATAAATGAACTATTTATGCTCTAAATTGTACATCATTATTATAATATTATCTTGACCTAGTGGGTATCAAGTCGACCTCTCGTCTCTACCTCTTCGAGATTAAGCCGGATAGTCACTGGGTACATATTATTTATGTACTTATGGTACGCTTCTGCATTTAAATGTACATGTTCTGAGGCTGACTCATTTGGTTACCCATCGGGCGCGCGTCAGTGAGCTGCGGCAGAGACTTCTACAGTGAGCTGCTTCCCTTCATACGTCGCTCAGCAGCCGGATGGAGTCTTCTTTTGTATTTTTGTTGTCTTTCTTTGTTTCAGACAGTAGGATAGAAATACTTTGTATATTCTGCTAGATGCCCGTAATTGTGACACCGGGTCTTAACACACTTTAGTTGACTAGTTTTGGGTTGTAATATTATGTCCTTACATTGATTACTGTATCGGGTTTCTAAAAACCCCTTTTGGGATGCTTATCCCCTTCTCAAAATGGTGATGCTGTTAAACTTAGAAATGTTTTCCGCGCTTGGCTTGCTCGGCAAGATTGTTGGGCGCCATCATGACCTGTTATGGAAATAAGTCGTGACAACATGGTATCAGAGCACTAAGTTCACGTAGGTCTCACAAGTTACGGGCAAACCTAATAGAGTCTTGTAGATCGGTACGAAACCGTCTGTATTTATCTTCGAGAAGCTATAGGGTATTAGGAAAGACTACTCTTTATTCACTTCATATCGTGCAATGGTTGATGTGCTAAATTTCCATTTCTATTCTCTCACAGATGGTAAGAACTTGTACCGCTGGCATTCCGGACCCAGGAGGAGCTGCCCCCCCTCCCTCCGTTGCTAGAGGCCGAAGTCGAGGTTGGGGGAGGGCACCGGCCCGTGGTAGGGGAAAAGGGCGTCCAAGAGCCATTCCAATCATACCCTCACCAGAACCTGTAGGGGATCTCATTATTGAGAAGCACGGTGAGGTACCTGCAACTGAGCCTACCCAGGCATATTTCGTGACAACACCGGGATTTCAGGAGGTCATGTGCCCCATGCTTCGGTTCATGGATACTATGACTCATGATGGTTTATTTCCAGCGGATCCAGCTTTTTCACAGGCAGAAGGGGGAGCACAGACCCCTACTGCTCAGGCCCTAGGTCATACAGGCGCAATTTATCAGACTCAGGGTGCATTACCCGCAGATGGGGTTCAGCCAGTTGCTACAGTGGCACCCCAGCCCAGGCCAACTGTGGACGGTGATCCGCAGAAGCTATTGGATAGATGGACCAGGTTGCACCCTCCAGTATTCGGGGGTGAACGTCATGAGGATGCCCAAGATTTCATTGCCAGGTGCAGGGATAGACTGCACAATATGAGGATACTTGAGTCGCATGGAGTTGACTTCACCACTTTTCAGTTGGAGGGCAGGGCCTGTAGATGGTGCCATTCCTATGCTCTTAGTAGGCCAGCAAGTTCTCCTCCCCTCACTTGGGGTCAGTTCACCCATTTATTTCTTGATCGGTACATTCCACCCTCTGAGAGGGAAGGGCTGCATCATCAGTTTGAGTATTTACAGCAGGGTCAGATGTCAGTGACCGACTATAAGGCAAGATTCTCTGAATTGTCTCGCGATGCACTTATGATACTTCCCACATAGGCAGAGAGGGTACGACAATTTGTTGCGGGATTACATCTCGCTATTCGGAACAGTATGGTTCGAGAGGTGGAGATGTGCTCGGGTTATCAGTTGCAGCAGGAGAAGAGGGCCAGATTCTCCGGAGAGTTTAGAGGCACCCCAGCTACGAGTAGAGGTCACTCCGGGAGGGGTGAACCCAGTAGGCCCCCAGTTTAAGCACCACCACCTGCTCGGGGTGCTCCAACACTCTTATTTCAGCGCTATGCCAGAGAGTTCTTATCTCCCACTAGCCATTCAGGGTTCTTCCAGTGGGTATTCAGGTCCTCCAGATTCCTCCGCTTCTTATCTCAGTGCTATGCCGGAGAGTTCATACCGCCCGTCCGCCATTCAGGATTCTTCTAGTGGATCTTCTGGTTTTTAGATTCAGCCATCTAGGTAGCAGGTCTCCGCACCACGTTGTTTTGAGTGTGGAGACCCAGGTCACATGAGGAGGTACTGCCCCAGGCTTTGAGGCAAGGCTATACAGTAGGGACAGTAGCCCATGGTTCCAGCACCAGCGACCCAGCCACCTAGAGGTGGAGGACAGAATGGTAGAGGTCGTCCCAGAGGTGGAGGCCAAACAGGAAGAGGTCAGCCATATGCTTCTTAGTTGGGCTAAAGCCAGACTGCCGGTGCTCCAGCCAGATTCTATGCTCTCCCGGACTGACTAGATGCATTGGCCTCAGATGTCATTATCACAGGTATTATTTCAGTCAGTGGTAGGGGTGCTTCGGTATTATTTGATCCAGTATGCACTTATTCATATGTGTCCTCTTTGTTTGCTCATTTTTTTGGTTACTTCTCATGAGTTCTTGGGTGTTCCTGTTCATGTGTCCTCTCATGTGGGTGAGTGTGTGGTTGTGGATCGGGTCTACCGGTCCTGCGTGATTGTTTTCTGTGGCGATGAGATTAGATCAGACCTTCTGTTGCTTGATATGCTTGATTTTGAGGTCATTTTAGGCATGGATTGATTATCCTCATATCATGCCATCCTTGACTGTAATACCAAGACTATTTTGCTAGCTATGCCAGGACTGAAGATATTAGAGTGGAGGGGTTCCACAGCGGATACACGTAGCAGAGTTATATCTTTCTTGAAGGCTCAGCGCATGGTTGAGAAAGGGTGTTTGGCTTATTTAGCTTATGTTCGAGACACCACCGCAGAGTCTCCGATGATTAATTCAGTGCCAGTGGTCCGATAGTTCGCTGATGTTTTCCCTTCTGATCTTCCGGGCATGCCTCCGGATCGCGATATTGATTTTCTGTATTGACTTGGCTCCAGGCACTCAGCCTATCTATCCCACCGTACCATATAGATCCTAAAGAGCTGAAAGAGCTGAAGGAGCAGTTGGAGGAGTTGCTAGAAAAGGGGTTTGTTAGGCCCAGTGTATCGACTTGGGGTGCACCGGTGTTATTCGTGAAGAAGAAGGATGGGATTATGCGGATGTGCATTGATTACCTCCAGTTGAACAAAGTCACCATCAAGAACAAGTATCCATTGCCCCGTATTGATGATTTATTTGACTAGCTACAGGGTTCTAGGGTGTTCTCTAAGATTGACTTGAGGTGAGGGTATCATCAGCTGAAGATTCGAGATAGAGATGTTCCGAAGACTGCATTTAGGACTAGATATGGCCACTACGAGTTCCTGGTGATGTCATTTGGCTTGACTAATGCCCCAGCGGCATTTATGGATTTGGTGAATAGGGTGTTCAGGCCTTATATTGATTCTCTTGTTATCGTCTTCATTAGCGACATCTTGATATACTCGCGTAGCTTGGGGGAGCACGAGTAGCATTTGAGAGTAGTGCTTCAGACCTGCGAGAGCAGAAGCTATATGCTAAGTTCTCCAAGTGTGAGTTTTGGCTAGAGTCAGTGGCATTCTTGGGGCATATAGTGTTAGGAGAGGGTATTAAGGTGGATCCTAAGAAGATTGAGGCAATTCAGAGTTGGCCACGACCTACTTCAATGACGGAGATTAGGAGTTTCCTGGGGTTAGCAGGTTACTACTGACGATTTGTGCAAGGCTTTTCATCTATTGCATCACCTTTGACCAGGCTGACCTAGAAGGGTGCCCCATTTTGTTGGTCCGATGAGTGCAAGGAGAGCTTTCAGAAGCTCAAGACTGCTTTGACCACAACAACGGTTCTTGTATTTTCTTCTGGTTCATGGATGTATACTATATATTGCGATGCTTCTCACGTCGTCTTGGGATGTGTATTGATGCATGAGGGGCGAATTATTGCGTATGCTTCATGACAACTGAAGGTCCATGAGAAAAATTGCCATGTGCACGATCTAAAGTTGGAAGCGATTGTTCATATTCTTAAGATATAGAGGCACTATTTGTATGGGGTGACATGTGAGGTTTATAAAGACCATCGCAGCTTGCAGCACTTATTCAGGCAGACGAATTTTAATTTGAGGCAACACATGTGGCTTGAGTTACTAAAGGATTATGACATTACCATCCTTTATCATCTGGGTAAGGCGAATGTGGTCGTGGATGTCTTGAGCAGGCAGGCAGAGAGTATGGGTAGTTTGGCATTCATTCCTGTTGTGATGAAACCATTAGCTCTGGATATTCAATCCCTAGCTAACAGACTTGTGAGATTGGACATTTCGGAACCCGGCCGAGTTCTAGCATGCGTGGTTGCTTAGTCTTTGTTATTAGGGCAGATTAAGGCCCGACAGTTTGATGATCCGCATTTGGAGGTCCTCAGAGAGACGGCACTTTATGGAGGTGCCAAGGAGATTTCTATTGGCGAGGATGGTGTGTTACGGCTTCAGGGTCGTGTATGTGTTCCTAATGTTGATGGCTTGAGGGAGAGGATTCTAGAGGAGGCCCACAGTTTGAGGTACTCCGTTCATTTGGGTGCCACGGAGATGTATCGTGACTTGAGACAGCATTACTGGTGGCGGAGGATGAATAGGACATTGTTGAGTATGTAGCTAAATGTTTGAATTTTCTGCAGGTCAAGTATGAGCGCCAGAGGCCATGTGGCCTACTTCAACGGATGCCCATTCCGGAATGGAAGTGGGAGCGCATTGCTATGGACTTCGTGGTTGGGTTGCCGCAGACTTTGCGGAAGGTTGATTCGGTGTGGGTTATTATAGATAGGTTGACCAGGTCTGGCAATTTCATTCCAGTGGCGACTACTTATACGGCAGGGACATATGCTCTTATTTACATTCGAGAGATAGTCAGGTTGCACGGTGTGTTGGTTTCCATCATATCAGACAGAGGCCCTCAGTTCACTTCCCATTTTGGAGAGCTGAGATCTTAGCACGACATTCCATCCTCAGACCGACGGGCAGTCGAAGCGGACATTTCAGATTTTGGAGGATATGCTTAGAGCATGTGTGATTGACTTTGGAGGGCAATGGGGATCAGTTCTTGCCCTTGGCGGAGTTTGCATACAATAATAGCTATCAGTACATCATAGAGATGTATGAGGCATTGTGTGGACGGCATTGTCGTTCTCCTATAGGGTGGTTTGATCCTGGTGAGGCTAAGTTACTTGGTACAGATTTGGTACAGGGTGCCTTGGATAAGGTAAAGTTGATTTAGGAGAGGCTCCGCACAGCTCAGTCCAGGCAAAAGAGTTACCCGGATCAGAAGGCACGTGATGTATCATTCACGATTGACGAGAAGGTTCTCTTGAAAGTCTCTCAAATGAACGGCATTATGAGGTTTGAAAAGAAGGGCAAGCTAAGCCCAAGGTTTATTGGCCCCTTTGAGGCGTTGAGGCGAGTTGGAGAGGTTGCCTATGAGTTTTCCTTACCTCCCATTTTATCAAGAGTTCATCCAGATTTCCATGTATCGATGCTTCAGAAGTATCATACCGACTATTCGCATGCATTGGACTTCAGTACCTTGCAGTTAGATGAGAACTTGGGCTATGAGGAGGAGCCAGTTGCCATTGTAGATAGACAGGACCTCCAGTTAAGGTCCAAGAGGATTTCTATAGTAAGAGTCCAGTGGAGGGGCCAACTGGTTGAGGGGACGATATGGGATTCCGAGGAGGACATGTGGAGCCAATATCCCCGCTTGTTCAGCGGTCCAGGTACTTCTTTTCTATGTCCGTTCGAGGATGAACGTTTGTTTAAAAGGTGGAGAATGTAACGACCCGACTAGTCGTTTTACTGTTTAGAACCTCGTTCCCTTAAATAAAACTTTTCACATTTTCCTTCGCTAAATTATAACTTAGGGAGGGGGGCTATTAGTTCGTAAGTTAGAAGAGTTTTGAGTGAAAATAAAACTAATTATTTCCTTAAGGTTTTCTTAAAAAGACAAATTTGACTTCGGACAATTTTCTTGGGAAACTGACCCGGATTTGTGATATGACGGTCCCGGAAGCTCCGTGGGAAAATATGGGACTTGGGTGTATACTCGAAATCGAATTCCAAAGTCCCTAGCCTGCGTACAGGATTTTTATGTAAAATTGTTAAATCAAAGTTTTAAAGAATTAAAAAATCTAAGTATTCATTAAAAACCTCGGTATCGGGTTCAAATTTCGATTCTGAAACTTTTTACAAGTCCTAAATATTAGTTAATATCAACCAGTAAAATTTGGTGCCAATCCAAGTAGTTTAAGGCGTTTTGACCCGTTGAAAGGAAATTAAGAAATTGAAGTTCATTAAGTTGATTCAATTAGTTTTAGGGTTCGACCCCTTGATGTAGCGTTGTTTTGGGTGTTTCGAGGATCCGACTAGGTCCGCATCGTGATTTCAGACTTGTTGGTATGTTCGAGCGGGGCTCGGGAGACCCGAGCGTCAAATGGTCGAGGTTCGAGCGAAGTTGAAACTTAGAGAAAAACCAAGTTTGTAGCTTCTGTCATAACCGCTTCTGCGACTCTTGGAGTGCAGAAGCTGTGTGGGAGCAGCTCAGGGAAAATTGCAGAAGCAATTTTAGACCGCAGAAACGGTCTTGCATAGGCGGCTTCTGGTCCACAGAAGTGATATTTCCAATCTGGGCCAGGACCGCAGAAGCGGCCCTTTTTCGCAGGAGCGGATTTCGTAGAAGCGGAAATCCGTCCGCTGAAGCGAAAATCGTTGGGATGGTGGAGTTCATTAAATACGAAACCAACCCTATTTCCTTCATTTCTCATTATACATTTGGGTGGTTTTGGTGATTCCAAAGGGAGGTTTTCAAGATAACATCACAAGGTAAGTAATCCCCGCTCATTCTTAGTTTAAATACATGAATATTAGATAGATTTAACACTAATAATTAAGCAAAATCAAAGGGGTTAGGGCTAGACCTAGGGTTTTCATAAAATTAAGATTTAACCACATAATTAGCTATGTAATGAACTAGAAATCACATATTACTGATTCTTAGGTTATAGAGAATAATTTTCTTCGAAAATTCTCGGGATCTGGGCATGTGGGCCTGGGGTCGAAATTTAGAAAATTTATGGGAAAGGTTGGGAAATCACTTAAATAGTTAGAATTGAACCTTGTAAGCCCTTATTGACTAATCCCTATATTGTTTAACTGTTCGTGCGCTTTCGGCTTCGCTTTAAGGTTTCGGGCTTGTTCTTGATAGTTGGAAGTGCGCTCCGGAGCGAAGTGTGTCTCCTTTCTAACCTCGTGAGGGGGAATTGTCCCTTTAGGACTAATAAATGATAAATTGCTATTATATGGGTACTACGTACGTACTAGGTGACGAGAGTCCTTGTGTAGCTACTATGATATTTAATTTTTGGGTAGTTTAGGACCCACATCATGCCTAATGTGAGATATCCATTATTTGAATTATCGAAATGATCTTTTGTGATATGTTAAGAGACTAGAGAAGAGAAAAAGTGATCATGCGAATATTGTTGAACCTTGTAAAGAGTTCCTTGCATATAAATGATGCTTTTGTGTGCATTCTTGATATTTTACTTGATATTTGTGGATCGGACCGATCACCTCGGTGAAATAGATGCATCTATGGTACGGGCCGCTCGACCCTCGGCAGTGCACAATTTATATTCTGTTATATATATATATATATATATTAGACCTTTCATGATTTATTGCTAATTATAGTACATGAGGGAAAATGATAAAAGAAAAATGTGATTAAGAGCATGATTATGGCTTCCATGATAACTGTCGTATAAATGAACTATTTATGCTCTAAATTGTACATTATTATTATAATATTATCTTGACTTAGTGGGTATCAAGTCGACCTCTCGCCTCTACCTCTTCGAGATTAGGCGGGATACTCACTGGGTACATATTGTTTATGTACTCATGCTACGCTTCTGTACTTAAATGTACAGGTTCTGAAGCTAATTCATCTTGTCACTGATTGAGCGCGCGCCAGTGAGCTGCGGTAGAGACTTCTACGGTGAGCTGCCTCCCTTCCTACGTCGCTCAGCAGCCGGATAGAGTCTTCTTTTGTATTTTTGTTGTCTTTCTTTGTTTCAGATAGTAGGATATAAATGTTTTGTATATTCTACTAGATGCCCGTACTTGTGACACAAGGTCTTGGCACACACTTTAGTAGACTAGTTTTGGGTTGTAATATTATGTCCCTACATTGATTACTGTATCGGGTTTCTGAAAACCCCTCTTGGGATACTTATATCCCCTTCTAAAAAATGATGATGTTGTTAAACTTAGAAATATTTTCCGCGTTTGTCTAGCTCGGCAAGGTTGTTGGGCCCCATTATGACCTGTTATGGAAATGGGTCGTGATACACAATTTTACTTTTTTTTTTTATTTTTTCTGTACGAAATTCCAACATAAATTCTCAAACATCATTATAAGACATTGATGACTTTTTCAAAATATGATGTTTCTTTTATTGAACTAGCTAAATAGGATAAACATTCATCATTTTGGGAACTTACACTTTTTTCTTTATTTTTATAACTCAAACACATTATTTATATAATTTCAAAATTTTATGTACCCATTGATATGAATACACACGCAAAGTGCATACCTTAAAACTAGTTAAAGTATGATATTTATTTAGCTCTTTTATTTTACATTCTCTTTAATAAATGTTGCTACTCTTTTATCGTTGAAATGTTTTTCATTACTAAAGTGAAAAAAGTAATGCTCTAGCAAATTCATCTTATCACATGTTGTGTCCTTACTACTAAACCAAAGCCCTGCTGTCAGAGGGAACGAAAAAATTGGACAAATCAGACTCACATTTCTTATCGAAAGATAAAAAAGATCACATTGACAATAACCTAACCCCTTTCTATGTAGAGTCTGTGTATTATAAGTGATCCAAACCTACATAGTCCACTTCCGGGAGGGGAAAGTGAAATTGATACACCAAAAGCTCACATCGACGTAAAGGTTTGAGTTGCATGACGGGAAACTATCTCCCGTAGTTCGTAGAGGACTCAACTGTTAGTTAGTGCCAGGGATTCAGTGTCTGGTTCGATAGGACCGTGAAGAGAGGACTTTTTTTTGGTCCAGTTTGAACCCGTCCCAACAACGAACCCCTTCCTACTGCAAGGTGAGGCATAGTTTCCTCTTGTCTACTTTCTTGCTCATGCCAATGCCTAACAAAACAGTTAAGAATCCTGCATGAGATTCTGCATAGGATTCTGTACCAAGAATATCGACGTCTCGTTTTCCCCTTAAACATCAAGCATGTAAGAGAATCTGCTAATTGTTACTGCATAAAGCTGGAGTCTTGTTTGTGAAATTCTTGGCATAGTAAATACAATGTATGTTACACGCATTCTCCAAAATACTGCCGTACCCGCGTCGGATCCTCTAAAAATACACTATTTTTGGAAGATCCGACACGCACCGGTGACATTTTCGGAAAGTCCGAGCAACATAAAATACAATAACAACAAACTCAGTGTATTCCCACAAGTGGGGTCTGGGGAGGCTAGTGTGTACGCAGACCTTAACCCTACCTTAAAAGGGCATAGAGGCTGTTTCGTGTAGACTCTTGGCAGAGTAAATAAGGACCAAAATTTGGCAACTACATCGCTTTATGCTTGTATCATTAACTCCTGGAATTTTGCAAAAACCAAAAGTATACAGAAAAGGGAAGCCACAACAGTACAATTCTTATTTATAACACATCCAAAAGACGCAAACTCACTGGCAATGCAAATTTAACGTAACAGGTTGAGCTTACAAAACTAGTTAGGGGCTGAGATTGTACTCTTCGATCTTCTCCCACGATTTGAGGCTTTTGTCTTCAGTGTCTGTTTTATACAACGCAAGGCGAGTTATCTGGAAACTCAAGTTGCCAATGCTCTCATCAAGGATATAAGCCTTTTCTTGAGCTTTCTTCTTTTCTTCATCAATCAAATCGCCATATAGCAGGCTCACATGAGGCATATACGCTGCACGATCAGAAAAATCATACATCATCAATAGAAAACCTAGCTCATCGTCCCCTCTCCCAAGGCAAGGAAGAAAATTCGCAACAAAAAAGTCAAAACAAGGGCGAAAGGCTGCTCAGGCAAGTAATCCCGTAATACAAACTCAAAGAAACATATGTGAAAAAATCAAACATCCATATTTTAAGAAGGTGGACATTCACATATTAAACTAGAGTTGATTCTCTTTTTCAGCCAGGAAAAGCTGGTCCATATATTTCAACTTTCTGATTTTCCAAAGAACCTCATATACCATATCCCAAGTTTCAGGCGACATGAGTTTTCAGTTTAGCTTTCAACAAGCGGGAGCTTAAAATTCTAAAACAAGCTATATCAAGGCAATCATCGAGTTCTATATTCCAATCGAGCTAATTGCTATCACGAAGGTAAATGTTGATTTGCCACTGGAATGAGTGGGGATGGAGTGTTATCCACCCTACCTTCTATTTTATATTACTAATTTCGGATAAGAATCCTTACTTCTAATAATTAAGAAAATGATGCAGAAACAGGGAGAAATTGTAGCCACAAAAGAGGCAAATACTTCGTGACTAAATGGTAAAAACTGAAGTGCCAGATATCCAAGGAAAGAACGTATATCTTACGACTTGAGCTGTTGTAACCAAAGTTGCTGCAGCAGCGTGCACTAGCCTCCACAACCTGCTAGAAAGAATTTCATATCAATGATTTATCCTCAGCAACTCAAACAAATTGATCATACATTAAAATAAATAGTAAAGAATCAGAAAACTTTCATAATCCTTAAATATGTTTTTTTTCCCTTTTCAACTGGTAGCAAGAAGAAATTTCTACAATGGCAAGCGGGGCGGGTTCTGCCTTAACCCGCAAAATTTCAACCCGCCCCGCATAGCACTTTACCGACGTTCACCCGCCCCGCCCAAAATTTTAATTTGTTTAAACTTATTTTTATGTTTATTCATTTTTGCTTTCAATTATATTTGTATATATGCCATTGTCAATCTAAATCTTTCCTTTTTAACGTTAAGCAATTAAGTAGATAAGCATACAAAAGGTAAACACTAAGACTGAACATTAATAACAATATCTTTTGATATTTGGGTTTTCCTTTTGCTTTATAATTCACTTAAATATTTGTAAATTTAAGCTGGATTATGTCACTATTTGCAAGACAGATAAGCACAGAAATATTTGAAAGTTTTCACCGAAATCGGAAGCCAAATCCAAGTAACAGAATAAACCAAATTAAATTCTCAATGTATTAATTGCTGTGAAGTTAAGTCTACAGGTTTAGGTGATAGAACGATTTCAATACTTAATATGATTTGATTTCTATATAAAGAATTTGAATCTCTGCATTCCATCACTGATAGAGAGATTCACGCTTCTGTCTTTAGAGGTATAGCCGAGAGGGGAACAAAAAAGACTGAAGAGAATTAGCACAAAGCTACAAACCCGCAACCGCACCGCAAAGACATTTAAAAAGATATATTTTAACCCGCCCCGCACTGCCCCGCATTTGTCTTAACCCCCCTCCCCCCCGGCATATGTCTAAACCCGTACTGTCCCATTGCCATCCCTATTTCTACAGATAGTTTTGAGTGTTAAGGTTAGAATAAATTTAACTCTGGCATTCCTAAACCCTTCAAAAGTGAAAATGCACATTCAGATTTCCAAGTTTTTGTCCCCTATATTTTACTACTTTTGATCAATAAAACCTTAGTTCCAATAGCCATTCAATACTTTTCTTTGTTTCTAGTTTTCATCTCAATAAATCGTGCACTATGCCAAGATAGAGAGTTCTTACTGATGAAATATGGAGAAAATAGAGGATGTGTTTATTTTCAAGGATGAAGGATATAGAATAGCGTGGAAATGATATGAACAACAAGCAAAGTAACAATCTTATGCATTATGGATGGAAAGGAATACACGTATTTTTGAACAAAGATATCGTAGCAGTGAAGTATTAGCACGAGAAATAGCTTATATATGTAATGTTAGAGTAGTTCCTAGAGCTAGAAAACAAATGCAGCAGCTTTTGATAGTAGAATAACTTAGTTCAGCTATTCTGTAATTCAGTAGAGTAGTTGATGATGAGATAGTATTATGCTGGATTATGAATATGTAAAGATTGATCTTTGGTGATTAATACAAAAGAAGTTAATTACCAAAAAAGAGTAACAATCTTAGTAATACCATTAAAATCTCCCTCTCCTTGTATTTTTTTATTTTTATCCTCAAATTTGTGTAATTATCTTCTTCATGAAACTCTCCACCTTTCATCATGCTTAGAGATAATTTTCGGCTTTCTATATCTCTGACAACCTTATCTTCTACAATTCTAAATGTTTCGTCTTTAATTCACTTCTTCTATTGTGTTATCATCTCCAGGAGGGGCTCTTAACTTACAAAGAAAAGATAAAAGAAAAAGAGAATTTCTTTCGATACACAACTAAATGGCACCAAAAACACCAAATCAATATATTACACCTCCATTACTTGATGCTTAAATATCACTCGGCCCCAACAACTGAAATCTGTTAAGACAGATATCACCTGTAGATAATGACCATTTGGTCCAACCAACAATATTGCTGTTTTGGAAAAAACCTTCCGGACACCAACAGGACTCCTCTAATTTACATGATCAGGAGGTTGAATATTAATTCTTGATCATAAACATAGACAAACAAATTTTTGTGAACATGTTTTAATGGGAAGTTTACAATACAACAACAACAACAACAACAACAATAAACCGTGTGTAATCCCATAAGCGGGGTCTGGAGAGGGTCGTATATACGCAGACCTTACTCCTACCTTACAAATATAGAGAGGTTATTTCCGGTAGACCCTCGGCTCAAGAAACAATGAAACTACATCAACATACAATTGCAACAAGAAGATAGCAAGGTAATGAAAGCGAATACACAACATGTACGAATATGAAACAGGAATAAGAAAATATAACAATAGAACTAGTAATACAGTCAAGCCTAGGAGAGACTCACGACTATCTGGCAACTTTCCACCCAAATACTCGTCCTCCACACCTTCCTATCTAGCACCATGTACTGCTCGGTAAGCTTAAACAGTGATATGTCCTGATATGTCCTGCCTAATGGGAAGTTTAAAATGTCACTGTTTAAATTAAAGGTTCAAAATTCAACGTCAATCATATTTTTGCCCTCCTTTTCCTAATACTGGTTATTGGATTAATTTCCTTTCCAACTCAAGAGTGCACACCTTATTCCATCCTCCTGACTCCTGTTATGTCATCTTATACTCCGAAAACAGTTTGATCAACAGCCTGAAAGTCTTATCACTGCAAAATATGATCACAATGCGTAGTATATAGAGTACAACCATTGTCCTGTTACCCACAAGAGATACTATTAAACTGTGCTCAACAAACCATTCAGAAGGTTAACTAAAGCTTCACCTGAGCTTTCCTTAGTCTGACAATAACTTGGAGAAGTTTACACTAAATCAGATATTCAGTTCACATCCTCAGATATGGTGAAACACCGAAAGCAGTTGAACAAATTACTCTGTTCATCACATGACGAATTTGACAGGACATTCAAGATGTTAACTTGACAAGTACATTCCCTCCGTCCTATTTTATATAAAGGTGTTTGACTGAGCTCAAGTTTAAGGAAACGGAGAGCCTTTTGAAACTTGTGGTCCAAAAAATGTCACCGACGTCTATAAAAATCATCTCAAGTTAAAACAAAAAGCTTAAAATTAAATAGTTTCCAAACATAGAAATATATCATTCTACTCGAGAAAAAGATAACCCGGTGCACGAAGCATCTCCCGTTCACGCAGGCTATGGGGAAGGGCAGCACCTTATGGGGTGTGATTTAGGCAGCCTAACCTAATACAAATATGTGGCTAATTCCACAGCTCGAACCTGTGACTAGGGGTGACAAACGAGTGGGTCGGGTCGTATATGAGCGGGTCGAAAATGAGTAATTAAAATGGATAAATTATCTAACCCAACTCATATTTAATACGGATAAAAAATGGGTCACCCGACGGATAATATGGATATCCATATTATTCACGGCTTCTTGAATATAATCACTATTGGGAGAATTACTAGTCTTCCAAGCTTAAGGAACCCCCAATTTGAGGCTTTACAAATACAAAAGTTAAACCCGTTAGTTATCCATTGGATATCCATTTGGTTATCCATTTTTTAAGCGGATAATATGGTTGTTATCCATATTCGACTCATTTTCCAAAAGTTCATTATCCAACCCATTTTTTAACGCAGAATGAGTGGATTAGTGTTTTCTTTTAACTATTTTACCACCTTTACCTGTGACCTATACGTCGGAGACAACTTTACCGTTGCTCCAAGTATCTCCTACAAACTTCTCGAGACATACTACAAAGAAAAGCGTGTCGCATAAAAAGGAGAAAGTTTGTACATCCAATCAACCATATAGCAATAAAACCTACTACTACTAAGTGATTATGTAGCAATCTTACACAGAAAATACCAACAAAAAAAAAGCATTAGAAAAATTCCAACCAAAAAAAAAAAATTCTCAGATTTCTTTTTTACCTCATTAGTTGGATGAAGCAAAAGGTAAACACACTGATAAAAGAAAGTTCCAGTACCAACTTTCTCAACAGTAGCATTATACGTCTTTAATCCTTCACATCCCTTTCTGAACTTGTCACGTGCCTCATCCTCCGTCAACGTAATTGCTCCGACAACAGTCACGTGAGGCTCAAATTGGGGCCCACCAAACTCGGATCGGAGACCACCCATCAGCTTCTTCAGCCGCTCCCTCACATCTTCCGATGGAAGTGCCCACACAGAATAAACTTCCAGCTTATTGATCTCTGCTGCTTCATTGACTTGTACCTCCTGCATTGGATCTGTTTCCATGAGAATTGAATAGAACAGTATTGATATACCAATTAGGCCAAGAAAACTAAGGAATCTGATGAGAAAAATGTTATGAAGCATTAAGATGAAGATGGAGAAGAGATTGTAAAGAACCCATTTTTGAAAGTTTCGACTTTTATGATTTTTTTTATTTAAATTGGAATTTTCTATTGAGTTGAATAATATTTGTTAGAGGTAATGGTGAGAAAATGGTGGAATTTGCAGAGAGAATTTTAGAGAAGGTGGAAATGGGTACATGCTGAAGAAGTGGGAGACATGATCTGGCGGAGTTTCCTTCTGTAGCAAGTCGCGTAAATGTCAGCGACTTGACAATTTAGAGCAAACAGCCAAAATGGTCCTTAATTTGTAGGGGTTGGACTATTTTGGTCTTCGATATATCTTTTTGTCAGATGTAGTCCTTAATGTATGTAAGAAGATTAGGGGTGTTTATCGGGCGGATTGAGCGGCTTTTTACTCTTAACGGTTTGGCTTAACGGTTATCGGCTTTTAAATGTATTAATCCGTTAGCCATCCGATAAGATATCGGGCGGATTGGTACCGGGTTAGCTCTTATAGGGCGGTTATTGGGCGGCTTATCGGCCTAACATACATGTTTACTAGAATTTGATAGATCTCTTCAGGCAACTATAGATCAAACACCTGTTCCAGTATAACTTCATATGAGCTAGCTTGTTAATGCCTTTTCAGGGCATTCATTTTATCCCTGAGGTAGTGTACCTTTGCCCTCCTCACTTTTTTCTTGTCCAGCACCTTCATCTCCTTTATGTTGGGCGAGTACGTGCAAATCATCTAGATCCCGAGATTAAAAATGCTTAGAAGTAGAAATAAACTTTTGTTAATCATTTTCAAGGGTTTTAGTTTTTTTATATTTAATATATATAAATAAAAATAAATTTATATAAATATATATATATATATAAATATATATATAAATATATATATATATATATATATATAAATATATATATATATAAATATATATATATATATATATATATATATATATATATATATATATATATATATATATATATATTTGTTATGAAATAATATAAGAACAAGAATAATAATACAAGAACAAGAACAATAGAGAGAAAAGTAGAGAGAGGAGTATTCTTATTGATACTTTGGGATGGTTTACAATGGAATAGAACCCCTTTATTTATAGGGAGGTGGTGACTTAGCCACCAAGAAGTAAACCCTAGAATCTCTCTAAATATGGACATTCACCTAAAATAGAACATTTTATAACACTCCCCCTTGAATATCTATTCAATAATGTGCCTCGTTAAACCTTAACTAAAACAAAACCCAATGGGAAAAAATTAAAGAAAAGGAAAAAGAGTACACATGTTTGAATATGCGCCTATTGTTTGCCTCGTTAAAAACCTTGCAAGGAAAACCCATTGGGACAAAACCTTGTAAGGGAAAAAGAGTGCAACGCGCATTAACTCCCCCTGAAAAGAGCATCAATTCATATCCTTGAGTCTTCGCATTCCGATCTTGTGAACCAGCTTCTTGAAGGTTGACGTTGGTAGAGATTTTGTGAACAAATCAGCCATATTATCGCTTGAACGAATCTGTTGCACATTGATATCACCATTCTTTTGAAGATCATGTGTGAAAAATAACTTTGGTGAAATATGCTTTGTTCTATCTCCTTTTATGAATCCTCCCTTCAATTGAGCTATACATGCTGCATTGTCTTCATACAAAGTCGTGGGTAGTTTGTTACACTTCAAACCACATTTGTCTTGTATATGATGTATTATAGACCTCAACCACACACACTCCCGACTTGCTTCATGAATAGCGATTATCTCGGAATGATTAGATGAAGTAGCCACAATTGATTGCTTAGTCGATCGCCAAGATATGGCGGTGCCTCCAGAGGTAAACACATAACCCGTTTGAGATCGAGCCTTGTGTGGGTCGGATAAATATCCAGCATCAGCATAACCAACAAGATCAGGACTGCAATTATTGCTATAAAATAAGTCCATATCGGTAGTCCCTTTTAGGTACCGCAATATATGTTTGATCCCATTCCAATGTCTCCTTGTGGGAGCCGAGCTATACCTTGCTAAGACATTAACTGAAAAGGTTATGTTAGGCCTTGTAGTATTTGCAAGATACATTAGTGCGCCAATTGCACTAAGATATGGTACTTCAGGACCAAGTAGCTCTTCATTCCTTTCTTGCGGTCGGAATGGATCTTTATTCACATCAAGTGATCGAACAACCATCGGAGTACTTAAAGGATATGCTCCATCCATGTAAAACCGTTTCAGTACCTTTTCTATATAGGTAGATTGATGAACAAAAATTCCGTTTGCCAAATATTCAATTTGCAAACCAAGACATAATTTTGTCTTTCCGAGATCTTTCATCTCGAATTCATTCTTTAGATAATCAATTGCCTTTTGGAGTCCTATGTGGGTTCCAATAAGGTTTATGTCATCGACATATACAGCAAGTACAACAAATTCCGATGTTGTTTTCTTTATAAAAGCACACGGGCAAATGACATCATTTATATGGCCTTCTTTTAATAAATACCCACTAAGACGATTATACCACATTCGTCCTGATTGCTTTAGACCATACAAGGATCTTTGCAATTTGATTGAAAACATTTCCCGGGACTTTGAATTATGAGCGTTTGGCATTTTGAGTCCATCGGGAATTTTCATGTATATCTCATTATCCAGTGAGCCATAAAGATAGGCAGTAACCACATCCATTAAATGCATGTCAAGCTTTTCAAGGACTGCAAAACTAATGAGATAACGAAAAGTTATGGCATCCATTACAGGAGAATATGTCTCTTCATAATCGACACCAGGCCTTTGAGAAAATCCTTGTGCAACAAGGCGTGCCTTATATCTTTGTACCTCGTTTTTCTCATTTCTCTTGCGTACAAAGACCCATTTATTGCCAACAGGCTTAACACCATTAGGTGTTTCAACTATAGGGCCAAAAACTTCACGTTTTGCAAGTGAATTCAATTCTGATTGGATTGCTTCTTGCCATTTTGGCCAATCATGTCTTTTTCGACATTCTCCAACAGATTGAGGTTCAAGATCCTCACTTTCTTGCATAATGCTAGATGCGACATTAAAAGCAAAGACATAATCCACCACTATATCCACTCGATTAAAATTTGCCTCAATATCGATTGGATTTATTGATAGTTCCTTATTTTCTTGAGTCTCGGGCTCAATGGATTCTTCATGAATCTCAGAATTTATTAAATCATGAACTTCCTCATGAGATTCTTTCGTAGTGTCATTTTGATCGGTTGCTTTCCTCTTTCTAGGATTTCGATCTTTGGAAACTAATGGCCTGCCACGCTTCAGGCGTGCATTCGACTCATTAGATATGACACTAGATGATTGTCCAACAGGGACATCAATACGGATTGGAACATTCTCTGCGGGGATGTGGGATTTTGTTATCCTTTTCAAGTCCGTAAATGCGTCAGGCATTTGATTTGCTATTCTTTGCAAATGGATAATCTTTTGCACCTCTTTTTCACAAATAGAGGTATGTGGATCAAGATGAGACAATGATGCATTTTTTCTCAAAATTTCCCGTTTGGTTTCACCAACTTCTCCCCCTAATTTTGGGAAAAGTGTCTCATCAAATTGACAGTCTGCAAATCGTGCAGTGAACAAATCCCCTGTCAATGTTTCAAGGTAGCGAATAATGGAGGGCGATTCAAACCCAACATATATTCCTAAGCTTCTTTGCGGATCCATTTTGGTGCGGTATGGCGGTGCTATAGGCACATATACTGCGCATCCAAAGATTCTTAAATGGGATATATTGGGTTCATGACCCAAAACCAATTACAACGGGGAATATTTGTGATAATTCGTCGGTCTGAGACGAATTAGCATTGCTGCATGCAAAATGGCGTGACCCCATACCGAAGTGGGCAGCCTCGTTTTCATGAGTAATGGTCTTGCAATCAACTGCAGGCGTTTAATTAAAGATTCTGCAAGACCGTTTTGAGTGTGAACATGAGCTACAGAGTGTTCCACTTTTATCCCAATTGATAAGCAATAATCATTAAATGCTTGGGATGAAAACTCAGCAGCATTATCCAGTCTAATAGACTTGATTGGATTATCAGGAAATTGTGCTCGTAGTCGAATTATTTGTGCCATTAGTTTTGCAAACGCAAGGTTGCGTGATGACAACAGGCACACATGAGACCATCTACAGGATGCGTCTATTAAGACCATAAAATATCTAAAGGACCCACTAGGTGGGTGAATAGGTCCACAAATGTCCCCTTGTATACGTTCCAAAAACGTAGGTGACTCAGTCCCAGCCTTTGTTGGTGATGGTCTAATAATTAACTTGCCTTGATAACAAGAAGTGCAAGAAAATTCATTATTTAAAAGAATCTTGAAATTCTTTAACGGATGCATGAGCTTTCTATAATCCATCTCATCATGATTGATCCAGGGTGTCCCAATCGACCATGCCAAAGTACAAAAGTATTGGAATCAGTAACCTTTTGGTTTACTGTTGAATGTGCCTCAATTGCACTAATTTTTGTCCAATACAGGCCACAAGATAAAGACGGGAATTTCTCAATAACCCTCTTTTGGCCAGAGACATTCTTTGTAATGATGAGATATTCAAGATTATTCTCATCTATTGTCTCAATATGATAGCCATTCCGGGGTATATCTTTAAAACTCAACAAGTTTCTCTTAGACTTGGAGGAGAACATTACATTCTCTATGATAAACATTGTTCCTCTAGGCAGAGTTATAGTTGCTCTTCCGGAGCCTTCAATCAGTAACATCTGCCTTACACATACTTAGTTGAGAGAAATATTTCTTTTCTTTGAGTATCGTATGTGTAGTACATGAATCAACTAAACAAATATTTTTACAGTTGGACGTTGATCCAAGCTTGCTTTGTGAGATATCCATATTTGCTTTCCCATGGTTTGACATACAAAAGAAATACACGAACATGAGAATAAACAAATTCAATCCGTTTGTTTCACATTTAAACAATATTTTCAAAATCTGCTGAGGTTAGTCGATTAACTTAGTTGATAGTCGACTATCTTGGGAAGCAGTCATTAGGTTAGTCGACTAACTAAATCAGATAGTCGACTATCTTGCCTTGCGGAAAAGTCCAGTTTTAATGCGAAATATTAGTTAGTCGACTAACTAAGTTGATAGTCGACTAACTTAGTAAACAGTCATCAGGTTAGTCGACTAACTAAACCAGATAGTCCAGTTTTAATGCGAAATATTAGATAATCGACTAACTGTTAGGTTAATCGATTAACTCTACTGGAAAATAAAAATATCTTTGAAATTTAAGCATATTGAAACATTCTAAAGAACTAATACTAACATTATATCATAAACTAACTAATACGAGCTGATACTAATGACTATTAGTTTATTCACTAACTAATACAAATAAGTAAAATAAAATCATACAATTCCATCTTCCTTCATCACAGATCCATCACCGATTAAGTGGTCTATTTTCCCCTCGGGTTGCTCAAAGAAGTCTGCCACATCCAGGTGGGTGATGTCAAAATTATCGTCAGAGACAAAATTTGTTTCAGGGCCTTTATTCTTTAGAGATGCTTGATAAAGATCAACCAAATGTCTTGGTACACGGCAAGCTTTTGACCAGTGCCCTTTTCCACCGCAACGATAACATATAGTTTCTGAACTATTTGCCTTTGGATCCTCATAATTCCGTTTTTGCTTTTGGTGGTTATATCTCTTTGGGGGGTGACGGACATCAGGGAAATTTCTTCCTTGTCTACGTCCACGGCCATGACCCCGATTACGACCACGACCATGATTAAAGCCATAGCCTTTTCCATGCTTGGCATAATGAGAATACACCTTATCTGCTTCAGGCAATGGTGTAGACCCAGTGGGTCGATTTTTGTGTTTTCTCATGAGCAGGTCATTGTTTCGCTCAGCCACAAGGAGAAGAGAAATCAGTTCAGAGTACTTTTTGAAACCTTTCTCTCTGTACTGTTGTTGCAGTACCATATTGGAGGCATGAAACGTTGTAAACGTTTTTTCAAGCATATCATAATCAGAGATGTTATCTCCACAGAGTTTCAATTTAGAAGTAATTCTGAACATTGCAGAATTATATTCAGAAATAGACTTAAAGTCTTGGAGCCTCAGATAAGCCCAATCATATCTGCTTGTGGCAGAGTGACCAACTTCAGGTTGTCATATCTCTCCTTTAAGCCTTTCCACAAGATGAGTGGATCTTTGACTGTGAGATACTCAATTTTCAAACCTTCATCAAGGTGATGGCGCAAGAAAATCAAGGCCTTAGCACAGTCTTGGGTGGATGCTTTATCTCTGTCTTTAATGGCGTCTCCAAGACCCATAGCATCTAAGTGGATTTCAGCATCCAACACCCATGTCATATAGTTCTTGCCCGAAATTTCAAGGGCAACGAACTTTTTTTTCATAATATCAGACATAATTAAAACCAAATTCGGAAAAAGGGAAATACCTTAATTTTCTCAAGAGGATTCTTGAGACGGTAGAGTCTCGTGCTGATAACGTGTTATGAAATAATATAAGAACAAGAACAATAATACAAGAACAAGAACAATAGAGAGAAAAGTAGAGAGAGGAGTATTCTTATTGATACTTTGGGATGGTTTACAATGGAATAGAACCACTTTATTTATAGGGAGGTGGTGACTTAGCCACCAAGAAGTAAACCCTAGAATCTCTCTAAATATGGATATTCACCTAAAATAGAATATTTTATAACAATATATAATATATTTATATTTTTAACGGGTTAACGGATTAGCCGTTAAGAAAATTGAATAATCCATCCCCAAACTGATAAGCCGTTAATAAAAAAAATTCAATCCGTTCCCCGTCCGTTAAGCCGTTAAGCCGTTACCAGTAAGCCGTTAAGCTTCGGTTTGGATCGGTTTTCGATTTCGGATCGGTTTTGAACACCCCTAAAGAATATGACAAATTTGATCCAAAACCCAAAAACTAAACATTTTCACTCAAAAATCTGAACTAACGGCTCTAGAAAGAAGAAAAAAAAAACTCTTTCCAGCTAGGTATTTTCTAACTTATTCCTTGCGATAATGTCACTCAGATTCAAAATGTAATATAATTTTAAAAGTAAACAATTTAAACTCTATAAATTTAATATATAAAAATTTTAATATTGAATCATTAAAAAGTTCTAATGAATCCGACACCCCTGCTCCTCTAGGCTCATCGTCAAGAATAGGTAATTTGTACTATTACCTAATAAATTGTCATGTTTGCCTCTTAAAGTAGCTTTTTCAGCTCTAAAATCAGAATATAAAACACTATTTTCAGCTCTAAAATAAAAAACAAAAAAATATTATTTCGTTCATAATAAGTGATATTTTGATATTTTTATTTTAATTTAAAATAAATATTTTTTATATAATCTAAAAGAAATTAATTTTATTTTTGAAATAGTCATACATATCCCAATGTGTCAAGATAATAATACGTAAATTTTAATTAAGGATAATTTTGTCCGTATTTTTTCTCTAAAAATTTATATTTTCTTAAAGAGTGCCAAAAGCCAAAAGTCATATGGACCGGAAGAAATATTTTTTTCTATAAAAATTAATATTTTCTAATTAATTTTTCTACACCTATCATTTTACACCACCTTTGGTTATGAAAATAGGACAGACTAGCAAGATTTTGAATTAATCGTTAAAAATAGCTAGCGTTTGTAAAGTCATTAAAAAATACGTAGCCATTATTTTGATGCAACACGAAAAGTTCCTGCATAATATACTAGAGATTGGTGCACATGTGTATGAATTTCCAGTATATTATACTAGAACTCCAGCACACGGAAAGTTTCAGCATAATATAGTAGAGATTGAAGCACTGTGTATGAACTTCTAGCATTCTGGAATTCCAGTATATCATGTTAGAATTCCTGTATATTATGCTGAAAATTCACATGTAAAAAATTCGAACTCCACTATATTATGCTGGAATACTTTTTTGAGATTTCGAACAATATTTTAGTTCAAAATTATCTTTACATGAAAAGTGTTATAAACTAAAGCAAAAGACAAGAACAATAGAACAAGAACAATAGCAATAGAGAGAAGAGTAGAGAGAGTTCTTCTTATTGAGTTGAGAGGGGTCTCAAGGGATGATTTACAATGGTAGGGGGCACCTCTATTTATAGGGGAGAGGAAGACTTAGCTACCACTAATAGAACTCTAATATCTCTCTAATTAGATACATTAAAGACATTCACCTTAAATAGAAGTGTAAGAATCTTCTATTTCATAACACTCCCCCTTGAATGTCTATTCAATGATGTGCCTCATAAAACCTTAAAACCAAAACCCAATGGGAAAAATTAAAGTAAGGAAAAAGAGTACACATGTTTGAATATGCGCCTATTGGTTGCCTCGTTAAAAACCTTGCAAGGAAAACCCAGTGGGACAAAACCTTGTAAGGGAAAAAGAGTGCAACGCGCATTGACTCCCCCTAATGAGTACATTGATTTATATCCTTGAGCATTTGCATTCCAATCTTGTGCATCATCTTGAAATCATCATTCTTGATAGATATGAACATCTTCATATATTGTCGTGGAATAACACTTCAATATCTCCATAGATGCATTCTCAATGCCATCATGCTTATAGTTATGGCAAGATACATATGTACACAAATTGTACTTAGGATGTGGTACTTCAGGACCAAGAATTGCATATGCTTCAAGCAACTTAAATCTTTCAAGTTAAGTCATGTAAGTCACATAATAGACTTTAGCTGCATATCAATCTTTCATTAGTGATACTAAACAAATAAGATATCGAAAACTGACTATACATACCTTTGACTTTTATCTTTCAAGCATTTGAACTATAGGTTCAAAACTACATGTCTTTCACATGGAATCAATTCTTCTTGAATTGTATCTCTTCCATTTAGTTACTTTCTTTGAGTCAGCAAATGCGTATAGCATGCTTTGCAATATGTTGCAATTGCATTTCCTTTTTATGAACTACAGGTTCATATCATGATATTCGGGGATATACATATACAAATGAAAATTCATCCCATGTAACACTTTCTCAAATGTTTATCATGTCTCCCCCTCATGTTAGTAAAACTAACATGTTTCCTCAACTTTGGAAAATCATCTTTGTGCATTATGTCAATATACACAGCACCTTAATATAAGATGAAATTATTTGGTTCCTGACCTTGAACCACTTGTGAGGGGAGAATATACTCTCGTATACAACTTATATCAAACTGATATATACAACTTCGTTCTCATAAGGAACAGTTTAGCTATTAAGTGGAAGCACTCAATAATTATCTTGCTAAACCAACTTTGATATAAACCAACTTATCAAGATGAACTGTCTTGAGTAGAGAATCTGGAAACTATGCTCGAAGTTAGATTACTGAGCGATTTACCTCGCAAGCACTGCCAGGCTGCGGGTTAATAACAATGGCGCATGTAACCATATCATAGATGCATCATATGTGGTATACATGGCAGGTGAATGGGCCCATATTCACCTTTGATATTTCCAGAATTTATGGGCTTCAACCCGAACTCTTTAGTTGGTCAGTTCATTACTGAGAACAAGAACTTCTAGTTCTTTGATATTCACCTATGTGAATTTGCACATCATACTTCAAATGAGATGGCTAACACGAATGTCAACTGAATAAATTATCAATATTGATAAACTTCAAATTTACACCATGACATTGCACTTATCAATAAACTTCGGGTTTATTATGACATGGGTTTTATACCAATAGATATCCACTTTATTGTGGCATTCTTTCGTTTGTGTAGTACAAACTGGAGAACAAAGCGGGTAGCTTTTCAAATACAAATTACCCCGCTACAAGTTGTAGTAATAGGAGAATCAAAGCCTTCCTTTATTTATAGTCTCAATATCATCAATCGCCTTCGCGTGTACTTTTGGAAACTGGATAAGTTTCTTTGAGACTTACTACAGCACAATACTCAATTGCGTTTCTCCAACATAGTAATAATTGGCTCTTCGAGAGCTCTCAATTAATTTTGTACTACCACAGACTGAGGTTCGAGATCCTCACATTCTTGCATTCCGTATTTTCAAGGGTCTCAGGCTCAATAGATTCTTCGTGAATCTCGGAATTAATCAAATCATGAGCGTCCTCATGTGATTCTTTCATAGTGTCATTTAGATCGTTCTTTTTCCTCTTTCTAGGATTTCGATCTTTGGAACCTATCTGCCACGCTTCTGGCGTGCATTTGACTCATTGGATATGACACTAGATATTTGTCCAATAGGGACTTCAATACGGATCGGAACATTTTCCGCGTGAATGTGGGATTTCGTTATCCTCTTCAAGTCCGTAAATGCGTCAGGCATTTGATTTGCTATTCTTTGCAAATGGATAATCTTTTGTACCTCTTTCTTTCAAATAGAGGTATGTGGATCAAGATGAGATAATGATGCATTTTTCCACAAAATTTCCCGTTTGGTTTTCACCAACTTCTCCCCCTAATTTTGGGAAAAGTGTCTCATCCAATTGACAGTCTGCAAATAGTGCAGTGAACAAATCTCCTGTCAATGTTTCGAGGTAGCGAATAATGGAGGACGCATCAAACTCAACATATATTCCTAACCTCCTTTGCAAACCCATTTTGGTGCGGGATGGCGGTGCTACAGGCACATATACTGCGCATCCAAAGCTTCTTAAATGGGATATATTGGGTTCATGACCCAAAACCAATTGCAATGGGGAATATTTGTGTCAATTCGTCAGTCAGAGACGAACTAGCATTGCTGCATGCAATATGGCGTGACCCCAAACCGAAGTGGGCAGCCGACGAACTAGCATTGCTTCATGCAAAATGGCATGACCCCAAACCGAAGTGGGCAGCCGACAAACTAGTATTGTTGCATTCAAAATGGCGTGAACCCAAACCGAAATGGGCAGCCTCGTTTTCATGAAGAATTCAAGATTATTCTCATCTATTGTCTCAATATGATATCCATTTTGAATGATATCTTTAAAACTCAACAAGTTCCTTTTAGACTTGGAGGAGAACACTTTGATTGATATCATTAAAACTCAACAAGTCCTTCTTAGACTTGGAGGAGAACATTGCATTCTCTATGATTAACGTCATGCCTTTGGGCAGAGTTACAATTGCTCTTCCGGAGCCTTCAATCAATTTACTACTTCCATAGATTGTAGTAATGTTTGCCTTACACAATTACTCTTCTTTTCTTTGAGTATTGTATGTGTAGTACATGAATCAACTAGGCAAATACTTTTAGACGTTGGTCCAAGTTCGCTTTGTGAGATATCCATATTTGCTATCCCATAGTTTAACATACAAAAGAAATACACGAACATAGGAATAAACAAGTTCAATTCTTTTGTGTCACATAATATCTTCAAAATCTGCTACTAACAGTTGGCTAACAAAATCAGATATGTTATCCACAATCAATTCCGTTGCAGTTTGAAAATTTCAGCGTTTTTCATAAGACAATCGATTATTAAACACACACAATCGATTGTTGGAACATAGACAATCGATTGTTAAACATAGACAATCGATTGTGGATGATTTTTGAAATTCCAGATTACTGCCTAACGACAATCGATTGTTAGATATAGACAATCGATTGTGGGTGATTTTTGAAAAATTCCACCACTGTTTCAAGACAATCGATTGTTAGACAAAGACAATCGATTATTGGCTATTTTTGAAAAATTCCAGCTCTGTTTCAAGACAATCGATTGTTAGCCAAAGACAATCGATTGTTGATCAATTGTTTTTCAACTTTAATGCGAAAATAGTTGATAATCGACTAGTTTTTCAGGCTAGTCGATTACCCCCACTGGAAAATAAAAGTTTTATTGATATTTGAGCATATTGAAGATATTCTAAAGAACTACTGCTAACATTGCATCATGAACTAGCTAATACGAGCTAATACTAATGACTATTAGATTATTCACTAACTAATACAAATAAGTAGAACAAAATCAAATAACTCCATCTTCTTTCATCATGGTCCCATCGCCGATTAGGTGGTCTATTTTTCCATCGGGTTGCTCAAAGAAGTCTGCCACATCCAGGTGGGTGATATCCTCATTGTCATTATAGACAAAATTTGTTTCAGGGCCTTTTCTCTTTCGAGATGCTTGATAAAGGTCAACCAAGTGTCTTGGTGTACGGCAAATCCTAGACCAGTGCCCATTTCCACCGCAACGATAACATATAGTTTCTGAACTATTTGCCTTAGGATCTTCTGGACCCCGTTTCTGCTTTCGGTGGTTATCTCTCTTTGGGGGGTGACGGACTTCTTTGGAATTTCTTCCTTGTCCACGTCCTTGGCTTTGACCCCGTTTATGACCGTGATCATGGTCCCTTTTATGTTTGGCATAATGCGAGTGCACCATATCTGCTTCAGGCAGTAGTGTAGACCCAGTTGGTCTATTTTCGTGATTTCTCATGAGCAGGTCATTATTTCGCTCAGCCACTAGTAAGAGAGAAATCAGTTCAGAGTACTTCGTAAAGCCTTTCTCTCGGTACTGTTGCTGCAGTACCATATTGGAGGCATGAAACGTTGTAAACGTTTTCTCAAGCATATCGTAATCGGAGATGTTATCTCCACATAGCTTCAGTTTAGAAGTAATTCTGAACATAGCAGAATTATATTCTGAAACGGACTTAAAGTCCTGTAGCCTCAGATGGGCCCAATCATATCGTGCTTGTGGCAGAGTGACCAACTTCAGGTTGTCATATCTCTCCTTTAAGCTGTTCCACAAAACGAGTGGATCCTTGACGGTGAGATATTCAATCTTCAAACCTTCGTCAAGGTGGTGGCGCAAGAAAATCAAGGCCTTCGCACAATCTTGGGTGGATGCTTTTTCTTTATCTTTGAGGGTGTCTCCGAGACCCATAGCATCTAGGTGGATTTCAGCATCCAACACCCATGTCATATAGTTCTTGCCCGAAATTTCAAGGGCAACGAACTTTCTTTTCATAATGTCAGACATACTCGAAAATTAAATTAGGAAGAGGGAAAATACCTTGGATTTTCGAGAATGATACTTGAGACGGTAGAGTCTCGTGCTGATAACGTGTTATAAACTAAAGCAAAAGACAAGAACAATAGAACAAGAACAATAGCAATAGAGAGAAGAGTAGAGAGAGTTCTTCTTATTGAGTTGAGAGGGGTCTCAAGGGATGATTTACAATGGTAGGGGGCACCTCTATTTATAGGGGAGAGGAAGACTTAGCTACCACTAATAGAACTCTAATATCTCTCTAATTAGATACATTAAAGACATTTACCTTAAATAGAAGTGTAAGAATCTTCTATTTCATAACAAAAAGTGACTAATTTCGATTACTTTTGTATTTGTGACTACTTTTCAATTACTACCTATAAATCTGACTATTTTGAAATTTCACCCCTCTTGGTTGCTTCCAAAAAAATTTCACTTCCTAGCCTAGTAACTATTATTTTTGAAAAAGGGGTGAAATTTAAAAATAGCCAGATTTACAATTGGTCGTTCAAAAATAGCGCAGTTTCAAAAGTAATCGAAATTTAGCCACTTTTCATGTAAAGATAAATTTGAACGAAAACACTACTCAAAATTCGAAAAATACGCTAGTATTTGATGCTGGAGTTCCAGCATAAGTATACTTGAACTCTAGCTGGGGCCGTACAGAAAACACCAACAAATCACACAAACCCAATAATCCGAGTCAAACCGAGAAAAAAAAACCGACTATAGGTTGGTTTGAATTGGTTTGGTATTGAAAAAAATATCCAACCATAATTGGTTTGGTTTGGTTTTAACTAAAGAAAGTCAAACCGAAACCAAACCAATCCGGCATTACATATATAGAAATTTTAGATATATTGAATATATAAATATACTTATTGTGATGTAATTTATAAATTAAAAGATTCCATAATTTTATTTTTTGATGTATTATTTCAAGGTTGGAATCCGAGTTTTATTGGTTTGGTTTAGTCTTTTAGATTTAATAATCCAACACAATTGGTTTGGTTTGGTAATTGTACAATCCGAACCAACCCGACCTATGTTCACCCTTAACTCCAGCATGTTATGCTGGAGTTTCAGGATAAGTATGTTGGAACTCTAGCATAATATGATGGTTTTTCAACATAAGTACACTAGAACTCCAGCATAATATACTGGAGTTCCAGCAAGTATACCAGTCTAGCATAATATGTTGGAGGTCATACACAGGTACACTGAACTCCAGTATATTATAATGGATCGGTCTCTGTTGCAGCAAAATAGTGGCTATTTTTTATTGACTTGATAAACTCTGGCTATTTTTAAATGACTAGTCCGAAAACTAATTATAGCGTGCTATTTTTAATTGAAAAAAACTATTTGTCACTTAAATAAAATCTATAAAAGTTAGAAGCCTGAGTTTTCTTACTCTTCTTACAAATTATTGGCACTTTATTATTCAAGTCATTTATTTTGCATGAAGACTTCTACTTTTCAGCAACTATTTACAGCCAGAGAACATTTTCCTTTCATTTATCAACACATCATGACCTATGAAACTAATTAAAATATGGTAGAGAAAATATATACAAACCCGTTATAGAAATCACCTTCCACATAGAAAACTTGTGGCGTCTTTACCTCTATTCATTTGTAAGAAGTTCATTTGATGACTTAACAAATCCAACCACCTTATTTTGAACTATATTTTTTTAGCACTCTAGATACACTGACAGAAAACTCTACGAGAGAAAATGCAGATAAAGGGCCATTGTATGGCGTTGTTTGACTCAAAAGATACTAAATGCTTTATAAGTGAAAATAATTAAAATAAATTAAAGGTAAATCGTAATCGAATGTAATAAGACCTAGAAATGTATATTGTGCTTCTTATTGCTTCCAATAGATCTATTCAAGAGAGGAAGAGAGAGTTTCTAGAGATAGAGAAAGAGTTTGAGATTTGTTCAATACATAAGCACATGCCTCATTTACAACATTAGGATCCTCCTTTATATAATAGGAGGCCCTCCTTAAAATAATAAAATAATACAGAGCTTGGTCGCGTTCCTTCAATGCGACGACGAAACCGACGATACACTTCCCCCCGACATTCTTAGGTTGTACCTTTTCTTTGGTTAGTATATATTCGTTGGTCGTTCTTGACAGTGTGGAGATGTAATGGGTCAAATTTGACCCTATGCAGTTAGTCCCTCCGTTCGTCGGTGATGTATCGAGATGCGTCCCCGATGGACAGAACCATGAACTTTGTTCTGGGAGAATTTGATCATGCTTGAAGACGGCAGCATGAATGAGAATGAACAAGCCAACGTTTGAGTTAATTGGAATGCTGATGCGCAATATCTTTCTTAAGACATCATCACACGCATGCATCATCATTACGTGTATTCCCGAGGAAAGACAAATGCTCGGTTTCCCGCGCCCGTTTGAAATTCGTCTCTTTGATATCAACTCCACCCATCCCTATAAATAGGGAAAGCTTTAACTTGATCCAACTTTCGATCATTTGCAAGCGTTTTCTTACCTTCTAAGAAACTCTTCCTTTCTTCGAAACCACACTATTTCTCATAAATCACACTTACCCTTGTATCGAACACCGCTCCTTGAATAGAAGTTATGGCAAAATCCCGGCGGGATAATAATCCGAGGGCTCGAGATAACACGCTGTCCAATGTACCGGCTCCATCTGGCGGTGTTGAGGGCGAATGGAAAGAGGACCTCACTCCTCTTACTGTGGACAACGTGCTACCGAAGCAACTTTTTGTTAGAAGATATTTCCCAAAGGACTCCCCTGCACAACCTTCGGAGCATTCTGAGTTAACACAGGATCACTTAGGTGGTTTTCGCACGTCATTCGGTATTCATGCTCATGTGGAGATAGTCCCAGTGGGAACGGATTATGCGAATGCCCACCGACTAGGATATTGCACGTTTTATGAATATCCCTTCTTAATCCGTTATGGCCTACCCATCCTTCCTTTGGCGGAGGAACTTTCCCTCTTTAATAATATGTGTCCATCTCAACTTACTCCATACACCTTAAAAGTATGTAGGATACTGTCTACATATGCAGAGCTGCCTAGGTGCGAGGTCTCCGTCCACCACCTTTTGCAGTTGTTCAGCGCAAGTTATCTGAGGGGTACCATGTTGCATCTAAAGAGATGTGGCTCGAAGGGGTTGGTCGTCAGGACCGATGACCGAGTCAGTCGCACTTATTGGCGTAGGTACTTGTTTATCAAAATGGAGCACATAGGTCTGATCCTGCGGGGTTACCAGAGAGGTGGAATTCAAAACGTAAGCGTTTCTATTCATCGAATTCATCATCATACGTGACCTCGACGGTTCTGGTTGTACCATCGTGATGATGATTTTTTTTATCTTGCAGCAATAGCTCACACACCCCGGTTCATCATGGGTATCAAACAATGGGTAGCCGATTTGTTGCCTTACGCGGAAGAGACCCGTATATGGTCTGCCTTTCTTCAACGCTACTGCCCCGTAGGCCCTTCAGGTAACTTTTGGACTTCAGTCGGTTGTTTCCACGAAGTTCATCGACTGAACTATTTGTGTCGACAGGTCACAATGTTCCCAAGAGGAAGACTATGGTATCTACCCCTGCTCGATCGGATGTCAGCTCGGAAGCTTTGGAGATACTTTGCGCATCCGTCAGGGAGGGTGTTCCCGCAGTTCCTTTACAAGAGGTTGTGCCTGTGGAGGTGGCTGCGAATGAAGTGACACCAGCGACACCATCTCTGCAGCCTATTAAATGAGCCTTCAGAGGACGAGGAGCCCGAAGAGAGAAAAAAGCAGAGGCTTGAATGAGCAAAACGGTGGCGACTAGGGATGAGAGGAGTGACATACCTCGTCGAGCACCTAGGTCTGTCTTCATGGCCGATGCTATTCGTTTGGGAAGACCATCCCGTCAGGAAAATGCTGTTGCCGGTGCCAGCTCAGTTCGTGTTGCTGAGGGTGGCTCGACGTCCATCGTTGGCAGATATGCTAAGGGATAAGACCCTGATATTGCCCAAGAAGATATGGACGGGCTAGCGGAAGGTCTCACGCATGTAGAGATGATGGCGGACGGGTCCGAACACCGAATCGTGATCTCAGAGGTTTATAATTTATTACAGGGAGATGGACTTGCAATGTTCCGCCCCAAGCATGAAATGCTAAAATCTGTCAGTGATGCAGAGTTATCTCGAAGGGTCGCCGACATGACTTTATAGGTAAACTTCTACTCTTTCGCTTGTTGTGAGGTTAGCTTTGATGTGTACTAACTCAGGTTTTCTCCTTAGGCCCTTGTTCTGGAGGTAGAGAGGAGGCGCCGCGAGCAGAAGAAAGCGACCATTTTTAATAAAATGGTGAAGAACTATAAGAGGTGCTGCTCCAAGCATCAGGCGGCGGTGGACCTTTCCAAATAGGACCCCAAATTTTGGGTGTTTCGGGAAGGTCTTGAGCAGAAGGAGGCGCAATTGGAGCGCAGGGTGGCCGAGCTGGAGAAGACAGATGAGGAGTTGGTGAAAGCTGTGGCTCATAATAGCGAGCTGGAATCACTCCTCAAATTGAGGGATGAAAAGTTGGAACTTAGTCGTGGGGTGGTGGCAGAGGTTACCGATTTACACCGTAGGGTTGTGGCCTTGACCACCGAACTTGAAGCCAAAGCGGCGGAGGTCGACGTTCTTAGACAGATTGTCCTACCAAGGCCTAGGGATGCGTCTCGGCCTTCTTCTTCCCAAGTTTTGTTTGATGAGGATACGCATCGCGAAGCACATAATATGTGGGTTTATGTGGAGGCCAAACTGGATGTATACAAGAACTTCTATTTACGAGTCGTGCCACAGAGGAGGAGGTTCAGGAGCAGTGGCTAGAGGCTCGTACTGCTCGGGTAGTCTGTGGGTACAGTTCCGACTCCCCTGACCGGGAGGGCTATGCTTCGGAGGACGTCAACCGGCTAGATTCCAACTCCTGGTACACTGAAGCTTACTGCCCTGATGGTTAGGGTCGCGGTGGCGAACAGACGGGGACCTAGGGGAAAGGTGGAGAGGCTCCTTATTGTATATGTTTTATTTTTTGTAGAGTGTAATTGGGGCCCTTTGCAGGACCGAATGGATATATCTTTTTTCCATGATATGAGTCATACTTTTGTTGTTATTCTTTATATGTTGTTCTTTGTTTTTCGAAACTTTACCACTATAGAGTTGATATTCGTAGACAAGTCAAAACCCGACCTTTGTGAATAAATAAGACGAAAATTTAACCGTTGTCTGAATGTTGTTCGTCATAATTGAGCTTGGCCGATGCTAAATGGCGATGGTCTTTGCCAAAGGGGTGTAACTTTGACTGTCATTCAGTGTCATCCTTCGTTATCAAACTAGGTCGACGTTTAATGGCAATGGCCTTAGCCAATAGGATGTAACTTTGACTATCGTCGAAGTGTTATCCTTCATCGTCGAATAGGGTCGTCGTTTGATGGCGATGGATTTGTCCAATAGGATGTAATTTCGACTATCGTCGAATAGGGTTGACGTTTCATGGCAATGGCTTTGGCCATTGGAATGTAACTTCGACTGTCGTCGAAGTGTTATCCCTCGTCGTCGAATAGGGTCGGCGTTTGATGATGATGGCTTTTAGCCAATAGGATGTAACTTCGACCGTCGTCAAAATATTATCCTTCATTGTCGAATAAGGTCGACGTTTGATGGCGATGGCCTTAGCCAATAGGATGTAACTTCAAATGTCATCAAAGTGTTATCCGTCGACATAAAATAGGGCCGACGTTTGATGGCAATGGCTTTGGATAATAGCATATAACTTTGACTGTCGTCGAAGTGTTATCTGTCTTCGTCGAATAGGGTCAATATTTGATGGCTATGGCCTTAGTCAATAGGATTTAACTTCGACATCCATCATCATCGAATAGGGTCGACGTTCGTCGAATAGGGTTGACGTTTGATGGCGATGGCCTTAGCCAATAGGATGTAACTTCGACTTTCGTCGAATTGTTATCCATCATCGTCAAATAAGGTCGACGTTTGATGGAGATGTCTTTGGCCAATATGATGTAACTTCGACTGTCGTCAAAGTGTTATCCGTCGTCGTCGAATAGTGTTGGCGTTTGATGGCGATGGCTTTGGCCAATAGGATGTAACTTCGACTGTCATTGAAGTGTTATTCGTCATCGTCAAATAGGTTCGACGTTTGATTGCGATGGCGTTAGCCAATAGGATGTAACTTCGACTGTCATCGAAGTGTTATCTGTCGTCGTCGAATAAGGTCGATGTTTGATGGCGATGGACTTAGCCGTTTACACAATAGAGATGGT
The DNA here is from genome assembly GCA_034376525.1 of Nicotiana benthamiana. NCBI lineage: Eukaryota > Viridiplantae > Streptophyta > Magnoliopsida > Solanales > Solanaceae > Nicotiana > Nicotiana benthamiana. The sequence goes on along the minus strand of CM067328.1, from coordinate 55,233,405 downwards.
GACCTTAGCCGTTTACACAATGAAGATGGTGGCCTTAGCCGTTTATAAATGAAGATGGTGGCCTTAGCCTTTTACACAATGGAGATGGTGGCCTTAGCCATTTACAATAGAGATGGTGGCCTTAGCCGTTTACACAATGGAGATTCATCTAGGCTACTCCCTTTATTATATTGGCCCGGAGAACGTGTCGAGTGGCTGATATGATAAAATTGTTCTTAGATACCCCCAGGTGTCCCCTCCACCGCCTCATTAAAAACCTCCTTGAAAAAACTCAATTAGGACAAAACTCGGGTAAGGGAAAATTAGTACGACTTCGGGAGATGCCTTTCAGAAATGGAAGTACTTGAGATGGGAGACGTTCCAGTTGTTTTGGAGTGTTTTTCCTTCCATTGTTTCCCACTGGAATTATCCTTTGTTTGTTGTTGCTGTGATTTTGTATGGTCCTTCCCAATTGGTGCCTAATTTTCCTTCGCTTGGGTCCTTTGACGCCAACGTTTTGGCTTTGAGGACGTAATCTCCCACTTTGAGTGGTCTTGTTTTGGTTTTTTGTTGTAATACCTTTTGACATGTTGTTTTTGAGCTGCCATTCTTATGTGGCCATGTCCCTTATTTCTTCAGCCTTGTCGAGGTCTTGAAGTCTGTTTGTGTTGTTATCTGCTCCCCTGGTGTGTGATTACCTTATGCTTGGTTCTCCGACTTTGACGGGTATGACCGCGTTGGTTCCGTAGACCAGTGAATATGGTGTTTCTCCCGTGCTGGATTTGGGCATAGTTCGGTGTGCCCATAACTCTTCCGGTAGTAGTTCGGGCCACAACCTTTAGGCTTCTTCGAGTTTCTTTTTCAATATGTTCAGTATCATTTTGTTGGAAGATACTACTTGGCCATTGGCAGTGGGGTGATATGGCGTGGGGAGTATTCACCTGATGAGCCATTTTTCGAAGAACTCAGTTGTCTTTTTGGCGAAGAATTGGGGGCCATTGTCGCAACTGATTTCCTTGGGGATGCCGAAGCGGCATATGATGTTTTTCTATATAAAGGCGATGACTTCTTGTTTGCGTATCTAGGTGTACGCGACTGCTTCTACGCACTTGGAGAAATAGTCAGCCAAAACTAACAGAAATCGTACCTTTCCTCGTCCCGCCGGTAGGGGGCCGATTATGTCCATTCCCCACTTGATGAAGGGCCAAGGTGAGGTTACTGAGTGGAGAGGCTCCCATGGTTGATGTATCATGGGGGCGTACTTTTGGCCCTGCGAACGTACTGTGCTGCCTCTTTTTTCATAGTGGGACATGGTTGATGTATATGGGCGCGATTACCGATATAAGCACCACAGTGGCCCTAGTGCACCTCTTTGAGTACTTGCCTTGTTCGGTTCGGCCCTAGGCACTGAGCGAGGGGTCCGCCAAACGTCCTCTTGTAGAGATCGTGATTTATCAGGCTGTATCGGGCGGCTTGTACACGGAGCTTCCTGGCTTCTTTTTTGTCGAGTGGGAGTGTATCGTTCTGTAGATAGGACATAAACTAGTTGCGCCAGTCCCAAGTTAGATTTAAAGAGAGTACCTCAACGTGAGCGATGGTTGAATCGAGGAGGGTGACTACGCTCTCCCTGTTTATATTTTTGGTGGTTGTGGCCAATTTTTCTTAGTCGTATGCTTCGACATTTTGTGCCCGAGGGATTTGCTCAAAGCGGCACTCATCGAACTCAGGCATCAATTTATGAATTTCTTATTTGTATTTTTGTAGTTTCTGTTCCTTGATTTGGTAAGTCCCAGTGACCTGGTTCACTACGAGTTAGGAATCAAAATGATGGATGAGTCGCCGAGCCCCGTATTTGATGGCTAACTTCATACCTGCAATTACAGCCTCAAACTTGGCCTCATTGTTAGTCATCTCGGGATATCTTATGAACTGACGAATTACTTTGCCCGTGAGGTATTCGAGAACGAGTACCAATCCCGATACAGAGCCATTAGCGGCACCATCAGTGCAGAGGGTCCAAAGGTCAGTGATGGGGGAGGCAAAAAGGCATCCAGCTCCGCCTCTGGCGATATCTCTGTGCTGAAGTCGGAAATGAAGTCGGCAAGTACCTGCAACTTGATGGCATTCCTTGGGTGATAAGATATGTTGTGCTCGCTGAGCTCTATGTTCCATTTGGCAAGCTTGCCCGATAGTTCATGCTTATGTAGGATGTTGGGGAAGGTCGTTATTTCTTTTATGGGGTGACACTGAAAATAGGGTCTAAGCTTTTGTGAAACTACAACCAGTGCTATGGCCAACTTCTCGAGGTGTGGGTACTGTGTTTCTGTATCCACTAGGGTTTTGCTAATGTAATAAAGGATACTGCGTACCTTTATTTTTGCGGACCAAGATTGCGCTGACGGCAACTTCAGACACCACCAGAATACCAGCAGAGATTCGCCTGGGTTTGCTTTGACTAGCAACGATGGCGAAGATAAATATGCTTTTAACTTTCTCAAGGCCTCGACGCATTCCTCCTTCACTGCAATCCTTGATCTTTTCTCAACACGTAGAAAAACTTGTTGCACCTGTCGGATGACCGCGAGATGAACTTGTATAGGGCGGTTATTCGTCCTATAAGCTTTTGTACCTACTTTTTTCTGTTCAAAGTCTTAGGTATTGTGTCTATTGCCTTGATCTGGTCTAGGTTGACTTTGATACCTCGTTGTGATACGAGAAAACCCAATACCTTTCCCGAGGCCACGCCAAAGGTGCACTTTTCTGGGTTAAACTTCATCCCGTATTGTCTCAGTATTTTGAAGGCTTCTTTCAGATGTTCGATGTAGTCTTATTTCTTTGCCGACTTTTCTAGCATATCGTCGATGTAGATCTCCATGGTCTTGCCGAGCTGTTCCTTCAACATTTTGGTAACAGTCTCTGATATGTTGCCCCCGTATTTTTGAGTCCGAAGGGTGTTACCTTGTAGCAGTACGTCCCTTGGTGGGTGATAAAAGTTGTCTTTTCCTGGTCCTCCTCGGCCATCATGATCTGGTTGTAGCCGGAGTAGGCATCTAGGAAGTTTATCAGTTCATGTCCTGCGGTGACATCGATCAACTAGTCGATGTAGGGTAATGGGAATGTAATGGGGATGAATCTTTCGGACATGCCTTGTTGAGGTCGGTGAAATCCACGCACATTCTCCATTTCCCATTTTCCTTTTTGACCATTATGACATTGGCGACCCGCTGGGGGTACTTTGATTCTCCGACGGACCCGTTGGCTAGTAACTTATCTACTTCTTCACTGACCGTCTTATTGATTGCAGCATTGAACTTCCTTCTGATTTGCCGTACGGGTGGGTATAGTGCATCGACATTCAACTTGTGAGTGGCAATGGCTTTCGGGATTCCCAGCATATCTAAATGGGAGAAGGAAAATAAATTTGCATGGTTACTCAGAAATTCATGGTACTTACTTGGGCCGCAGAGGTTGTGACCGATGTAGCTTTTCTTTGTGTGGTCGGTGTTGTCCAGTTAGACTGGGTTGAGATCCTCTACAGTTGCTTTGCAGGCTTCTATGACATCTGGATCTTTGATGGCTTCCATTGTCGGGTCGACCTTAGTCCCCGACATGGCTGATTTCTATGCTTCCGCACTCGCTCTTTTCAGCTGTTTGGTGTGGTCACAGTCTTGAGCGATTCGGTAGCATTCTTGTCCGGTTGCGTGGCTCGCCCCAAATGCTAAATACTCCATATGGGGTGGGGAACTTGACCACTTGGTAGAAGTTTGAGGGGTTTGCTCGCATAGCATGTATCCAAGGGCGTCCTATGATGGCGTTATAGGCCGTCTCTTGGTTCATGACGTGGAAAGTGGTTTCGAGCATGACTCCCCCACTAAAACCGGCAATGTTATCTCCCTGGAGGTCCGTTCTATTGCATTGTTAAAACCTGTTAGTATTATGCAACACGGTATTATCTTATCTTCGAGTCTATTTTATTAGAGGACTCTTGGATGGATAATACAGGCACCGCTTCCGTCGTCAACCATGATTCTCATAACATCAGTATCGCAATACGTAAAATTATGACTAAAGCATCATAATGAGAAAAAGACAAACCGTCGGCATCAAACTTATCGAAGGTGATACTATTTTCGAAGTCATCATACCGTTCATGGGCGATTATTCGTTTTAATTTGTGCGTGGTGGTGAACTTAACGTGGTTGATTGCTTAATCGTCGCCGCCTCAGACGATCATGTTTATGGTGCATGCTGGCAACGGTGGTTTCGGCGGCCCTTGGGGTTGTTCCCACCCTCGTGCGAAGTTGGTCTTTCCTTTATTGCTGAGATTCTCCATCAGGTATCCTTGGTTTAACATCCTGACCACTTCTTGTCGTAGGCCTATGCAGCCTTAGGTTTTGTGTCCCATTTCCTGGTGGAATTCGAACAGGACATTCGACCTTCTTGCGGTAGGATTTGATTTCATCTTCGGCAGCCATTGCACCTTGGTGCCCAGCTTCTCCAGTGCGTACACTATTTCTGAAGTAGACACGCAAAAGTTATGGACAGATAATAAATGAGGCATACCTCTTTCGTTCCGGAGTGGAGCTACGTGTCGTTGCAATGCCTCTGTGTGCCTTGGAGGCGGTGGGTGAAAGGATCTAACGTAGAGTTGGTGCCTTTCTTTATTGAAGCGCGGGAGTTATTCCTGTCGCCCGTCGTTGCTTCTATCCCTTCTTGCTTCTGATTGTATTGTTTTTAGCCGTTGGGTCGGCCTATTTAAGTCGTCCTCATCTCTCGTACTTCGGCACAATAGGCGTTGTGGATCTCTTCCCATGTGGTGGTGGGATATTTCATGAGTCGACTCAACAGCTTTTTGGTCGCCCTTGAACCATATCTGTTCAGCCCGTTTTGGAAAGACACGTCCGCCATGCCCTCTGATACATTTGCTAGACTCATCCTTACCCCGTTGAATCCGGCCAAAAAGTCCCTGAGCCCCTCTCCCACGGTTTTCCTAACGACAAAGATGTCGTTGACCCTGGCTTTTGTTTTCTTTTCTCCTGCATGGGCGGCGCCAAACTTATCCGCCATCTCTTCGAACGTTGATGTTGTCCTTGCTGGTAGTTCAGAGTACCAAGTTAGGGCCCCTTCTGTCAGTGTTTCTCTGAACTTTTTCAGGAGTATATATGGTACTTTCTCTTTCGACAAATCGTTGCCCTTTACAACGGTCACATAGTGAATTAGATAATCCTTGGGATCCATAGTCCCGTCATATATCCTCAAGTAGGGTGTCATTTTGAAAGTTTTCGGGATTGGGTGAGGGGTAGACTCCTTGCTATACGGCTGTTCGACGAACCTTCCTACGTCGCATTTCGACAGCAACTTGGGAGCGCCGGGGATTTTGTCCACTTTTTCTTGATGCTCTTTCATTTGGTCACGAAGTGCTTTGTTCTCGTTCTCCATTTCTCTCATCTTCTTGAGGATGGAAGCGAGTGCATCATTGTTGGCCTGGACATCGGTGTGGGTGTTTTTGCTCGTAAATATCGGGTTCACCGGTGGTAGCGACGACGCCTTCTACTGATGGGTTTCTGATGTGGATATGGGGTGACTTTTCAAGCAAGCTGCCTACGGTGTTCATCAACCACTCCTCCAGTGGCTTCTTGACCACCGGAGGCAGTGTTTCTTTGACTGCAGATGTAGAGGCTTCTTTTTCGTGCAAGATTGTCAGATCTTCAGATGGAGAGAGTGAGATCTCTCCATCTGGTGCACTACCAGGTGTTATACTCAAGATGTTCTCTTTACCGACCTCATTGAGAGGACCTATGAGATTAGATGTGACGCCTACTATTGCTTTCATTCTTGCGTCGCTTTCTGCCATCTTTTGGCTTCTGTAGGGTGTGAAGAATGGCGGTTCAATGTCCTTCTTGATATTCTAGGTGCAAACTATAATTTTGATTCCCGAAATCCCCACAGACGGTTCCAAATTGTTTGACTCAAAAAATACTAAATACTTTATAAGTGAAAATAATCAAAATAAGTTAAGGATAAATCATAATCGAAGATAATGAGACCTAGAAATGTATATTGTGCTTCTTATTGCTTCCAATAGATTGGATATTCAAGAGAGGAAGAGAGAGTTTATAGTGATAGAGAAAGAGTTTGAGATTCGTTCAATACATAAGCAGATGCTCCCATCATTGGGATCCTCCTTTATATAATAGGAGGCCCTCCTTATAATAATAAAATAATACAGAGCTTGGTCGTGTTCCTTCGAGGCGACGACGAAACCAACGATACACTTCATCCCTACATTCTTATGTCGTACCCTTACTTTGGTTTGTATATATTCGTTGGTTGTTCTTGCCAGCATGGAGATGTAATGGGTCGAATTTGACCCTATACAGGCATAAGCCCATTCCACAAGCTACCTAGCAAATACTAGTATATATTCGTTGGTTATTCTTGCCAGCGTGAAGTTGTAATGGATCAAATTTGGCACTATGCAGGCATAAGCCCATTCCACAAGCTACCTAGCAAATACGTGGTTATATAAAGTGGATTCTCTCTTTTATAGTAAAGGTCGAACACATGTTGTGCCTCATTGACTAAGAAGGGGCGGACACAACAGCCACGTGGACCCCTTCCTCTCTGTTGTTGCCAGTGCTTTCCTGGGCCGAGTCGAAATTTTTTATTATAAAGGATAGGTAAAACCCGAATCAAAACTTTTTATTATAAAAAATAGGCAAAGCCCGAAGGCAGCTCCCTATAGAAAGAGTTAATGGGCGTAAAACAAAAAAAATATCATAAATTTGGCACATTCCTCAAAATTTTTTATTATAAAGGACAGACAAAGTCCCAATAGGAAGAGTTACGGGGCATAAAACAAAAAAATATCATAAATTTGGCACATTCCTTGATTGATGATTGATGCTGCATGAACTAAGTGCCTTTCTGTCCTATTAAGAGGATGATCCCTGCCATCGCATGTAGTGTTAGATCAGAAAAGTGACCACATATAGTTCCGATAATCTGTCTGTCTATCCGTCTATAGAAAAAGTTGATCACATAATGATCAAAAAAGCTTAATTACCATAGACATACTATTCCATCGAAATATTAACTTTACATATGTAAATATATTTTCATATCCCTTATGTGTACCTTTATTTGTATATTACCAGCAAAATATAAACATGGATACAAACTATGTAAAATCTCATAAAACACACACTCATGGAAATGGTGCTCTCTTCTTCATCTCAACATCGATCGCGAAACCTTTCCCGTGCTGCATTCAATAATCTGCAAGCGGATTCAGGCACTCGGGCTCTCGCAAATCGACCCGAGTAGTTTTTATGGCATCGGTCGATATATTGTACTTGTCATCTCTTTTCTTGACTAACGCTATGTTCACAATGCCCAAATCAACGGGTTGTGGAGACATCATCAGTGCTGGTGGTCCAATTGGTAGCTTGTCACCTTAATTTGAAATTGCAAGTCAAATTGATAAGTTCATATCCCAATTTGCTTTGTATAAATGACACCAGATAGCCACTTTAAATGGGTTGCTATTTGAAAATTAGCTAATGCGTTTTGGATATCAGTTCAATTTTTTAAAAATTAAACTAAAACATTACGAATTGTCCTGAATTTTAAATTTTTAAAGATAAAACAAATATCGACTAACCTCTATAGTAGCCACTTTAAAGGGAATGCTTATTATAAATTAGCCAATGCATTTGAATTTCAATTTTCAGTTCAAATTTTCAAATTTTCCTAAATTTTAAATTTTTAAGATAAACTAAATATAGCCTAATCTCTATTAAATTTTTAAGATAAACTAAATACTGGCTAATCTTTAAATAACAATCACTTTAAAGGGTTGCTATTTAGGAATTAGCCAATATGTTTTGAATTTCGATGTTTGAGTTTAAATTTTCGAGAAAAAAATGTCCTGATTGTCTTGAATTTTAGGTTGTTAGTTTAATGTCCTCTATCAGTTTGCCATAGGTCTTGGTAAGATTCTCCAGCTCAGGCCTTACAACCATTTCTGGTACTCTACGATTTACCCAAAGTCCTGATTTGATCTGGATTTAAATATTTACAAAGATTAAATCATCATTAATTAATCTACTATATCCCACTAAGTTCAACTTTTTGGAAGTAAGAACTTAAAAGTAGAAAATTGCAGTGAGGCACAACACTGGTTAGTTCATAGAATTAAAAATAAAAAGAAGGAAATTCTCGACAAGAAAAAAAAAACAAATAAAGTGAAAAATTAAGGTACAAACCTCATGTGCATGAGAATGCCAAAGCTTTTGTTCTTCTTGAGGCAACGTTTCAAAGATACGATCAGATATTATATACTCCACTCCTGCACATAATTCATATTCCAAAGATTATACCAAAAACATAGTACCCTGTCCTAATTTAGGCGTCGTACTTAATTTTCCTTCATCTGTCCAAAAAAATGTCATACTTCAACAACAACAACAACTACCCAGTATACTCCCACGAGGTGGGGTCTGGGGAGGGTAATATGTAGACAAGCCATACCCTACCCGAAAGGGCAGAGAGGCTGTTTCCAATCGACCCCCGGCTCATAGGATAAAAGGAAAAACAGCAGTAGAACAAAAACAAAGACAAAAACAAAAACAATAGAGCATTAGTAACTCCAGCAGAAATAGCGTAAATACTTATCTAAACATACGAAACATAAATACAATCGCATGCAATAATATCATACAGTAACTACCGTAACTAACAGCCATAGGGGGGACATAAGCTAAAACACAAATCATCTATAAGTAACCCTGCTGACCCACACCCAACCCCGAATGAGGCGTACGAAAAACTCTAGGAGCCCCTATCCTACAACCCTAATTATAGACCTCCAGACTTTCCTATCGCGGGTCATGTCCTCGGAAACCTGCATTCTAGTCATGTCCTGCCTAATCACCTCTCCCTAATACTTCTTTGGCCTCCCTCTGCCTTGCCGAACGCCAACAATCTCCAGCCGCTCGCAGCTCCTCACTGGGGCATCGGGACTTCTCCTCCGCACATGCCCGAACCACCTCAGCCTCGCTTCTCGCATCTTCTCATCCACCAGGGCCACCCCCACCTTCTCTCGAATAACTTCATTCTTAATCTTATCTAGCCTGGTGTGGCCGCACATCCACCTAAGCATCCTCATCTCCGCAACCTTCATTCTCTGAACATGAGAGTTGTTCACAGGCCAGCACTCCACCCCATACAACATCGCAGGTCTAACCACAGCTCTATAGAATTTTCCCTTGAGTTTGTGTGGAATTTTCTTGTTACACAGGACTCCTGATGCAAGCCTCCACTTTGACCACCCCGCTCCTATACGATGAGTGACGTCCCCGTCAATCTCTCCGTCCCCCTGAATCACAGACCCAAGATAACGGACACTGTCCCTCTTGGCGATGGCCTGAGAACCAATCATCACGTCCCTGCCTACTTCGCTCGGCTCGGCGCTAAACTTGCCCTCTAGGTACTCTGTCTTAGATCTGCTTATTTTGAAACTTCCACTTCCTAAACAGCAAAATGAAAATCAATGTATGGAAAATCTAGCAAAATGCACATAGGTAGATACAATTACTTGAAGTATGTATTCGTGAGTCGAATACTTGTAATTTTGTAAAAACAAAAATAATGTACAGAACAACCAATGATAAAAGGGCTTTTTTTCCTTTCATTTTTGGCCCATCAGCCGAAATTAATTACGGATGCTAGTTATAATTATACCTAATATACAAAATATATACTCCCTCTATTTCATTTTACGTGAACCTATTTCCTTTTTGGTTCGTTCCAAAAAGAATGACCCCTTTGTAAATTTGAAAAACAATTTAGCTTAAGCTTATAATTCTATCCTTAATGAGAAGGTTTTATAACCACACAAAATCTGTGGACCCCCTTTTAACTTGTTTAGAACCACAAATTTCAAAAGTCTTTATTTTTTTCTTATCCGTGCCCAGTCAAACAGGGTTCACATAAATAGAAACGGAGGGAGTACATTTTTCGACTTTTGTTTTTTAGGGCGGCTAGAAAATGTAATTATCCCATGATATAAGATTACAAGGAAGATGCAAACCTGATCAGATGAGAAGGGTAAAGAGTCATCGATAAAATCATCACAGGAAGGGGTTTCTCCAGCTCGAGGAGGATTAGGAGTAACCGTTTTTGGAGTTGTAGGGCCAGTTTGATTTGCTCCCGCACTGGCTTCTTCATTGACACTAGAGTCATTGGGCTTGACGGATTGCTTCTGCTGTTGGTAAAAGATTTTTGAAACAACATATTCACCTTCTTTTTCGTCTTCATCTGTGCCCAGATGGTACTGATGCATGTGTCATACTTCGTTAGTTAAAAATATTTTAACTTTAAACTCTTACTTTGTTCTTAACGATAAGATTACCGGAAATATTTCATAAATAATTTAACTTTAAATTTTCTACTTTATCCTTAAAGATGAGATTGCCAGATTGAGATGATTAATAGCCACATTAATTTAGACCACATATTTCAAAAATTGTTCAATTTCTCTTAAATTTATTTTTTTCTTAAATTTCTTTCTGAATGAAACCAGACTAATAAACCTTCAAAACACACTACATAAACCGAAATGAAGGGAGTTAGAAGCAGAGACAGATCCTGAATTTCAAGAAGATGGATACATTATTGTGAAGAGATCATACTATCTGAAATTTGTATTTGACTGATTTAACTTTAGACTCTCTTGTCATGACCCACTACACTTTCAAAATTGTCGGTTCAAAATTTTTGTTGTTGATATTTTAATAATTGTCACACACACTTTTTTTGTTGATATTTTAGTAATTTTCCCACACACACACAAGCACTGTATCGAAACAAAATCGTTCAGAGAGAGATTTGAACTGCCAATTTTACTTATAAAATGCATCCTATAATAATCACCACAATAATTTTTGAGCATGAATTCACACACATATATTTAAATAATTTTAGAAAAATATAATATTGTTATATATAATCTAAAAAGAGAAATATGGATTCACGTGAACCCTTATCACTACTAGAAACATAGCATTTTCTCACTGAAATTTCTCACGAAAAAATTAATAGTGGCAATTCCTTTTACGTATAGCTTTTATTAGTAATGTGGAAAATTCTCAAAAATATAAGTAGTTGACACTGATCAATTGGATTTGTTTGCTTTCTTCATGTGTGTCAGACTATTTGCTGCTTTCCTCTTTTGTTTAAGTCTTTTTCAGAAACTAGCTAGCCTCGCAGAATCCTTCATTTCATTGTCAATTTTATCCTCTAGTCTTATCTTTATTTTATTAAATGAACTTTTTCTTATCTCGTAGTTGTGTAATAGATGGAACAAGATCGTAGATGGATGTATGATAGAAATCATCCTAATCGTGGGGGGTTGAAAGTAGAATTTGTAGAAGTTGTTAAAGGATTTATTGCTTATGCAAAAACACTTCCTGAATTCCGTAGTGAATGAACAATTAGATGTCCTTGTGCTAAGTGCAAATGTATAAAGTTATTGATACCATAGGATGTTAAAGTTCATATTTACAGTAAGGGATTTGGAGAAAATTATTATGTGTGGACCGTTCATGGAGAGAACTACAGTAATTTAACTGAAGTTGATTTTCAGATTCTTACTGGTTCTGAGAGAAGTACATTCTTTGAGAAAAATTATGATAATTCTCAAATGCATGAAATGGTGTCAAATGATTTTGGGATACACCCGGGAGTTCAATCCCAACAAAATGTTGACGAGTCTCCCAATGATGAGGCAAAGCACTTTTATGAATTATTAGAGGCGGCTAGTCATCCCCTTTATAAAGACTCAATACACTTGGAGTTGTCAGTTGCAGTTAGACTACTAACTATCAAATCAAATTGGAATATTTCTCAAGCGGCCATAAATTCTATAATTGGGCTTATGCGTGAAGTTAGTCCGAACATTAACTTACCTGGTGATTACTATTAGGCTAAGAAGTTAGTCTCCAAGTTAGGACTTTCCTCAACAAAAATTGAGTGTTGTGAAAAAGGTTGTATGTTATATTATAAAGATGATGCGGCTCTAGAAGCGTGCAAATTTTGTGGATTGTCTCGTTTTAGAAAGTCACAAATGCCAAAGCAAAGAAAGTTCCAATTAAGAGGATGCATTATTTACCTATTATACCTAGGTTAAAGAGATTGTATGCATCAATGAGTTCCGCTCCTCATATGAGATGACACCATGAAAATAAAAGGGCGCCTGGTGTTTTGTGTCATCCTTCAGATAGCGAAGCGTGGAAGCATTTTGATAGGATGTATTCTGACTTTGCTAATGAACCAAGAAATGTTAGGTTGGATTTATGTGTAGATGGATTCACTCCTTTTTATGTCTCTGCTGTACCATATTCTTGTTGGCCTATTTGTATTACACCGTATAATCTTCCTCTAGAGATGTGCATGATAAGTTCATATTTGTTCCTAACTGGCATAGTTCCGGGTCCAAGTAATTCAAAAACCTTGATTGATGTATATTTGCAGCCTTTGATTGATGAGCTAAAGTTATTGTGGCATGAAGGTGTTGAAACATACGACATATCAACTAAACAAAATTTTAAATGTGCTGCTTTGATGTGGACCATTAATGACTTTCCTGCGTATGCAATGTTATCTGGATGGTCGACTGCTGGAAAGTTAGCTTGTCCTTACTGTATGAAAGACGCAAAAGCATTTACTTTGAAACATGGAGGTAAGACTACATGGTTTGACTGTCACCGTCGGTTTTTGCCAATGGATCATGAGTTCAGGAGAAATAATAGTGCATTTATGAAGAATCAAACTAATTATGATGAGCCACCAGCAACCTTGTCGAGGGAGCAAATTTGGGAGAGGGTTAAGAATTTTCCTAAGGTAACAGTCTCTATTTCTTAAATTACCTGGTTATGGTGTTGAACATAATTGGACTAAACAGAGCATATTTTGGGAGTTACCTTATTAGAAGCATAATCTTCTTCGACATAACTTGGATGTCATGCATATTGAAAAAAACTTCTTTGATAATTTGTTTCATACTGTAATGGATGACAAGAACATAAAAAAAGATAATTTGAAGGCCAGGATGGACTTACATGAATATTGTAGGCGAAAAGAATTAGAACTATGACAAGAAAATAATAGGATGGTGAAGCCTAAGGCCAATTATTCATTCAAAATGCATGATAAAGAAAGATATGTGATTGGGTTCGAAATTTGAGAATGCCCGATCGGTATGCTTCAAACTTATCCAATTGTGTTGACATGAAAGAAGGAAAGCTGATGTATATGAAAATCCATAATTGTCACATTTTCATGGAATCATTACTTCCTATTGCATTTAGCTCATTGCCTGAGAGAATATGGAAGCCCATCACAGAGATAAGCTTATTTTTCAAAGACCTATGTTCTAATACATTGAGGGAGGAAAATCTAGTTTTCATGGAAAGTAACATCCATTTAATCATAAAAAAGCTTGCAAAAATTTTTCGATGTGGTTTTTTCAATGTAATGGAACATCTCCTAATTCATCTTGTAAGAGATACACGACTTGGAGGGCTAGATGGATGTATCCATTTAAGAGGTAATAACCATTTATTATTTTTCCTTTATGTGTTTTGATTACACTTCTTCCCATATAAAATTATGCTATGTAGGATTATTGGCAAATGTAAACGGATGGTGAAACAAAAATCCAAGATCGAGGGATCAATATGTAAAGCATATCTAGTAAAAGAAACTTCTCATTTCTGTTCATATTATTTTGAACATCACGTGTCATGTTTGAGAAATAGGCCAAATCGGCATGATGAAGGTGACCATGATCCTTTGGCGCTAAGAAATATCAAAAAAGAAATTGGACTGGGATGGAGAAAAAGTCGGCTACAACACATCTATTGCTCAATTGTCTTGAAGTTCAACAATTTTACAAGAAGGTTTGAAATTATATTATTGACATACTTGCATGATCTATCCGTATTTTATACTTTATAAATATGTTGGACAATTATTTTGTGAGTGTCTTTGACCAAGATGCTGTTTATCCAAGGTTTTCAGAGTGGTTTAGAGATTATGTAAGTGTTAACTAATATATTACCAGATTCTCATTATTGCACAAGTTGTATTTTCTAACTTCTCAATTTTCTTCAACTCTATATAGGTTCATAATCCATACAATGGTATAAGTGATCCATTTTTACTTGATATAACTTGGGGACCTAAATCTCAAGTCAAAACTATGTCCATGTACTTTGTCAATGGGTACAAGTTTCACACAGAAGAATGGTCTATGAATAAAAAAACCATTAATAGCGAAGTCTTGGTGAAAGGAGGTGATGCTGAACAAGATGGAGATATTGATTATTATGGTGTACTCCAAGGAAATTTTAGAAATAGAGTATGCTGGTTGGCCGATCAAAAGGCTGGTACTTTTTCGATGCAAGTGGTTTGATCCAACACCAAATAAAGGTACAAAGGTACACCAACACTACAAAATAGTTGAAGTTAATCACACGAGGAAGTATGCAAGATATGATCCATTTATCATTGCACAAAATGTGAAGCAAGTGTATTACGCTCCTTATTCGTCGTCGTGTAAAAATAAGACTGAATGGTGGATGGTTATAAAAACTAAGCCAGTTGGTAGAACAGAAGTTGAGGATGCACTAGATATAGCATACCAGAATGATATATCAAGTGTTCAACTAATTGTGGATGATGAATTAGTAGATGAACTGCATATTGATGGCATGTACGAAGAAGTTGATCCTTCAGTTCAACATGAGTTTGGAATATCTATGGCTAATGAAGAGGAAGATACCGCTGATGAAAATGAACTAACCGAGGAGGAAGAATATGATGATGAAAATGAAACAAGCGAGGAGGATGAAATTTTTGATGAAGATGAACTAAGTGATTATGATTGACATGTTTGTTCTTTTTAACTAACTTGTATGTTATGCATTTAAATTTGTTGCTAAATATATTGACATATTTTTTCTTATGCTTATATGGATTAGATGGCTAATCGAGGTAAAGATTGTCCAGAGGGTAATGCACTGGAGAATGTTAAAAAAAGAAAGAAAACAAAAGCTTTTGGTAACTTAAGGTATCACTACCTCTACCTCACACGCACCTGCTAATTCACTTGTGCCTCCACCTAAATGCCCGTTATCATTTCCACCTCCATTATACTCTATACCTCACCTAGGGTATAAGGCTCCCTCATCTACCCCCTTCTTTAATCCTACATCTTCCCAGAACATACCTGGACTTAGGCCTGGTGTACCCTCATTATCAACTTACCTAGTCATGTCATCGTCATCTTCTCTGGTCATTCCTTCATTTTCTTCCTCTAGCATTCAATCATCATTTCCCCCAATCATTCATTCATTATCTTCCTGCCATCATCATCTTCTCCGATCATTCATTCATCATCTTTTACTGGAATGCCCTCATCATTGAGTCATCCTGCTAGGTACTCTTCCATGCCTTCGTCTGAATCCACTCCACTTTCGCATGGCATACACTCATCATCTTCGCCTAGGATGTTTTTATCATTTAGTCAGCCTGCTATCCACTCTTCCATGCCTTTATCTGGATCCACTCCGTCTTCATCTCCCAGCATTTCTAGGCCACATATTGGAGTCAATAGTAATTCGACATTCCAATACACCGATAGTGATACATCTACACAGCCTCCTGCACAGACTTCTACACGAAGTCAGGATCCTCCACATGTTGGAAAATATGATGATCTTCGGAGGTTGATTATTCTGGCCAACGGAGCAGGGTAAATATTTATCCTTTTAATTCCTAATTAATTTGTAAATATAGTTTCTAATTATTTAAATTCAATGTAGCTTTTATCCTCCTCGGCCTACGAAAGTCGTGGTTGAATCGATGTGTTCGTTTTTATCACGCACCATATAGGTTCTAGTCAGAAGTTCCAACTAACATTGGGGACAGAATGTTTGCTGAATTTAGGGTAAAATTAATATTTTACTTTAGTTTTCAACTCTTTTTATTCATTCTAACATGCTTTATTTGTAGTTGAACTGTGCATGGTCACGCGATTCTGAGGCTGAGGTACGAGCCGGTTT
The DNA here is from genome assembly GCA_034376525.1 of Nicotiana benthamiana. NCBI lineage: Eukaryota > Viridiplantae > Streptophyta > Magnoliopsida > Solanales > Solanaceae > Nicotiana > Nicotiana benthamiana. The sequence goes on along the minus strand of CM067328.1, from coordinate 55,217,299 downwards.
ATTTAAGAAATGTTCTGATAGGTTTTCTGATTTGCTTTGGACTGCTCGAGAAAGAAATACGAGGCCAAGTTGGATTATTGATGATTTATGGCTTAAACTTCTTGAGTATTGGAATTCTCCGGAATTTAAGAAGAAGAAGAGCGAACAAGGAAAGGCAGCCCGTATGTCCAACAAGGGTGGCTAGGTGCACACGGGCGGCTCAATTAGTATTGGGGCTCATCGAAGAAGATTGGTAATGTGCTTATTATATTTTTCTTGATTTATAATGTGTTTACAAATACTTCAAGACGTCATCGTGTCTTATAAACTCAATCCAATTTGATATTCCCATCTGCTTGCATTTTTTGTAATAGTTGCAATAATAGCCCAGTTCGATCATTGTAACCATCTGATTGCTATAGAAGCTTTTGTCACATTCGAAATCTAGGACTGCCCAATTGTTGGTGATTTGTTGTTTATTTTGCTCTTGTGAATTCCATACCAGTACTGAATCCATATACAAGAACTTGCCCATTACAAATGATTTCAATTCCTGCATTAGGTCCCCTTTCTCTGTCTGCGTGACCTGCCCCTAATGTCATTTTTATTACATATAGATTAAGGAGACATCACGTGCATTATGCCTAAAAGTATTGCAGCAACACGATCACATGAGCTGTCTGTGAAGCGACCACTTGAGCTGTCTGCGAAGCCTTCTGCCCAATAGCTCAAATTGTATTACATTTAATTGTTCTGCTGTAGACTGCAGATTCACATGCCTTTGTACATTGCACTAAACTCAAGCAGCTTTTGTCGTAAATCCCATATTACATAATGATATTCCCAAGGTATTGGTGTAGGTGAAATCTGGAGGCTACTACTTTTAAGGCAACTAGTGATCATGTTAATCCAATGGATAAATCTGAGGTTGAATGTGCACAATTTGATCGAGCTACCAATGCCAAATATCCTGCAGCAGTAACAGTTATAGGACAAAGTAAAAAATCAAATTTTGTAGGTTCAATGTTGGAGACTAATGTTGCATTGAATGCAACTGGTGTAACAATTGATGATGTGATTACTAAGGCCACTGCTGAAGTTCAGAAACCAGCAGAATTGAAAGGTGCTACTGTTCAAAAAGAGGTACAAAAACTGGAAGGTGAAGCTGTTTTGGTTCCTGTTGACAAAAATGGAAGTGTACCATCTATACATACAGATTCTAATGCTGCATTGAAAGCAACAGGTGACCAAGCTGTTGCAACTGTGTTGGAGAATGTAGTAGTAGCAGGTATTGTCCAAATTTCTAGGGTTAATGCACATATTTGTGATGCAACGAATGGAGGACATGGAAAAGAAGGTGTTATGGCTACTAGTTACTAGAAACCAACTGGAGCTGAATAGCAGAAAAGTGCAAGGCAAATCTCTGACAGAAAAGCCGTTGCACGAATTTTTGGGGTTGAAAAAGATGAGGTTAACAGCTTATCATTGGTAAATCAAATTGGGAATGTAATTAATCATGATAAGGGAGGAGATCTGAGCAAAAAGAAAGAAGAATGGAATGTGGTAACATCTAGAAAATCCCCTGTAAAGATGAGGGTTTCACCAAAATGCAGAACCAAACTGCTCAAAAAACAAACAGTAACATTTGCTGGAGTGGGTTGATTTTTTTTTTTTTTTTTTTTTACCTGTTCCCATTCAAACATTTTGCGCTTTCCTTTCTTTGCCTTTGAATTTATACAAAAGTGCACATAAAAAAGTAAAAGCTGAGACGAAATCCCATGTGAGCTGTAACATGCGTGCCCCATGCTTTTGACCAATTTAATACTATTTTACTTACCATTTTTAATATATTATTTATTTTTTCAGGAAAAGGCTAAAGGAAGACCAGTTACTCATGATGAGGTATTTGAGGAAACCCACATGAAGAAGTTGAAGGATGGAAAAAAAATGACTTGGATCGAACCGCGTGCTGAGACAATCAATGTAAGATTAATGAGCTATATTTTATGTACTAATGCATATTAGGAACAATATATATCTGTAGTGTATGGTCCAGTGGGTACTCTTCTTTTGTTCACATAATTGACATTTGGATTCCTTTGAAGAATATTGCCTTTCACATAATTGACTTAATACCATCCCTTTTGGTTAATTGTTGTTCTTCCATCGCTCTTGTGTCGGTTTGGTGCTACTTCGTTGCTCTTATGTGTTTTGACAAATTAAAGGGTGACCAACTCATAAAATATGGTTCTGGGAAAACAGAGAGTATAAGGAGAACTCTTAGGATAGCATCTTTGGTTCGTGAGTTCTTTTGGATAGCCTCTTTGGTTCGTGTTATTTCATGCGATAGGCTGTTTCTCCAAAAGTGGGGATTTTGAAGCTGCATTTGAATATTTAAATGATATGCATAGGAAGAATTAGCATATACTTTAGTCAGCTTTGTTTTAGTTACGACAGGATTAGTTTATATGGCCTGAAGAATTTTTTGGGAAATTATTTACCTGTACCCGTGCATCTACCAAAGGTAAAAGCGCATCAGGGGCAGATGTAGTGTTGATGTTATGGGTTCATCCCACCCATAAAATTAAAATCCTGGATCCGCCTTTGATGGCCATGACATATGCTTTTACATAAGGTTAGTATGTAAGCATGGTTAATTAATTCTATTTACTATTCGCTAGATTTGTCATTTAACCAAGGTTAACTAACATGGTTTAGTGCATGCACCTAGTCCAGTTAAGTTTTTTCCCCAATTTGTTTTGTCAACTGTCACAGCTGTAATTGCATTAGTTGCAGTATTGCAGACCTTTAATCAATATTATGTTCAACCAAATTATTCATTTTCGTCAACTGTGAAATGACATAGACAGATATCTTATGACATAATAATATAAATGCACTGAAAATCTTGATGGCATGAGTGATGCATATGCTACTGTTGTAAGATATAAGGTGATATAATAGTGCACTGTATTTAATGTGCATTATGCTTAATGTAATGCAATTATATTGCTAGCTTATGCAAGCGGGTAGTAGCTGCAGTTCATGATGAAAAATTATCGAATTAAATGGCATTTAATCGGGCTTCAAAGTTGGCCATACAACCATATTTGACCTAAGTTGGTTTCTTATAATGTGGTTTCAGTTGTAGTACCCCCAATGGCTCGAATGTCTTTATTTGTGCATGAACCAGAAAAGCTAATAGGTATCAGTTTCCCAATTTCTTCAAATTCTAACTTGCTCGATAAAAACCTGAATTAGCAGAAAATCCTTCACCAAAGCTGGCGAGCAAGAGAAAGGATGTTTTACTTTAAAGTTTGAGAAAGAAAGATACTTGCATAAATTTTCTTTAAAATTTTACTTTTAATAATTGTAATTTTTTATAGGATAATTTTAAACGAATCTTGGAGGAGTTCATTCAAAGCCAACCGATTGATGATCAATGTAAGCCAATCCAACCAACCCAAGAGGAGATCATGGGCATGTGGATTAAGGCAGCTGGTGGCGTGCATAAGGGGAGAGTTTACGGCCTTGGATCAGAGTTTAATCTTGACCGTCGCACTTCTGGATTGTCTGGTTCTTATTCTTCGTCATATTGCTCGGTTGATCTAGATGAGTTTGAGCGATTGAATAGGAAGGTAGCGGAAATGACGGAGTTGTATCTTCAAGAAAGGGCTGTAAGGGAAGAAGAGGCAAAGCGAAGGGAAGAAGAGGCAAAGCGAAGGGAGGAAGAAGATAGGCTAAGAGAGGAAGAAATGAGACGAAAGGACGATGCGTTAAGATTGTCACTAGTGATGTTAAAAGTCTCAAGTCTCAGATAAACTCCCTCTTAGAATCTGGTGCATTTCCTGTGCCCCGTTCTCCAACATCTGATGATAACTAAGGAGTAATTTCTTTTATTAGCTTTCTTGGATGGTATTTGGATGTTGAATATTGAATGTTGGATTTTTGAGTTTTTGTTTTACTTTTGGATTAATTATGAAATGAATTGATTAGTTATTGTTTATGAAATGAATTGAATAGCATGTTGAATGCTTAATTGTTTTAGTCTTGTATTGTTGGTTGTACTTTCTGTTTGGCAGGTGGTGGTGTAGTTCTAAAAACAGATTTGGTCTCGAAACATTTTTCAAATTTCCCACGGACTATGGGCATTTTTTTCAATATTTCCCACTGATTTTCGACACATATTTCCCACTGCTTCCATGGGTAAAATAAAAAAAATATGTAAATTATTTTTAATACTTTCCACGGATTCGGTAGGAAATTTAAGAAAATAAAATTATTTTTTAATACCTTTCCCACGATAATAGTGGAAAATTGTGTAGGTGAACCCACCAAACCCTCAGTGGAAAAATCCCTGGAAATTACCCATGAATGTCGTGGGAAACTATTTTCCCACCAGTCAATTTTCCGCCGCGCGTCTCCCCTGAAAAATTCGTGGGAATATTGAAGTTTTCACGGATTACCCATCGATTCTTCCGTGGGAAATCGCTGTATTTCTAGTAGTGTATCCCTAAACTTGAATACACCTATGGACTCAGAAAAGGGTAAGTGTTCACGAAACCATACCGATAAGACAGCCGATGGATTCATGGGAATCATAAACAGCACACTGCAAAAATCTTGATTCAAACGAGTGACATAGTGATGAGTTTCGATTTGACGATGCATGTCATGACTATACATAGCAAAAGTACAAACATGTTGATTCATTTGCTTGATAGGAGTCAAAGACGGCAACATTTGAGCTCCTTTATCAAGCATGTGTTGCTCCATTGACATTGGTTTTCTTAGTGGGATTGTAGCTGATGCTGCCATAGTAACAAATATGAATTTGAGATAAAAGAAGGTTCTTGAAATTGAAGTGGTGTTTTTTTATGGATTTGGGGAAATTTATATGAAGTGATTTTGATGAGGACTGAAGTTGGAGGACGTGGAGGATATAGGAATTGACACGTAGATATGCATGGATTTTGAGGTGGCTGGTATTGATGAGAACTGTGGCCACGTTGAGTTGCATGGGTAAGTTGATGTTCTCTTTTTTGAAGACACGTTTGGATAATATTTGAAGTAGAAATAATGTAACTTCAAATAATGTAGCGCAGACTAAAAATAGGCTTTAAATTTTATGTATTTAATTAATATTTTAATATTTAATTCTTTTTTTTTGATGTTAAGAGTTCAGATCCATCTTATAATTTTGATGAATTTTTATATGTATATTTATGCTCGACATAAAAAATATTTAATTTAGATAAACCCGAAATTGGCACGGAAGATGACTGCGTCAAAGGGCGGCGCCACTAATCTACTATAGTAGGCAGAGTGATATGTTTATTTGGTACGGTTTGAGATTTTGCGAGTTAAATATTTTTAGTTTTAATTGTAAATTCGAACATATTAAAATATTTGAAAAAAGAGTTATATATTTAAAGTTATAAATCAATGTTAAACTTTATGTGCAATTTAGATGAATTAATATATAATTTTTGTCTTAATTAAAAAAATTAATTTATCTTCTTTCTCGCGTTTATTTCCGTCATGAACAAAGATCTATTGCACTCCAGCCATTTGTTAGAGAGAAATGTAACTCACAAAAAATACGTGAACAGTTCGATGCACTAAATATTTTACATTCATGTTGGGTCCGGAGAAGAATCGTACCCTAAAGAATGTGATGTTAGAAAATCCTCTTCGCTGAAAAATTACACTATATATAGATAAGGCAATTTTTTTTTTTGTACCTCTATATATTATATTTTGAATCTCATTAATACACCTCAGAAGCAAAACTTAGTAATCAAATGGGTTCAAAATCTTTTTAAACTCATTGGTTCAATTTTCACTAGCCACAATCTCCTTTATTTTTTTAACTTTTTTCTTTTTTGACACCCTTAGTATAAATTCTGCCAGATATTAGTGGCAACTGGACAACAAATATGAATGGAGTATAAAAAACGGAAAATAGAAAATCAGTTCAGGAAACAGTGATTTTAATATTGTGAAGCTAGCAAAGCAACTAATAATATTTCAAACAACTGAATTTCTAAGTACAGAAAAAGAAGAAGAAAAAACAAACTAAATTCTTTGCTAATTTAGCAAAGAAAAAATAAAGAAAAAACAAACTTCACTGTTAAATATTACATCAAAATCATCAATTTTCCACTTGTGACTTCTTCATTTCCTTCAAAGCATATACTCTACTATCATCCATATCAGCAGAAATTTTCTGTACCCTATACTTATACCTGCTAGCCACAATCAAATATATGCCAAAATTGACCATACTTAATACAGCTAACATTAAATAAAATAAATTCAAATGATTCCTATTAAAATTATTCCCAACTAACCAACCCCCACTATTTGTAATTTTTTTGGTTGCCTTATTCACTACTTTTACAACTATAGAACTCAAGAAATACCCTAATGACATTGATGTCCAAAGAAAACAAGATGAAATTGATTTTAACTCTTTTGGTGCTTGAGAATAAAAGAATTCAAGAAGCCCAACATAAGTAAACATATCAGCTATACCAAATATGAAAAATTGAATTGATAGCCAAAATACACTAATTGGCAATGGTTGCAATATAGGGATGGCGTCAAGCATGTTGTTGTCACGTGCCACTTGTTTACGTTTAACTTCTAAGATGGATGCTGCTGTCATAGATAAAGCGGAGAGGACTAAACCAACCCCGACTCGTTGTAAATACGTTATGCCTGTTGGAATGCCTGTAAATTTGCGTAAAATTGGAACGATGATTTGATCGTAGACGGGGATAATTATGATCAAGAAAATAATTGGGATAATTGGTAATGAGGCAGGTGGTATGTGGAATTTATTTGTGATTCTTGTGTCCATTGTGAAACCTTGTTGAATTGAAAATGTTTGGAGTTGGGCAAGGCAAAGTGTCATGATTATTGTACAACAAAAAACTGGTATCATACTTAGTAGGATTTTTGCATTTTCTACTTGTGTTACTCTGCAAAGTTTCCATGGATTTGGTTTTTCAGATTGTTGTTGTGATGTCTGAATAGCTGCTTTGTCCAAGAACCTAGAAAAAGAAAATTACCATAAAATGAGGATAAATTTCACATTAATGTATTTTAAATTGATGTAACATGTTTAGGGCAATTTTTTAGTGCATAAGCATTCAACGTTTATGTAGAGTTCAGGAAAGAGCCGCATCCTACGGGGCGTGATGTAGACAGCCTAACGTAACCTAATGCAAATTAATGAGGACATTTCATCATGCATTTTAATATGTTGTAACTAGTTAAAACAGCCAGGTGCACGAGGTACTCCGCGTTTACGCAGGGTTTAGGGAAGAGCTGCACCTCAAGGGGTGTGATATAAACAATCAGGGGCATACACAAAATTTTTTGTAAGAGGTGTCGAAATTTATAAAAGAATTAAATTTGCAAAAGAAAAATATACTCGTTGAGGTTTGAACCTTTGACCTCTTAGAGAAAAATCAAGCACATTACAAACACACCAAGACACAATTTATGTCAAATGGTGTCATTTTCTCCTACTTATATGTTTCCGTACGGTATTAATACATATATTTAGTAAAATAATTCGACGAAGGGGTATCGTATGCACCGCTTCGGTAACCTAAATCCGCGCCTGTAAACAACCTAACCTAATGAAAGTATTAGTGGTTGCTTCCACGGCTTGAACCCCTGACCTATAAATTACACTGAGATAACTATATCGTTGTAATATATTATCTGTTTTATTCTCTTGGTTACTAGTTCTGCTTATTATGGCTAATACTTAAAGTTATCTTTCAGGTGAACTTATAATATAAAAATTCTGTTAAAGAGTCCTAGATGTATGAAGCAGAGAGATAACTAACTTGTACGTATCAGTGTGAGGTAGAAATTCTGCTGAAATTGCAGCTTCCTTATCCTCATCAATCTCATAGAGATCAACTGAATCCTCGGGATGTTGAAGGTTTCTATTTCGTACGGCTGCAACATATACCTATCAATAACACCACAATACAAACAAAAAAGATTAGAACAATCATTTCGACTGACTTTTTTATTACAAAAAAATAGTTTACTCACTCTCTGTAATACTTATGTGAAGTTGAGAGACTTTTTCGCTACAAAAAATTAATTTAGTTACTTTGGTGTAATATATTAAAAGTTGAATGACCCTTCATAAGAAGTGAAACTTTGGAGCAACGGTAAAGTTGTTTCCGTATGACCTATATATTATACATTCAAGCCATAGAATCAGCCATTGATACTTGTATCAAGGTAGGCTACCTACATCACACCCCTTGGGGTGTGGCCCTTCTCCGAAACCTGCGTGAATGCGGGATACTTCGTGCACCGAACTACCTTTTTTTATGACCATCCGCACGTAAAATTACCCCTTCCTTGTGACACAAACAGAAATATAAGGATACTAAGATGTACGTAGGGGTGGCAAAATGGTTAAAAGAAAACAGTTAACCACCCATATTATCTACTAAAAAATGGGTTGGATAATGAACTATTTAAAAACGGGTCAAATATGAATAAGAACCATATTATCCATTTAGAAAATGTATAACCAATAGTAATGAATCTAACTTTTACAAATTGTAAAGCCTCAGATTTGGGATTCCTCAAGTTAGGGAGACTAAAATTCTCCCAAAAGTGATCATATGCAAGAAGCCATGGATAATATGGTTACCCACATTCTCTAATGGTTAACCCGTTTTTTATCCGTCTTAAATACAGATGGATCGGATAATTTATCCATTTTTTATTACCCATTTTCGATCCGAAACATATTTGGTCTGACTCACCCGTTTGCCACTCCTATCCAAACTTAACCGTACAAAATATTTACAATAAACTAATAAATACAAGATATATAGACGTATACACAGCGATATACCTTAACTATGGTTAAGTGATGTATATTTTCACTTGAATTTTCAACTGCTAAGACTAAATTTCTTGATCTGCTGTAAATACCGAATAAACAATAATAATAACAAGAAACCAGTAAGTTCTCACAAGTAGGGTATGTGGAGGGTAATGTGTAAACAAACTTTACCCATACTTGGAAGGACAGAAAAATTATTTTCGATAGACTCTCGGCGGAGAGCAGATGAAAGGAAGCATAAGCCACAAGTAGTAACAATAACAGTAATATTTACAAAAAAACAAAGTGAAAAATACCAATCAAACTACAAGTAAAGATACCTGGAAAATCTCTGTGATGGCACTGCTTCCCTTAATAACAAATATTCTATACCATGGCAATCCAAGAAAAAAGATTATTCCACCCAAGAACATAGCCAATGTGCTAACAAAAAATCCACAATCCCATCCTTTATTTTCTTGAATCCAAACAATAAATGTTGTACTAATTGAACCACCAATGCACACTGCTAACAAAAGCCAATTGAAGAAACTTGACATTTGCAATGCTTCTTTTTTATCATTCTCATCAAATTGATCAGCACCATGTGATGGCAATGCAGATTTGATTCCAGCTGATCCAAGGGCTACTAAATAAAGAGCAATAAAAAGAAATGCTGCATTTTTTCCACCAACTTTTTCACATGTTGATGTTGGATCAAGAATGTTGCAATTTTGTGGTGGTTTGTATTTGGGGTAGTGTGCTTGAAATGCTAGCAATCCTAGACCCTGTCATGCAGTTGGAAATTCATCAATTAAAAAAATATATAGTCTATAGTATTCAACTGCAGGGTAAGAATTTTCACTAAGGAGAATCAAAATATAAATAATAAAACACATAAAAAAGGACAAGGGCATTCAATATATAATATACGTAAAAATTTGTCTAGTTATGCGGTATAATTTTCGGCAAAGAGGTGTTAATTAAGGTGGCTCTGCTACTAACTAAGGGTGTACATGGTTGAGTTAGTTCAGATTTTGTAATTATCAAGCCAAATCAATTGCGCCGGATTATTTCAGGTTTTTCACTCTCGGGGTTTCTCGGGTTTTTGGGTTATTTGGATTTTTTTTATTTTTTCCCGGTAAATTCTTTGTGGCACAAAATAAATAACTTGTGCTCAAAATATTTCTTTAATCCTAATAAGATACAACTATATATGGTATTTTTCAAGAAAATAATACAAAATATGAGATGTGTCATGGCGTTATCCTAAAATATTCAACAATAAGGACAATAAAATTATGTAATATCAATATTGCTAATTAAAATGACATGATAAAAAACATAATCTAAAAGTACTAAGTCATGTTAAAATAAGTAGACTTATAGGGAATATTAATTACATGACTAAACGCTAAAGAAAAAATAAAAGTACGTTATGCATTTTTATCTATATTATTGCAAAACAAAAAATAGATATTCAATACATTGCCGTTCGTAGTATTGATTTGAATGTCTTTTGTTAGCATTAATATTGATTTAATTTTGGTTTGGACTTTTGTTAGCATTATTTAATTTAATAATATTAATGGCTATAAAACTTATTGGAACATCCAAAATTTCTAAGTCCAACCTTGAAATAATACCTTAAACGATAAAATTATAAAAAAAATTTAAGAAATATTTATAAATTACACAATAAGTATATTTATATATTAAATATAACTAAAATTTCTATATATGTAATGTCGGGTTGGTTTGGTTTTGGTTTGACTTTCTTTAGTTAAAACCAATCCAAACCAATTATGATCAGCTTTTTTTTCCAATACCAAACCATAATCGAATTTTTCTCGGTTTGACTCGGATTATCGGGTTGATACGATTTGTCGATTTTCTTTGTACACCCCTACTACTAATGATATCGGTCTAATAAAGATTATGCACACCTCTTCAAAAAAAACAATTAATGATTTTAATTTAATCAGTATTTATCTTAACTATACCTTTTATCTCTCCCATACAATAATAAAGAAAGAAAGATTTCTAAAACTATAATCTAAAATAAGCAGTGGAGCTAAAATTTTCACATAAAAATGAAGTGAATTCAATATATAGTATACACAAAAAAATTAAAAACTATTTCAATATACAGTATAATTTTCGGCGAAAAGGTATTAATTAAGGTGGCTCTGCCTCTAATGGTATCGGTCTTTTAAAGATTAAGCACACCTCTTAAAAGATATCTAACGGTTTTAATTTAGTCAGTAAAATATTTATCTAAACTATTTTCTCTCCTTTTTAATTGACGTTTCGCTAATTGGAAGAGTTAGGAAGATTTGAAAAACATACTCCATCCGTATCAATTTATATGATAATCAATTAATGTTTGACTAAGCACAACGTATAATAAAGAAAGGAGGATTTTGGAAATTTATAGTCTAAAATAAGTCATAGATATTTGTGGAATTATAAATCATATCATGGGCGATAAGAAACTTTTGAAATTTGTTTCTTATATTTGGATAGACAATATCAAAAGAGGATATGCATACCAAGAACTCAATCCAACATGAAATAAGAACAGCTTTAAATCTGCCAATATAAGTGTCTGCTAAGATGGCCACAAGGACAGTAAGAATATAACTGGTTCCTGAGTAGTTTGTAACTTGAGTTGCTGCATCAGCTACATCATAATGCATCACTCCATTGAAATAAGTCACTAAAGTTACTCCCAATACAAGTGATGCCATGTTTTCACAAGCAAATGTACCTACAAAAAAATTTAAATTTAATAGACAAAAAGTTAATGACTAAAGGTGTATTGAAGGGTTTAAAAGAATCTGATAAGAAAATGAAAATTAGGCTTAATTTAACCTAAAATGAGATGAGCATTATCCAAGACTATATAAAGAGTCCAAACCAGACATCTAGAGCGTAATAATATAATTAAGATAGGGGCGCAATCGGACAAATCATAAATTAGGATGAATTTGGCTCTAATATCATATTAAGAAAATGGACCTTGTGCCTATTTCTGCCCCAAATGCTAAGCTCATGCAGTAAGGATTGCACAAGACATGTGGGTCCATCTCATCATCAATATAGGAATGTGCCAATATAATAATAGTTGACCGAACTTTATATTTGGTGACCAAGTTTGGAAATATGTGGAGGAGAATCAAATTGCTCTTATAAAATACTTTGAGTCTACGACTTTTTTGCCTTATAAAACGAGGGCATTCTCTCAATCGTAAACACACCAAAAAGCAAAGAGAAGTAATAGAAGTTAGAGAGAGTAATCCACAAATCGTAGTTTGTGAGATAAATAGTGAGTTTGAGTAATATTGTTGCAAGGTATTTAAAGTAAAAAGTACTATTTCTTTCGAAATTATAGTAGTATCATGACACTACTAAGTTGTAATATTGTATTGGTAATATTGCTTCGTTAGGATATTATTTTTTATCCCTTTAAAATTTTGATATATTTATTACTCTCTTATGTTATTTTTATTTATTGTGAATATTTTTCCTAAGCGTAATTATTTTCTCAACATAAATCTCCAGCCCGCAATCGAGGTTGGAAGTAAAATTTAACTTGAAAATGGCATTGGTTTGTCAGATCTTAATATATACTGATGCCTTCATATTCATAGATAGCAATTGATATAAAAGAAAAATCTACATATACCTTATATGAATATTTTTAATGGTATGAGTTTATATAAAGAAAATATATAACAGCTTGGTACATAGACCATGATAACAATATCATAAAATATTGAGGGTATTTTAAAATCGATTTAACTCAAAAAAAGAAGAAAAAGAAAAAAGAGAGGCTATAGTAACTGATGGTTCGACGTGATGATGGTGGAAAAGCTCTTATATTGTGGCCCACGAAGAGCTATGAAAGATGAACAATGTTGGAATCGGAAGAAATTCAAAAATAGCCAGATTTATAACTAGTCGTTCAAAAATAATTCAGTTTTAAAGGTAATTAAAATTTAGTCACTTTTCATATAAAGATAAGTTTGAGCAAAAATACTGTTCAAAACTCGAAAAATACGCCAGTATATCATGCTGGAGTTTCAGCATAAATATACTTGAACTCCAACATATTATACTGAAGTTCCAGAATAAGTATGCTGGAACTCCAGCATAATATACTAAAGTTCCAGCAAATATACCGGTGCAGCATTATATACTGGAGTTTGAAGCACTGGTGCTCCAGTCTCCCGTATATTATACTGGAGTCAGCAAAGTATACGGGTCCAGTATAATATGCTGGAGTTCATACACAGGGGCACCAAACTCCAGTATATTATCCTGGATCGGTATCTGTTGCAGCAAAATAGTGGCTATTTTTTACTGATTTGGTAACCACTGGCTATTTATGAATGCCCAATCCGAAATTTGACTATTCCGTGCTATTTTTACGTTGGAATCCCTGGATAAGCCCATAAATCTTGATGATGTGCCGGCCATGCGGCACTACTTAGTTCCAGCCAAAGGCGGATCCAAAATTTTCATCGAAGGGTGTCAAAATATAAATAATTAAATACATCGAAAAGTTAAGGGGAGTCAATATATAATAAATATACACAAAATAAAAAAATTTATCTAGTAAAATACATAATTTTCCGATGAAGTGGTATCGCTTGACACCCCTTCCTTCAATATGACTCCGTCACTGGTTCGAACATTGATTACTGTATATTCGAACAAAGTTCAACATTTAAGTTAATAAGCCAAAACAAATTGCACCTATAGTGTAAGAATATTTTTAAATATTCTGCAAAGTCTTTTAGAAAAAACCGTTTAAATTTAGTAACTAACAAATAATGTCACACAATATTAAGTGTGAGTCAAAACCTTTACCTAAAATGAGTGAGGAAGGACCTTGTCCTCCATGTTTATCCTTAGTAGCTGTTCTTCCTCTCCAATCCACCTTTCCTTCAAGAAGTTGAGTCTTATCCTGCAAGCAAACAAGTAATTAAAAAGAAAAAAGATATCGATTAAAAAAACAAACTTAGAACCAAAATGCATAACAACAACAACAAGATGCCCAACGAAATTCCACGCGTGGAGTCTGGAGAGGGTTAAGTATACACGCACTTTACCCCTACCTAATGAAGATAGAAAGGCTATTTTTGAAAGTCCATCGGCCGAAAAAATGAAAAATGAAACAATAATCAGACAGTAGCAATAACCAGGTAAGTAGACATGGAAACAAATAAAGATATATACAACAACAAATATCTAAGAATACGACACCATAAAAACAAATTTATTCTTGCTTGAAATAGTGACACATGACCACCAAAATGCATATAAGAATAAATTGTGTAATGGATGAAATATTGTCAAAGTACCATAGCTATTCAGATATTCTGATCCTATTGCATGCAAATAAAATGTTAAGAGCAGAAAGAATTTGGTAGGGAAATTTGGTCTGAATGTTAGTACTATTTATTAAGAGACAAATACAATGAAATATTTAATTCCTACTTAATGAGTGTAGACAAATCTCTAAAATCAAAAGAAATTATACTTCTGATGCTGCCGACTTTGAAAGAGAGATTCTCATGAATAGATGACACATTCAAATTATGCAAACTGTGATAACAAAAGTTAAAATTTACATTGAAATTTAATGGGTGCAATTTTGCACAAAATTAATTATATTGTTAAAATTATGGTTTACATATGATATTTATTGAGATTTTAGTAAGTTTATATATATATTTATATATATATTTCGTATCAAAAATTATGAATTCAGATAAATCTGTAGCCGAAAGGGTAGGTCTGCCCAGACAACATATAAGTCATACAATCAGCGTACGCACTTTAGCTGTATGATCAACTGTGCAATATAAAAAGATGTATATGATGTACTAAAAAATTACTTGAAGTCTAGAATATTCAAAGTGATTTTTGAGATATATTTATTTTAGAAATGGAGAAATATTGATGTGACCTAAAGGAGTACTTATTCATAATCTCACACTCATTTTGTTTTAATTTATGTGATTCTATTTAACTAGTACAAATTTTAGCAAAAAAATATGTTTTAAAATTTATGGTATTAAATATGTCATAATATTTTATGTGATTATAAATAATTATCATTGATGATAAAATGAGAAATTTAAGTCATTTAACTTTTAAATTTAAAAAGAGGTCCTTTTTTTAGTAACAACAAATCCCGTGTAATCCCATAAGTGGAATCTGGGGAGGGTAGAATGTACTCAAATCTTATCTCTACCTCCTGGAAGGCGGATATTTTTAATAACAAATTAATTAAAAGGAAACAAGGTCACATGTCGGAAGCTTCTGCTCTCTTCGTCCGACTCTATGAGGCATCGTTTTATTGATTAGGCACGAAATTTAAAGAAGAAATGAAGACTTTTAAAACTCATGTGAACTAAAACAAGTCTTAGAAACTTGTATGGTAGTAAATTATTTCATTAAAATTAAAACTGAAATTTTAAAATTAAATTATTTTTAAATATAGAAAGGTAACATTCTGTTTGGGGTGGAATAAAAAGGAAAATATGAGTAATGAATAATGAATAAGGCTGGGAACAAGAAGATAGCATACCTATTTATTAATTAAGACTAGAATCATATATTAACTCACAACATATAATTTCACGTCAAGTTTACGTCAATTGACGTTTACAGCTACGTTCGTATTTGAAAAGTTGAACAAGTTCTTCTGCATAGAAAAATAAAAGAAAATGAATAAGGGTTTCCATTTCTCGTAATTCATGTGTCTTTTATATTTGTTATTATATACTTGCTTTAGCTACTATTCCTAATTTATATTTTATAATGAGTAAAATATATTTTTAAGATATTCCATAGGATCCATGTTAAATTAATGCAATACCAAATGTATTTCTAATATGGTAAACAAGTTAGTCCA
This sequence comes from Nicotiana benthamiana, assembly GCA_034376525.1. NCBI lineage: Eukaryota > Viridiplantae > Streptophyta > Magnoliopsida > Solanales > Solanaceae > Nicotiana > Nicotiana benthamiana. Next base: position 55,201,520 of record CM067328.1, on the reverse strand, counting down.
GTTTAGTGACGGAGAAAACAAAACGCTCCATGTATTTTGGACACTTAAAAACAAAAAGGGTTTAAGTTATATAATAGTGAATTTATAATTGCAATCTAAATTTTTTGCTCACTAGTTTCACTGAGGTTTGGAGTTAAATCCTAGCCGGGTAGATTATGTGTTTATACTTTTTGAGTTGAGTAATTTTTCACATAAAAATTTTGTGTTCTTTACATTATATTGTAACGATTTGATCAATCGTATAAGAGTTATAGCTCTAATCCCTATTAACTGCTTCCCCCGTATGTTTATGTTGTTGTGACTTGCAGGGAGGTTTCTTTTTGATTTTTTAAGTGTTTTGGGACACTTAGTCCTTAAACCGAGGCTTAAGTCTTAGTATTTGGACCGTAGTCGAAACTGTGTGAAGACGACTCCGTAATGGAGTTCCGTCGATTGTGTTAGCTCCGTTGGGTGATTTCGAGCTTAGGGGTGTGTTTGGATTGTATTTTAGAGGTCTGTAGCTTATTTAGGCTTGAAATGGCGAAAGTCAAATTTTTGAAGATTTTGACCGGTAGTGGTCTTTTTAATATCGGGGTCGGATTCTCATTCCGACAAGTTAGAGTAGGCCTGCAACGTTGAATATAACTTATGTGCAAAATTTGAGGTCATTTAGACGTGGTTTGATAAGTTTCGACATCAGTTGTAGAAATTTAAAGTTTCAAGTTCTTTAACTATGAATTGGAGGGGTGATTCGTGATTATAGCATTGTCTGATGCAATTTTAGGGCTTGACTAAGTTCATATGTGTTTTAAGCTTGGTCAGTATATTAGGTTGAGGTCCCAAGGGCCTCGGATAAGTTTTGGATGCTTAACGGATCAAAAGTTGGAATTGCGTTATTAATGAAGCTATACGAGTTCTAGTGTTTTCGCACAATCACTAGTGTTAAACTATAGGTTTTCTTGATGTAACTGTTATTTCCGTTGGTTGAGATACATATTTACTTTGGAGCTATGGAACGGTATTCCGAGAGATACTCATGTAATGCATATTTACTTTGGGACTACGGAACGGTATTCCGGGAGATCTCCATATTCTGCATGTTTACTTTGGAATTATGGAACAGTATTTTGGGAGACCCCCTATCCTGCATATTTACTTTGGGAATATGGAATGGTATTCCGTGAGGTCTCCCTATTCATTTACGTTTTGGACTACGAGACGGTATCTCAGGAGATCCCCTGTTGTTATCTTTGTGTACTGAGCTGTTACCTTTCTATGATTTCATTCTTGTTAGACTTCGGTCTATATTTTACTACGATATTTTGTTCTGTCTTGTTTTGTTTATATATATATATATCAGTATATCCCTGACCCGACCTCGTCAATACCGAGATTAGGCTTGGCACTTCCGCTGATATTAGGCTTACCTAGTCGTAGAGGCTAGGTGCCGTCACTACGGTTCACGGAGGGAGAACTTGGGTCGTGACAAGTTGGTATCAGAGCTCTAGGTTCATAGGTGTCGTGAGTCACAAGCCAGTTTGTTAGAGTCTCACAGATCGGTATAGAGATGTTTGTACTTATCTTCAGGAGGCTATGAAACTGTTAGGATTCACTTTATTTGATTCCTTGTCGTGCGAAATTATTAACTTCGAAATTCCAAAAATTTACCTTCTATTCTCTCACAGATGGTGAAGACACATGCAGCCGGAGATAACCAAGTCCTCGGGCCCCCTACTAGAGCCGGTGTCGGTGCCCAAAGGGTTGGTTTGAGCCGGGCGAGGCTAAATTATTGGGTATAGACATGGTTCATGATGCCTTGGAGAAGGATAAGGTGATTCAGGATAGACTTTGCACAGCCTAGTCCAGACAGAAGAGTTATGCGGATTGGAAGGTTCATGATGTTGCATTCATGGTTGGAGAGCGGGTCTTGCTCTGGGTTTCACCTATGAAGGGTGCTATGAGGTTCGGAAAGAAGGGCAAGTTCAGCACAATGTTCATTGGTCCATTTGAGGTGTTGCGGCAAGTTGGGGAGGTTGCTTATGAGCTTGCCTTACTCCCAGTCTAGCAGGAGTTCATTCGGTATTCCATGTTTCTATGCTTAAGAAGTATCACGGTGATCCATCTCATATGTTGGATTTCGGCTCAGTCCAGTTGGACAAGGATGTATCTTATGTTGAGGAGCCAAGGGCTATTTTGGACAGGCAGGTTCGCAAGATGAGATCAAAGAACATTGCTTTGGTAAATGTTTAGTAGATGGGTCAGTCAGTGGAGGAGGCGACGTAGGAGACCGAACAGGATATGCGCAGGCGTTATCCTCTTTTTTTCACAACTTCAGGTATATCTCTATGATCATTTGAGGTCGAACGATTGGATTAAGAGGGGGATGATGCAACGACCCGATCGGTTGTTTTGAGAGTTATATCCCCGATCACCTATTAATTACTTCCCATTAGTTTCTGTTGTTGTGACTTTCTAGGAGCCTTTGCTTTGGTTTTTGGAGATCCCTAAATGGAGGCTTAAGTCTTAGAATTTGGACAGTAGTTGAAAATGTATGAAGACGGCTCCGGAATGAAGTTCTGTCGATTCTTTTAGCTCCGTTGGGTGATTTTGGGCTTAAAGGCGTGTTCGGATTGTGTTTTGGAGGTCTGTAGCTTTTTAAGGGTTGAAATGGCGCAAGTAAAATGTTTTAAGATTTTGAACAATAGTGGACATTTTTATATCGGAGTCGTATATCGATTCTGGAAGTTATATTATGTCCGCAATGTTGAATATGACTTGTGTGCAAATTTTGAGGTCATTCAGACGTGGTTTTATAGGTTTTGGAATCGGTTGTAGAAATTTGAAGTTTCAAGTTCTTTAAGTATGAGTTGGAGGATGATTCGTGATTTTAGCATTGTCTTGTGTGATTTGAGGGCACGACTAAGTTTGTATGGTATTTTAGGATTGGTTGGTACGTGTAGTTGATGTCCCGGGGCTTGGGGTGAGTGTCGGGGCTTAACGGATCAAAACTTAGAATTGTGTAATTGCTGAAGCCATGTGAGTTCTGGTGTTTTCGCACCTACAGCGGGGAGACCGCAGATGCGGGATCGCACATTCGGAAGGTGTAGCACAGAAGGGGGTTTGGGCAGCCTAGGATGGGCTCACATGTGTGGAATGGTTTACACTGAAGCGGCCTCGCTTCTGTGGAGGGAAGATGCCACAAGATCGGTGTGGTTGCAGGTGCGGCTCCTTAGTCGCAAGAGCACATCCGCAAGTGCGTCCCTCCTTTCGCAGATGCGAACCTAGGGGACATAAGTCTTTTACACACCTACGATGGAAATTCCGCAGGTGCGGCATTGCAGATGCGATTCTTGGCCGCAGGTGCAAGATCGCTGCGCAAAAAAGGGCTAAGTGCTACGGTTTGATTTTCTTCTCCATTTTGGAGCTCGAGAGATCTGATTAAGGCGAAATTTTGAGGTTTTTTCAGAGGAATCTTTGTGTTAACGATTCCTAACTCGTTTTTGGTTGTATTGCATTAATCTATGACCGATTTTATCATTTAATTTTGGATTCGGGGTTAAAAAAATTGGGAAGATTTGAGAAAAGTTCTTAGGCGGATTTTTTGGGTTTTGATCGAGATTTCAGTATCGAATTTGAGTAATTTTGGTACGAGTGAACTCGTGAATGAATACATGCTCATATTTTAAGACTTCACCCTGATTCTGAAACGTAGCCCCGGGAGGCTTTTTAGGGCGATTTTCCAATTTCGTGCTTTAGATTTAATTTCATTAGCTAGATTAGTTTTCTGTAGTTATATTTATGTTATGTAATTGATTTTGGCTATATTTGGGCCACTCCGAGCCGAATATTCGTGGGAGAGGCATTGTGACTGGTTAATTGAGCTTGGTTCGAGGTAAGTAGCTTGTCTAACCTTGTGTTGGGGAACTCCTTTTAGGATTTGTTACTGATTTTGATACGAGAGCGCCGTGTACGTGAGGTGACGAGTATGTAAATGCGATAATTATTGTAAAAATCTGATTTCTAATAAGTAATAACCTGTTTTCCTTCTTATTTGAATTATATCTGCATGTGTAGTATCCTGTTAGTTTAGAATAGCATGTCTATTTGCCTAATTGTTTATCTGAGCTCTGTGCAGCATATTTAGTGAATTTCCCGCTTTTCATTGACTTGAACTTATTTTAAACTATAGGTTCTATTATTACCATTGGTTGAGCTACATATTTACTTTGGAACTATGGAACGGTATTCCATGAGATCCCCATGTACTGCATATTTACTGTAGGACTACGGAATAGTACTCTAGGAGATCCTCCTGTTCTGCATATTTACTTTGGGACTACGGAATGGTATTGCGGTAGATCTCCGTCTCCTGCATATTTACTTTAGGACTACAGAATATTATTTCGGGAGATCCCCCTGTACATTTACGTTCGTGACTACAAGATGGTATCTCGGGAGATCCCCTGTTGGTATCTCTATGTACTGAGCTGTTACCTTTCTATGATTTCATTCTTGTTAGATTTCAGACTTTATTTTACTGTGATATTTTATTTTATCTTGCTTTATTATACATACATATATATACATATATATATATATATATACACATATATATACATATATATATATATATATACACATATATATACATATATATATATATACACATATATATACATATATATATATATATATACATATATATACATATATATACATATATATACATATATATACATATATATATATATATATATACATATATATATATCAGTAGGGCCCTGACTTGACCTCGTCACTACTTGATCGAGGTTAGGTTTGACACTTATTAGATACCGTTGTGGTGTACTCATGCCCTTCCCTATACATATTTTTGGTGTGTAGATCTAGGTACTTCTTATCAGCCGCATTATACAGCTTGGGAGACTTCAAGGTCTATCTTCCACATCTGCAGACTTCGGAGTCCCTTTTGTGACGACCCAACCCTTCGTCTTATGTATTTCTGTCCCGTTTTCCCCGTTTTATGCTTTCTCATATTTCAGTGTATGTATTTGGTGAATTTGAAGTGATTCGGATAGAGCTTGGTAAGAAATGAGACAATTAGTCTCTTTAAGGAAGAATTAGTTTAGAAAAGTCATCGGATATTATGAGTTAGAAGGCTCGGAATTGAATTTTGATGATTCGGTTAGTTTCAGGGGATGATTTAAGGCTTAGGAGCGCAATCGGAAGTAGTTTTGGAAGTCCGGTGAAGAAGTTAGCCTATTTTGGCGAAGTTAGTATTTTGACGATTTCCGGTTAATAGGTGAGGTTTTGATCCGAGGGTCGGAATGGAATTCTGAGAGTTGCAGTAGCCCCTTCAGGTGAATTTGGATATGCGTGAAAATTTTCAGTTGATTCGGAGGTATTTATGTTGGGTGTTGGATTGAATGAGAATTTTGAAAGTTTTAGTTCAACTTAAGCTTTATATGATGAAACTTGACGATTTTGATGTTAAAGATGATATTTTTATGGTTCGAGCAAGTTTGAATTAGGTAATAGAAAATATATGTGCTTTTGGTTGAGGTCCCGAGGGTCTCGGGATAATTTCTGATGGCTAACGGGCATTTTTGAGTAGGAAAATGCAGCAGAAAATTGCAGAGAAATTTTACTCTATGCGATCGCATATGTATGTCTGCGATCGAATAGAAGGTTCTAAGAGGGGTGAAAATTTGCTCTATGCGATCGCGTAAGGAGGTCTACGATCGCATAGGCTTGAGGAGTTGGGCAGTGCGGTCGTGTAGGTGGTCCTGGGATCGCGTAGAAGGGGAAAGCAGTGCCCTGCGATCGTAAAGGGTCTTCTGCGATCGCATAACAGGAATTTAGGGGCCTGGATTTTTGGTCTATGAGATCTCAATGGGGTGATGCGATCGCATAGAGGACGCTGCAGTGGTCCGGACAGAATGTTAAAAACATTTTGGTCCGCGACCCAAGCTCATTTCCACCATTTTTGATCGAGCTTGGGAGCTTTTGTCAAGGGTTTTGAAGATTTTTGACTGGAATCGATTGGAGGTAAGTTTTATGAGTTAAATATATGATTTTATTGAAGAATCATCCTTGAAATTCATGAAAACATAGTAAAATTGCAAGAAACTAGGGCTTGAGTTTTTGATATTTCAAATTGGGACTTGATAGATCATTTGAGCTCGGATTTGTGAGTTCTTGGTATGTATGGACTCATGGCGAGACGAGGAATCTGGTAATATGAGTTTTAATATTTTTCAATAAGCGGGCCTAAGGCTCGGGTTTTGCTAGCTTTGAGATTTGTGATATTTCTCGATTGTTTTCGATTAGGTATTGTTCCCTTAGCATATTGTGATGTATTCGATCAGATTTTGGTTAGATTCGAAGCGCATGTAGGCCGTTTTGAGGGGCAAAGACGTTGCGGGCTAGAGATTTTGCCGGTTCGTGATGGGTAATACTTGTAAACGATATCCTGAGGGTTTGAAACCCTGGATTTGCACATCATAGTGCCGTAGTGAGGTGACTTACATGCCGGATATGGCTGTGGGGTAGAGCTCCGTTGGGGATCGTGACTTGGTCCATCCTGGTTATTGATTTTACTACGTATTTGACTGCAATGATTTGTTATCATCATATTTTGGGTTGATTGCCATGTTTGGGCTTCGTGCCAACTATATGAACCCTTCAGGGGTTGATAATACTGTTTTTGCATTACTTGCATATTATTTGATCTCGATCCAAGGTTTTAATACTGTTTTGCAAACTCAGTCACTTTCTAAGCTTTGAAAACTTAAAAAAACAATATTTTATCGACGTTTGAGCTGAGGACTAACATGTTATTATTGTCCAAGTGGCATATGTGTATTTATGGATTGAGCATGGATCGGGCTGCGCACCACAACAGTGTCACAGTAATTTATGAATATATGGGTGGCTCGGGATGCACGCTGCAACAATGATTTATATATTGACATTGAGGCCGAGAGCCTCTTTTATGCCAATACCTGGTTGATATTGCTCTTGGGCTATAAGATCCCCTCCGGAGTCTGCACACACCCGAGTGAGCGTCGTCGACGTTAAATGGATAAGGCTGCACGCCGCAGCGGGTACAGGAGTGTACCGTCATATGCATTGCATTGCATTCATACATTTGTGCACTATTTGTTGTTTGTGTCATTTCTTGAGGTATTTATTTGTTGTTCTGATGGAAAGAGAATGAGAAAGAGAGTCATGAAAGAGAATCGATTTCAAGTAACAGTAGAAGTAGATTACGTAGTAGTGGTAGCTTGTGACCTCTCATCTGACGGACAATTAGACTAAGCTTCCCCCTTCTCTCTCTTCTTTAGCTAATGACGAAGCAAATCCCCTCGTTCTCCCCTCTTCAATTCCCAATGAGCCCTTTCCTTAAGCTTATTTTTGAATTGTGTCCACTGCATATAAATTCTCTTTCTCGAAAAATATAGAAGAAAGGGGTCTGCTTCAATTTCATAGTGGATAAATTTGAGACAGTGGTAACAGTGACACTGTATGATATAAATGGGTCAGGTAACAGTGGCTGACCAGAGATAAGAATATTTTCTGAAGGGCGAGTTGTGAGCTCAATTATGCATACTTGCTTGTGCCCGAGAGGCTGACTTTTGTGCTGACTTACACTGCTTGTCCTGCATTTACTTGCTTAACTGTTGGCATAAGATATTCTTAAAAGTGATTTTAAACTGAGGCAGATATTTTCTAAAGGATTTTCCCGGACTTACTGTTTTTCCCAAATGGTTGTGTTGTCCCATATTGCATGGTGGAGTGCTCTTACGTGATTTCTTGCCTTCAGTTATTATTTACTCTTATTACGCTGAGTTGAAAGTACTCACTTTACTCCTTTTACCTCGCGTGCAGTTGTAGGTATTGTTCGCCCGGTAGCGGTTATTAGCGGATTGAAGATCTGCTATCGTAGCTGAGCTAGGTGACCGCTAGCGTCCGCGGCACCGGATCTTCTCCCATACTTTATGTTGTTCATGTTATTTTCAGACTTTGTTCCCATTTCTGGATTTGTAGTTCTTTACTGAACTCTGTAGTAGCTCATGACTAGTGACACCCCGATGTCGGGCTGTGACGGGATGGTTCCCTTTTGTTATCGTTGTTTTCTGCGCTTTTGACTATGTTAATTATGTTTTAACGTTATATATGTTAAATAACTGTTTAAAAGGAAGTATTCTTTTTGTTGGCTGACCTTGTCTCCATGAGAGGCGCCATCACGACTGGGTTTGGGATTTGGGTCGTGACACCTTTCTACTCTTCTTCATGTCAAGCACTTCCCATATTTCCTTTTTGTTAGATTATGGAGTATTGAGATACTATTTTCATTCTGTAGTTTGTGATTCACGGTGTTCTGGGTCTTGGGATAGTTGTGTACATTTCGATAATGATAATTGTATATGCCGAGCGGCATCTTAATTGCTTATTTAAAACATTTCTTGTTAGTTGTTAGATTTTATGTTTTCATTTCATTTTTCGCAAATGTTAGGCTTACCTAGTCGTAGAGACTACCTATCGTCACTAGGATTCACGGAGGAAGAACTTGGATCGTGATATCCGCACACAAATTCTTTGTATTGTTTATCAGGAATGATTAATACATAATGGTAATTTCTTAAAACATAAAAGGTTGAGGAATTAAGTAACATATATGAATAGTAAATAAATTGACCATCATGATTGTTAAACTATACTACTACTCCGCTTTAATTGACTTATCAATTTCGCTTTTCGAGAGTCAATTTGAACTAATTTTTAAATCTAAAATCGATCAAATTATTTCAATATTTTAAAATTAAAGATTAGGTATTCGATTTATGTTTTTCCTGGCTATGGATACGCTGACACAACATATTCAAGGGGAGGTACCATCATTATTTGCATATGACATTATACTAGTTGGTAAGATGCAAGGCGTGTTAATGCAAGGTTACATGCATGGAGGTAGACCCTGGAATCCATAGGGTTCAAGTTGAGCATGAACAACACAAAATACTTGGAGTGCAAGTTCAGTACCGAGACCTTTGAAGCAGACAGACACGTGAAGTTTGATACATAAGTCATCCTCGAGAGAGGGAATTTCAAGTACCTTGGGTCAATTATTCGGAAAAATTAAAATGAAGGTTCACTTGTGGTATTTTGTGCAATAAGAATGTGCCATCAAAACTTAAAGGAAAGTTCTATAGAGCTTTAATTAGTCTCACTTTGTTGTATGTGGCAGACTATTGGCGAGTCAAGAATTCTCACCATGTTAAAAAATGAAGGTTTTAGAAATGTGAACGCTAAGATGGATGTGCGGACATACTAAAATGAATAGAATTAGGAAGGAAAATATGCGGGACAGGGTGGTATGGTGTCACGACCCAAAAATCATAGGTCATGATGGCACCTAACTTGACTAGCTAGATAAGCCAATTAACAAGAAATAACCCAAATAACTTATAGAAAAATTAGGATTTATTTGAACTCTTACAAATTTACCGAAGAATTGGTAGTACAAGACATGAGCTTCTAAGATTTGGAACTTCGAAACTGATACAAATAAATACACGTTCTGTTTGAAGGTTACATAAACAGATTAGCAATAATCTAAACTACCGAGGACAAGTGATAGCTTTATCTAAACGCGCGAACATCTTCTGAAATCAGCACCCTACATCACCAGCAGCTCAACTCCAAAATCTGCACGGGACATGCAGAAGTGCAGTATCAGTACAACTGATCCCTTGTACCTGTAAGTGTTTTGTCTAACCTCGTTAAAATAGTGAAGAGGTTTTGAGTTAAAAGATGGTTACTATTATAACCTGTACATTAGATTAATAGTAAAAGCAGTTCGAAGCATAATAGATAAAAATATCATAAACAACTGGGTGAGACATCCAAATTTTCAAAAAGAACCACAGTAAAATATTTACAATCTTTTATGGTATGAAGTATATGTCCAAAAATGTCAATTGTCAAATCATGTGGCACGGTAACACCCTTCGTTCTTTTATCTCATCCTCACCACGTATAAATAGATTATGTAACAATTCAATTAGCGCGGCAATACCCTTCGTGCGTTCAACTCATCCTTCCAAATGAACGCATAATAGAACCCACTAATGACAAAAACGCAATGACAGGAATTGCAAAGTAGGGAATACGTAATAATTACAATGGGCAGGGATATACATGTGAGCAACAATAAAGAACTAGACGAAAAGCACATAAGTAATAGCAACAATTCGAAAGCAAGGGATATCAACTTCAATTAACTAGGGGTGTTCACGGTTTGACGGAAAACCGATCCAAATCAAAACCGAACCAAACCGATTAAGTAAATCGATTTTTTTAATTTGGATTAGTTTTGGTTTTAAATTTTAAAAATCGATAATATTTAGTTTGGTTTTAGTTCTATTTTAAAAAATCGAACCAACCCGATTAATTATATACAAAATTTAATTATTTATATACAATATAATAGCTTTTTGTAAATAATTTTAATTGCTATTTTGAATTTTGGTTTATCCTGTTATATCTTAAAAGATTGCCTAAGCTCAAAACAATAGGATTCGACCAATTTTCTTTTCATTAGTAGACTCTAATTCTCTAACCCTCCGCACATATTTTTGCCTAACATAACAGTTATAAAAAGAAAGCCACCACAAGAGTAAAGAAAGCACATTAAAATTTTAAGATAACAATAGCTAAAGCTTGAGAAAGCAAACGTTTAGTTTGATTTTTGTTCATTCTTTTCATATAAACAGATAAATAAACTTTCAGCTGAAAAAATATATTAAAAAACATAAATTTAGCAAATTATTTTCAGATTGTTGTCTAGCATTGTTTTACTATTATCGACTTATCATTAGCTTACTAAGAACCGAAAAACTAAACCGAACCGAACCAAACCAACAACAAATAGTTTGCATTTATTTTGGTTTGGCTTTGGTTTTAAAATTTTAAAAACCAATTAAATTGGTTTGGTTTTTGTGTTAATAAAAAACCGACCAAACCAAACTGTAAATACTCCTACAATTAACTAGCATATTGGAGGCCTAAGTACATTTCTACCAATTTAGATGGAAACACATGATCTTCGCAAGTTAACAAATAAGGGCATGAATGACGAGCATGATGGAAGACTTAAACTAAAGCACAACAGAATAGATACAACATGAGTATACTTATAAAAGCAGGAAGTAGACACAGTATTCGCAAGTTAAGCAAGTAAAAGACATGGACAATGCAATAACAATTGTTATAAAGGTCAAGTATAGGACGATAACAACAAGTTACATAAAAAACATAGATACAACAGCTCAAGGTAAGGGCACAAACCTATACATGAAAAACAAATATCATATCATAATGCATGTCCCTCGTCCTCACTTGCCGTGACCTCACCATAATATACAAGTATAATAACATAAATGAAATGGAACGACATCATCCTTCGTGCTTTTACTCTCAAATGATATGGCACGGTATCACCCTTCATGCTTTTACTCTCAATAATATGGCACAACATCACCCTTCGTTCTTTTACTCTCAACAATATAGTATAGCATCACCCTTCTAGCTTTTACTCTCAATAATGTTGTATGACATCACCCTTCACGATTTTACTCTCAATAATATGGCACGACATCACCCTTCGTGCTTTACACTTTTCCTCACATGATAATATATAAACAATGGCACGACACCACCCTTCGTGCTTTACACTCTTCCTTACCAAGAACATATTAAACAAGGACAAGCAAGGCAAAAAACATAAATGACATAAAGGAGAGTGTTTTAACAGATATGCCAAACTGTTAGAGACTGCGCGTCTACCAGACTGTATAGAAAAATAGGTTCTTTATATATTTCCTCTGAAAAATAATGATGAACCAAACTGTATAGGGATCTGGTCCTTTATCAGTTTGGTACAGCGCTAAGTTTCTGCTGTGAATGCTAGTAATGTTGTATATAAATAGGGCCGAGAATTTTTACGTGGAAAGGTTTCACACAAGGGGATAAAAAAATCACGACCTACTCCTGTAGGTTTTTAACTTCACTAACTTGAAATCTCCCTAATACAAGTCACTTTACAATAACCCTATTGCAAAGACTTCAACTAACTTGTGATGCTCTCATCAGAAGCCACTCTATAACTATCCTAGCTACAAAAAATTTGACTAACTTGTGGTATTTCCACCACAATCCACTTTGTCACACTACTGTTACAAAGGCTTTGACTAACTTGTGATGTTTCCACCACAAGCCACTTTGTCACACTACGTTTACAAAGGTTTTTGCTTATGACTATCCCTAGTCAGAACATAAACTCAAACGTTTATGAATTTAGGTTTGTTCCTATGACAACACTTCTAAGAAAGCAAACTAGGAATTACAATGAAGAACACATAACAAAGATTCTATAACCTAAGGACTTAAGATGTCTTCGATCTTGGATCAGGTCCTTGAGGTTGAAGAAACTTTGTTCTTGAGAGAGGTTCTTGAGCACTTGAGAGAAATCTTGTTTTTGTATTTGCAAGTGTTGAACTAGAATCTTGTGCCTTGCATGAGGTTTATACTACACAAGACATTACCTTTGTGATGTCAATTCATAATGGTGATGTCCAATCTCAATAGAAAGTGACGGTTGCACTGTCTGTTGCTATGCCTGTTGTACTATTGCAGGCAGTCACATTCTGCAATTGCTTTCCAGCTGTAGTTGACTTGTACTTCTGTCAGAGAACCCTAAGGGACTAGGTCCCTGTTGTGTTACTCTTTGTACACTTTCAGATAGTCACTCAGTTGCGTTCCAACTGTGTGACGACCCAAAGGATCATCACCTATTTTAGTTGAATTCTATGTCTCTGAGGCCTTGAAAACCTCATTTAGAGTCAACTCAATGTGTGAGCGCAGTCCGGACGCATAGCCGGAAAGCTTAAATGTAAAATTTTGTGGAAATTGTTAATATTTGACTTTAAAATAAATAATTTTGACTTTGATCAACATTTTGGGTAAACGGATCCGGACCCGTGATTTGATGGTCCTGGAGGATCCATAGGAAAATATGGAACTTGAGCGTATGTCAGGAATCGAATTCCGAGGTCCCAAGCCTGAGATATGAATTTTTAAGTGAAATTATTTTTTGAAATTGTTTAAGTAAACTTGAAATGTAAATTGATTAGAAGGTGATGGTATCGGGCCTATATTATGGTTCCAGCACCCGTTACAGATCTTATATATTATTTGAGTCATTCCTGTGAGGTTTGGTTAAAAATGGACGCATTTGATTTGATCCGGATCCTAATTGGGAAAGGGATGTTTAAAAGGAGTTTTGAGAAATTTTATTGATCTTAAGGTTTAATTCGATGTTAATGATGTTATTTTGGTGATGTGATTACACAAATATGTTCGTAGGATATTTTTGTTGTTGTGTATATCCTTGGGTTAGAGTTTCGAGGGCTCGGGGTGAGTTTCGAGTAGGTTCTGGGATGCCTTAGGCTTAGAAATTCCGATGTTGCTGGTTCAGAAGTTAGCAGGTCTCTGAACGCTCTAGCATGGTTTGCGAGAAATTATGTTCGGCCGCGGAGGGGCCAACGCATCCACGGTCGTCTTTGTGTGGGGCGCGGTGAAAGCTATGCGGCTACAGTCACCTTTGTGCGGTCCGCACAGGGTGCTGATCTGCAGGTCTCCAGGGAGGCCTATGCGGTCGCGGTCCTCTTTGCACGGTCCGTATAGGGGGTCTCATAGGGGTATAAATAAACAATAATTTTAGTTATTGTTCACTTTTTCAAAACTCCCATAACTTAAAAGGCGATTTTCCAAAAAACCTTTCTTCTCCAAAACATTGGTAAGTGATTTCTAACTCATTTTCTTTATCCTTAACATCTTTTAACATGATTTTAATTTTTTTGGTAATTATATTTTTCATTAATCACCAATGAAATCATTACAAAGCGGTAGAGTCATCCTCGACTCACTTAATCTTTACAAAACTCAGATTTTAACTTCAAATCAAAAATTTTCATGGGGGAAATAGGGTGTTTTGGGTAGAATCTATATTTTTCTAAAATTAGGGATTTAGACCTCAATTTGGGGTCCGATTTAAAAATAAATTATACATTTGAATTCTCGGGGGAATGGATTATCGGGTTTTGGTCCGAACCTCGAGTTTCGACCATGTAGGCCCAGGGGTATTTTTGACCTTTTTAGGTAACACTTTGGAAAACTCATTTTCATGCATTGGGGTTGATTCATTTAGCATGTATTGATGTAATTAAGTAACTTGTAACTAGATTCGAGTGAATTGGTGGTGGAATCTAGAGGTAAAGCTATAATTGAGACTTGAGTGGTGTTCAAGGCACCGAGGTAAGTGTTTGGTCTAACTTTAGCTTGAGGGATTACGAGTTGATTCCTATTTTCTATATGCTAATTGTGAAGACGTATAGGCATGGTGACGAGTATCTATATATTAGTTTCTAGCATGATCGTGAGTCGTATAATGTGATTTTCATAATTTTGTTGAATAATCTATGCTTTAAAGATGATTTCTACTTGTTTTGGAAAGGTAATGAAGTAATTGTGGTTCTTGAACATCGAGGAGCAATGACTCAAGTTATATTATGATTTTTTGAAAGCAAGTGGGTCGATTGAATCCTCGGAACATTGGCTCAAGTTATATTTTGTGAAAGTTTATGAGATGACTGAACACTTTGGATCATTGACTCAAGTGGTAGAGGGAGATATGAAAGTGAAATAAAGAAAAAGAGGTATAAATTGTTCCTTTGCTAGGAAGTTGATATTATTGATGTTGTTCCCTTACCGGGATTTAATTGCTTAGTTGTTGTTTCCTTGAGAGGATTCTTATTTTAATCTTATTTATTCCCTCGCCCCATTGTTTTTGATTGTTGTTTAGGTGAGTAATAGTGATAAATCACGAAGGGTGATGCCGTGCATTGTGGTTATGAGCAAATAGTGTAAAGCGCGAAGGGAAATACCGTGAATGATTATGATAAGAAAATATAAAGCACGAAGGGTGATGTTGTGCCGCATGGTGTACCATTCCGTGCTGATTCTATTGATTTTATGGTGAGTAAAGAGAGTAAAAGCATGAAGGGTGATGCTGTGTACCTTTGATGACATTTTATTTTGTGAGAACGAGAGTGAAAACAAGAAGGGTGATGTCGTGCAGTTATTGATTTATTGTTTCATTATTGATATCCGAGTTATGTTGCTTCTGTTCTTACTTGTTGCTTTCATTCAAACTATTATCTCCCCACTGAAGTACCCTTTCCCACATTGATTGGCTATTTCTGTATTTCCATTTTTTGCTGTATATATTTAAACTGCACAGGTTTGTTTGCTGGTCTTGTCCTAGCCTCGTCACAACTTTGCCAAGGTTAGGCTAGGCACTTACCAGCAAATAGGGTCGGTTGTGCTGATACTACAATTTGCACTATGTGCAGATTCTGGAGTAGCTTTCGGACATTAGTTGAAGGGCTTCCTTCAGTCCACTCGGAGACCCAAGGTAGACGTGCAGTTGTCCGCAGGCCCTGGAGCCCCCCATCCCATTCTTGTTTCCTTTATCTTTGTTCAGAAACAATATTACGTATTTTCTTCAGACCTTGTATTTAGTGACTCTTAGACTGTCTATGACACCGTAACACCAGATTTTGGGGTATAGAGTTTCAAAGTTGTAATAGACGCAGTTTAATTATGTAATTGATGACTTTTGCTTTATTTATTAAAAATTTGCTTTTAATTATTGCCACACTATATTTGTTCAAAGATGCAGGATGAAAAGGTAGTATGTAGTTAAGGTTTGGCTTGCCTGGCTCCCATTAGTAGGTGTCATCACGACTCGCGAGGGTGGAAAATCCGGGTTGTGACAAGTTAGTATCAGATCTCTAGGTTACATGGGTCAGAGGTATCAGTACAGAGACGTCTTTATTTATCCCCCAAAGGATACAAACTTAGGAAAACTTCACATTTGTTCTTTCTTGTCATGCATATCTGTTTCCTAATACTGATTGAATCTCTACTCTATTCTTTCGCAGATGGCGAGAACACGCGCTTCCTCATCTATCGCTCAGCAGCCCGTCCCCCAATAGCAGCTCCCACGAGGGGCAGAGGGCGAGGCCGAGACCAAGGCCATGATAGAGGCATCGGGCAGAGCTCTGCCCCGGTAGCAGCCCCAGCAGTTTCGGTGGGCCCATATCAGGTCCCAGAGGGATTTAGTTCTACCATAGTTCTTCAGGATGCTTTGGTCCGATTAGTGGGCCTCATGGAGAGTGTCACTTATGCAAGCTTGCTTCCTGTAGCACCAGCCACTTCTCAGGTTGGAGGAGGAGCCCATACTCCTGCTAATTGCACT
The DNA here is from genome assembly GCA_034376525.1 of Nicotiana benthamiana. NCBI lineage: Eukaryota > Viridiplantae > Streptophyta > Magnoliopsida > Solanales > Solanaceae > Nicotiana > Nicotiana benthamiana. The sequence continues at coordinate 55,185,157 of CM067328.1, read as the reverse complement.
CTAAAGCAGGTAGATCCTCAAATTCAGACTCCAGCAGTTCAGCCGAGTGTCATAGCTCAGACCGGCGATGGAGCGGCCATTTCCGTCGATGCTTTGTGGAGGCTGGATAGGTTCACCAACCTCTTCACCACCATTTTCAGTGGGTGCTTTTTCTGAGGATCCCAGGACTTTCTATATAGCTGCCACACATTTCTCAGGAACATGGGTATTGTGGGACCAATGCGGTCGATTTTGCTGTATTTCGCTTATCTGGATCTGCCAAGACTTGTTAGAGAGATTATTGCTTGGCTAGACCAGCCGGATTGCCAGCCTTGACTTGGGAGCTGTTTTCAGTGTTGTTTCTGGAGAAGTTCCTCCCCATTACTCAAATATAGGCCTATTAGAGGTAGTTAGAGCGCATCCAGCAGGGTTCTACGACGGTCACCCAGTATGAGACCAGGTTCATCGACTTAGCTCGCCATGCTCTTGTCATACTTCCCACCGAGATATAGAGAAAGGGTGATGAGGTTTATTGATGGTATTATTCAGATGATTCGTCTTCAGATGGCCAAGGAGGTTGGGAGTGAGATCATTTTTAGGAGGCGGCCAATGTGGCCCGTACAGTTGAGATGGTTCTATCGCTGAGTGGTGGTCATGGGTCAGACAAGAGACCCTATAATTCAGGCTGATTCAGTGGTACCTCGTTGGAGATTGAGATTCATATGGAACAGGCCATCTTCCTAGGCCCTTACAGTCAGCTCTTCAGGTTTCTCACGATGCTTCATGTAGTTGTGGTCCTCAGATACAACTTTTCAATCAGCAGTTGTTCAGTGCACCACATGCTCCTATCAATGCACCACCGCTTCAGAGTTTTTGGGGTGGACATTTTGGTCGACAAGGTCAGCAGTCTCACTAGTCTAGGGCTTATTAAACTTGCGGAGACCCGAGTCACATTGCCAGGTTTTTCCCTCGAGCATCGAGTAGTTCTCAGCATCAGGGTCCTCGTGCCATGATACTGGCACCAGGTAATCCATAGCCTGCCCAGCCAGTTAGAGGTGGGGGTCGAGGTTCTAAAGGTGGAGGAAGAGGTCCTAGAGGTGGAGCTCAGATCGCCAGGGGTGGAGTCCAGCCAGCAGAAGGCCGTCCCAAAGATGTGATTCACGGTGGTGGGGCCCAAACCCGATGTTATGCTCTTCCATCTAGACCCAAGGCTGAGTCTTCAGATGCGGTTATAACAGGTATGGTTCTGGTTAGTGATAGAGATGCTTTAGTGTTGTTTGACCCCAGGTCTACTTATTCGTATGTATCATCTTATTTTGCACCGTACCTAGTCATGCCTAGTGATTCATTGAGTGTTCTTTTTTATGTGTCTACACCGGTGGGTGATTCTATTATGGTCGATCGATTCCATCATTCTTGTATTGTGGTAATTGGGGGTCTTGAGACCCGTTTTGATTTGTTGCTTTTTGACATGGTTGATTTGAATGTTATACTGAGGATGGACTAGTTATCACCTTACCATGCTATCTTGGACTGTTATGCCAAGAATGTGACCGTAACGTTACTGGGTATGCCTCGTTTAGAGAACAGAGGGACTCCTGGTCATTCTACCCATAGTGTTATCTCGTATGTGAAGGCTCAGTGTATGGTCGAGAAGGGGTGTTTGGCCTATTTGGCATATGTTCGTGATTTTAGTGCTGAGGTTCCCTCCATTTATTCTGTGCCCATGGTTCACGAGTTTCCTAAGGTTTCCCTTCAGACCTACCGGGGATGCCACCCGACAAGGATATTGACTTTTGCATTGATTTGGCTCTGGGAACTTAGCCCATTTCTATTCCACCGTATCGCATGGCACCGTCATAGTTGAAAGAGTTAAAGGAGCAGTTGCAAGACTTGCTTGAGAAGGGTTTCATTAGACCCAGCATTTCACCTTAGGGTGCACCAGTGTTGTTTGTTAAGAAAAAGGACGGTTCGATGAGGATGAGAATTGACTACTGGCAATTGAACAAGGTTACAATTAAGAATAAGTATCTACTATCCAGGATTGATGATATGTTTAATCATCTTCAGGGTGATAAGGTATTTTCAAAGATTGATTTGAGGTCTGACTACCATCAGTTGAGGATTAGGGCATCTGATGTCCCTAAGACAACTTTCCGCACTCGGTACGAGCATTTTTAGTTCCTAGTTATGTCATTCGGGTTGATGAATGCCCCAACATGTTTTATGGATTTGATGAATCAGGTGTTCTGGCCTTATTTGGACTCATTTGTGATAGTCTTTTATTGATGATATTCTGATATATTCTTGCAGCTAGTAGGAGCACGAGCAGCATTCATAGTGGTTCTTCAGACTCTAAAGGATAGTCAGTTGTATGCTTCTCAAAGTGTGAGTTCTGGTTGAGTTCAGTTGCATTCCTGGTCATGTTGTATCAGTAAAAGGTATTCAGGTGGATCCAAAGAAGATTGAGGCAGTTAAGAACTGGCCTAGATGTCATGCCCCAAATCCAAGGGACATGATCGACACTCAAGCGAGTATCCCCAGTCGAGTGGACCTGGGTGCCTTTCCTGACCCACGAACTACCCCACCTTTTTCATTACTTACTAACCAAGTGGAAACAACTGTTTATAATTTGAAACACCTTTTTACAAACGATATATATGTATATATATATATATATATATATATATATATATATGTATATATATATATATATATATGTATATATATATATATGTATATATATATATATCATGGATAATATTAGCATGGTTTACAATTTACAATTCCCAAAATACAAAGTGCTTACTACATGATTCATGGCCCACATTTCATGTCTACGGAGCCTCTAAGGAAAACAGTGACAATAAAATACTTGCCGGTAACAAGGCTCCGGCTATACCTTTTACATATACCAAATAAGATACCAAAATGCAAGAACAGAGGTGGCATGAGCCACGCAGGGCCCCGGAAGGAAAATGGCTCACCATTGTCACCCAGATTATCAGCCGTGCATCTAGTGTTTCATGTGTCCATGCTTCGGAAGTATTGCGGTGATCCATCCCACATGTTGGATTTCAGTACTATCCAGTTGGACAAAGACTTGTCTTATAAGGAGGAGCCCGTAGCTATTTTAGAGCGGCAGGTTCATCGGTTGAGGTCAAAGAGTTCTCCGTCTGTTCGTGTTCAATGGAGAGGTCAACCTCCTGAGGCATCGACCTGGGAGTTCGAGTACGATATGCGAGGCCATTATCCTTATCTTTTCCTCGACTCAAGTACTTCCTTCTTTTATCCGTTCGAGGGCGAGCGATTTTTTAGAGGTGTAGAATGTGATGAACCAAAGGGTCATCACCTGTTTTAGTTGAATTCTATGTCTCCGAGGCCTTGAAAACCTCATTTAGAGTAGCCTCAATGTGCGAGCGTAGACCGGACGCATAGCCAGAAAGCTTAAATGTGAAATTTTGTTAGATTGTTAAGTTTTGACTTTAAAATTAATAAATTTGACTTTTTTCAACACTTTGGGTAAATGGACCCGGACCCGTGATTTGACGGTCTCGGAGGGTCTGTACGAAAATATGGGACTTGGGCGTATGCCCGGGCTCAAATTCCAAGGTCCCAAGCCCGAGATATGAATTTTTAAGTGAAATTATTTTCTGAAATTGTTTAAGGAAACTTGAAATGTAAACTGATTAGAAAGTGATGGTATTGAGCCCGTATTAAGGTTCCGACACTCGGTACCGATCTTATATATGATTTGAGTCATTCATGTAAAGTTTTGTTAAAAATGAATGCCGTTTGACGTGATCCGGACCCTAATTGGGAAAGGGGTGTTAAAAAGTAGGTTCGAGAAATTTCATTAATCTTAAGGTTTAATTCGATGTTAATGGTGTTATTTTGGTGATTTGATTACACGAATATGTTCGTAGGATATTTTTGAGGTTGTGTATATCCCTGGGTTAGAGTTTGAGGGCTCAAGTGAGTTTCGAGTAGGTTCCGAGATGCCTTAGGCATAGAAAGTCAGATGTTGCAGGTTCAAAAGTTAGCAGGCCTCTGAACCCTCTAGCGCGGTCCGCGAGAAATTATGTGTGGCCGCTGTCGTCTTTGTACGGGATGCGGTGGAAGCTGTGCGGCCGCAATCACCTTTGTGTGGTCCACACAGGGTATGATCTGCAGGACTCCATGGAGGCCTGTGTGTCCGCGGACCTTTTTGCGTGGTCTGCATAGGGAGTGTCAGAGGGGTATAAATAAACGAAAATTTCAGTTATTTTTCACTGTTAAAACCCCCAAAAACATAAAAGGTGATTTTTAAAACAACCTTTCTTCTCCAGGACATTGGTAAGTGATTTCTAACTAATTTTCTTCGCTCTTTAGCATCTTTTAACATGATTTCAACTTCAAATCAAAAATTTTCAAGGGGGAAATTAGGTGTTTTGGGTAGAACCTATATTTTTCTAAAATTAGGAATTTGGACCTCAATTTGGGGTCCGATTTCAAAACAAATTATAGATTTGAATTCATGGGGGGAATGAGTAATCGGGTTTTGGTCTGAACCTCAAGTTTTCACCATGTAGGCCCGGGGGCATTTATGCCTTTTTGGGTAAAAATTTGAAAAACTCATTTTCATGCATTGGGGTTGATTCATTTAGCATGTATTGATGTAATTAAATAACTTGTGACTAGATTCAAGCGTATTGGCGGCGAAATCAAAAGGTAAAGCTATAATTGAGACTTGAGTGGTGTTCAAGTCATCGAGGAAAGTGTTTGGTCTAACCTTAGCTTGAGGGATTAAGAGTTGAGTCATATTTGCTATGTGCTAATTGTGAATATGACGTATAGGCATGGTGACGAGTACCTATACGTTAGAGCATAGCATGACCGTAAGTCTTATAATGTGAATTTCATGGTTTTGTTGAATAATCTATGCTTTAAAGATGATTTCTACTTGTTGTGGAAAAATAACGAAGTAATTGTGGTGCTTGAAAATTGAGGAGCAATGGCTCAAGTTATATTATGAATTTGTGAAAGCAAGTGGGTCGATTGAACCCTTGGAGCATTGACTCAAGTTATATTTCGAATTGTGAGAGTTTATGAGATGATTGAACACTTTGGAGCATTGGCTCAAGTGGTAGAGTGAGATATGAAATGAAAGTGAAATAAAGATAAAGAGGTATAAATTGTTCCTTTGCCGGAAAGTTGATATTATTGATGTTGTTCCTTGCCGGGATTTAATTGCTTAATTGTTGTTCCCTTGCCGTGATTCTTATTTTAATCTTGTCTATTCCCTCGCCCCATTGTTTGTGATTGTTGTTTGGGTGAGGAAGAGTGATAAAGCATGAAGGTTAATGATATGCATTGTTGTTGTGAGGAAAGAGTGTAAAGCACGAAGGATGATGTCGTGTATGATTATGATGAGAAAATGTAAAGCACGAAGGGTAATGCCATACCTCACGATATGCCATTCCATTCTGAATCTATTGATTATATGGTGAAGAAACAGAGTAAACGCACGAAGGGTGATGCCATGCACATTTGATGATGTTTGTTTTAGTGATAACGAGAGTGAAAAACTAAGGGTGATGCCGTGCAATTATTGATTTACTATTTTATTATTGATATCCGAGTTATGTTGTTTCTTTTGCTTTCATTCAAACTGTTATCTCCCCATAGCATGTAACCTTTCCCACATTGATTGGCTATTTATACATTTTCTTTTTTCCGCTGTATATATTTTTAAACTGCACTAGTTAGTTTGTTGGTCTAGTCCTAGTCTTGTCACTACTTCGCCGAGGTTAGGCTAGACACTTACTAGCACATGGGGTCGGTTGTGCTGATACTACACTCTACATTGTATGCAGATATGCTTTTGTACATTAGTTTGAGGGCTTCCTTTAGTCTACTCAAAGACCCAAGGTAGACCTTCAAGCGTCCGCAGGCCCTACGTCCCCCCTCTATCCCATTTCCTGTTTCCTTTATCTTTGTTCAGAAACAGTATTATGTATTTGCTCCCGACCTTGTATATACTGACTATTAGACAGTCTGTGACACTAGATTTTGGTGTATTGAGTTTTAAAGTTGTAATAGATGCAGTTTGATTATGTAATTGATGACTTCCACTTTATTTCTTAAAACTTCGCTTTTATTATATTGCCACACTATGTTTGTTAAAGATGCAATATGAAAAGGTAATATATAGTTAAGGTTTAGCTTGCCTGGCTCCCATTAGTAGGTGTCATCGCGACTCCCAAGGATAGAAAATCCAGGTCGTGATAAGTTGTATGGTTGACTTGTATTTCTGTCAGAGAACCCTAAGGGACCGGGTCCCTATTGTGTTCCTCTTTCTACAATTGCGGACATTCACTTACTGCAGTTGTGTTCTACCTGTATAATTGACTTGTACTTCGTTCATGGGAGCACCATGGGATCAGGTTCCTAATTTGGTACTTGTGTACACTACCCAGATTGTCTTGAGTTTAATAACTTGAATTATTGTACTTTAGTTGATCATAGAATGAGTGGCACTGGAAACAATGCAGTGTGGCAGAATCTTCATTTCCAGCTGTATCCAATTGACTTTGTATTGCCGTGAGGAACCCACAAAAGTATCAGGTCCTTGTTTGGGTTCCTACCTCCTGAAGCTAAAGCAAGTTCTCAATTTGCTGTAATTCGTTAAATGTAGTGTAATCCAAGTGAGTTAGGTACCCTATTTGGTTCTTGACATTAAGTTTGTTAGACCATCAAAACACAAGGCAAACATATTGAAAACCTATCACAAAAAAATCCCAATCACAACTTTCCAAGTCAGCAATGGTTCAACGATCCTCAAGAACTGTATTATTCCAATATTTCTACAAATCTCATAAGCAATCCACAACATGCGTATAAGGTCTAAAATCTCAAGACTATCGTTTATAGAATTGTAGTAATGATTTCGTACAGAAATGGCCGAATTAGACACATTAATATATTCTTACAATTTCCGTCAAGTTTGATCAAGTAATAACAAACTAAGTTTTGATATTTACCACTTAATATTATGTCCTTAATATCTAAGAGTCAAGTAAGGCATTTAACAAAATGTCACAAAATTCTACAAACACAAATATAACATAATCCACCCCACAGCATGATTAACCCTAGCACATACATATACGCTCGTCACCTCATGTATGTATCACCTCCGCATGTGGCAAACAAGAGAAAATAGGAAGAAAAATTTCCTTAACAAAGCTAGGCAAAATACTTACCTCAATTCGGCCAATCCAATACTGAATTTAGTCCTTTTCATCTATAATTCGCCTCCGCTTGACTCATTCTAGCCAATGACAACTTGAATACACCACAAAATGTTAGAGAAAATAATTCAAATTAATAAAACTATAATTTTCATTGAATTTCTAAAAAGTCAACAAAAGTTGAATCCCGGGCCCGCCCGGTCAAAACCCGACCAAGGATAGGTCTTGATTATCCATAGCCTTATTAGTCCAAGTATGTGTTTTGTTTTCAAATCCGAGTCATATTCGACCCTTAAATCTCCTATTTTCATTTTTAAAACTTTGACAAAATCCCATTTTTTTTAAAAATATTTCCCATGAATTTGATGTTAAATCTTGAACAAAATCATAAAATATAGTTGGAAATTGATTAAAGATACTTACCCAATGATTTGGTATGAAAATCCCCTCTAAAAATCGCCTCACCTTGAAGCTTGGGTTCAAAAATATGAAAAATGAAGCAAAAGCTCGTAAGTTCTCAGCACTTAACAGGTTGCAGATATCGCATTTGCGACTGGGGGTTCGCAAATGCGAACCCGCAGTTGCAAAAAATGATCGCAATTGCGAACCTGGAAAATTCCTATCGGGGTCGCATTTGCGACAAAGACTTCGCAAATGTGATGGAAGGAATTTCGCAAACGCGGCAAATTCCTTTGCAAATGCAAACTCTAACCAGAAGCTAAGATCTTGCAAACGTGATAGCTGCTTCGGAATTGCGGTTGTCGCATTTGCGACCAATACAACGGAAATGCGATGATACTAGTACCAGCTATCAAAAACTATGAAAAATTATTTCAGAACTCACCCGAGCCATAGAGGATCCAAACCAAATATGCACAGAAGTATAAAAACACAACACGAACTCGCTCGCGTGCTCAAATCATCAAAATAACTTCTAAAACCACGAATTGGATGACAAAACGCATGAAAACAAAACTTAAACTTCAAGAACTTCTAGAATCACAACCGAGCATTTGAACCCTATCAAATCAACTTCGAGTGGAGCCAAACTTTGCAGACAAGTTCCATATGACAAGATAAACCTACTCGAAGCTTCAAATCACACATGGCAACCTTGAAATGGTGAATTACACCTCAAGCCGAAATCAATGAACTTTGAAACTTAAACTTCCACAACCGATGCCGAAATCTTTCAAATCACCCCGGAATGATCTTAAAATTTGCACACAAGTCACATTTGACATTACAGACCTATTCCAACTTTTGGAATCAGAATCCGACCCCGATATCAAAAGTCCACTCTCGATCAAACTTCCCAAAAATCCAACTTTCGCCATTTCGAGCCAAATTCAACCACGGATCTCCAAATCACAATCCGGACGCACTCCCAAGTCAAAATCACCAAACGAAACTAGCAAACTGACGAAACTCCATTCCGAGGTCAAATGCTAAAAAGTCAAACTTGGTCAACTATTCCAACTTAGAACTTAAAATTTGAAGTTCATCCTTCCAAATTGCTTCCGGATAACTTAAAAATTAGTACCAACGATTATGCGAGTCATAATATATTATGCAGAGATATCGAGTCCTTTAAATAACAAGCAAAGTGCAGATACTTAAAACAACGAGTCGGGTCGTCACATATGGCCCCCGTGGAGGACAAGACGCGAAAAGCAAGGCTTAGATGGTTTGGGAATATGAAGATGAGAGGCACCGATGCCTTAGTAAGGAGGCGTGAGAGGTCGGCGGTTCTTAGGAGAGGTAGAGGTACGCCGAAAAAGTATTAGAAAGGGGTAATTAGACAAGACATGATAATATTTCAGCTTACTGAGGACCTGACCCTTGAGAGGAATGTGTGGAGATCGAGAATTAGGGTAGAAGGTTAGGTACTAGTCCAGTGTGCACTTTAGCCTACAATTAGCGTTAGTGTTAGTCTTGTATTTTCTTAGTCGAATTTTTTACTACTATTAGGTATTTTCTTTGCTTTGGTTTCCTTATTGGAGTGCTAGTTTTACTGTTTGTTGCTACGACCTCTTTTGTATCTTTCCCCGAACCAATTCACAAAAAAACCTCTCTTTATCTTTTTAATGTAACAGTAAGATCTACATAATTCCACCTATGAGATTTTATTGTGCTTATTATTGTAAAATTTATATATTCAAAAACTACATAAAAAGTATTATAATTTGCAATTTACCCATATTATATGGTAAAAATACATGCAAAATTTCATCAAGTTCATGTAGTTTAACTTTCGAAAAGTGAAATGTGACAACCAAATGAGAACGGGGGAGTAGTATCTAGATACTCTATTATAATTACTTTTCTATTTTAGACGTACAATAATTGTAAAATATTAACTTTTCTTTTAGTTTAGGAATATTTTCTGATATTTTTAGATTCCTTATTATTTATTTTCCTTCTAGTTTAGTACCTACATTAATGATAGAATATGTACCTTCCTTTTAGTTTAGGGCCTATAAGAAAAAATAAATAGTGATGTGTTTCAAATCAATGCAATGAGTTTTCTTTCATTCCAAAATTCTTTTCTCTCTCCAACCAAATATAGAAAATATTTTTTGCCAAAAATATTTAAAGTAGTTTAAATATATCATTTATTTTCTTACCACATCTTTAAAGAAGTTGTGGCAAAAATAGTAACCTCAATTGGGATTTAACAAATAAATAATAGCCCAATGTAAGCGAGTGAATAAGAATTTTAGCGCAATGAATTTTTTAATATTGGAATTTGATTACAAAATCTTTAAAAAACTTCCTAGAGTATCCAGGCTAATAAATATCTAGTTTATTTTTATCCTATTTTATCTTTGTCCTCCATATTCTACTAATGAGTGTATCCTAACAAACCATAACTGAAATGAAATAGATGATATATATATATATATATATATATATATATATATATATATATATATATATATATATATATATATATATATATACGTATAATTTATATAGATTATATAATTATGTGTAATCGTCGATTTTCATCACCAATAGCCTCCTTAGTATGAGCTCGTCGCAGTGGGCTTGTCTAGTGTGATTTACTTCTTCTGCATGATTTGCGAGCTATTTTACATTGAGCAGATTACTCAATGTGCACTCAAGGATAGTGACTGCGAAGTTTCCTGGGAATTTACCAAAAACTATGTATAATCAATGTATAACCTATATTAGCTCGAAAAAAGTAAATATTAAATTTGACCAGCAATTTTAAAATTCCTTATAAATATTGAGAAAGAGAGAGTCCAACCATAAACTAGGCACGGAAATGGCATTTTCACTTAACAAGCAATTTTTATTGACAATTATAGTTCTACAAGGCATATGTTAGGCACATGCAACTAGCGAATTTTCAATCTCTTTGATATGTTCCATGGCACCAATTCCTTCTTTATGCCTACTAGCTTATAACTCAGTTCCGCGCTCTATGAACGCGGATCTTCGTGGTCTATGCCAAATTGCCATAAACTTTTCAGAGACGAGCGCCAGACAAACGTTGGATTTGGTTAATTAACTCTTGGAAAGTGCCAAAGGGGTCTTGGAAACGAGGTTACAAGCATGCGCGTTCGACTATTTGAACTGCTCAAACTTGTTCAACCAAAAATGGGAAAATTTTACAAACCGGAGATTTCAAAAAGAATGTGGATGGTGGAAATGGAGCGTTAGCGGAGAGTGCTAACTGTGACGCGGCGTATATAGGCTCGCCGCCTAAGGAACCGGTTGAGGTTCGACAGTCTAGTGTGTTAGTGCAACAATGGGGTGTTGTTGCTGTGCTAACTGCTACATTCTTAGACAATTCGGGTGTTTAGATTGTTGCTAAATTGATGTCCATTTGTTATTGATGAACCCTACTTTGTGTTGAAAAATAAACTTGATTTTCGGTTATGTGTTTTGGATTTGGGCTTGCAAGTATCCAAGTATATTAGATCAAGATTGTAGTCCAACAACAACAACAACAACTACCCAGTATAGTCCTACCAGGTGGGGTCTGGGGAGGGTAATATGTAGACGAGCCTTACCCCTACCCGAAAGGGCAGAGAGGCTGTTTCCAATCGGCCCTCGGCTTAGAGGAGAAAAGGAAAAAACAAAAATAAAAAGAAAAATAAAAATAATAGAGCATTAGTAACTCCAGCAGAAATAGCGTAAATAATTATCTAAACATAAGAAATATAAATAAGATTGTAGCCCATTATCTAGAAACTTCTTGTAATATGTAGTAGTCAAAGTGTGTAGAATAATCTTGTAAAATATCTAAGTCTAGAATTATCATGAGAATACTTAGGAATTATCTAGATACTAGTAGATGATGAAGTGTTCTAGACAATTCCATTGTGTAGTATAAATAGAGGTATCACCCCTCATTTGTAATGAAGCAATAAGCAAAGCATTCAAGATCAATCAAGCTTCTAAATCATCAATCCTCTCTTCCACAAATAATATATATCTATATATATATATATATATATATATATATATATATATATATATATATATATATATATATATATATATATATATCTAGCCTCCTATTTCCAACAAATTGGTATCAGAGCTTGGTTTGACAAGATGATGGCCAACAATGTCATCACGTTGCTCGCCTCACAAAGGATAATGATGATCGATGGAACATCCAAATGAAGACCTTCCTAGGTGGACAAGACCTATGGGAGATTGTGGAGCAAGGTTATGAGGAGCCTAAAGACAAGGGCTCACTCACGAAAGAAGAAAAGCGAGACAAGATCAATGATCAAAAGGCTCTTTCCATCATCCAACAAAGTGTAGATGATGGAGCTTTTGAGAAAACTGCAAGTGCAACCACCGCCAATAAAGTATGGGATATCTTAGAGAATTCTCACAAGGGAGTTGATAAGGTGAAAAAGGTTCGACTACAAACCCTACGAGGTGAGTTCGAATCCTTAAATAAGAAAGACTTTGAATCAATTTCCGATTATTTTACAAGAGTCTTGGCGATTATCAATCAATTAAAGAGGAATGGTGAAACTCTAAGCGATGTAAGAGTCATTGAGAAAATTCTTAGATCATTAGATTCAAAATTCGACTATATAGTCGTAGCCATTGAAGAATCTAAAGATCTAGAATCAATGACTATCGATGAACTCATGGGTTCACTATAAGCCCATGAAGAGAGGTTCAATAAGAAAAATAAGGAGCATTTGGAGAAAGCTTTACAAGCAAAACTCTCTTTCAAGGAATAGAGTAGTGAAAAGACTCATCAAACGAGGTCGTGGTCAAGTACGTGGCCGAGGACGAGGGCGGGGATATATCAAACGTGGAGGCTAAAGTTCCTACAAAAATGAAGAAAGAAGCCAAGATTTTCACTCGACAAGAGGTCACGGGAGAGGCTACACAAGTAGAAGGCCAAGGTATGACAACTCTCAAACTAAATGCTATAATTGTCATAAATTTGGCCACTATGCTTCGGAATGCGAGAAGTCAAACAATTACGTGCAAGAAAGAGCAAATTTTGCACAAGAAGATACCGAAGCCGTGGCAGGTGGAGACAACAGAGGATCGAATTTTTGGTATCTCGACACGGGTGCAAGCAACCATATGTGCGGAGACAAAAGCATGTTTGTGAAGTTAGACGAGGCAATAAGTGAAAATATCACATTCGGAGATTCCTCTAAAGTCCCGGTTAAAGGCAAAGGTAAGATCCTCATCCGCTTGAAAAATGGAAGGCATCAATTTATATCTAGCGTGTATTATGTGCCCAATATGAAGTCTAATATACTGAGTGTTGGACAACTCTTAGAGAAAGTCTATGATATTCACATGATAAATCATAGTCTTTCTATAAGAGACCAAAGATGAGGTTTGATTGCTACGAATAGGATGTTTTTGCTAAATATTCAACATGACATTCCAAGATATTTAAAAGCATGTTTCAAAGATAATTCTTGGCTTTGGCACATGAGATACATGCACTTAAATTTTGGAAGCTTAAAGTATTATAAAGTAAAGGAATGGTGAAGGGTTTGCCTCCAATTAATCATCCGGATCAAATATGTGAGGGATGCCTTCTAGGAAAGCACTTTCGAAATAGTTTTCTAGTAGAGGCTTCTAGTAGAGCAAAGAAACCTCTAGAACTTATTCACACGGATGTGTGTGGACCCATCCATCCATCATCTTTCGGTAAAAATAGATACTTTCTTCTATTCATTGATGATTTTAGTCGAAAGACATGGGTCTATTTTCTAAAAGAGAAGTCGGAAGTCTTTGGAATGTTCAAGAAGTTCAAAGCGTTCATGGAGAATCAAAGTGGTCTCACCATAAAGGCGATGAGATCCGATTGTGGATGAGAGTTCACATCCAAGGAATTCAAGGAATTTTGCGACAACAATGGCTTACGATGTCCTCTAACTCTTCCGTATTCACCTCAGCATAATGGTTTTGCAGAAAGAAAGAATAGGACCATCCTTGATATTGCCCGGAGTATGTTAAAGAGCAAAAGGATGCTTAAGGAGTTTTGGGCCGAGGAAGTGGACTGTGCGATCTATGTAGCAAATCGTTCGCCCACTAAAAGCGTCAAGAACAAAACGCCCATTGAAGCTTGGAGTGGAAGGAAGCCCGGCATCTCACACCCACGAGTGTTCGGAAGTGTGGCATATACTCATGTGCCAGATCAGAAGAGGACGAAACTCGATGATAAAAGCGAGAAGCTCATATTCGTGGGCTATGACTCAAGTTCAAAGGGTTACAAGCTATACAATCCCATGAACGGTAAAGTAATCTCAAGTCGAGAGGTGGTGTTCGATGAAGAAGCAACATGGGATTGGAATGTTCCCGAAGAGGAGAACTACGAGTTTCTTCCTTATCCGTTTGAGAGTACTATAAGGAACGAAGAATATCTAAAGGTTCAAGAACCTTCTAGTACACCATCTCCGCACTCTCCACATACTCTAACCACACCAAATGAAGCGACACCAACATCAGGAGGAGAATCAAGTAGGATACAACATCGCACAAGGAGCATTGAGGAGTTGTACGAGGTAACTCAGCCTATGGAGGATCTAACATTGTTCTGCCTTCTTGCCGATTGTGAGTCAATAAGCTATGAAGACGCAACAAAAAGCGAGAAGTGGAAACGTGCCATGGACGAGGAGATTCAAGCAATCAAGAGGAATGATACGTGGGATCTCGCTACTCTAACAAAGGGGCATAAGGCTATTGGTGTATAGTGGGTGTACAAGGCCAAAAAGAATTCCAAAGGTGAAGTTGAAAGATATAAGGCAAGGTTGGTGGCGAAGGGATATAGTCAACGAGCCGGCATAGACTATGATGAGGTATTTGCTCCTGTCGCTCGTCTAGAAACTATAAGATTGATGATCTCACTTGCGGCTCAGCATAGTTGGAAGATTTATCAAATGGATGTCAAATCTGCATTCCTTAATGGCCACTTAGAAGAAGAAGTCTATATAGAACAACCTTCGGGATACATCGTGAAAGGCCAAGAGAATAAGGTGCTGAAATTGAAAAAGGCCTTATATGGGTTGAAGCAAGCGCCTCGGGCATGGAATAGCAGGATAGACAAGTATTTCCAGAAGAATGACTTTAAAAATGCCCACATGAGCATGCCCTCTACACCAAAGTAAGCAAGGATGGAGATGTTATGCTTGTGTGCCTATACGTGGATGACTTGATATTCACCGGTAGTAATCCCAAAATGTTCGAGGAGTTCAAGAAAGCAATGGTTCGGGAGTTCGAGATGACCGACATTGGACTTATGACTTACTATCTTGGGATCGAGGCGAAACAAAAGAAAGAAGGAATATTCATATCCCAAGAAGGTAATGCGAAGGAGGTGCTGAAGAAGTTTAAGATGAATGACTGCAAGTCGATGAACACACCGTGGATTGCAATCTCAAGTTGTCAAAAGATGATGAAGGATCCTTGGTGGACCCAACACAATACAAGAGTTTGGTTGGAAGTCTGAGGTACCTAACCTGCCCGATGCCAGATATTCTCTACAGAGTTGGACTAGTAAGTCGATATATGGAAGCACCTACAATAAATCACTTAAAGGCAGCAAAGAGGATACTTCGCTACATCAAAGGTACGATTGACTATGGTCTGTTTTATTCGCCTTCTGATCACTTCAAGCTAGTTGGATACAATGATAGTGATTGGGCCGGAGACATAGATGATCGTAAGAGTACGAGTGGTTTCGTGTTCTATATGGGATATGCGGCGTTCACATGGAGTTCGAAGAAGCAACCCATTGTGACTCTGTCAACGTGTGAAGCCGAGTATGTAGCAGCAACATCGTGCACCTGTCATGCAGTGTGGCTCAGGAAGTTACTAAATGAGCTTAAAGTTTTCTCAAAATGAAGCTACAGAGATATATGTGGATAACAAGTCTGCGATTGCTCTAGCAAAGAATCCAGTCTTCCATGATCGAAGCAAGCACATCGATACGAAATACCATTACATCAGGGAGTGTGTTAGAAATAAAGAGGTGCAGATAAAGTACGCGATGTCATTTGACCAAGTTGCTGATATTTTCACAAAGCCTCTAAAACACGAAACGTTTCAGAGATTACGGAATATACTCGGAGTGACGAAATCAAGTTTAAGGGGGGCTGTTGAAAAATAAACTTGATTTTGGGTTATGTGTTTTGGATTTGGGCTTGCAAGTATCCAAGTATATTAGATCAAGATTGTAGTCCATTATCTAGAAACTTCTTGTAATATGTAGTAGTCAAAGTGTGTAGAATAATCTTGTAAAATATCTAAGTCTAGAATTATCATGAGAATACTTAGGAATTATCTAGATACTAGTAGATGATGAAGTGTTCTAGACAATTCCATTGTGTAGTATAAATAGAGGTATCACCCCTCATTTGTAATGAAGCAATAAGCAAAGCATTCAAGATCAATCAAGCTTCTAAATCATCAATCCTTTCTTCCATATATATATATATCCTCCTATTTCCAACACTTTGTTGGTGTGAATTAAAATGCTCCTTGTTCTCGAGATTAATTGTACTTGTTACTTACATTAATGGTAATTGTAATGGGTCAAATTTGACCCTAGACATCTCTATATTGATGGCTACGCCTTCGAGCGTACGTCGACTAAAGTAGGGATATGACTTGGACATGGGGACAAAGCGACGTCATTTAATACACAGTGCCTTCACTAGGGAGACACTACTTACTTTTGTACAATTTTTTATTATTTCGAGGAAGGTCTCCTAATATATAAATGAGATCTTCACACTGTAACGAGGCATCATTATTATTCTCGAATAATACAACTCTTCTCTCTCTCTATCTCTGTCTCTATCTCTAACGATTAGTTTCTTCTCAAGCAGATACCATCTTTTCATCTTTAAGATATACCATAACAATATCGTTCTTTTCATCTCTAGGTCATATTATATTTGATTACGATTTACCCTCATTTATTTTTATTGTTTTTAAGCTTACAAAATACATCAATAATTTTTGAGTCAAACTTTAATTAAGTTTGTAATACGATTGTAAATGTAGCGACTCCGGGGGTCATTTTGAGTTTTATCATCACCACTAAAAAATAGTCATTTTCGACTGCTGAAACAGTTGAAAGGTAGTTAATCGGAAATTAGACAGACTGTAGTTGGCAAGTAATCGAAATTTTCACACTACAGTAGTTAAAAAAGTATACAAAATTCCGACTATTTATAGTCGAAATTAGTAATCAGAAAAAATTTATTTTCTGGTAGGACGTGTTTCCTTGTTTGAGATTTTTTGTGAGTTCTTTGGAACTTAGACTAAATACTTGAAGTACATTCTCAAGTTTAAAATACATGATATAAACAAACTAAAAATGGATGAACTATAAAAAACAATTCCTTTTATTTAGGAATATATACGATAACGTAAAATATTTATTTCCATTTTAATTTAGTATCTACATTAATGGTAAAATATTTATCTCAGTTTAGGGTCTATAAGAAAAAATAAATAGTGGTATATTTCAAATCAATGTGATGCGTTTCCATTCCGTCTACAAATTACTTTTCTCTCTCCAACCAAATATAAAAAAAATCAAAAATATTTCTAGATAAGTCATTTTCCGAAAAATCATATCCATTGCCTAATATTCTAGATAATCATTTGCATAGAAGTTCAAAGGTTAATGACTTCTAATCCCCAAAAAAACGCATTATGTTCTTTAATTATCACAAAACTCAAGAATCATTATTTGCCTTTGAAAGGTCACTTAACCCTAGTTTAAGGTTCATTTTTGTGGCTTAACGAAAAAACGAAACATGAATGGAAGTCACAACTTCAAAGACTGTTGATATTGATGGCCATGATAATAATTTTACGTGTGAGATTTGTTCTTATGAGAAATCTACAAGTGAAATGTTCAAAATAATGGGTTGCACTCATTTTTATTGCAAACAATGCATGGCTAATTACATAGCTATAAAACTCCAAGAAAACATTTCTCAGATTTCATGTCCCGTTTCGGGGTGTAACGGGTTATTAGAGCCATATTATTGCCGTTCAATTTTGCCTAATGATGTGTTTGATAAGTGCGGAGACGCGTTATGTGAGTCTATGATTTTGAAGTCTGAGAAATTTTATTGTCCGTTTAAAAATTGTTCCGCACTTTTGATTGATGAATGCAAGGATGAAATTTGGGTTACTATTACTCAAAGTGAATGCCCAGAATGTAGAAGGTTATTTTGTGCTAAGTGTAAAGTTCCTTGGCATTCAGATATTTTGTGTGAAGAATTTGAAAATTTGAACAAAGATGTAAGGGAAAGGGAAGATTTACTGCTTTTACAACTTGCTAAGAGTAAAGAATGGCAAAGATGTCCAAATTGTAGGATTTATGTTGGAAGGTCTGAAGGTTGTGCCCAAATGACATGCAGGTTGGTCAGTCAATATGATTTTCATGTTTTTCTATTTGTTGAGATTTGATCTTCAGAGTACAGAGTACGCAAGACGACATATAATAGATCCTTGTGACTCATGCATTCTTTTCTCGAATTTCGCACATAACGATAACTTAATATACCAGATTATCTTTTCTTTTTTGAGAGTTGCTCTACGACGTCTAGAAAGTAGTCTCTAACTTGGTTTCTGAGGGGTAAGTATTAGCCCGTTCCTGGCTAACCGCACTCTCGGGTTTGCCTTTCTGCTTGACTAAGTAGTACTCCACTCATAGATGTATGAGCTAGCCCATGGTGCGGTAAGCTATGATATAGTACCTCTCGGGGGCGGATTCACCCTTGTCCAAGCGGTGTTATCTGACACTGCTTCACTAGAAAACTTTAATTATTACACATATAAACATTGTGCAAAAGTTATACATATCAATCATACAAAATATAGTGTCAGGTCTAATGGTCAAACTCCTCACTTGCAACTTTGAGGTCTGCAGTTCGAATACTTCGTATGTGTTTCTTTTGCATTTTTTTAAGCCTCTTTTGTTTAAAAGGTAGAACTGTGTCCTCTTCTGTGGCACCATAAGTGATAATGAAATACTATTTAACTTATAAAAAGTAATTAGTTTTCAATAAAATAAACTAATTTTAAACAGTAACTAGGAAAAAGATCTCATCCTCTATAACTTATAACTTCTAATGACAGGGTTTAGCCGTGTTGCTCTTCTCTATTTCTTATCTCCCATATTTATTTTAGTAACTTGCACCGCCTACAAAATGTGTATGCCCCTGGTCCCTCTAATCACTTTACTTGTCCACTTTGTACTTTTTACACTGTTCACGCCCCTTAAGAAATAATAAATAAAATGCATAATTTACTATGATAATCATATTAATTAGAGTATAGTTTTATTGGATTTGAAAAATAATTTGGAATGAATAATTAATGCTAAGAGCAAAACAGTAAAAACAAATTATTTTTTTTTATATGTGAAAGGTGACAAGTAAAAATAAATTTAAATTAGTTGACAATTAAAAGTGAACAGAAGGAGTACTAAACTTCTTTAGTTGGACTCTTATTTATAAGGGGAAATGCCTAATTACCCTCTGTCCTATACCTAAAGTTCGAACTACACACATTTTCTACACGGGAATTCTAGTAACCCCCAAACTATTTTTTACCTTAATTTTTTGCACCTTTTGTGCTGAGCTGGGCCGTCCAGCGCAGCACGGGTTCCGATCTAGCTCAGCACGGGTTCCGGTCCAGCTCAACACAAAAGGTGCAAAATATTAAGGTCAAAAATAGTTTGGGGGAGTACTAGGATTTCCGTGTAGAAAAAGGGTGTAGTTGGAACTTTGGGTATAGAACATGGGGTAATTAGGCATTTTCCCTATTTATACCACTCATTACTTCAATTAGTCTTGTTCTTTCGGTAACATCCGATAAACTAGGAATATAATACAAAGAAGATTAGTATAGACCCTGTGTAAGGATGATGTTTTCAAGTATTTCCTCCTATTGATATTATTAAATAGATAAAAAAAAAGTGATTTACGATCGGTCAAATATCATACATGCAATAACAATTTCAATGTAATTTCATATGTGGGATCAAAAAAAAATAGTATGTATACAGACATTATCCTATCCGATGAAAGTAGAGAGTTTGCTTTCAATAGACCCTGCATCGTTGAAATATTACGTCAGAATATTGCACAAGGTGTCACTCTACAATTATAATTTCACCTTGACCGTTGGTTTTGAATTTTGAGATGTAATTGTTTTAAGGTTTTATTTTTTTATTCCAAATTGATATTTATGTTAGTATTATATTTTTCAAATGGTGTCTTTAAAAATTGCAGGTGTGGATGATTTTTGTTAACAACTGTGGAGCTCACTCAACTGATCATTACTGCCGTAACTGTGGGACTTAAATGGCATTTGCTTAAACTTAAAGGTTTCAGTTTTATTTTTATTTTTATTTTTTGCTGTTCGTATTTCATGTGATTTCAAGTGCTCTTTGAAAAGTAGTGATGAATTGTACTGAAGTGTTTCTTCTTGTATTTGTACTAAAAATTCATTAAATGTATGATAATATTTAGCTTGGAATCTAACTAGTTCATTGATCCAATTATTAATGTACATTAACTTGATATTTCTATCGAAAAATTATACAGTTAAAATCTTGGATTCGCCTATAATCGATTTGTGGAGAACTAATTTCACTAGTTAATCTAATAGGCATGTGTAATGGTGTTAGTAAATACACGAAAAAACTAAAGGGATTCAATATATAGTATTTTGCAAATAATGGACGACTAATGAAAATTTTATTTCCTGTTGTATGTGATGCAATTCCTACTTTCTGCAATCAAGTGAACCAACGTACTCCCCGTGTTTCAGTTTATGTGGATCTATTTTCTATTTGGACGGTTCCAAAAAGATTGACCCCTTTTTAACTTTAAAAATAATTTAGCTTAAACTTATAATTTTATCCTTAATGAAAAGCTTTTGTAACCACATAAATATTATGGAGTCCTTTTTGAGTTGTTTTGGATCATAAATTCCAAAATTCTTTATTTTTTCTTAAACTCCGTACCCAGTCAAACTGATTCACATAAATTGAAACGGAGGGAGTAAAAGTTTAAATGAAGGTCAACTAATTCAAATTTGACAAACAAAATCCCAAGATTTTTAACCTACGTTGAAAATTGAATGTATATATACCAATGCTGTTTACTAATTTAACCCTTTAAAACGAATAGTATGATCATTTTTCGAAAACCAAATCCAGGACACTCAAAAAAATAAAAATAGTAAAGACAAAACAAAACCCAAAATAAAAGCAACATAAAATCTTTTTTTTTACGACAAATATTGACTTATCAAAGTATTCGAGTGGTAAGAAAGCCCGCTATGGCAGGTTTTAGCGCTACCTATTAATAAGGACTTTATTCCAACGGCTCGAACTCGAGACCTCTGATTAAGAAAGAAATAATATTTATCATTCCACCACTTTTTGGTATAGCTAGGTCTTCTGAGACCTACATAACAGCAAATATGCATAAGATTTCTCAGCTAGAATTTTAATTTTATGGGCTCTGACTTTTAGAACAACTATTTTAAGAGCTATTAATTGCGTTCTAAATTTGATATACGTACATATTTAATAAATTTTTTAACGCAAAGACATCATATGAGCAAAAATTACTGGATTCAGCCGAACCAGCACTTAGGCTTCTAACTCCGCCACGAACAAGTTGTATTGAATGAATTATATCAGTCATTTTGCAACTATAACCTTGGGACAACCTGCTCATTGAGTTGGAAAACTTCAAATTTGAGGTTCCACATATTCAAGCTAAGAAACTACCAAAATTAATAATCTCCAACATTCAGATACGAAATCTACTTTAATCAGCAGAACTTAAGAATCAAAAATATTTAGAACAGTCAATCTAAGTACAAATTTCAGCTATTTCTTCATTTTTCTCCTAAGCCACAAACTCTGAATATCTAATCCGAAATTCAAACGCCCCATTTACGAGTATTGAAAACGAATAGTCAAAACAAAATCAGTAGAACAAATCGCGCATAATTTGCAGTTTATGCACCATAGCCTGTTGATATCTACAATGTCTCCAATCTTATTGAAAATTCCAAAAAGCATCTCAGCATTAGTTCTGTTATTTTTCCTCTACCGTAAAAGATAACATATTTCTAATTGCACAAAGACAAAAAGACGACAACAACAACAATAACAGCAAATCCAATAAATTATATTCTCACAATTGGGGTCTGGGGAGGGTAAGATATACCGAGCCTTACTACTATCCTGAAAGGACAGAGACCGTTTCCGATAGACCTTCGGCTAATGGCACAAAGACATAAGACATTTCCAGCATACAACCAATTTGGAGAACATATCAGGAGAAGCTGACAGACACAAGTCGCACCAACAATCAAAATATAGTTTCTCCGGACACAAAATCCGAGGCGGAGTAACGATGTCAACTTTATATATTCTGAATTTTAGAGCAACAATTTCAAATGCTAATAACTGGATTCTAAATTTAATATTTGTACAGATTTAAGGTATCTCTAACCGAAGATCATAAAACAAAATAATGAAATAAGTAAGCAAAGTTTAATACAAGCTACCTCAAAACTAGTATTACAAGTCATGCGGAACTATGAAATATAGTACAATGCAAGAAAATGCATTATCTGTTTGAATGGATTTCAAGAACTCGCAATAATCGGTTGGGTCATTACATCAACAACGGTAAAATAAGACAATAGTAACAAAGTCTAACAGTCATAATATAGATGAAATGCAACGATAAGTCCAATACTTTATTAATTCAAATATATAGTTCGAGCCAAAGCTACTAAGTTCGGTCGAATTCGTAGCCGAGCTTCTAGCGCCGGCCCTGCACAAAGGGTGATGAGGAAGAGATTCGTGCCATCACACTTTCAAAGAGAGCTACAACAACGTCTTCAAACATTGAAGCAAGGGTCCATGTCCGTGGATGAGTACTTTAAGGCTATGGATATAGCTATAATCCAAGCTAATTGTACAGAGGAAGAAGAGGCTACAATGGCTAGGTTTTTAAATGGTTTAAATAAGGAAATAGCCGATGTAGTAGAATTACAACATTATTGATTAAGTATATCCTAATTTGAGAGTTCTTTTGAACCTTTGTTACTTGTGCTTTGAGATTTATCTTTCAACATTTACTAGTTCATAGTTCAAGGTAGTAAGATTTCTTCTCTTTTATGATATCTTTGATTCCTTTATGGTATTCTTAGAAGGCGGTTAATACTAGTTATTAACTGTTGCCTCAAGTTACTCGAAAAGCGGTCATGATCCGAATCTATTGTTTTGATTTGCTTTTAAGTAAAGACGTTTGATTTCTTCCATAAATCAACACGTTGTTCTTGCCAAGGCTATAGAACTTGCATTCTTGGAAGTTCTAGGAATTCTTTCCCTGAAATTTCTCGTATCCTTTATTTTCATCTATTTAAATTTTAGTTGTTCAATTTCTTGTTGTTATTGCTTCCGCATTCACTTCTCATATTCTTACTCTTGTTTGGATTCCTGATCTAGTTGTTATCAAGTGGTATCATAGCGGTTCTATCAAGATTTTGTTCTTGAAAAGTCTTGGGATTTCTTGAATACTAAGAGCAAAGAAAAGATGACTGTTGGAAATATGCTAGCTCCAAATTGTGACATATCTGATTTTACTTACATGATGGTTATGTTCATGCAGCATACCGGCTTAAAGGGCTCCATAGACCCACTTCTAGAAGAAGCAGATATCGACAAAGATGGGAAGATAAGCTTATCAGAATTTTGTAGGCTTCTAAGAACTTCGAGTATGAGTTCACGGATGGTGACTAGTCCAACTGTTAGATTCTCTCGGAAAAGTGAGCTTCGTAAAGGTGCATAGAAGTGAGTGTTTAGAGAAGTGAAAGTCCTCCATGAGAAAATTTTGGTGGAAGATCCTGTTTGTTTACGTGTTCTGATCGTGTGCTGTTCTCTACTGCCATTCTCTATATAGAGATCTCTAAGATGAATGGTATTTCAGAGACCTTTGGCCCAATGGCCTTGTGTAGCGGTAAACTCATTTCTCTAAGAATCATTCTTAGAGAGATGAGTTTACCGCTTTATTATGGTTCGTTCTCTGAAAGATGACTGTTCTTCTTTTTAGCTTTCAATCTTTTAAGTTCATTATATGGTATAAGATGTGTTGATAAAAATTACCCACACTACAACGATAGTATTGCAGCAAACAAAATAAAAAGAAAAAATACGCCAGAAATTTGTTATCGAGGTTCACCCAACTAGGCTACGTCTCCGCGCAGAGGCAGTGCTGCGAATTTCACTAATAACTGTTTTAGAGAAAATACAAGTAAAAAATACTCTCTCAGCATTTTTTTTTTACTCACTTTCTTTCGAAAGTACCCACAAAATTTTCTCTCTATTTTTGAAACCCTCACAGTTTCTTATAAACCTTCTTGGTTTATATAAAAAAAAACTCTCGTTTTTTAAGCTCTCACTCTTTTCTTGTGTTTAGCTTCTTGTGGTGGATGTCTTCTTTGCTTGCTACTCACGAGTATTTATAGGAGAGGAAAGCCATCAATGTGCAAATGAGAATGCACACAAATGTGGACACAGTCGGTGTCCACCAACCAATTTTTTGACAATCCAAAAAAAACGGTGCCTACCATCCTCCTTTTTCAGCACCACCTTTTTGACTAACAATCTCCCACTTGAAGAATATAGCTCACCAAGCTTGACTTGTGAATATAGTCTTCACACTTCACAATCTTCCTCTCGAAGACAATCTCAGTAACTAGTGCTTCAGCATCTGCCTCTGTGTTTCTCCTTCTTAATTCATTGGAAAAACCCCAATGATAGTAGTACAGAAATCATGCTTCTCTCTGTCCACTACCTTGGTAAACATATCAGCCAGATTCTTGGATCCATCAATTTTTTCTAGCTTCAGCTCGTTATCTGTTAGTGCTGACCTGATGAAATGATAACGCCTTTTGATATGTCTTGTCCTTGAGTGATAAGATGCGTTCTTCGCCAAATGCACTGCACTTTGACTATCACTCCACAATGTACTGATAGGTTGTTTCCGACACAGCTCCTCCATATAACCTTGTAACCAAATGATTTCCTTGGAGCCTTCTGTAATAGCCATGTACTCTGCTTCAGTTGTTGATAAGGCCACTACCTTCTGAAGTTGAGACATCCAACTAACCGCAGTACTGGCAACTGTAAAAACATATCCAGTGGTACTCCTCCCACTGTCTCGATCACCCGAATGATCAGCATCCACGTACCCTTGTATGTCGAGCATCTC
Organism: Nicotiana benthamiana; assembly: GCA_034376525.1. Lineage (NCBI taxonomy): Eukaryota > Viridiplantae > Streptophyta > Magnoliopsida > Solanales > Solanaceae > Nicotiana > Nicotiana benthamiana. Next base: position 55,160,145 of record CM067328.1, on the reverse strand, counting down.
GCCTCCATAGCATAAAGAGTAACTGGATGTTCCTGCTAGATACCTTAGGATCCACTTTACTGCATTCCAATGCTCCTTGCCTGGATTATGCATGTAACGGCTCACAACTCCCACTGCATGTGCAATATCTGGTCTCGTGCTAACCATAGCATACATCAAACTTCCCACTGCTGATAAATAAGGAACATTTTTCATCTCATCCATCTCGGCTTGAGTGCTAGGGCAATTTTCCTTTAAAAGTTTGAAGTGACCTGCCAATGGAGTTGCTACTGGTTTTGCATCGTACATGTTGAATCTCTTCAACACCTTCTCCACATAGTCTTCTTGAGACAACCATAACTTCTTGTTCTTTCTGTATCTGATGATATTCATGCCTAGGATCTTCTTGGCCTCTCCCAAGTCTTTCATCTCGAACTGAGATGCCAATATCCTTTTTACCTCGATGATTTTCTTCATACTGGAACTGGCTACAAGCATGTCATCCACGTATAAAGAAAGATAAACAATATCACCATCATCATATTTACACAGATAGACACAGTGGTCTGACTCACAGTGCGTAAATCCTTTGTCTTTCATGAAACCATCGAACTTTAAATATCATTGCCGAGGGGCTTGCTTCAATCCATACAAGCTTTTCCTTAAACGGCAGACCATTTGTTCCTTGCCTTTGACTGCAAAACCTTCAGGTTGCACCATGTATAGTTCTTCATCTAAATCACCATGCAAGAATGCAGTTTTAACATCTAACTGTTCAAGATGAAGATCCTCCACTGCTACTATACTCAACAACACTCGGATTGAAGTCATTTTCACCACTGGTGAAAATATCTAGGTGTAGTCAATACCTTCCTTCTGTGAGTATCCTTTAACCACAAGCCTCGCCTTGTGTCTGATGCTTCCGTCAGCTTCATTTTTGATCTTGTATACCCACTTATTTAACATAGCCTTTTTACCTGTGGGTAACCTTGTCAGCTCCCATGTTTTGTTCTGCAACAATGAGCTCATCTCATCTTTCATAGCACACTCCCACTGCTTGTGAGATGTGTCTTTCTTTGCTTCATTATACGTCTCCGGCTCTCCCGAATCTGTATATAGAACATGACTCAGAACAACATTTACTGATGGATCAAAAATCTTCTTTGGCTTTCTCACACGCTTCCCCCTTCTTAGGTTTGGGATTCCTTGTTCATCAACCGGTTCAGAACCGCTTGATTCTCCTTGAACTTGAACTGTCTGATGACTTGTACCAGTCTCATCTTCTTCAGGTGCTCCCTGATCAGCTAGAAACTTTTTCTCAGGCTCTGTGTCTAGCTCAACATACTCTGGTTCATTTGCCTTTTCATGCTCTATCTCGCGGTCTTTGTATAACTTGTCTTCATGGAATATCACATTCCTACTTCGGATAATTTTGTTATTCTCATAATCCCAAAGTCTGTATCCATACTCATTGCCACCATATCCGATGAAAACACATTTTTGGGACTTAGCATCAAGCTTCTTCCTGTCCTCCTTGTCTATCAGAGCATAAGCAATGCAACCAAAAACTTTAAGATAAGAGTAGTCAACTTTTTTACCTGACCATCTTTCTTCTGGTACTCCTCCATCCAATGCGCTAGATGGACTCCGGTTGATTAGATATACAGCCGCATCAACTGTAGTAGCCCAGAGGTGAAGTGGCAAACCGGCATGTATTCTCATACATCTTGCTCTTTCTAGGATAGTCCTGTTCATTCTTTCTGCTACACCATTTTCTTGTGGAGTTCTTGGAACAGTCTTTATTCCTCGTATGCCTTCTTGAGCTAAGAATTCATTGAACTCTTTGCTTGTATATTCACCTCCATTATCAGATTTGAGAGCTTTAATCTGATAGCCCGTCTGGTTCTCGACCATAGACTTCTACGCTTTGAACATCCCGAAAACTTCTGATTTTTCACGGAGAGCATAGACCCAAGTCTTTCTCGTTGCATCATTAATGAAAGTGACAAAGTATCTCTTACCACCATAAGAGATTTCTTGAGCCGGTCCCCATACATCGGTATGCACCAACTCCAGCTTCTTGCTTTTGTTCATCTTTCCTTTCGGTTGAAAACTGACCGCCTTTTGTTTTCCGTAGATGCAGCTCTCGCAAAAATCCATCTCGATCTTCTTGAGTCCTGGAAGTAGTTTCCTTGAGTGTAACTCCTTTACACCTTTCTCACCAAGATGTCCAAGTCTGTAATGCCAAAGGGTGCTTGGACTACTTACGACCATTATTCTTGCAGTAGTGTCGCCAAAACTATCTCCCCTGAGAATATAAAGCGTTCCTGCATGCTTTCCCTTTGCAATTACTCTTGCTCCTGATGTAATCTTCCACTGTCCAGACCCAAAGGTTGTCACATAACCTTCTTGATCAAGCTTGCTAGTTGAAATCAAATTCTTATTCAACTGCGGGATGTGTCGAGTTTCATACAGTACTAGATGTCCTTTTCCGGGAACCTTAACTGTGACAGTTCCTTTTCCGACGATTGGACACTTGTGACCATTTCCCACGATCACTTCTCCAAAGTCTCCACTGGCGTATTCATGAAAAACATCTCTTTGTGAGGTGCAATGAAAAGAAGCGCCTGAGTCCACGAACCACTCGTCCGTTGCTAGAACTGCTCCTGTGGTTAAGCACATATTTTCCAGCAATGGTTCATTGCTAACCACATTTGCTCTTTGGCCTTCCTCTTGTTGCTTCCTCTTGTAAGCCTCACATTGATGCCTCCGATGCCCAGTTTTGTGACAGAACCAACATTCATCCTTTCCTGGTTCATTCCTTCCCCTTGACTGTTACTTGCCACGTCCGCCGAATCGTCCTCTGTTTTTGCTCCTGCCACGGTTCTCCACAGCTAGAGCTGTTGATGATGTTGAAATTGAGGAACCTTCTCCACCTGAGACTTTTCTCCTCATTTCTTCATCCATGATGCTACTCATTGCATCATCCAGAGTGAGATCTCTTTTCATGGTGCTTGAAATTCCTTGCACCGCAGTATTGTAGCTGTCTGGAAGGGAACACAGAAATAAAAGGGCTTGGAGTTTCATTTCCAAGTTTATTCCTGCAGATTCCAATTGATTTGTAACGTGTGTGAAATTGTTAATATGCTCTGCTACCGAACTCCTATCGGATAGCTTCATATTAACCAACTTTTTCAGCAAGAATATTTGATTTGATGTAGATGGTTTCTCATACATGTTCGTCAGAATATCCATTGCTTCTTTGGCAGTCTTTGTTTTCGTGATGTGGTACCCCGTCTTTTTCGTCAGTCCGAGACGAATCACGCCAAATGCTTTTCGATCAAGAATTTTCCATGCTGACTCTGCCAACGGATCTACTTTTTGCTGCTTCCGGCTTCATACCTTCGAGCGGGCTGTAGAGATCTTTTTGATAAAGATAATCCTCGATCTGGAATTTCCACCATCCGAAATCTTGTCCATCGAATTTCTCAATTCGAATTTTATCTTCCGTCATTTTGTTTGCTTAACCAGCTACCAAACTTCTGCTACAGTGCCTCCATTACGATACTCCTCAAAAAATATAATCGCCAGACAACCTGGCTCTGATACCAATTGTTGATAAAAATTACCCACACTACAACGATAGTATTGCAGCAAACAAAATAAAAAGAAAAAATACGCCAGAAATTTGTTATCGAGGTTCACCCAACTAGGCTACGTCCTCGCGCAGAGGCAGTGCTGCGAATTTCACTAGTAACTGTTTTAGAGAAAATACAAGTAAAAAATACTCTCTCAGTATTTTTTTTACTCACTTTCTCTCGAAAGTACCCACAAAATTTTCTCTCTATTTTTGAAACCCTCACAGTTTCTTATAAACCTTCTTGGTTTATATAAAAAAAAACTCTCGTTTTTTAAGCTCTCACTCTTTTCTTGTGTTTAGCTTCTTGTGGTGGATGTCTTCTTTGCTTGCTACTCACGAGTATTTATAGGAGAGGAAAGCCATCAATGTGCAAATGAGAATGCACACAAATGTGGACACAGTCGGTGTCCACCAACCAATTTTTTGACAATCCAAAAAATCGGTGCCTACCATCCTCCTTTTTCAGTACCACCTTTTTGACTAACAAGATGTCCCGACATGCTTCTAGATTTGAGTTTCATTGATCCTTGGTATTTAAAATTTACTAAATTGGTTGTAACATTGAAGCAATTAACTGGATCGACCCGATCAATCTTACCATTACTTAAGGATCAGTTGCAGAAGACCCCAATATGTAAAAATAATTTATAAATATTTCGCTTGTCACGTTTAACACCCTCTGACGCTGTATACTCTTATTTATGCACTCTCTTTCTCAAAGAACGTCTTATCTTACCTGATTTTTTTGTTCAGAAAGTGCAAACTACTGTGGTAAAGAGCAACTTGAATACAGTTTGGAAAGAGGAACCTATGCGTTCAGTTCCACAAGATCATAGGGCTGTAAAATTGGTAATAATTCCATTTTACCTATGTCGGACAATATTAAGTAACTTTATTAAATTTTTATTTTTCCTTCCTGTCTGACCCACCTAAATTTTGTTGCACTGATGCTTTTGAGATTTGCATTTCTGCACTTCTACACATGAGATGTCTAAGAATCTTTTGTTGCCAACATTTTGGAACTTACTATCTTGAAATGTACTAAACTCATGCACTTGGATATTTACTTTTATGGATATTATTAGCCTATTGGACAAGTTATCATATTAATAATTTTATTTTGTGATTTATTTAAATTTTAGTATATATATATATATATATATATATATATATATATATTACAATACAATAGGAGCTATACTTCCGTTTTTTATGAACTATTACAATAGCCTACCATAACCATTGCAATAGGACATAAATGACGTTCCATTAGAATGTAAATCGTTCTAATAGATCTAGTAAATTGTTCCAAAATGCCTTCTAAACCGTCCCAATAGGTATTTAGAACAATAGCAATACAAAAACAACCGTTACAATAGCTTAAAGAGACCGTTGTTATATCCATAAATAACCATAACAATAGCTTACGAAAGTGTTGCATTAGATAATATGTTAACGGTTATGAGCCATAGCATACACATTATAGTAACGGTTTTAAACCGTCCCATTTGGAAGGAATAATCGTTCCAATAGAGAAAAGGAAAGCCGTTGCGAAAGACATATTTATAGCAACTCTATTGGTACGCGAGCTGATGTAACAGTCTATAAAGTGTTCTAATACCTCTACGTCAACGGTTTATCTACCTACTGCAACGATTTTCCATGCGTTACCATAGATCAATTTTTCAGTAGTGTAATTTTATGTGATTATTGATGGTGAGTCGTATGAAAAGTCATTTTAAACTTTATATAACGAGGAAATAGAAGGTTGTCAGACTTAAGAATCTGTTCACCTTCTCCATTCTTGAAACTGCATTCAATGACGACCGTCTCCTCTTAAAAATTATTCGAATGCATGTTTTAGGATTGGTCTACAAGATACAGAGAATGAAGAAAAGCCAAAAATGTAGAAGACACCACTGGGAGCAATATGCCAATAAGTTTGACGTTGATTCGTCATGATATTTTTACTTCTAAACTAAGTTTCTGTATACAATAGGAAGTTCAATTCTTATTTTTCACCAACTAAAATTTTTTCCCAGTCAGTATTAGTCCCTAAAGGACTCTTATTAAAGAAACAAGGTTAGTTTTGGTGTATCTCTTTATTGATTTTTTTTTTTCTCACAACAGACCAATAAATCTCAAACCTCAAACATTCTCTGTTGGACAAATATCTTCTTATCTTCTAAATAATTCACGTTGCATTCGAAAATTCACGTTGCATTCGAAAATTCTTTTCGATCCTAGAGACCAGAATATCTTTGAGGTGTATGAACTATTAAGTTTGATAGGTGTTATAGTATACCTATACATAGATCACCTGTTGAGATGAAAAAGATTACATGATTATATACGCTGTATATACACTGTATATTTATTGTATCATCTGGTATACAATGCTTGGGCTGTGATGATTACTTGTTGTTTCGTCCAAATGTATACCAATCCCAATTTTATATCTGAGCCCCATTTTTCATTACCTTCATTGGGTCGTCTGACCCGACCCAATGGCACTTGTATATATAGCTGTACTCCAGATATTTTGAGTGCCGGACTTCATTTCATTTATTCTCTCTGTAATAAAATCTCTCTCTATTCCAGAGAGTTCCAAATGCTCCTCCTTCTCTCTACTTTCTCTCTCAACATTTTCTATGATTTCTCGGCTTAATATCAATGTTTACATGGTATCAGAGCCTAGACGACGATCCGATTATGTTTCTCTACATCTCGTTGTCTTGGTTGAACTCTTTTTGAGTTTTTTGGGGATTTTTCTGAGAACTTATGGTCGATGATGCTTCTGACCTAGATCGGATGCTTTTCCGAGTTTTTCGTCATGATATCTGAATGTATTTTCTTCACCCGAACTTTCTGAGAGATTTTCTGCTGATTTTGGGTGGTTTTCTCGGTGACCTATCGGCTTCTAAGGTTTCTGGTGGTTTAACCTAGGGTTCTACTGCTTTCCGGTGGCTCGATTCTCACTCAGTGGATGTTTTGGGTGCCTTTCCGACATTCCTGACCACATTTCTAGTAAGGATTTCGAAAGTTACACCTAAGGTTTTGTAGCTAGGGTTTTCTCTGTTGTTTGAAGGTCAATCTTCTCCGGTTGCGAAGAAGGAGGGTAACTCTGTCCTTATCTTCAGTATTGTATGTGATTATCTGACTCTCCGTATGTGAGTATCTGGTGTTGTGTGTGAATACCTGATTTGGTTATACTCTGTTTGTTGGTTGTTGTGTGTGAATACCTGATTTGGTTATACTCTGTTTGTTGAAAAACTGTTCTTTTAAGCCGGTTCATTGACTATGGCTTCTAACACAAATATTGGTGCCTCCTCTTCTGTAGACTCTTCCAGTCCCCTTTTTGTATATTCATATGATGTCCCTGGGGTATCTCTTGTTCCCACTCCCTTCTCGGGTAGTGGTTATGGGGGCTGGAGGTGTAAAATGATTGTTGCTTTATATGCTAAAAATAAAATCGGATTTGTTGACGGTTCATGTCCCCGTCCTACCAATAATGTGGCTCAACAGAGACTGTGCGATAGGTGTAATAACATGGTCATTTCCTGGTTGACCTCCTCCTTGTCTCCTCAAATTGCTGACAGTGTGCAGTACTCCGATATTGCACAGAGCATATGGTCCCAGATTGAGAAAAGATATGGTACCCCTAACAAGACCAATATTTTTGAGTTGAAAAGGGAACTTTCCCACACATCTCAAGGCTCCTTAGACATAGCCTCATACTTCAACAAGCTCAAAGGCTTGTGGGATGAATTGGACATAATGTGCACAAATCATGGACATAGATGTGTATGTGCTGCTAAAACTGGAATAATTGAGGAAGATGATGAAAACAAGGTTTTTCAGTTCCTTATGGGGCTAAATGAGGTATATATGGGGGTTAGGAGTAATTTGTTGATGATGCAGCCATTTCCTTCCCTTGACAGTGTTTACAACATAGTGCTTAATGATGAGAAACAAAGACAAGTTCAATATATTTCTCATATCAGTCCAGATTCTATGTCTTTTAATGCTCATACAAACAAGCACTCAGTTGGGTTTAATCAGGCCACAGTGCCTCGACCTCCTATTTTAAGACCCAGAATTAATTTTGAGCAAAGCAGAGGGCCCCTATTTTGCAGATACTGCAAGAAATCTAGGCACTTAATTGATAAGTGCTACAAGATACATGGGTTCCCTCAAAGCATAAATTATAACAAGGGAAGGAAATCTGCAGCTGCTCATGTCTCCACTGGTGTTGAATCTGTGTCTGTTAATCATGTGAATCCTAATTTGTCTGTTCCTCTTGGGGATCCTTCTGCCAGCCACATAGATGGTCACAGTTATGTGATACCAGGGTTGAGCAGACATCACTATGATCAATCGATGAACCTGTTGCAACAGACCAAGTTAGGAGATTCCAGTGATCAAGCTCCTCCTCCCATGTGTGCTGCTAATTTTGCTGGTACAATGTTGACTGAGAGTCTTGTTTCTGTTTCCAAATTGTGCATGCTTACATACATTAATTCTGTCACCTTGATCATTGATTCAGGGGCATCTAACCAGATGACACATGATAAAAACCTACTTTTTAACATCATACCTTTGACTGTTCCTTATCTTGTGACTTTACCTAATGGTTACAAAGTAAAAGTAACTTGTACAGGTTCTTTTTCATTAACTTCTTCCCTTACTCTTCATAATGTGCTTCTGGTTCCTTCCTTTAAACACAACTTGATTTTTGTTCACAAGTTGATTAAACAGTTGCACTGTATAGTTTTGTTCACTCTAACTTCCTGTTTACTTCACATGATACAGGACTCTTCTCTGAAGAGGCCTCTGGATCTTGGTAAAGAGGAAGCTGGCTTATACAAACTGTCTTGGTTGCCTCCTTCCTCTTCTCCCTCTTCTGTTTCTCCTTTTACTTCTGTGTGTGCTTTGTCTAATTTTTGTAATGATGACACTTTTTCTGACAGCAAAAATGTTGCCTTACCTCCACTTGTAAGCAATTCCACTTGTAATAATGCTGTTATCAATGATATGAATTACATTTGGCATTTAAGAATGGCACATACTCCCTGTGCTAATATGAGACATATTGCTGGTTTGTCTTTTCCCCTTGCTCCTAAACAACCCTTTCCCTGTTCTGTCTGCCCTATGGCAAAGCAGACAAGACTTCCCTTTCATGACAGCAGTATCAGTATAACTAGACCATTTCAATTAATACATGTGGACACTTGGGGACCTTACCACACTTCTACCTCTTCTGGTTATAAATAGTTCCTTACTATAGTTGATGACTTTTCTAGGGCAACCTGGACACACTTAATGGGCTCCAAAAGCAATGCCTTTTCTCTTCTTAAGTCTTTCATTTCCTTTGTTAAGACTCTGTTTAACTCTGTGGTTCAGACTGTCAGAAGTAACAATGCCTTAGAATGGGCTCCAGCACTGAGGGCATATCCTTTTTTAGTAGCCAGGGGATTATTCATCAAACTTCTTACCCTCATTCACCTCAACAGAATGGTGTTGTAGAATGAAAACACAGAACACTTCTTGAAACATGTAGAGCCCTGCTTTTTCAGTCTGGCCTACCTGTGTCTTTCTGGGGGGATTGTTTGTTAACTGTCACCTATCTCCTTAACAAAATACCTTCCAGAATTCTTCACCATAAGTCTCCCCATGAAATTTTGTATGGCAAAGCTCCATCCTATTCTCATTTGAGAGCATTTGGATGCCTTGCTTATGCTGTTGTCCCTATCCCTAAAAGGGACAAGATGAAACCTAGAGCCCATTCTTGTGTGTTTCTGGGTTACCCCTTTGCTAAGAAGGGTTATAAACTGTATGACTTGGTTACCGAGAAGTGTTTTGTTTTAAGGGATGTTGTCTTTCATGAATCCTGTTTTCCTTTTTAGAATAATCCTACTTTTGTTCATCCTTCTTCTTCCTCTGTTCCTCCTGTTCCTCCTGCTGATGATTTTACTGTCTCAGGCTTTCCTCTCTTTACTTCCCCTGATTCTCCTGTCCTTCCTTCTAATTCTGATTCTCCTGCACCTACTTTTCCTGATGCTGGTCCTTCTTCCCTTCCTTCTTTCAATCCTGATCTCTCTGCTCCTCTGTTACCTGTTTCTCATCCTCTTCCCACTTCTAGAAAGTCTACTAGACAGCATAATCCTACTTCCTACCTCAAGGATTATGTTTTTCAACTCCCTGCATTTTCTGGTTCTTCTTCCTCCACTTTGGAATTTGAACCTATGTATTACTCTCAAGCTGCATCTGCCCCAGCATGGCAGGATGCAATGAGACAGGAGTTTGCTGCACTAGAAGCAAATCATACTTGGGATATTGTCCCTCTTCCTGCTGGTAAGAAACCCATTGGTTGTTAGTGGGTCTATAAAATCAAATACAAGTCTGATGGACTTGTTGAAAGGTATAAAGCAAGGTTGGTTATTAGGGGTGATACACAAGTTGAGGGGATTGATTATACAGACACTTTTTCTCCAGTGATTAAGACGACTTCTATGAAATGCCTTATTGATGTGGCTGTCAAGAATCATTGGCCTCTTTTTCATCTTGATGTCAATAATGCCTTTCTTCATGGTGATTTGGATGAGGAAGTTTACATGAAACTTCCCCCAGGTTTGACAGTCTCTGCTTCTACTTCTGGTTCTATTTCTACTCCTTCTTCGCCTTCTCCTCCTCTGGTCTGTAAACTCAAGAAATCCCTATATGGGCTAAGACAAGCATCCAGACAATGGTATGCCAAATTGTCTTCTGCTCTTTATTCCAGAGGGTGTATACATTCTTTGAATGACTATTCCTTATTCATCAAAGATAAACCTGGCTCCCTTGTGGTGGTAGCAGTCTATGTGGATGACATCATACTTACTGGGGATGACAGTGATGAACTTACTGCTCTAAAACTGTTTCTGGATGATCAGTTCAAAATCAAAGATTTGGGATCTTTGCATTATTTTTTGGGCCTTGAGATGTCAGTTGTCCCTGGTGGGATGCTCCTTAATCAGCATAAGTATATTTCTGATTTGCTGCTTCAGTTTGACTGTGTCAATGTGTCTTCTGTTGTGTTTTCTTTGGACATCAATGTCAAACTTCATGCTGATTCTGGTGACATATTGCCCTCTCCTGACCAGTACAAGAGTCTAGTTGGCAAGATGCTGTTCCTGACTCATACTAGGCCTGACATATGTTTTGCAGTCCAACATCTGAGTCAATTCCTCAAATGCCCCAGACTTCCCCATATGACTACTGCCCTGCATGTTCTGAGATACCTTAAGGGCACTCCCTCCTTGGGTTTGTTTTATTCTGCTAATGCTGATTTCTCTGTTACTGGGTATTCTTATAGTGACTGGGCTGCTTGCCCTGATACTAGGCGTTCTGTTACTGGTTTTTGTGTGCTTTTGGATGGTTGTTTGATCAGTTGGAAATCCAAGAAACAACCTGTTGTTTCTCTCTCCTCTGCTGAGGCTGAATATAGAGCCCTTAGCAAGGTTGTTGCTGAGTTGACTTGGCTTTCTCGTTTGTTGGTTGACCTTGGGGTATCTGTTTCTTCTCCTATTTCTGTATATTGTGATAGTCAGGCTGCCGTTCATATTGCTAACAATCCTGTTTTTCATGAACGTACCAAACATATCGAGGTGGACTGCCATTTTGTTCGGGACTTGCTGCACTCTGGTTTTCTCAAGCTGCTTCATGTGCCTACCTCTCGTCAGCTGGCCGACTTGCTCACTAAGCCACTTCCTAGCACTATGCTTCTTCCGCTGCTCACCAAGTTGCAGGTGGTTTCCCCCTCCAACTTGGGGGGGGGGTGTTGAGATGAAGAAGATTACATGATTATATACGCTGTATATACACTGTATATTTATTGTATCATCTGGTATACAATGCTTGGGCTGTGATGATTACTTGTTGTTTGGGCCAAATGTATACCGAGCCCAATTTTATATCTGAGCCCCATTTTCATTACCTTCATTGGGTTGTCTGACCCGACCCAATGGCACTTGTATATATAGCTGTACTCCAGATATTTTGAGTACCGGACTTCATTTAATTTATTCTCTCTATAATAAAATCTCTCTCTATTCTAGAGAGTTCCAAACGCTCCTCCTTCTCTCTACTTTCTCTCTCTACATTTTCTATGATTTCTAGGCTTAATATCAATGTTTATATCACCCACTCGGATATATATTTTCTCCTAAGTTCTGTATCAAAATTAAGTTTATGATTGACCATTCTGTAGATTAATTGTTCATTAATAACCTGGCTTTTCATTCATCTACGTTTTCTTTTATTATTGTACTTCTTTAGCATTTTATCCACGATATTTCAACATTTTTGACAAGTGGTAAGTTTAGCATCTACTATATGGAGTTCATCGCTGAACGCATATGATTTTCCTCCTTTTCTTTCATCTAGGCAGTGCAAAGCCACATATAATTAGAGCTGTGGCCAGGATTTGAAGCTTCGGGTTCGACGTTATAATTCTTTTAAGTTATTGCGTTTTAAATTGTATCATCTATACATATTCAATGAATTTATAAAAATAAATACAAAAGATGAACAAAAATTACTGAATTTGATCGAACTTGCGTTCGACATAGTGACTCTGCCCCTGTATATAATCAAATGGATTCAATTGAATCCCCTTTATAGAATCTTGCAAAGAAGAGATAAACTTTTTTGTATATATATAAAAGTTTGAATTCCACGTAAGAGATTCATGTGTGATTTTTGAATCTCCTTATGAGAATTTTTAGCTCCTCGCCACATGAAGGATTTTTCTTGCAAACTATAGCAGATGAATCCTCTAATATTTTAAATTGATAAAATAAATTAAACATAATCTTCAATAAGCGATAAAAACAAGCAACAAAAATTAGCAAAAATTTTAAAATAAATTCTCTTTTTCGCCTTTATGTCATCTCATAATTTCTAAGACAACAAAAATTTTAAAAAATAAATGTTTTGTGTGTATACTTCATAGAATAATAGATAAGGATACAACGTGCAACGCACGTTCCAAATGACTAGTTTTAATTTAAAAATCCCCCCTCCTTCCCCTCCCACCCTCCCCCCCCCCCCAAATGATAGCTAGCAAATGAATAGTGCTGCCAATTTCTTTTGTGCCGAGGATCTTTCAGAAATAGTTCTCTACCTCTTAGGGGCAGGTGTAAGGAGTGCGTATACACTACCCCCCAGACGCCATTAGTGTAATTTTACTGGGTCGAGATTATTGTTGTTGTAAAGCGCTACCTGCCAAAGGAAAGAGAGAGAGGTGTCATATACTCTCATTGGTGAAGCACCACATCAAATGCCTTGGCTGTAACTGTTAGATACTCTAAATAGTTAAGCATATGAAAATATTTAATTATGAACTCAATAACTACAACGAATTAGGGTTTAATGATAAAATCAGAACTCATACCCTTCAAATTATGTCTCTACATGTATGTATGTATGTATGTATGTATGTATGTATGTATGTATGTATGTATGCATATATGTATTGGATGCATACATACACATGAATTAGTACATGTCATGTTAGACTAAACCTGTATGGTCATAATAATACATGACTTTCTTACTCGCGATTTGAATATCAAGCACGCTCCTTCTTTGTTGTGCGTTTCCTTGTTGTGGGATTAGAATATCAATCGTGCGCTGGTGTACGATTTGAAGATCAAATTGTTGTGCATTTCTTTGTGCGGTAGAATATCAAGGCGTGCGTTGCTCTGCGATCTGAAGATCAACGAGTATCATTGTGCGATTTGAAGATCAAACTTTTGTGTATCTTTGTGCGATTAGAATATCAAGCTCTCTCCTCGTTTCTTTGTTGTCCATTTATGAAACATTGATACCAGTGGCGGAGCCAGTAATTATAAAAAGGGGTGTTAAAAAAAAATTATTACTATGGGGAATGAAACTTGCAATCTTCTGTAATTTTAGACACCCCTTAACCATTGCACTAAGAGTTTGTCTTGTGTCAAGGGTTGTCAAGCCCTTATAAATATTCAATTTTTAAGAAAAAGATACCTATCTACACAGTATTATTTTCCGACGAAGCGGTGTCGGTTTGACACCCCCTCGAGCAAGGGTTGCTCCGCTCCTGATTGACACCTGTAATTTTAAGGACAACAACGATGCAAAAGAAAAATTCTATATATTAACTCTCTAAATAATAATTGTGTCACATAAATTGAAATGAAGGAATTAATATATTAAATTACCCAGGATATGCAGCTTCACATTTGTAACAAAAATGACAGCCACACCTGCAATTGTAAAAACAATTATGCATCACAATTTGGCTATCTATGCACTAAACCATGTAGCCAATGGGGGAATTAAAGTATCCAATTAGTTGTAGCGAGAGGGGCCATCGGCACCCGTAAAATTCAGTAAAATTATATATATATATATATATATATATATATATATATATATATATATATAGAAAATAGTAATATAATAATACCGTACTATAGATACATCATAGATTTTGGATGAATGTACAAATGCATCCGCTACCTTCAAATTCTAGGTCCGCCCGCATTTTGGTCTCTAGAGTTAATGCCTTAAAGCTTATTTCAAAGCCATTTTTGAATTCCTCAAGAATTTAAGGCGCCGTAATTAATTTCACTAAAAACTTCTAACCTCTACACCAGAACCAAAATAATACCTATTCACCTTCCACAAACAATATATATCAGGTGACTCTTACTCCCTCCGGTTTAAAATAAGTGATGTTTGGGTGTTTTCACACAGATTAGGAAATTCACCTTTTAGCGTTAATTAATAATAGAATTGACCATATTAATTTTTACTATCTCACATAAATACTCATAACACATATTTTAATACTATTTACTCCATGGACAATGTAGGAAAGAAATAATTTATTTATTTTTGAAATCTTAAAAAAATTACTTATTTTGGACCACAACAAAAAGGTCAAAAAATTACTTATTTTGAACCGGAAAGAGTATCCATTAATGTTTAAACAGATAGAAAAAAAATTACTTAGTATTTTATATCACAAATTGAAAACATGAAAATCATATGGATTAATGAACCTGCACTCCATATGGAATATACAAACTAATACTTATTCAGTTTAGTATTTTTTTTAACAGACGTGGAGATGTAGTGTCCGAGTACGCGGTGGCGGAGCTAGGAGGCGGAAAAGGGCAGAGCTAGGATGCAGAAGGTTTCTGTTTGGTTAGACAGTTATGTAAATACTTATTAGGCTCAAGAACAATCGAAAATAATAAAGGTTAATCGGAATCAAGCGTAATATGAACTAGAGAATATCGTATAGCTAAGATCTGTGATAATAGTGTAGATATCTTGAGATGTAAGAACAATAAGACAAGTAATAATCTTTGCACAAGGGGGAGAGAGAGAGAGAGAGAGAGTTGTATATTCTGAATAGCAAAATACACATAAGCCGTTACAAAGGGAAGGTCCCTTTTATATATTAAGGGACCTTCCTCGAAATAATCAAAGAAAAGTACAGAGGTTGGTAGTCTCAATGTACGGTGGAGTCAGATCTTCAAACGACGTCGTCTTGAGTCATGTCACTCGGTCTGTCCGCTTGTTGGGGTCGACCTTACTCGAGTCAGCTTCAGTTAGGCCGGTCTCTATGTCAAGGTCGTGCATAGATAGCATAAGAACATAGGGAACAAAATTTGCCCAATAGGATAGTCCCTCCGTTTGTTGCGGACGTAGCCGAGAGACGTCTTTAACGAACGAACATTCGTGCTCGACCTTTCTAGAAATTTGGCCGTACCCGTAGATATTGTGAAAAAATGGCGTGATCATATGCGAATGTGTTATCCCGTTGACATATAACCTCCTTTTAGGGCTCCTTTTTAGGATGACATCATAAAACACGTGCGTGATCATTACATTTGCTCCTGAGGCGGTTCAGGACATGACGTGATGTTTTGGTTTCCCACGTCGGTTATCGAATCATGCCTTTTCGATTTCCGTGTACCTTTCCTTATATGTAGAGGAGAGGCTGAACCCAATTCAACTTTCGAACCTTTTGCAGAAAGTATTTTCTCAGTCTTATCCTCATCTTTTTCTCGTACTCGTTGATCTTCTTAATATTTTTGTTCCGGGGAATCGAACCCTGTGTCCCTGAAGCGCCTTTATTTCATAACCTTCATCATGGTTAAGCATCGCCACGATAGCGAAAAGACCAAGGGTGATGCCCCTTCTAGGGTTTCATCGTCCTCGGACGGAAGGATTTTAACAACAAATGTAAACTCCCTCCTTGGGAGTTTAGCGAGCTGACGTCATCTCACTTGGATGCTCTCAGGAAATCGTACAACATTCCTGATTACATTGAGATGTCTCCCGCTGGGACAGGACTACGCCAACGTGCACAGGCCTGGATATTGCACATTTTACGAGTATGCTTTTCGAATTGGGTACAGCCTCCCACTTAATCCTCTAGCGGAGGAGCTTTGGCGTTGGTATGGGGAATGTACGGCCCAACTTACCCCGTACGCACTGAAGGTGTGTAGGATTCTTACCACCTACGCAGCTAAGGCTGGGAAAGTGGTCTCCGTTCACCACCTCTTGCACATGTTCAGCGTGCGCTTCATGACAGGTACCATGCTCCAGTTGGTATGTCGGTGTAAGAAGAGTTTTGTGGTGCAAGCCGACGACAAGGCCAATCGTAAATTTTGGAAGAAATTTTTCTATGTTCGTACTGAGCATCTGGCGTATAACCCCAACGGGTTCCCGGAGGCATGGAACATAGCATGTAAGCGTTTTTGTATGCAGTTTTTATGGTATTCAAATTTCGTCGGCTTAACCGTCATAGATTTCTTTATACCTTTATGTAGTGACAACTCGCACTCCTCGACGGATTGATGACATTAGGTCGTGAGTGAGGGCATTGATATCGTTTGCGGAGGAATGCCGCACCTGGACAGAATTCCTCAGGCTCTATGGCCCGAAAGGTAACGGCCTTGCTTGTTTTTTCCTTTCTGTTCTGGCTTGGAGACTCCCTTTAGTTTTCCTTGCCCAACTAATACATGTTTTGGTAGGTCGGGGTTCTTCGAAGAAGGCGCAGAAGAAGAAAACTATGGCCGGCCCTTCTAGGGCGGTGTTTGATTCTGACAAGGAGGATATGCCCCTTGTAGATACGTCTAGGGGAAGTACTTCCCCGTCTTCAAGGCAAGAGGCCGCATCAACGACGCTCCCGAGGCAATGTCTGAGGCAGTGCTTGGGGCCACGCTTGAGATGACACCCGAGGAGATACCAGTCGCTGTGCCTAGGACCGTCCCCGATGTTGCCCCCATAAGGACGCCCAATATCGAAGTGATGCCATCTGAGCCCGACTTGCATCCCACGAATAGGAACCTTGAAGAAGAAGAGTCGCTGGAAATGAAGAGATGCTGGATCCGTGCTGGCAAGGCGGTGGTCACACAGACAGAGAAAGTTAAGCCACCCCACCTTGAGTCCAGGCCGGTCTTCATGGTTGAAGCCATTCGCTCGGGGAGGTATGCTCTTAGATGGGAGGTAGACCTGTGCCCGACACGTGCTCGGGATGGCGGATCGCGGGTGGCCTCAGAGATAAGGGGTGAATGTGTGGATATGACAAGCCCGGAAATCGCCATCGAGATGGAGATGGTGGCTGGCCAATCTTCTTGTCGCATAGTGATTCCCAGTCAATATAATTTCTTGGAAAATTGTGAGGAGGCGGCCACCAGTATGACACTTTTATGTGCGGGTGCCAAGAGCGCGACCCTGGTGGAGACCAGTGACAAGGACTTGGCCCGAAGAGTGGCGGGTGCGGCCTTGCAGGTATGTCTTTTGACCTGATTGATTTTGTTTGTATTTGTGGAGGGTGATTTTCCTTGCACTTACTTTTCGGCTTTTTCCAGACTCTTATCTTGGAGGCGGAGAGGGGTCGACGTCTGAAGAAGAAAGTGGCCAAGTACAATAAGTTGGTGCAGAAGCATAACAAGACGCGTGAGGCGCACCGAACCTTGGCCGATATTTATAAACAGGACCCTAACATTATGGTGTTCCGTGAGGGCCTCGCGCAGTCTGAGGCGGAGTTGAAGAAGAGGGTGGCTGAGCTGGAGAAAGTTGACGAGCAACTCATGGCCTTTGTTGCTCGGGCTGCAGAGATGGGGATCCTTATTCAATCAAAGGATGAATAATTACAGCTCGGCCGCGTAGTGACAGAGGAGGTATCGAAATTGCGCACTCGGGTTGCGGCTTTAACGGCGGAACTTGATGCCAAGAAGGCAAAGGTTGAGGACCTCAAGCGGGCTCTTGCACAGGCCGATGCGTCTCTTGAGGCACACGATATGTGGGTGTATGCGAAGGTCTGGCTAATCGTACTTGAAGAATTTTTGGCGGCTAGGCGAGCATCTGAGGTGGAAGTTGAGAGCCAACGCCAGTTGGTTAGAGCTTCCCGTGAAGCGGCTGGCTATAGTCCCGAATCACCGGCCCAGGAGGGGGGTAACTCTGCAGATGTTAACCATTTGGATTCTAGCTCTTGGATATCCAAGGCGTATCCTCCTGGAAATGAAGATGGGCCACATGAAGACCAGGAGGGGCAGGATAACCAGAGTGGCAGAAGCCTTTAGGATTTTTTGTAAATATGTTTGTAAATACCAATTTTTGTGTCATGGGATTCGACCCTTTTGAAGATAAAGACATATGACTTTTGCCATAGTTAATCTTTTTCTGTTTTCTGAAACCTGGTTGTATTTTTTTTTGTTGTTGAAGCTAAGTGGGTCATTCGGTGGCCTTGACCGTGTAGAAATGATGGCTTCAGCTATGTAAATTTTGACAACCTTAGTTACGTGAAAAGGGCGGACTTAGCCATATAGAACCATGGCTTTTATCTATGTAAGATCTGTCGGCCTTAATCTATGTTCGACTGGGGCCTTAACCATGTTAGATTTTGCGGCCTTGGATGTGTGGAAACGATGGCTTTAGCCATGTAAGATTCGACGGCCTTAACCGTGTAAACTAATGGCCTTAGCCATGTAAAATTCGACGGCCTTAGCCGTGAAAAAACTGATTGCCTTAGCCATGTAAAATTTGACGGCCTTAGTCGTGTAAAATCAATGGTCATAGACATGTAAAATTCAATGGCCTTAGCCGTGTAACAACGATGGCTGTAGCCATGTAAAATTCTACGGCCATAGCCGTGTAACAACGATGGCTGTAGCCATGTAAAATTCTACGGCCATAGCCGTGTAACAACGATGGCCGTAGCAATGTAAAATTTGATAGCCTTAGCCGTGTTACAACGATGGACGTAAAAATTTGACGGCCTTAGCCGTGTAACAACGATGGTCGTAGCCTTTTCATACATTTGAGATGGCCGTAGCCTTTTCATACATATGGAGATGGTCGTAGCCTTTTCATACATTTGGAGATGGCCATAGCCTTTTCATACATTTGGATATGGTCGTAGCCTTTTCATACATTTGGAGATGGTCGTACCCTATTCATACATTTGGAGATGGCCGTAGCCTTTTCATACATTTGGAGATGGCCATAGCCTTTTCATACATTTGGAGATGGCCGTAGCCTTTTCATACATTTTGAGATGGCCATAGCCTTTTCATACATTGTAGATGGCACTAATCCAGTCCCTGTATCATGTCGGGCTTGGAGAGTACACGGAGAAGCTGATATGATACACTTGTACTGCAAACATCTCCAGGTGTTCCCTTTGTCGCCTCGTTAAAAACCTTCCCGAGAAAACCCAATTGGGACAAAACCCGAGTAAGGGAAAAAGAGTACGACTTAGGGGACGCCTTTTAGAAGTGGAAATGTTTGAGGTGGGAGACGTTCTAGTTGTTCTAGGGCGTTTTTGCTTCCATTGTCTCTAGATGGAATGCTCCTTTTCCCGGCTGCCGCTGTGATCTTGCAGGGTCCTTCCCAGTTTGTGGCCAGTTTTCCTTCATTTGGGTCTGTGGAGGCCAACGTCTTGGCTTTCAGGACGTGGTCTCCTACTTTGAGTGGCCTTATTTTGCCCTTTTGTTGTAATATCTTTCGATTTGTTCTTTTTGGGCTACCATCCTGATGTGGGCCATTTCCCTACTTTCTTCGGCTTCATCAAGATCTTGAATTCTACTGGTGTCATTTTGTGTTCCACTGCTGTGCAAATACCTTAGGCTGGGTCCACCAACTTCGACAGGTATGACCGCGTAGGTTCCATAAACTAGTGCGTACAGGGTTTCCCGGTGCTGGACTTGAGTGTAGTTCTATGTGACCACAAGACTTCATGCAGTAGTTCGGGCCATATCCCATTGGCATCTTCAAGCTTCTTTTTCAGTATGTTTGAATTGTTTTGTTGGAGGACTCCGCTTGACCGTTGGCGGCGTGGTGGTATGGCGTGGATAGTATCCTTTTGATGCGCCATTCTCGAAGAACTCGATCATTTTTTGACCGATGAACTGACGTACGTTGTCGCAGCTAATTTCTTTGGGGATGCCGAAGCGGCATATGATGTTCTTCCATATGAAGGCGATGACTTCTTTTTCGCTTATCTGCACGTACGCTCCTGCTTCCACCCACTTGGAGAAATAGTCAGTTAAAATAAGTAAAAATTGTACCTTTCCTCGTCCTGCAGGTAGCGGACCGACTATATCCATTCCCCATTTGGTGTATCATTGGGGCGTCCTTTTGGCATTGTTCGTATCGGCGGACATACTCAACTTCCTTTTCTTATAGTTGCCAGTAGTAGCCGGCACGTATATTGTATTGCACAAGGGCGCGGTTGCCAGTGTGAGCACCGCAATGGCCTTCGTGCACTTCTTCGAGTACTGGCCTCGTTTGGTACGGCCCTAAGCTCTTGGCTAGGGGGCCACCGAACGTCCTTTTGCAAAGGTCGTTGTTGATCACACAGCATCGGGCGGCCTGTACGTGAAGCTTCTTCGCCTCTTTTTTATCAGGCGGTAATGTCCCGTACAATAGATATGATATGAACTGGTTGCGCCAGTCCCAGATCAGGTTTAAAGAAAGTACCTCGGTGTGACCAACGGCCAAGAGGAGGAGTGTGACCACACTTTCTTTTTTGATGTTTTTGGTGGCTGCAGCCAACTTTGCCAGGCCGTCCGCTTTGATGTTCCGTGTTCTGGGAATTTGTTCGAAGCGACATTCGTCAAATATAGCCATCAGCTTGCGGATTTTTGTCTGGTACTTTTGAAGCCTTTGCTCTTTGATTTGATAAGTCCCAGTGACCTGGTTTACCACAATTTGGGAGTCGCAGTGGAGGATGATTCGGCGAGCCCCATAGTTGGTGTCCAGTTTCATGCCTGGTATAACGGCCTCATACTCGGCCTCATTGTTAGTCATTTCCAGGCACGTATGGACCGGCGAATTGTTTCGTCCGTGGGAACCTCAAGAAAGAGTCCCAGTCTCAATGCATCGGCGGCGCCATCCGTACAAAGGAACCATAGGTCGTTTTTGGAGGATGCGCGTTGTGCCTTGAGTTCTGCCTTTGGCAGGAATTCCGCGCTGAAGTAGGCTAGGACTTGCAACTTGATGAAGGTCCTTGGAAAGTATGTGATATCATGCTCACTGAGCTCAACGGCCTATCTGGCAAGCCGTCCTGAGTGTTCGGGCTTGTGTAAGACACTCCTTAAAGAGAAGGTCGTTACTACCCTTATGGGGTGGCATTGGAAATAGGGTTGTAGCTTCCGTGAAGCTACCACGAGTGCCAATGCCAGCTTCTCAAGGCATGGGTACCGGGTTTTGGCATCCACTAATGTTTTGCTAATGTAGTAAATAGGAGACTGCGTACCTGTATTTTCACGCACTAGAATGGCGTTGACCACGACTTTCGATACGGCCAAGTACACCAACAACGGTTCACCTAGGTTGGCTTTGACTAGTAAGGGCGGTGATGACAGACATGCCTTCAAACTCCTAAGGGCGTGGACGCATTCTTCGTTCCATTGTAGTCCCTGGTCTTTTTTCATTACACCGAAGAATTTATGGCATATGTTGGAGTAGCGTGAGATG
The DNA here is from genome assembly GCA_034376525.1 of Nicotiana benthamiana. Classification (NCBI taxonomy): domain Eukaryota; kingdom Viridiplantae; phylum Streptophyta; class Magnoliopsida; order Solanales; family Solanaceae; genus Nicotiana; species Nicotiana benthamiana. The sequence continues at coordinate 55,138,505 of CM067328.1, read as the reverse complement.
AACCTGGAGAGGGCGGCTATTCGACCCGTCAGCTTCTGCACTTGTTTTTTACTGCTTAGTATTTCTGGGATTGGCTTCTATGGCCTTGATCGGTCTGGGTTGACTTCGATGCCCCTTTGTGACACCAAAAATACCAGGAACTTTCCCGAGGCTACAAGGCGCATTTCTCAGGATTCAGTTTCATACCATATCTTCTTAATATTTCAAAGGCTTATTTCAAGTGATCGATGCGGTCCTCTTTCTTTGACGACTTCACTTGCATGTCATCAATATAGACTTCCATTATTTTGCCGAGTTGCTCTTTGAACATCGTAATCACCAGCCTCTGGTATGTATCCCCCGCATTCTTGAGCCCGAAGGGCATGACCTTGTAGCAGTATGTTCCTTGGTGAGTGATGAAGGTCGTTTTTTCCTAATCTTCATCGGACATTATGATTTGATTGTAGCCGGAGTACGCGTCCAGGAAGTTTAACAGCTCATGGCCTGCCGTTGCGTCTATTAACCGATCGATGTGGGGTAGTGGGAACAAATCATTTGGACATGATTTGTTTAGGTCGGTGAAATCCAGCACATCCGCCATTCCGAATTGTCCACGACTCCCTAATGGAACCGTTTGCCAGTAGCTTGTCTGCTTCTTAACTTACTGCTTCATTGATGGCGACATTGAATTTCCTCCTTACTTGCCGCACGAGCGGGTGTAGCGGATCGACATTCAGTTTGTGCGAGGCAATTTCTCACAAAATCCGCGGTATATCTGCATGGTAAAAAGCAAACAGGTCTGTGTGGTTAGATAGAAATTCACGATACTTACTTGGGTTTTACAGGCCGTGGCCAATATAAGCCTTCTCTATGGAATCGATGTTGCTCAGCTGGACGGGGTCGAGATCTTCGACCATCGCCTTGTTAGCCTCAATGTCATCGGGATCTTTGGCATCCTCTGTTGGGTGGACCTTAGTCCCCGACAGGGCTGATTGTTATGCCTCCGTACTCTCTCCTTTGAGTTGTTTGGTGTGAGTGTAATCTTGAGCTATTTTATAACACTCTTGGGCGGTGCGCGGCTCGCCTATGTTGTACACCTCCCATGGGGTAGGGAATTTGATCACTTGATAGAAACTGGAGGGGATTTCCCTCATGGCATGTATCCATAGATGTCTGATAATGGCGTCGTATGTCGTTTCTTGGTTCATTACGTGAAAAGTGGTTTCCATAGTAACTCCTCCCGCCAGAACGGGCATCGTTATCTCCCCAGAGGTTCTTTTCACTGCATTATTAATATCAGTTAGTGTTATACATCGTGGAATTATCTTATCCCCGAGTCCCATTGGTGCAAGGACTCTTGGATGAATGATACATGCGTCGTTGCCGTCGTCGACCATAATCCTTTTAACGTCAGTATCTACTATGCGTAATGTAGTAACTAAAGCATCATAATGGGGGAAAAACAAACCGTCAGTATCAGACTTATCGAAGGTGATCCTATCTTCGAAGTTATCATACCATTCGTGAGTGATGGTTCTCTTTAATTTGTGAGTGGTGGTGAATTTGGCATGGTTGATTGCTGAGTCATTGTCGTCCCCAATGATCATGTTGATGAGGGCGGCCTTGGCGGGCCGTGAGGTTGTTCCCACCCGCGTGCAAGGTTGAGCTTTCCTTTGTCGCTGAGCAGTTCTTTCAAGAATCCTTGGTTCAACATCCGGACCACCTCCTGCCGAAGACCTATGCAGTTTTCAGTTCTGTGCCCCCATTCCTGGTAGAACTCACATAGGGCGTTTGATTTTCTTATGGCGGGGTCGGTCTTCATCTTTGCTGGCCATTGTACTTTGTTGCCCAACTTCTCTAGTGCGTACACTACTTCTGAAGGAGATACACAAAAGTTATGTGCAGATAGTAAAGGAGGCATACCTCTATCGTTCCTTAGTGGGGTGATATGTCGTTGTAAGGCGTCCGCGTGCCTTGACGGATGCAAAGATCTGATGTACGATTGGTGCCTCTCCCTGTTGAGGTGTGGGACTTGTTCCCGCCGTCCCTCGTTGCGTCGGTCTCTTCGGATTCCTGGGTTCACCGTTATTAGCCCCCGGGTCGGACCATTAAGGTTGTCATCGTCTCCATATTCCTTGGCACAGTAGGCGTTGTGAATTTCTTCCCAGGTGGTGGGGAGATATTTCATAAGACGGCTAAGCAGTTTCATGGTTGCCCGTGAGCCGTCCCTGCTGAGTCCGCTCTGAAACGTTGCTACTGCCATGCCTTCAGACACGTTTGGTAGGCTCATTTTGACCCTGTTGAACCGGGCTAAGAACTCTCTGAGCCCTTCTCATGAGGCCTGTCGGACAGCAAAGATGTCGTTGACCCGTGCTTCCGCTTTCTTGGCTTCTGCATGGGCGGTAACAAATTTATCTGCTATTTCCTCGAACGTGGAGATGCTTTTAGCCAGTAGCTGGGAGTACCACGTTAGGCCCCTCCTGTTAGCGTTTCGCCGAACTTCTTCAGAAGTACTGATGGTACCTGCTCCTTTGATAGATTATTACCTTTGACAGTCGTGACATAGAGAATTATATGGTCCTCGGGATATGAGGTCCCGTCATATACCTTCAAGTAGGTGGCATTTTGAATGTCTTTGTGATGGGGTATGGTGCAGCTTCTTCTGATTAGGGTTGTTCAACGAACCTTCCCACGTCTCGCTTTGGCAGCAGCTTTGGCGCACCCAGGATCTTGTCCACTCTTCCTTGGTGCTCCTTTATCTGGTTGCGAAGTGACCTATTTTCATTTTCCATTTCCTTCATCTTTTTGAGGATGGCTGTGAGTGTCCCCCCGTGGGCTTAAGCATCGACGGTCACGTTGTTTGTTCGTATGACATCGAATTCATCTTCGGCTACGACATGGTCTGTCGTTGGTGTTCATCTAACGTTTTGGGGTGGCTTCCCAGCTAAACTAATCAGAGCGTTTGTCAAACACTCTTCCAGTAACCTCTTTACCTCCGGGGGTGCTTCTTTAGTTGTAGATGTAGAAGCCTTTTTTTCTAGTGGAACCACCAAAGGGAAGGTGGGTTTTCCACGTTTATCAGGGTACTAGGGGTTGCGCGTAGAGCATCCCCTTCAGCATCCGTGTTGAGAGTGCCCATGAGATCGGCTCTAACATTCACGATAGCTTACATTTTTGCGTTGTTTTCAGCCATTTTAGGTTGTAGAAAGTGGTTTTTGAAAGATCTCTAGAAGCAAACTACAACTTTGATTCACGAAATCCCTACAGACGGCGCCAAATTATTTGGCTAAAAAGTTATGTAAATACTTATTAGGCTCAAGAACAATCGAAAATAATAAGGGTTAATCGGAATCAAGCGCAATATGAACTAGAGAATATAGTATAGCTAAGATATGTGATAATAGTGTAGATATCTTGAGATGTAAGAACAATAAGACAAGTAATAATCTTTGCACATAGGAGAGAGTTAGAGTAAGAGAGAGAGAGAGAGTTGTATATTCTAAATAGCAAAATACACGTAAGCCTTTACAAAGGAAAGGTCCCCTTTATATATTAAGGGACCTTCCTTGAAATAATCAAAGAAAAGTACAGAGGTTGGTGGTCTCAGTGTACGGTGTAGACAGAGCTTCAAATGACGTCGTCTTGAGTCATGTCACTCGGTCTGTCCACTTGTTGGGGTCGACCTTACTCGAGTCGACCTCAGTTAGCCGGCCTCTATGTCAAGGTCGGATCGATTTGGTGAGGACGAGAGTAAAATATATATTTATATTTATATATATATAGAGGAAAGAAAATACGGCAAGTAAACAGTCAATAAAGGACAGATATATATATATATATATATATATATATATATATATATATATATATATATATATATATATATATATATATATATATCTGGTTGTCTGCTCCTAGCCTCGTCACTACTTCGTCGAGGTTAGGCTAGATACTTACTAGCAGACGAGGTCGGTTGTGCTGATACTACAGTCTCTGCTATTTTGCACAGATCCAGGCTTTGGACAACAGTAGTAGTAGATTGGGAACATGCCTTCAGTCCAAAGAGAGATACCGAGGTAGCCTTGCAGGCATCCGCGGGCTCGGCGTCTCCTTTACCTTGTTTTTATTTCAGTTTGTTATCTCTTGTATTACGAGACAAACATTTCTTAACTTTTTTCAGACATTGTATTTAGTAAAATCTTAGTAGTTCGTGAGTTATGTGACACTAGGTTTTGGGTAAATGATTATATTGAACTTCTGTATTTATATTCAGTTTTCTTTACTTTTAAGTCTTCCGCTTTATTATTTGTATTCCGATGTTCCTATTATTATTATAAATTATGAAAAAAGTAATTAAGTTTGGCTTGCCTAGCTAATAGAGCTAGGCAAAAGTAATTAACTCATGGACAAACTTAGTAGAGTCTGAGGGATCGGTATGGAGACGAATGTATTTATCCCCCAGAGGCTACAAAGTTAGGAAAACTTCACATGTTCTTTCTTGTCTTGTGGTTCAGTTTCTCAAACACTGATTTTCTTTCTACTCTATTCTTTCGTAGATAAATAGAACACGTGCTTTCTCATCTACCGCTCAGTAGCAGATTCCACGAGGGGCAGAGGGCTAGGATGAGGCCGTGCCAGAGGACGAGGTAGGGGCATAGCGTAGCCTCAAGCAGCAGCCCCAGTGGTGGAGCCTCATGTTGATTATGGCAAGGAGGTTCCAGCCTTAGCAGCTCCGGTGGGCCCAACTCAGGTCCTAGAGGGGTTTATTGTCACCCTAGTTCTTTAGGACGTTCTAGTCCGATTGGTGGGCCTTATGGAGAGTGTCACCCGAGTGGGATTGCTTCCAGTAGCACCAGCCACTTCTCAGGCTGGAGGAGGGGTTCATACTCCTGCTACACGCATTTCGGAGAAGGTAGCTCCCCAGATTCAGGTTCCAGTGGTGCAGCCAGCAATGGCAGTTCAGCTGGGTATACTGACTCAAACCGGCGATGGAGCGGCTATGTCCGCAGATGCTTTGTGGAGGTTAGATAGGTTCACTAAGCTCTTCACTACCACATTCAGCGGTGCTTTCTCTGAGGATCTCCAGGATTTCTTATATAGTTCCTACGAGGTTTTTGGAACATGCGCATTGTTAAGACCAATTGCGTCGATTTTGTTGCCTTTCGCCTATCTAGATCCGCCAACACTTGGTGGAGGCATTATTGCTTAGCCTGACCAGAAGGGTCGCCGTGTTTGACTTAGGATCAGTTTTAATAGTTATTTTTGGAGAAGTTTCTCCCCGTTACTCAGAGAGAGGCTCTTCGGAGGTAGTTCAAACGCCTCCAGCAGGGTTCCATGACGGTCACTCAGTATGACACCAAGTTCATTGATCTAGCTCACCAGGCTCTTGTTATACTCCCCACCAAGAGGGAGGGAGGGAGGGAGGGAGAGAGAGAGAGAGAGAGAGAGAGAGAGAGAGAGAGAAAGAGAGAGAGAGAGAGAGAGAGAGAGAGAGAGGAGGTTTATTGATGGCTTGATCCAGTTGATTCGTCTCCAGATGGCTAGGGAGACCGGGAGTGAGATCACTTTTTGGGAGGCATCCAATGTGGCCCGCAGAGTTGAGATGGTTCTGTCACACGGAGGTGGTTAAAGGTCGAATAAGAGGCCCCGTCATTCAGGCTGATTCAGTGGTACCTCGTCTGGAGGTAGAGATTCTTATGGTAGAGGCCATCCTTCTAGGCCCTTTCAGTCAGCTCTCCAGGTCTCTCATGGTACTTCAGGTGGTCTCGGTTCCGAGCCGCATTATTCTGATTAGCAGCCTTACAATACACCACCAGCACTATCAGCGCACCACCGCTTCAAAGTGTCCGAGGTGGTCATTCAGGTCGACAAGGTCAGTCTTAGTTCCCTCAGTAGCCGAGGTCTTGCTACACATGCAGCCGAGGTCTTGCTACAAACATTTCATAACTTTTTTAAGACATTGTATTTATTAAAATCTTAGCAGTTCGTGAGTTATGTGGTGACACCAGGTTTTGGGTAGAGGATTATATTGAACTTTCACAGTTATATTCAGTTTTCTTTACTTTTGCGTCTTCTGCTTTATTATTTGTATTCCGATGTTCTTGTTATAATTATAAATTGTGAAAAAAGTAATTAAGTTTTCCTAGCTCCTATTAGTAAGCGTTATCACGATCCCCGAGAATGGAAAATCCGGATCGTGACAAATACATCAATTGAGTCCTTCAGTTTCAAATTAGTCAAGTGCCCGTTTTTAAGCATATCTACAATTACTAGTGAGTCCATTTCCAAGCCGCAATTTACATAACCATGTTGTAGGCACCATTGCCACCAAAAACTGTTGCTTGTGCTTCTGCGAGATTGTTACTGGAACATACAATTGGAATTGAATATGCCATAATCATACCACATGTATGGTCTCTAACAACCCCGCCAATTCCTGTTTTTCTTTCTAAGAAGCTATTATCACTATTGATCTCGACTCTGTGTTCAGGAGGTTTCAACCACTCAACATATTCCATTTGGAAGTAGCTTTAAATCTTTCAACTATTCCACATAGTTTCATCCATGAGTTCCCAAAGTCGCAATTTTTGAATGTTCTCCCCGTCGCTATCTTAATTATCTACCAAATCTGCTTCTCCATGGTTCTCAACCACATTTTTTTTCTGTTTCCCATATCTACAGGTGCATCTGTGCTTCCCTCCATTTCCTTAGTTGTTAATTGACATGGACTTTTCATCAATGCCCAAAGATCCACCAAATTTTCTCCACATTTTGTTAGAAACATCATCTTCCAGAAATATATGTTGAAGAGTCTCCCTATTTGTATCAATTCAACAGACAAAATCGGATACAATGTTGCCTCCAAATATTCCCATGGTTTCATCAAATGGCAGCTTTTTGTGTCAATCTCCAAGCCAAGAATGATATTTTAAAAGGAAGCTTAGGGTGCCAAACTCTATACCTTATACCAAATTAACCTTAATTTGTATTTTAAAAATATAACAAATACTCCTAGGCTTTTTACTCTAAGGATAAAAGATTTATGCATACTTGATATGTAAAAAATCAAATATTATGGACCACTTCAAATAAAGTGGAGCGGAGGGAGTATTAAATAGGATTAGTAATTTCGTTAGTAGTGTTGGTTGATGTCGTTTGGAAATAAGGGTATAGATGAGCCAATTTTGGGGGCCTAACCCTTGGGGATGCGGTAATACATCTAAGAAATTATTCCACCGAACGTACTCCCCCCTAGATGCAGGAATAGCAACATGAACTAAATGCCCTGTCTTACGCCAAAGAGTCCTGACAAATGATGATTCAGACGAGATTCGGCATTTTTGAACCAGGAAACAACGGAGATATATTTTTAGAAACAAAATTAAGGAACATTTGTTTGGTTTCTAATATGTGTTGTTTGGTAAACATAAGAGAAAAAACTAAAAGAATTATACCGATTTAAGTTTGAACAATATATTTAAATTTACATTAAATGCACCTGGCGAAGGCATGATTCTCTCTCGGTGCAGGTTATGCTAACGTGCCCCAGCCATGGGGAGGAGAGCTCGTGTTCCATCTCAAAAGGCGTTAATGGTAATGTTAGTTGCAACACAGGTTAAATTTCAAGCAAGAATGAGTGCTAATAATGGAACGAATCTGAAGAAATTGAGTTCCCCTAATAATTTCAATGCAATAGTACCAAATGTAACAGTTGCGAACAGTGCAAAAGGAGAGGAAACAAAGCAGGCGCAAACTATGAAAGTGTGGAATGGAGCTATTCTCAACCTAAGGAATGAAGAACAGAGCAAGTCACATAGTAATTGAAGGAAATCATGGGCAGATGAAGTGGAGGAAGAATTAGAGCAAACGGAGAAAAGGAGTTCAATCCCAGATGAATTCGACATTGCTAAGCTCTCGAATGCCGAATTCAAGCTGAAATATGTGCAACCTAATCGCATGGTGAGTTTCGTGTAGTACCATTGATCTAGAATATATTTCTAGCGAAATCGAGTACTGAAAAAATTCAATAGAGTGCTATGTACTCGAAAAAAGAAATAATGTGCAATGTACTAGGTGCACATTCTCCTTTTGCAGTGATTCAAGGTTACATTACGAAGCTATAGTCTAAGCATGGTATAAACAAAATCTCTATGCTTATAAATGGAGAAATACTACTCAGATTTGATTTTACTACTGCAAAGCAGAAGGTGCTAAATGTAGGAACCTATCACTTTCATAATAAGCCCTTTTATTTTCAAAGTATGGAGCCAAGATTTTGAACTCACTAGGGATGAATTGCTGACTATGCCAATATGGTGAAATTTTTAGACCTTGACTTCAAGTATTAGAGTTCTAATGGGTTGAGTAAGATAGGAAGCTTAGTAGGGATACCGCTAATGGTGGATCAAAATACTGAAAAGAAGGTAGGATTATAGTTTGCAAGGATACTAGTAGAAGTGGAGTTGGATGCTCAACTACAAGACACATTGCTATTCAGAAATGAGAATGGCCAGCTCATAAAACAAAGAATGAGCTATAATTGAAAACCAACAATGTTTACATATTGCCATGCATATGGATACGCGGATGAGGTATGTAGAAAGAAGAAAAAGCAAGATGTTCCACAGGATAAGGTAATACCTATAATAGAGATAGTACAAAAGAGTAATAGGAGAATGATACAAGAAAAATGAAAAAGGGTAACGATAGGGTGGAAATATCTCGGCAACAAGCATTAACTAGTTCAAAATGGATCACTCCTGCAAGAACTGGAAGAGGCTTACCTAAAAAAAACCTACAAATTGAAAAGTTCAACTCTTATCAAATATTGGACAAACATGCTACTGCCACCACATTAGATTCTACTAATAAACTGGCCATTGGAGAGAACGGGGGAGGTGGAACCATGTCCAAGATAGGGAATAATTAACTTACTTTGTTGAAATATTATGGGCTTGAATGGCCCAAATAAGAAGAAGAAAGTTAAAATCCTCCGTGATGAAGTTAATGCTGGTATAGCAGGTCTGTTAGAAATAACAATATAGAAGGAAAAGATAGAACAAATTGCTAGTAGTTTGTTTGGAGGTTGGCAGTATATTACCAACCTTGAGACACACTATAATGGTAGAATCTAGTTAACATGGAGGCAAGATTACTATGATGTAGTCCGTATGAGTATAAATACATAGAGTGTGACATGTGAAGTGAGTTATATTCCACTACAACTAACATTTCTTCTTACTGTGGTGTATGCCTTCAAGAGTAGAGAAGAAAGAAGGGAGTTATGAGATAGCATCATTTCTTTTTACTGTGGCACAACATGGAGGTTGTTCAAAATCATGGCTGATATTAGGTGACTTTAATGCAGTATTAACTAAGTAGGATAACAAGAGGAAATCTAGTTACTTGGGCAAAAGTAATGGAATTTAAAAACTATATAGACTATTGTGGTTGGATTAAACTTCCTCACCAAGGCAATAGGTACACATAGAATGACAAACACAATGAATAGAAAATTTTTTTCCAAAATAGATTGGGCTTTCATTAATGATATATGGCTAGTCAAAATGCCAGCCTGCAAAACAAAATTTCTGCTTGAAGGTATAAGTGAACACTGCCCAAGAGTGGTTAACTTTAGAAGGAATAAAGGACAGAAAGAGTAAATCTTTTCAATACTGTAATGTATGGGATCATGATCCACTGTGTCATGCTACTATCTAAGTAGGGTGGGAAATGTATATCTAAGGGTGCAAAATGGTGAGAGTTGTTAAGATACATAAGCTACCAAAGAAAGGTCTGAAGCAACTAAATTCTAGATATTTCAAGAACCTAGTAAGTGAAGCAGGCGATAGCAGGAACTAAAGAGAATACAGGAGATGTTGCAAGCAAATCCATTAGATAAGGGTATGCAGAAGAAGGAAATAAAAGTGTATCAACAGTTTAGGAAGATGTCATACATGACAGAAATATCCTCAGGTGTTTGTTGAATACAATGAGAAGTTATTGGGACAGTCTATGAATGCAAGAGTTAGACCCTTTAGTAAATATTTGAAAAAGGGCCTAGTATCAACGTGAACCCCGAATCCGTTTCAGACCAAGTGTGAAGCTCCAAGGAAGTCTCTTTACCTCACTGCTCTTTTAAATTACAAGCCATAGAGACATGTATCTTTAAGTGTGGGATGGGGGATTTCTTCATTGTATCTTGTATGTATCTGTATTGATTGATTGTTAGTTTTGTTTGGCTTTGTTTTAATTTTGACTTGGTAGTTTAGATGATGTGGAGTAGGAATCATTTGTTAATTTAGATAAATGGCTCGGCCCGATGACGGATCCCTTTCGACGGGGTTCTTAAGGTACTGTGTCAATCGAAAAAAAATAATAATATGTAGAATCTTCCTGATGACGGATCTTTTAGACGGTTTCATGAGGTAAGTTAGTCTAGAGAAAACACCAAAAATATTTTTTATTTTCTTTTTAGGTAGTATAGAAACTCCTCCTTGGTTTTTCTTTAGGCCATGGTTCTTTTCTAAGGGTTTAGCTTGAGCCGGACATAGGTAGATTTTATTTTTGTTTTCTTTTTAAAATTATAGATTAGGGTAATGGGCTCGAGCTATAAAATTGAAAGAGAACCCATAGCGTTGACACACCTAATCACAATAGACCTTAGAGTGTAATGCATAGTCCTAATTGTTGAATCTCACTGAAAGTGCCTTAATTTGTATGTTTGTTATTGAATTGAATGCTCGTAACGGAGCGTCTTGACGAGCTTATCTGAATGAGTCATATGCCATGTGTGGTGAGTGTTTATGTAGTCCACGTATTTTACTTGTGTCTAGAATTTTCCCGGTATGTGAGTTGAAGCGAATAAGTTCATTAACTGGTCATAATCATGTCTGCTCAACCCTGATATCACAGAGCTTTGGCCATCTAGTCTTGCAACAGATTGATGGCTAGCAGGAGGATTCCCTTGAGGAACAGAAAACAGTCCATCAGAAATAGAAGAATCCAGACCAGTACTCAGATGAGCAGCAGCAGGCCTCTTTCCATTGTTAAAGGTGGCACTTTGTGGATACCCATGGATCTTGAAGCACTTATCAATTAAGTGTCCAGATTTTTACAGTATCTACAAAATAAAGGTCCCCTGGCTTGGTCAAAATTGACGCTCTGTTGGTCAAAATTGACTCTCTGTCTAAAAGGAGGAGGAGAAACAGACACTGTGGCCTTGTTAAATCCAACAGGTTGTCTATGTGTATGTACATTGAAAGAGACATAGGCTGGATCAAAGTGAGAGGAAGACTGAGCTTGTCTTTGCTTCTCATCATTGAGGACCATATTATAAACATTGTCAAGAGAAGGAGGAGGCTGCATCACCAAAAGATTACTCCTGACCCCCATATAAGCTTCATTTAGACCCATTAAAAACTGAAAGACCTTATTATCATCACATTCCTGAACTATGCCATCTTTTGCAGCACATACACACCTTAGACCATGATTAACACACATAGAATCAAGTTCATCCCAGAGACCTTTTAGCTTGTTGAAATAAGAAGCTATATCTAAGGATCCTTGAGAGGTGTGGGACAACTCTCTTTTCAGTTCAAAGATTTTGGTCCTGTTTGCAGTGCCATATCTGGCCTGGAGTTAGGACCATATGCTCTGTGCAGTGTCAGAGTACTGCACAGATTCAGCAATTGCAGGGGAAAGGGAAGCAGTCAACCAAGAAATCACCATGTTGTTGCACCTATCCCACAACCTTTGTTGAGCCACATTGGTGGTAGGTCGGGAGTATGTGCCATCAACAAAACTGATTTTGTTTTTGGCTGATAAGGCAACAATCATTTTACGTCTCCAGCCCCAATAACCACTACCCGAGAAGGGAGTGGGAACGAGAGATACCCCAGGGACATCAGAAGAATATACAAAAAGGGGACTGGAAGAGTCTAGAGAAGGGGAGGCACCAGTACTTGTGTTAGAAGCCATAGTCAATGAACCGGCTTAAATGAACGACTTTTTCGACAAATAGAATACAACCAAAATAGGTATTCACACACAACAACCAACAAACAGAATACAGTCAAGTCAAGTATTCACAGACAACACCAGATGCTCACAAGTACACAGTCAAATAATTACATATAATACCGAAGATAAGGACAGAGTTACCCTCCTTCTTCGCGACCGGAGAAGATCGACCTTCAAACAACAGAGAAACCCTAGGTGTAACCTTAAGAGCAACTTTACTAGAAATGTGGTCAGGAACGTCGGAGAGGTACCCAAAACGTCCACTGAGTGAGAATCGAGCCACCGGAAGGCAGTAAAACTTCAGGTTAAACCACCAGAAACCCTAGAAGCCGATAGGTCACCCAAAAATCATCATAAAATCTTCCAGAATGTTTAGGAGAAGAAACTACACTCCGATATCACGATGAAAGACTCAGAAAAGTCTCCGATAGGTTGAAATCTTCATCGACCGTGAGGTCTCAGAAATCACCCCCAAAAACCTCGAAACAGACTTCATCCAAGACCACGAAGCATATAGAAACATAGTCGGATCGTCGTCGAGGCTCGGATACCATGTAAACATTCATATTAGACTGAGAAATCATAGAAAATCTAGAGAGAGAAAGTAGAGAGAAGTCAGAGCATTTCGGAACTCTCTGGAAGAGAGAAGTGTATTACAGAAAAATGAAAGGACGAAAATGAATCTTGGTAGGTGAGAAAAATATCTCACCTACATATATAAGATTACAGACGGACGGGTCGGGTCGGGTGATCCGGCCCAAAATTAAAAGATTGCAATTGGGCTCAGATACAAATTCATCACAGCCTAGTTACAATATAATTACAAAGTATACCATTGATATTGAAATTATACACTGAATATACACAAAAATGTACAATCATATACACAACTAAATCATGTATCATCTCTTATCTCAACACGTCCTGTTCAACTTCAATAATAATAATAATAATAATTATTATTATTATTTGGTTTTGAAAATTGCTTTCTAGGACTTCTTTTCTTATTCAAGAAAACTTCTAGAATCAAATAAAGCATCATGACTTGAACAAGTATATAGTAGGAATCTTCTTTCCCCTTTTGCACTTTATTTTTGAAGAATAAATTTAAATAGCCATTGACCCAATAGCTTAATAAAAATAGTTGATAAATGTACTCTCTCTCTTTATATATATATATATATATATATATATATATATATATATAAAATTTAAGAGATAATGCATAAAATCCCCTCTGAATTATACATGAAGTTGCTACGATACACTTTATCTTTGCGGGGTTCTATTACCCGTTTACCCCCCCCCCCCCCCCCCCGCCGTTTTTCCCGTAATTTTTTGCGCCTTTATTGATGACATGAAGCACTGCGTGAGAATAAATCCTTCAAGCGCATGAGAACTTAGAAAAAAAAAAAGAGCTCTAACCTATACGAAATTGCCACATGTCAATTCCGAAGCTTATTTTCAAGAGCTCCAAATCTAATTTTTGATATCAAAATTTAACAAAAATCCGGCTAAAAATCTGCATCAGTCAAACTCAAATTTCAATTATAACTTCACAGCATCATCATCATCAGTACCCTATCCGTACCCCACTGATCATTTTTGCCAACAAACAAGAATTTTGACCAATCTATTTTGTGTTCTTTAAGTTATTACAAGGTTCAATAAAGATGGATTTGAAATTCTTTTTTATTTTTGAATTTCATTTATAACTATGAATTTAAAATGAATTTAGCACTTGAATCTCAACTTTAAAACTTCAACGACGTTCGAATACGCTCAGATCTCTAATAATTTTTCAAGTTTATATGAAAATAATTATCTTTTTTATTTTTCTAAATAAAAAATAATATTTTCATTACATTTCGAATTAAAAAGAAAAGAAAAAGGAAGAAAATAAAATTGATTTTAAAAAATACGTAATTACATGTGACAATACATGTATTTCACCGCTTGCCAAATATTTGGTTCTTTATGCCACGTCAATACTTAAGATGATATTTATTCAACTTTTAAAAAGTTTTTTTCTTGGGGGGGGGGGGGGGGGGGGTAATAGGACCTCCCACCTTCCTCGCAAATGTAAGGTGTATCGTACCAACTTCGGATATAGTTCAAGGAGGATTTTATGTATTATCTCTATAATTTTTATATAATATGTGTAATATTGTGTATAATCAGTGTATACTATATATATTCCGACTAAGAAGTGAAAACGGTAAATCTGGCCGACTATTCGTATAAAAATCCCTTTTACTTTTCTCATTAATCTATACTATATTAAAATCACGAAGGCCCTTAGCGAAATACCGTTCGCCTTTTTTACCCTTTTAAAATACATTTCATAATGGATAAAATTATAATTCAAAGAATTTCCTAAGATTTAGGACGTTGAAATAGATTAAAATCTTGCATATTAGATCTTTCCTTATTAAATTAGGTAAGAAAATATACATAAATATTTTAGCTTTTATATATATATATATATATATATATATATATATATATATATATATATATATATATATATATATATATATATATATATATATATATATATATATATATATATATATATATATATATATATATATATATATATATATATATTGTACTAATTGAAAATAGATGAGAACATTTTGTATGGTGCTTTGAATTGATTTCTTGTTTAGCATGGAACAATTAAACATGAATTTTAAAAGCTCTTATTGTAATCATATAATATAATTTATTTATGTTCAATTAAGAAGCCAAAATAATTATTTGATAGCATATTTAATCATACTAAATTGTGAAGGCTTAAATCTATATATATGAAAGTGGCCACACACAAAAATTACTCATTACCGATGTTTATAAATATGAAATGTGTCTTCTACATATACTTTTATGATCACTTAATTATGATTAATCAATGTAATCTTATTTAATGAATCTTTTTTATTTTAACTTTTTTATTTATTTATTGAACCTTTTCTTTTTAAACTATATTGGAAGTATAAATATTTAGAACTTTAAAATGGCTTATATATTAAATATAAAACGTCTAAATTAATATGTACATACACACGCCGTAAATTTCAATATTTTTTCATAGCAATTTGTTCACTCTATTAATTCTTTATGTTTTAGTAATGCTTTCTTTGCCACGCACGTTTCGCCAAAGTTACGTAAATTAATTTTAAATCTCAGCAACTAAAACATTATTACTTGGCTAACATTATAACCTTTGAAAAGGGATAAATTGAGAAGACATAAGATTTAATTTTTTAATTTATGTTAAATGAATTTTTTTGTAAAGAATCATAATAAAAGTGCTAAGTAATCATGTTTGTATTTTCTCGCATGAACTGTAGAATAACTTTTAAATAATATTTTTAGAAAAGTTTTAAATCTTCAAAGTTATGTGTTTTTAGTGAAACTAAAAAGGAAGTACTGTACAATACTCGGTAAAGTTAAACTGATAAAAAAATAGAGCATAATTTGAGGTGAATATATTGAATAATATAATGATAGAGGATTTTTATGAACAAAATTTTTCTTTATGAGTTAGCAATATAGGATTATATTTTAATTAATTTAGAAACTTATACATTATTTTATAATTTAAAAATAATTTTAAAAAATATATATAAATTTCTTACAATAAATTACTTATTCTGGGGTTCCTTTATAAATTTACCGGGTGGATTATGGAATGTATTTCCTCTGTAACCTATTCTCTCAATTTCAATGGAGGCCTCACTGCTCCATTTAAAGGGAAAAGAGGTCTGCGAGAAGGTGACCCGATATCTCCATACCTATTTGTTCTGGCAATGGAGTATCTACATAGACAGCTTGTGCAAATGATGATGAGGAAAGATTTCAGGTTCCATCTTAAATGCAAGAATTTGGGTGTAGCACATGTTTGTTTTGCGGATGATCTTCTTTTGTTCTGCAAGGCTGCTCTTCAGGAGTTCTCTAAGATCTCTGATCTTCACGCAAATGTTGATAAAAGTGCAGTGTACTTAGCAGGAGTAACCAACTGGCAGAAACAGGAGATTCTACAGGTGCTGGGATATCCTGAAGGCAGACTCTCTTTCAAGTATTTTGGGGATGCCTCTGGATTCAAAGAAGCTGTCCATTGCTCAGTGCTGGCCACTGGTGGAGAAAATTACACAGAAAATAAACTGCTGGTCGTCAAGGTTACTATCTTATGCTGGTCGGCTTCAATTGATTAAATCTGTTCTATTTGGTATTCAAGCTTACTGATCCCAGATTTTTCTATTGCCTAAAAACTTTTTGAAGATGACAGAGGCTATCTCCAGATCATATCTGTGGACTAGTTCTGCCACAGTCTCAAGAAAGGTTCTGATTGCCTGGGATACTCTGTGTTTGCCTTACAGTGCAGGGGGACTGAATGTCTTAGACCTATCTAAATGGAACAAAGCTGTTGTGGTCAAGCATATGTGGGCATTGACTAAGAAGAAGGATAGCCTTTGAATAAAGTGGGTTCATACCTTCTATATCAAGAACCACTGTTTTGAAGATATGCTGGTGCCTGGGGCTGCTGCCTGGGCAATCAGGAAAATTTTTGAGTCGAGGAGTTTGATTAAAGGCATTGCAACACTTAGTGGAAATCTGGAAAACAGAGTGAGGCAAGTTCAACAGGGAGAGTTTTTTAGCATTAACAAGCTATACAGACAGCTTCTTCCTCAATGCAGCAAAGTTCAGTGGAAATCCATCATATTGCAGCCTCAACTACGTCCCAGGTATAAATTTATACTGTGGCTGGCTTTGCATGAGCGACTTGAAACTGTGGAATGACTTCAGATGCTAAATATTTTGGTTCCACAAGATTGTATTTTCTGTGATTTGTATCGAGAGACTTTTGAGCATGTTTTCTTTGACTGTTTGAAAACCAAAGAGCTCTGGTATCAACTCCTTAGCTGGTTGGAATATAAGCGAACCATTGTTGACTGGAAGGTGGAATGTGAATGGATTAGTAAGCTGGCAAAGAGTAGAAATGGGTTAGCAGAAATTACAGCCCGTCTTCTTGGGATCCTGGTGCCAACGATATGGAGGGAGCGGAATAAATTGAGATTCCAGGGAGGTAAGTTGATGAGCGACACTGTCTGCAGGAAATCGTAGTCCATCTCCATTTCAAAGGGGCTTCAAGGCAAAAGTGGAGGGCTGTCCTACAAAGCTTAGATCATTTCCCCTAGAATTCAAATGAGATAGTTTTTTCTCGAGATAGTTGTATCACACGTATTATCAAAGAGCGTTTTTGTTTTTTTTAGATTGATAATAGTGTAGTGCCTGTGTATAGCATATGAGAATACGTGGTCAGCATCAATGCTTTGTACTTATATTTTTTTGACGGAATGAAATAAAAATTTATTTATTCAAAAAAAAAATTACTTATTAAGATAGGGAACACGCGCAACACACGTACAATAAACCTAGTTCTCTAAAAGGGCAAATGTAGCAAATTTCAGGTATAAATTTCGTTCCACCTTTCAAAAACTTCGAATTGGGGTTTTATTCAATTCGTTTATAGAATTCAAAACGTCTAAACAAAATGATAATCCTCTACCACCAAATTTATTTACCTAAATTGAACTGATAATATCTAACTATATATCGCAATCTTGATCTAAAATATCTATCAAGAAAAAGAGAATAAGTTAACTTGTTAGTCAAGCGGAAAGCTGTTCTATTAATTTTGATAGCAACGGAAGACCAAAACCAAAAAGGAAAGAACAAAAGAGAATTACGTATCGTTAAACATTGTTAGTTGTTAATAAGAGGACGTGTTCTGATACACTTTAGGTTAGAGAATTTATTATTCGTACTTATTCAGTAATTCGTTTATATATATTAAGTTTGAGCTTGTTTGCCGAGAAAATAATAATAACAATTAGATTTAATTTTGTGGTTCTAAAAATATGCGATCTATTTTTATGTTGGTTGTTAGACGATAGATGCTAAGTGAAAGAATAGAAACAATGAGATAATAGCTTTTAGATAATATAATGATTGAACCGAATGGCTGCAAATTGGAGCCTCGAGCTTGCATACACGGGGCCTCGAGGTCGAGTTGGGTGTCCGGCGGGGGCAGTCGATGAATGATTAATAGTTATGATAAATTCGGTGGCAGCTCTTTATGGCAAATAATGAACAATGAATGAAGAAAAATAAGTAGAACACAATAAATATAAATAATAAATATAAGTAGTGGAATCAAGAGAATTTGTAAGTTAGAAAGCAAAGAGAATATTCTTGTATACTCAATATGTGTCTCAGATGATCTACAAAATGACAATGGTCCCTTTTAAATATGAGGAAAAATCACAACATAGTACAAATACATTTATTACAAAGATGCATGTTTGGTAAAGCTATTTAATGCTACGGTACGGGCTTGAACTAGCCAAATAGACTAGTCAGGTTTAGTCACTAGCCTTGGGAGCTTCCAACTTTTTCACCATAACTATCGATCTATACTGCCCCGAGGTCGGATGTCGATGACCCCTCAGGTATTAATCTCGAGCCTATGGGAATGTGCTTATGAAGCATCGTAGTGATCGAAAATTGGACCCTCTGATTTTACCGTAAACAGGTAGTCCCCGCATTTCTTAGAGTGAAACGATAAGAAATGACTTTGATATCCATCTCTTCGAACTTCCCGCGATGATGTCAAACTTATGACATAAGCCTTTGTGATAACTGAGGCATCCTGTCGATTCACCTTTCTAGAATCATTCAATGTACCGCCAGTTATATTCTCCAAAGTGATAATATCGCCGCTGGTCCATTTCCCAATAGGGATTGATTGCGCATGTTGGTACGTCTTTCAAAGATATTGAACGCGACGTCAGTAACATTGGCACCCTTTCTAGAAATCGAAACTTCATTCAAATGTTCTTCAACAGCCTTTTACCCCTTTCTTCTCTTCATCCTCATCCATTATTATTTCCCATGTTTGAGGCTCGTGACCTTAAGGCTATATGGAAGTGTTCACATCAGTTATGCCATGGCCCTTTTCCAGAGCTTTTCCCTACTGAGAAAGATTGTACTGATTTGTTGTTGTTATTGTTGGCCCGTGTTAATGAGAGAGACATCTCAAATTATCTTCACATTAAAGGATATGTGGATCATGAATTTCTACTCATTTCCCCTAATTACCCGGTGCGGCACCTCGCTCCTTTCGCTTTCAGTGGAGTGAGATGGTGCCATCTAGTAACTATTGCATCCTGCATCAGTTCAACGTCTCAAGAAACAACTTCAGAATAGTTGTCATGGCGAGACCCATACTCGCCAGATTTTTCACCCATCTACTTTTTCATCTTATTCTGCTTCTTCTTCATCTTTTTCTTCTTCTTCCTCATCATTTTCTGCTTCTTCTTCAATCTTGAAGATAGCGTTTGAAAATCGAGATGAGGCCTCGAGGGAATGGTTCTCAAAGACACTACTCCCGAGAATGTACCCCTGAGAGCAGATTAGGCTTGTAGCTCTTATATAATTTTTTTTCTATTTTCTTTGGCTTCTCTGTTTATGTGTAAGGAACCTTTTGGGCTTTTGTAATCATGTGTAAGGAGCCTTCGTGGGCTTTTGTAATCATCATTTACTAATGAAAAAGTATTTCTTTAATTTTTTACCTAATTTATGCTAGATTTTCTTTTACTTGCATTTGTAAAGCATCTGAGTGCATGATTTTACCGATCGGTCCGAATACCGGGTCGGGGGTAGGTGTTTCCCCGGTCCTTGATTGGTTAATACGATATCCTGTGGAGCCCTTTGTCATTCCTCGGAATAAGCCCAAATTGAATGGATACAAGCTTAGTCTGCCGGGACCCCCAACTTCGAGTTGAATGAGAGTAGGGCTTCGAATTTTCAGAATGAAACTTGGCCTTGCAAACCCCTTCGATGGTCCTCCGGGTGGGGGGGGGACCTTCTCGGATGCCCGAGAATAAAGATAGCCCTTAGGCTTTTGAACGCAGTCCCTGAGTGAGAGTTCACTCTAGCTCGGGCAACTTGAAAACTTGTTTTGAACTTGGAGGGAAGATAGCCTTAAGGAGTTATAGATAGTTCCTGAATGAGGGCACCCCTGGACATGGATAGCCCTTAGATTAGAGTAATTGAGAGGGCGTTTAACTTGATCTGAAGGCAAGAAATAGCCCTAGGTATTTATTAGTAGTTTTCGAGGGCAAATTAGCTCGGGCTCAGGTAGCTCAAGGGCTAGAGGATCGGGTAGATGACTCGCATTTGCAATAGCAGAAATCCTCTAGGTAGGGTACCACCTCGAGGTCAGACCCGTATGAGTTGATTTTTAGAGCCTATCATCTTCTTGACGGAGGTCCTCGAGATCGGGTACCATATTGAGGCTTGTAATGATATTAATGGCTTCTTAGAGCCTTTCTTCTTCTTGATATAGGTCCTCGAGATCGGGTACAATCTCGAGGCTTGTAATGATATCAATGGCTTCTTGGAGTCTATCTTCTTTTTAGCAGGGTACTCTTGATCGGGTACCATCTCGAGGCTTCTAATGATATTAATGGCTTCATAAAGCCTTCCTTACTTTTCACAGTTGTCCTCGATATCGGGTACCATCTCAAGGCTTATAATGATATTAATTGCTCCTTATAGCCTATCTTCTTTTTGACAGAGTTCCTCGAGATCGGGCACCATCTCGAGGCTTGTTGATGTGGGGGTCTTTGATCCCCAAATCATCATACGACAGAGTTAATTTCCTAACGTGGTTATGAAACGACTAAGGAAATCCCGCTGGTACATTTTCCCAAAGTTTAAAATGTCTTAGTCAGTATTTTTAATTAGTCTTTGAGGTAGGCGGATAGTCACCGCTTTCACAATATATATTGTTGTCTCCCCTCTTTTGAGAATTCTGCTATTCTAAGTAGTTATCCTCCTTTATAGAGTTCTTCTTTCCTGCGTTAAGTCCTTCACCATTTCAACTTTGAAGCTCTTGCTCAAATTTTCGCTCCAATTCCCTAGTTTTACCACAGTTATGGCTACTACGCCAAGGTCCGCTCGGCAAGGAGAAGCGAGTTCCGCCTCTTGTTCCCTCCTGGTTGGTGGTGCGACATTGGTGCCAGGCGAGCCAACCTCGGGACATTTTGTTTTGATGGGGGACTTTCTGTCAGAGAAACCTCCCAATGTTTGGGGTCATTGGGATTATGCCTCGAAGTTTATTTCTCTGATAGGAGATGGGCACCTTGAGTCAGTGAGGAAAGATTGTGGATGGAGGAAAATGTAGTGTTGCAGTTACCTTCCCCGAAATAGAGTATCATGGATCATGTCGAGGGGTTTCTAAACATATACATGTACCCCTTTAAACTGGGCAACCTTGATAGGGTCGTGTTTGACTTCTGTCAAAGTACTAGGTTACCTTGGCACATGTTCATCTGTAATTTTGGAGGATAGTATTGATGATGAGGTTTTTTGCGGAAGAAACAGGGCTTGAATTCACTTGTATCCATCTCATCAAGTAGTAGCGGCCTTTTCACCATCAAGGTCTACTGACCCTATGATGCCGATCCACCATGCCTTTTATTGTTAATGATGAAGAATATGGGGATCGGGGATGGATGAGCCGATTCATCCGAGTACGGACTATTGATATTATCCCTGTGGTGTTTCTGTCATTTCCTAAGGAATGGAGTTTTACACGTAAGTGGTACACTTGTGCCTTCGTAGTTTTGCTTATGCCAGAGGTGGGGTCCGTAAATGTGCATTTCTTTCCCTTTCTGCAGCAATTCCATGGATGTCATGCGAGGTCCCTAACCTAAAGATTGGTCTTGGAAGTTGGCAACCCACTCGACTTATAGTGAGTGTAAATGGAGAGCTTTTTCTAAGGATATATGGGAGGCAAAACACCACGGTACATGCTATGGGATTTGCTCCCTTTTTGAAAGGTACTTTATTTTTACTCGTACTAACTTCGTCATCGTAGGCATTGGGGGAGTTCTTTGAGGCGAGAGCGTGCTCTCTAGGAGAGGTAGAAGGATCGTCAGCTTTAGGACCGAGGAATAATAATAATAATAATAATAATAATAATAGTAATAATAATAATAATAATAATAATAATAATAATAATAATAATAATAATAATAATAATAATAATAATAATAATAATAATAATAATAATAATAAGCGGAAAGGGCCTTCGCAGGGTGATAGTGATTATAGCAAGACAAGTCCAGCCCAGAGGCTCAGAGAGGGTGTACCAGCCAAGCCTCCAGCGCCCCAGATCTCTGGTTTTCCAAAAATGATCCCTCCTCCACTTCCGTCTTTTTTATAATCGAAGTTACTTTGAGGAACGAGGGTTCTCTGCCGCCGACTTCTTCTCCCGTCGAAGGAACTTTGAGAGATGTTCGACGCCAGGGGCTGTATATATTGGGTGATCGCATCCCAACTGAGGGAGGTTATGCCGGGGTTGATGGAGCGAGACTAGTTGATGTGCGCTAAACTTTCAAGGAGGCTCAGCGGCTCTACTCTGAGGTGAGTTTTGGCCGATCATATTGGTTTTATAGTTTTGTAATTTTTACTCCCTTATCGAGTTTCTCCTACATAGGCTTTTAACAAGATCAAGTATAAGATGCTCTGTCATGAGACCAGGTTGTGAGAAGCCGTGGATGGGGAGAAATCCCCCAGGCTTCTTTGCGATGAAAAGGAAGACGAGTTGGAACACTTGCAGTATTAGGCGAGTCGAAGTCTGAACAACGAAAGCTACATTGAGGAGCAGGTAATGTTTGTTTCGAGGGAGTGCGTGTTTCTTCTTCTATCTTCCGAGGCTAATGTTTTGTTTACTTCAGTTGTAGAAAAGACGAAGGACCTGGAACGCCTTAGGAGATAATTTGTTCAAGCCAGGTACGAGCGTGATGAGCAAAAGGCTTTGGTAGACACCTAGATAGCGGCTAAGAAAGATGCTTTGGCCAGGGCTTCTGCCTTCAAGTGCAACTTCGCAACGCTCATGAGAACAACTTGGTCCGAATGAGCATGATTTCAAGGCTCAAGTCTGAGCTTCTAAAGATAAAGGCAAAATTCGTGGATGCCTGGGATGAAGCCGAAACGATCCAAACTAAGGGTGATAAGAAGGTGGCTAGCTATTTGAAGGACGTCGCCGACACTCGTGTTGAGCTGAGGGGGGCTATCGACTAGGAGAGTAGGAACAAAGAGTATGTAAGGTGTAAATCTTGGAGGGAAACCCTCGAATAAATTCATGCCAGGGGCTTCGAGCTCTCGGAAGATATAAAGAAGGCGAAGGCGGCAGAATATAATGCTAAGTTCCTTCTGTCCGATGCTGAAGATAGCGAGAAAGAGGCTGTCAGACCATATTTCCTTAGGGGGACATATATTTAGGCCTTTCTCCTCTGATTTTGTGCATAGTGCTTTTAAAGAACATGGAGCTTTACATTTTCTTCACATATACATATATAAAAGGAAGTCGTGTGGTTTAATTTTTTATCTACTTCCCTTTGCTTTAGCCAGATGAACTGGTCTTCAAGTCAAAAGAACCCTTAGGTTTATAGTACGACCCTAGGGCTTGTTGGGTTTTCCCATAGGCTATTACGCATTTGGTCGGTACGACCTTTTAGTATAAGCCGACGTTTAAGCTCTTACGCTTTTGCTCTTAGTCATATTTAGTTAACTGTTTTGGGTTTAGTCTCTGAGCCGGGTTTCAAGTCATGCTCATTGACCCTTAAGTTTTTGAATTTAATGTTGCCCCTTAGGCTCTTACGCGTTTGGTCGGTACAACCTTTTATATGGGCTGGCGGTAGTGGCTCTTACGCATTGGGTCAGTATGACCTTTCATATGGGCTGGCGGCAGTGGCTCTTACTTATTGGGTCGGTATGACCCTTAATATGGGCTGGCAGTAGTGGCTCTTACGCATTGGGTCGGTATGAACTTTGATATGGACTGGCGGCACTGGCTCTTATTTATTAGGTCGGTATGACCTTTTATAGGCTTTATATTTCCCTCGCTAAGGACTTTTTAAAATTGTGTTTGCCTGACTCTTCAATGAATCGATTAAAACCTCAATTATGAGTTGTTATATAGCAACGATCGAGCACCCCGAGAGGTTTTACTCGGTGGCTGAATGTTTCGAAGCCTATAGTTTAGAGCTGACATGGTCAAAGCTCTTTTGCCAATGTCGAGGGTAGCCTGTTTAACCGCTTCTTTCCAAAGTAATTTAAGGCCTGTGATTTTATTGGGTTGGTCGGACTTCCCTGAGTTGCGTTTGTTTGGCTGGTACAACCTTGTGGCCGTAGTCATTGTGTTTGGCCAGAGTATTTCAGTCCTCGAGTGAAGTAGTTTTCGGTGTCTATATTGAGGGTATGCCTTATTAGGAGTCTTATAAGTTTGATATATAGACTTAACATTAGGATCATGATTATGCCTTTTGTAAGGTCTTACAAATTTTTAAATGCCTTACTTGAGGTCTTAATGTTTTGGTAGCTTGGTACAAGTATGGTTCATCCTTGCTTGAGGTCTTACAGTTTTGGTTACTTGGTACAAGTATAGTTTATGACTTATGAAGGTCTTACGAGGTCAAGGTTTCCCATACAGGGTCTTACGGCCCCGGGTTTTATTAAGTCGATGGATTGGAAATTGGCGACAGTCCCCCGAGACATTGAAAGTTTTCTTGGCTCTGGAGCAATTTTTGTGGACTTGGCATTGCCTCATTGTGGGCTTACGAGCTTGATACTTCCGACCCCGGGGTCATACGGTTTTGAGTTTTTGATGCCAGACCCCGAGTGTTCGGGACACTCTTGGCTTCTGGAGCCATTTTTATAGCCTTGATATTGCCTCATTGAGGGCTTACAAGTTCGAAGTTTCCGACTTGTGGGTCATATGTCTTCGAGTTTTGACATCAGTCCCGGAGTGTTTGGGACATTTTGGCTCTAGAGCCATTTTGGTAAACAAAACCGAGCTCCTTTGAAACACGAAATACTTTGATGGAGGGGAAAGTATTCTTTGATTACTTGGTACAAGTATGCGCATTTTTGCTGTCAAGGGCTCGGTTATTCTATACGGGCACGGTTCGTTTGATCGTTTGCCCTGGTACATTATTTTCCTATCGAGACCCTACTTAGTATGTCTTGGCTTCTCTGAGAAGGCAACATTCTAGGGAATTCCCCCAGTATTCGAGGTTGATTGAAGAGAAGCCTTGGGTACTTGTTGAGTCTTCTTTAGGTAGCATATGGATATTGCCTCATTAAAAACCTTGCCGGTAAAACCCTTCTTGGGATAAAAACCCAATTGAAGAAAAATAGTGAAAATCATGCTTTTGGAACCTAAGGCCTTCAAGCTGGAAAGCTCTTCAGCTTTTTCGATCGGATACCTGCACTCAGGTTAGTGTAAAACTTAACTAAAAGGGGAAATGATTGTACCTTGGTGATGAATGCAGTTCGGGCCTCGATATGATTCAGTTATTTGTTATAAGGACACGGTATGGTCCTTTGGGCTTAGTCGAGAATGTATCTCGTGATCTCTATTTCATTGTTTGTTTATCCTTTGTCTCCCTCGACGATGGAGGTATTGGCGCGGTGCCACATAGTACACCGCAAATATCTTTTTTTCTATATGTTGTTCCCCATAGATGGCTTTTATCCCGTCCTTTCTCAGAAATTTCATCATATGATGGAGGTTGGATGGAACTGCTCTCATGAAGTGTACCACAACCTTCCGAGTAATGCGTTGTACCTCATGTATCCTTCAATGACATGGAATTTTGCATTTTGGATAGTGACAACCACGTAGACCAGGAGAGTCATTTTCCATTTCATTATTTTGCTCGCCATGTTGAACCCGTTAAGGACGTGAAAGGCGGGCACGATCTGGTCAAGTAGTCCGAGCTGCTCCACCACCCTCGACCGGGTAATATTGGTCGAGCTACTTGGATCCACAAGTACATATTTAATTTGAAATGTATTTACAAGAAAAGAGTTTACCAGTGCGTCATTGTGAGGCTGAGACAAGGTCTCGAATCCTGATCGCTGAATGTAAGAGCATCCTTGGGTACGTGTCTCGAATTTTCTTTTCCCTAGTGATGGATATTTTTGTCCTTCTGACCATGGGTTCTTGTGGAGCATCGATGCCTCCCAAGATCATGTGGATGACGTTTTGTGGCTCATTTGTTCCATTGTTCTTGGTTGCCTCTCTTTCCCGGAACTGATTTTTGGCTCGATCGCAAAGGAATATTTGGAGGTGACCTTTGCTGAGCAGTCAGGCTACTTCTCCAGGAGTTGTCGGCAATTGTCGGTCTTGTGACAGTGTGTGTTATGAAATTCACACGTTAAGTTATGGGTCCTTTATGAAGTTCTAATTGCACAGGCCTTGGCCACCTGGCGTCCCTGATTTTACTGACGGCAAATACAGTGTCCAAAATGTCGACGTTGAAGTTGTATTCCGACAAACGGGGTGCCTTTGTCAGCCCTATGTTCCTGTCGAATCCCATTATACTAAAAAGTCTCCAATGATTCTGACCTCGATCCATCCTTCAGTCATCGCGGTCTATGTTGCGCCTCAGGACATTCCTTCTATCCTCAGTGTATGGTTGGTATCTTTCTTTGTTGGGTTTTGGTTCCTTTGCAGGAAGCCTGCTAGGATATACCGAGCCCGATGGGGCTCCTAGTTGGTTATCCTTGACCCTGGTATTCAATTGATATCAGTTGTGAACATCCGACCAAGTCACGGCGTGGTACTCAACCAAGTTCTGATTCATCTTCTTGGAAGCCACCGAGCTTCGTTCGTGCCACCGAGCAAGAACAACAAAAGCAACAGAAGACCCTGGAGTAGTATATTTTGTAGTTTGCGGTGGAATAGATTCAAGCGTCCAGATCGAGACTTGTAGCTTGATTCTTTACTCATTCCATACTGGGAAGAATTGCAGGAAATTGTTCAACACTTCTTCCTATTTCTTTCTCAATGATATCCGACAATCAAGACAATTCCTGTGAAACTCTTTCATTTCATAGAAGTGAATTCTTATTCTTACGAAGAAAATAGCATTTCCTATTGATTTGTCCCCTGGACTGGGATAAAAAAAGAATCCTAAGCAATAAAGATCTTCCTATTGATACTAGCACTAGTGGGACTGTTACGTTTGTTCAAACCTTAAGTGAAGGCATGCACTGCCCAGTCGTCGGATAGGGTGGTAATTCCATTCATTCCATTTGAAAGCGAGATATGAACTCTCGCAACATCTCGTTCTCCCTTTGCCTGATTTTGAAGACGTCCGATTTCTTTGTAGCAACCTTTATGGCACCAGTATGTACCTTTATGAAGGAATTTGCCAGCATGGAAAATGAATCCATCGAGTTTGGGGCCAGGATGTGATACCATATCATTGCCCCTTTCGAAAGCCTCTCTCCAAACGTTTTTAGTAGGATAGACTTGATCTCGTCGTTCTTTAGGTCGTTGCCCATCATTGCATATGTGTAAGTATTGGCGTGCTCGTTGCGGTCTGAGGTTCCATTGTAATTTTGAAGGTCGGGCATTCTTAACTTCTTTGGAATGGGTTTTGGAGACGCTTCCTGTGGGAAAAGCTTATGTACGAACTTCTTCGAATCCACACCCTTTAAGATCAGCGGTGCTCCTTGAATTTGATCGATCCTAAAATTATTGGTCTCCACCTTCTTGTCTTTGGTTTCTATCTTCTTCTCGCCTAACTCGATCCTCTTTGTGAGGTCCTCGAGCATCTTAATGATAGCGGGGTCGGCTGCCGACCCGTTATTGCTTGATCTTTCTGGTGCCTGCTCGGCTCAGGCAGCCGTTTCCGATGCTATCGTACTGAGATCTTTCTGGTGGCTTTATAGTTGATTGATTGCTAGTTGTTGTGCCTGTAACGTTTCAAAAATAACATGAAGTTTAACCCATTCTTCTTCCTGAGCTGGGATTTTTTGAGCTTCTTGTTGATCGTCTTGGTGTATGCTT
This sequence comes from Nicotiana benthamiana, assembly GCA_034376525.1. Classification (NCBI taxonomy): domain Eukaryota; kingdom Viridiplantae; phylum Streptophyta; class Magnoliopsida; order Solanales; family Solanaceae; genus Nicotiana; species Nicotiana benthamiana. Next base: position 55,110,562 of record CM067328.1, on the reverse strand, counting down.
CTGTTGGTGTGGGAGCTTATTTCGACGTGTTAAGCATTGTACGAGATCACGTCCAAGGGAATCGGTTCTGGTGCATCCTCAGGGTTTTGTGGTGGTACACTAACACCTGGAGAAGCCACACCATTTTCTACATGGTCCTCAAGATTGTTGTTTTCATGCGCGTTTACTGAGTTAGACATTTTGACCTGAAAGCAAAGGTTCTTGGACAAGAAAAAAAGTGAAAGGTAACTTGTGTTATGTAGTAAACCAGCAAGAAAATAATCAATATTCTTTTTAGCCCCACGGTGGACGCCAAATAGTATAATGATCGAACCGAATGGCTGGAAACCGGAGCCTCGAGCTTGCGTACACGGGGCCTCAAGGTTAAGTTGGGTTCCCAGCCGGGGGCAGTCGATAACAGTTATGATAAATTCAACGGCGGGTCTTTATGGCTAATAATGAACAATAAATGAAGAACAATAAGTAGAACACAATAAATGTAAGTAGTGGAATCAAGAGAATTTGTTAATGTGACGACCCAAAGGGTCATCACTTGTTTTATTAGTCATTTTGAGCTTTAGAGGCCTTAAAAACCTCACTATAGTTGCCTTGATTTACGTGCACAGCTCGGGCGCGAAGTCGAAAAATTTTTATGTTGATATATATGAATTGTGTGGAAAATTTGAAGAATTTTGATATTTATATTGATAAAGTTGACATTGGTCAACATTTTTGGTAAACAGACCCGGACCTATGATTTGACGGTCTCGGAAGGTGCGTATAAAAATATGGAACTTGAGAGTATGCCCGGAATCGAATTCCGAGGTCCTAGGCCTGAGAAAAGAATTTTTCCGTGAAATTTGTTTTCTAAAAATGCTTAAGGAAATGAAAATAAAATTGGATAAGAAAGTAATGGTATCGGGCTCGTATTTTGGTTCCGACGCTTGTTACAGGTCATATATGCTGTTTAAGCACTTCCTGTAAAGTTTGGTTGAAAATGGACGTCGTTTGACGTGTTTCGGCCTTAATTTGGAAATTTTGAAAGTTTATGAAAAATTGAAAGATTTCTTGGGATTTAAGGCTCAATTCTTGGACTTTGATGTTATTTTGGCGATTTGATCCCTCGAGCAAGTTTGTATGAGGTTATTGAGTTAGTGGGCATATTTGGTTTGGAGCCCTGAGGGCTCGGGAGTGTTTTGGAGGTGGTTCGGGGTGTTTTTGGACTTGGGAAATATAGCAGATTTGGTGATACCCCCAATTTTCCTCTATGCGTTCGCGTGACCACATCGCGAACACGATGCCCAGAAAAGTCCAACCCTATGCGAACGCGACACTGCGTCACGAACGTGATGACCAATTTTTCTACCCAGCAATTTAAGTCCCAAAACATTACAGAAACGAGAGTTTCATCCCATTTATCATTACCCTTCTTCTTCAACAACTTTTTGGGTGATTTTGGAGCATTTTTTCGTCAAACTTCTTGGGTAAGTATTGTTTAACTCACTTTCTTCATTATCATCAACATCAACCAAAATTTTAGGCCTAAACATGTGAAATTAGGTAGAAAATTAGAGAATTGGGTTTAGTTAGAGTTTTCAAATAATTTGTGATTTAGACCTCGTTTTGGGGTCGAACTTAAGAACAAATTGTATATTTGAACTCGTGGATGAATGTGTTGTCGGAAATTGGTTTGATCCTCGTGTTTTGAATATGTGGACCTGGGGTCGATTTTTACTATTCCGGGAAGAATGTTGCAAAATATAAATTTAGCCATTTGGATTAAATCGTCGAGTAGAATTATCGATGATATTAAATCAATTATGTATAGATACAATTGAATTGGAGCCAAATTCAAAAGGAAAAGGCATTTCTTATGGATTGAGTTTGTCGTAAACCTTCAAGGTAAGTGTTTGATCTATCCTAGCTTGAGGGAATAGGAGTTGAGTCTATTTGCTAATTGTTTTGTGTGGAGTCCGATGCATTGGCATGGTAACGAGTATCTATGCGGTTGGGGTCGAGCATGACCGTGAGCCTTAGATTGATTAAACTTTTAAAAAGCTTATGTGATTATATGAAAAGAAAGATTATTGGTTTTATATCGGTAATATATATATTTTGTTGAATTATTATTATTGGTTTCATACCGGTAACATATATATTTTGTTGATTTATTATTAGTGGTTTCATATCGGTAACATATATATTTTGTTGATTTATTATTATTGGTTTTCTGCCGGTAATATATTGCATTGATTATTGTTATTGGTCATAGTCGCCAATGACATATTGTGAACTGAGTTGATATTGAAATGGGAGCGGGTGGTACGCCTACCACAAGATATTAACTTAAATGGGAGTGGGAGGTACGCCTAACACAAGATATTAATTGAAATGAGAGCAGGTGGTACGCCGACAACAAGATATTAAATGAAATGGGAGCGGGTGGTGCGCCTATCACAAGATATTAATGATATGGGAGAGGGTGGTACGCCTACCACAAAATATTACTGAAATGGGAGCGGGTGGTACGCCTTCCACAAGATATGAAATGAAATGGGATCGGGTTGCACGCCTGCAATAGGATGATTTGAACTAGAAAGTGAATTAAATTCCTTTATTCCATTTCTGCCATTATATTTTTTTGTTACCCCAGAGCATGCATTACCTTCCCAAATATTAAATATTGTTTCCTGTGATTTTGTTGTATATGTGCATATTTTGAACTATATAGGTTTATGTGAGTGTCTGGTCCTAGACTTGTCACTACTTCGCCGGAATAGGCCGGATACTTACCAGCACATAGGGTCGGTTGTGCTAATTCTACACTCTGCGCTCTTTTTGTGCAGATACAGGTTTTGGACAGCAGCAACAGCAGTAGTGCGGGTGTTAGATTTTGATCATTAAGACACCGAGGTAGCCTTGCAGGCGTCCGCATTACCCGTCGTCTCCTTTATCCTTATTTTCAGTCTGTTATCTCATATATTCGAGACAAACAATATTCTATTTCTTTTAGACGGTTATGTGTATTATTCTTAGAAGTTCGTGAGTATTGTGACACCAGTTCTTGGGTAGTGTTTTATGTTGGAATTTCAGTATCGCATCTAATAAAAAAATTTGTTATGTCTTCCGCTAAATTTATTTATTCCACTTAAATTTTAATCTTGTTGATAATAGGTTTGAATAATTATTGTAAAAAATGGAAACATAAGTTCGAGTTGGCCTGCCTAGCTCCTATTAGTAGGCGCCATCACGACCCCCGATGGTGGGAAATTCGGGTCGTGACAAGTTGGTATCAGAGCACTAGTTTGCATAGGTATCACAACTCACGAATAACCTTAGTAGAGTCTGAGAGATCGGTGCGAAGACGTCTGTATTTATCCCCTAGAGGCTTCGAATTTAGGAAAAACTTCACCTTCATTATTTCCTGCTATGCGAGTTTGTTCTTCAAGTGCTAATTGAATTTCTACTCTGTTCTTCTACAGATGGCAAGAACACATGCTTCCTCATCTAATGATCAGCAGCCTAAGGCCCAGCAGCAGATCCAACTAGGGGCATAGGCCGATGTCGAGGCCGTCCTAGAGGCCGAGGTAGAGGCAAAGCTCAGCCCCGAGTAGTATCACCAGTGGTGGAGCCTCATATTCATGCTGAGGAGGTTCCTGCCCCAGCTGATACAGTGGGACCAGGCTAGGTCTCAGAGGGGTTTATTTCCACTCCGGTCCTTCAGGATGCTTTGGTCCAATTGGTTGGTTTTATGGAGGTCATTTTTAGAGTTGGTTTGCTTCCAGCAGCACCAGCCACATCTTAGGCTGGAGGAGGGACCCCTACTCCTGCTACACACACTCCAGAACTAGTAGCTCTACAGGTTCAAGTTCCAGTGGTTAAGCCAGCTGTGGCAGTTCAGCCAGGCATAGTGATTCAGTCTAGTGAGGGTGCAGCTATGTCCGCCGATGCTTTATGGAGCTTGGATAGATTCACCAAACTGTTTACCACTACATTAAGCGGTACTTCTTCAGAGGATCCCCAGGACTTCTTATATAGCTGCCATGAGGTTCTCCGGACTATGGGTATTGTGGAGACCAATGTTGTTGACTTTGCCACTTTTCGTCTATCTGGATCGGCCAAGACTTGGTGGAGAGACTATTGTTTATCCAAACCAGCATGGTCGCCATCTTTGACTTGGGACCAGTTTGCATGATTCTTTTTAGAGAAGTTTCTTCCAGTGACTAAGAGGGAGGCTCTTCACAGGCAGTTTGAGCGCCTTCAGCAGGGCTCCATGTCAGTTACACAGTATGAGACCCGATTTATTGACCTAGCTCGGCACCATTGTCATACTCTCTACCGATAGAGAGAGAGAGGGTAAGAATGTTCATTAATGGTTTGATCCAACCAATTCGTCTCCAGATGGCTATGGGGGCCGGGAGTGAGATTACCTTTTAGGAGGCGGCCAATGCAACCCGCCGAATCGAGATGGCTCTGTCTCAGGGAGGAGTTCATGGGTCGGATAAGAGGCCCTGTAACTCAGGCAGATTTAGTGGTACTTCGTCTGGAGGCAGGGGTTCTTATGGGAGAGGCCATCATCCTAGACCTTTTCACTCATCCCTTCAGGTTTCTCACGGTACTTCAGGTGGTCGTGGTTCTCAGCCGCATTATTCTGATCAGCAGTTGTACAGTGCAGCATCAGCATCTATTAGTGCACCGGCACTTCTGAGTGTCTAGGGCCGTCATCCCCAGCAGCCTAGGGCATGTTTCACGTCTGGACACGAGGCACATTGCCAGGTATTGCCCTCGAGCTTCGAGTAGTTCTCAGCACCAGAATTCTCATGCTATGATTCAGGCACCAGAAGTTCCACATCCTGCCCATCCAGCTAGAGGAGATGGCCGGGGTACTAGAGGTGGATGTGGAGGTCGTAGAGGCGAAGCTCAGACCGACAGAGGCAGAGGTCAGCCATCAGCTGATCGTCCAAGAGATATTGTTCAGGGTAGTGGGTCCCAGCCCCGATGCTATGCACTTCAGGCCAGACTAGAGGTTGAATCCTCGTATGCAGTTATAAAAGGTACTATTCTAGTTTTTGATAGAGAAGCTTTAGTGCTATTTGACCCTGGATCTACATATTCGTATGTGTCTTCCTATTTTGCACCGTACGTGGTTCAGCCTAGTGATCCATTGGGTTTTCTCGTCTATGTGTCTACACTAGTGGGTGACTCCATTGTGGTTGATCGAGTTCATCGGTCTTGTGCTGTGGCCGGGGTACTAGAGGTGGATGTGGAGGTCGTAGAGGCGAAGCTCAGACCGACAGAGGCAGAGGTCAGCCATCAGCTGATCGTCCAAGAGATATTGCTCAGGGTAGTGGGTCCCAGCCCCGATGCTATGCACTTCAGGCCAGACTAGAGGTTGAATCCTCGTATGCAGTTATAAAAGGTACTATTCTAGTTTGTGATAGAGAAGCTTTAGTGCTATTTGACCCTGGATCTACATATCCATATGTGTCTTCCTATTTTGCACCGTACGTGGTTCAGCCTAGTGATCCATTGGGTTTTCCCGTCTATGTGTCTACACTAGTGGGTGACTCCATTGTGGTTGATCGAGTTCATCGGTCTTGTGCTGTGGCGATTGGGGGTCTTGAGACCCGGGTTGATTTATTGATTCTAAATATGGTTGAATTTGATGTCATATTGGGAATGGACTAGCTATCTCCATATCATGCTATCTTGGATTGTCATGTCAAGACCGTAACTTTAGCTCTGCCGAATTTGCCTCGTATTGAATGGAAGGGAATTTCTAGTCATATTAGCCGCAATGTTATTTCATATGTTAAGGCTTGGCATATGGTTGAAAAAGGGTGTTTGACTTATCTAGCCTATGTTCGCGATTCCAACACCGAGGCTCTTTCTATTGATTCAGTGCCTGTGGTTTGCGAGTTTCCTGAGGTATTCCCTTCAGACCTGCCGGGTATGCCACCCGACAGGGATATTGATTTTTGCATTGATCTAGCCCCGGGCACTCAGCTCATTTCTATTCCTCCATATCGTTTGGCGCCACCGGAATTAAAAGAATTGAAGGAACAGTTGCAGGATTTACTTGAAAAGGGTTTCATCAGACCCAGTGTTTCCCCGTGGGGTGCGCCGGTATTATTTGTCAAGAAGAGAGATGGTTTGATGTGAATGTGCATTGATTACCAGCAATTGAACAAAGTTACAATCAAGAACAAGTATCCACTACTACGGATTGATGACTTATTTGACCAACTTCAGGGTGTTAAGGTATTTTCCAAGGTAGAATTGAGATCTGGCTACCATCAGTTGAAGATCAGGGCATTAGATGTTCCTAAGACAACATTCCGTACTCGGTACGGGCATTATGAATTCCCGGTCATGTCTTTTATGTTGACAAATGCCCCAATGGCTTTTATGGAATTGATGAATAGAGTGTTCAGCTTTATTTAGACTTGTTCGTGATCGTCTTCATTGATGATATATTGATATACTCCCGCAGTCAGGAGGAGCATGCGCAGCATCTCAGAGTGGCTCTTCAGACTTTGAAGAATAGTCAACTGTATGCGAAATTTTCAAAATGTGAATTTTGGCTAAGTTCAGTTGCATTCCTGGGTCATGTTGTGACGACAGAATGTATTAAGGTTGATCCAAGAAAGATCGAGGCATTCAAGAACTGGCCTAGACCAGCATCAGCCACAGAGATTCGAAGTCAGCCAGTATGGGTAGTCTTGCTTATATTCCGGTCAGTCAGAGGCCACTTGCTATGGATGTTCAAGCCTTAGCCAATCATTTTGTGAGATTGGATATTTTTGAGCCTATTCGAGTGCTAGCTTGCACGGTCTCTCGCTCTTCTTTATTTGAGTGTATTTGTGACCAACAGTTTGATGATCGCCACTTATGTGTTCTTAAAGACACAGTTCAGCGAGGAGGTGCCAAGCAGGTCACCTTAGATGCTGATAGAGTTCTGAGATTGCAAGGGCGAATCTGCGTGCCCGATGTTGATGGGTTCGAGAATTGATTCTCGAAGAAGCTCACAGTTCCCGGTATTCTACTCATCCAGGCGCAGTAAAGATGTATCAGGATTTGCGACAACATTATTGGTGGCGTAGAATGAAAAAGGATATTGTGGCGTATGTGGAGTGGTGTTTGAATTGTCAACAGGTAAAATATGAGCATCAGAGGATTGGTGGTTTATTTTAGAAAATTGAACTTCCCGAGTGGAAGTGGGAGCGGATCACTATGGACGTCGTTACTGGCCTTCCGATAACTCGGAAGAAGTTTGATGCGATTTGGGTTATTGTTGATAGGCTGACCAAGTCAGCACATTTTGTTCCTATGGCCACCACTTACTCATCCGAGAGGTTAGTGGGAATTTATTTCAGGGAGATTGTTCGCCTTCATGGGGTGCTTGTATCTATTATATCAGATCGAGGTCCACAAATTATCTCACATTTCTGGAAGGCATTTCAGAAAGAGTTGGGCACCCAGGTTCAGCTGAGTACAACATTTCATCCCCAGACGGACGATTAGTCACAGAGGACTATTCAGATATTGGAGGATAGTCTCCTTTGGCAGAGTTTGCATATAATAACAGCTATCAATTGAGCATAAAGATGGCTCCTTATGAAGCTTTGTATGGTAGAAGGTGTCGTTCTCCGGTTGGATGGTTTGAACCGGGAGAGGTCGGTTGTTGGGTACGGATATTGTTCAGGAGGCCTTAGATAAGGTCAAGATTATTCAGGATAGGCTTCGTACAAATCAGTCTAGGTAGAAGAGTTATGCAGACCGCAAGGTTAGAGATTTAGCTTTCGTGATTTACGAGGGGGTATTGCTCCGTGTATCGCCTATGAAGGGCGTAATGAGATTTGGTAAGAAGGTCAAGCTTAGCCAAGGTTTATTGGCCCATTCGATATCCTTGATCGTGTGGGAAGGGTGGCTTATAAGCTTGCTTTGCCACCTAATTTATTAGCTGTGCATCTAGTGCTTCATGTATCCATGCTCCGGAAATATCACGGCGATCCATCGCACGTATTAGATTTCAGCATTGTCCAATTGGACAAGGATCTGTCTTATGAGGAGGAGCCGGTGGCTATATTAGACCGGCAGGTTTGATAGTTGAGGTCGAAGAGTTATCCTTTGGTGCGTGTTCAGTGGAGAGGTCAGCCTCCTGAGGCATTAACCTGGGAGTCTGAGTCCGACATGTGGAGTCGTTATCCTCATCTATTCCTTGACTCGGGTACTTCTTTCTTTTGTCCGTTCGAGGACGAACGGTTGTATCAGAGGTGGTGAATGTGGCGACCCAAGGGTCATTACTTGTTTTATTAGTCATTTCGAGCTTTGGAGGCCATAAAAACCTCACTATTAGATACCACGATTTGCGTGCGAAGTCCGAACGCGAAGTCGAAATTTTTTTATGTTGATGTATATGAATAGTGTGGAAAATTTGAAGAATTTTGATATTAATATTGATAAAGTTGACTTTGGTAAACATTTTTGGTAAACGAACCCAAACCCGTGATTGGACGGTCTCGAAAGATCTGTAGAAAAATATGGGACTTGGGCGTATGCCCGGAATCGAATTCCGAGGTCTCAGGCCCGAGAAAAGAATTTTTCCGTGAAATTTGTTTTCTAAAAATGCTTAAGGAAATGAAAATAAAATTAGATCAGAAAGTAACGGTATCGGGCACGTATTTTGGTTTTGACGCCCGTTACTGGTCATATATGTTGTTTAAGCGCTTCCTGCAAAGTTTGGTTTACAACGAGCATCGTTTGACGTATTTCGGCCTTAAATTGGAAATTTGAAAGTTGATGAAAAGTTGAAAGATTTCTTGGGATTTAAGGCTCAATTCTTGGATTTTGATGTTATTTTGGCGATTTGATCGCTCGAGCAACTTCGTATGATGTTATTGAGTTAGTGTGAATATTTGATTTGGAGCCCTGAGGGCTCTAGAGTGTTTTGGAGGTGGTTCGGAGTGTTTTTGGACTTGGGAAATTTGCCAGATTTGCTGAAATTTTTGCACAGGCTTTTCCTTCTTCATGAACGCGTCCATGCCTCGCGTTCGCGATGCCTAGCCTGCCCTCCCTTCTTCGCGTTCGCAGACTCCCTTCGCGTTCGTGATGCCGAGTGACCCCCTCTCTTCGCGGACGCGGATGCCCTTCGTAAATAAGACGCCCAAGACCCCTGCCCCTTTCCCTGCGCGTTCGCGTAGGCCATTTGGTGATACCCCAAATTTTCCTCTATGCGTTCGTGTGACCACATTGCGAACGCGATGCCCATAAAAGTCCAACCCTACGCGAACGCGACACTGTGTTGCGAACGCGGTGACCTATTTTTCTACCCAGCGATTTATGGCCCAAAACAGAACAAAAATGGGATTTTCATCCCATTTCTCAACACCCTTCTTCTTCAACAGCTTTTTGGGTGATTTTGGAGCATTTCTTCATCAAACTTCTTGGGTAAGTATTGTTTAACTCACTTTCTTCATTTATCATAAACATCAATCAAAATTTTAGGCCTAAACATGTGAAATTAGGTAGAAAATTAGAGAATTAGGTTTAGTTAGGGTTTTCAAATAATTTGTGATTTAGACCTCGTTTTGGGGTCGAACTTAAGAACAAATTTTATATTTGAACTCGTGGATGAATGGGTTGTCGGAAATTGGTTCGAACCTCGTATTTTGAATACGTGGACCCGGGGTCGATTTTTACTATTCCGGCCAGAATGTTGCAAAATATTAATTTAGCCATTTGGATGAATTGTTGAGTAGAATTATCGATGTTATTAAATCAATTATGTATAGATACAATTGAATTGGAGCCAAATTCAAAAGGAAATGGCATTGCTTAAGGATTGAGTTTGCCGTAAACCTTCGAGGTAAGTGTTTGATCTATCCTAGCTTGAGGGAATAAGACTTGAGTCAAGTTGCTAATTGTTATGTGTGGAGTCCGACGCATAGGCATGGTAACGAGTATCTATGCGGTTGGGGTCGAGCACGACCGTGAGCCTTAGATTGATTAAACTTTTAAAAACTTATGTGATTATATGAAAAGAAAGATTATTGGTTTTATATCGGTAATATATATATATTTTGTTGATTTATTATTATTGGTTTCATACCGGTAACATATATATTTTGTTGATTTATTATTATTCATACCGGTATCATATATATATATATATATATATATATATATATATCTTTGATTTATTATTATTGGTTTCATACCGGTAACATATATATTTTGTTGATTTATTATTATTGGTTTTCTGCCGGTAATATATTGCATTGATTATTTTTATTGGTCATAGTCGCCAGTGACATATTGTGAACTCAGTTGATATTGAAATGGGGCCGGTGGTACGCCTACCACAAGATATTAATTGAAATGGGAGTGGGCGGTACGCCTACCACAAGATATTAATTGAAATGGTAGCGGGTGGTACGCCTACCACAAGATATTAAATGAAATGGGAGTGGGTGGTACTTCTACCACAAGATATTAATAAAATAGGAGCAGGTGGTACGCCTACCACAAATATTATTGATATGGGAGCGGGTGGTATACCTACCACAAGATATGAAATGAAATGGGATCGGGTTGCATGCCCACAACAGGATGATTTGAACTTGAAAGTGAATTAAATTCCTTTATTCCATTCCTGCCATTATATTTTGTTGTTACCCCTGAGCATGCATTCCCTTCCCAAATATTAAATGTTGTTTCCTGTGATTTTGTTGTATATGTGCATATTTTGAACCGTATAGGTCTATGTGAGTGTCTGGCCATAGCCTTGTCACTAATTCACTGGAATAGGCCGGGCACTTACCAGTACATGGGGTCGGTTGTGCTGATTCTACACTCTGTGCTCTTTTTGCGTAGATAGAGGTTTTGGACAGCAGCAGAAGCGGTAGTGCGGGTGTTAGCTTATGATCATCGAGACACTGAGGTAGACTTGCAGGCGTCCGCAGGACCCGACGTCTCCTCTATCTTTATTTTCAATCTGTTATCTCATATATTCGAGACAAACAGTATTCTATTTCTTTCAGACGGTTATGTGTATTATTCTTAGAAGTTCGTGAGTATTGTGACATCAGTTCTTGGGTAGTGTTTTATGTTGGAATTTCAGTATCGCATTTATTAAAAAAATTGTTAGGTCTTCCGCTAAATTTATTTATTCAGCTTAATTTAATATTATTGATAATAGGTTTGAATATGTATTGTTAAAAATGGAAACATAAGTTCGAGTTGGCTGCCTAGATCCTATTAGTAGGCGCCATCACGACCACCGATGGTAAAAAATTCGGGTCGTGACAGTTAAGTTAGAAAGCAGAGAGAATCTTCTTGTATACTCAATTTGTTTCTCAGATGATCTATAAAATGATAAGGATCCTATTTATATATAAGGGGGAATCGCAACATAGTACAAATGCATTTATTACAAACAAGGGCGAACGCACCTTGGTGTAAGAGGTCATCCGACATCTCTTCATCGAAAAAATTCACTAAACATTTCTAAATTATTAATATGTACAAAAAATATCTTATTAAATAGAAAATATGACACAACTTTACATATACATCTTGCTAGCTCTGCTGGTCAAGTGTCCTCTTTTTTAGGAGAGGTCCTGGGTTCAAACTAGTGCACCTTAATGCTGAGTAAGATTTTCAGCTAAAAAACTTGTTTTTCCATGGTAAGTGTTCCTCCAAGTATGCTCCATGGTAAGTTTTATTACTATTTTTTTCTTTCAATATTTTCTTGGGGGAAGATAAAGTTGGTCCGAACCAAAATTGTAAAGTCAAATAATGAAAGAATTTTTAAGTGATTGCTTAGTGTTATATATAGAAAATGTAGTATTTACTATTATCTCTAGCAAAAATATTTTGAATACATTTCAAAAAATAAAAAATTGTCGAGGAGGGTAGTAGTATTATACTTGAATTCTTTTTTTAATAAGATTCGAATTTGTATTATTTATATGTGTGTCGTGACAGTAATTTATCTATTAGTTCACTTCTTTAAATGCGACACCACTTACGAAGAACTCTGCGTCCGCCCCTGATTACAAAGACACATGGTTGGTACATCTATTTAATGCTACGGTGTGGGCTTGAACTAACCGATCGTCCACATGGAGAAAAAGATGAAACCTGTTATAAATATAATTTTTTTATGATGAATGTTCATATTTGAGAGATTCTTAGGTTTATTACTTGGTGGCTAAATCACCATCTTCCTATAAATAGAGGGTTCAATTCCATTATAATCCATCTCATATCAATAAGAATACTCTTCTATCTACTTTTCTATGCAATACTCTTCTTCTTCTTTTTCTTCTTTTATTGTTTCATAACACGTTATCAGCACGAGACTCTAACCAATTGAGTAGAAGCATTGCAATTGAGCATAATGATTGTCAATTGTTCCATATACTTTCTTCATGATTAAATTTCAGATTTAAGATAAGCATTTTACTTTTATTTTCTCATTCAAATTCTTGAAATTCTATAATTTGATTTATATGCAAGAAAAGACAATAAAATTTGATTATAACTCTAATGGAATTTGTAAGAAATTACATCTACGTGAAGTGTTAAAATTATATACCTTGCCATGATCAAATTCATGTATGATTGTGAGCAAAGAATTGAAAACCCGTCCTATTGAATTTGCTCCATTCTCATTCCCTTAAGAGAATATGATAGCAGTATGTGATAAGTCTGAAAGAAGATAAAATTATTACCATGAAGGTATAAATGGATGGGACATGGCAATAGACGAAATTATAATCGTCATCATTGTGATAATGGGAATAATAAGGATTCTCAAAATAATCTTTCACTTTGTGAAAGTAATATTTGTCATTGATTTGATATGAGATTTTATAAAGCAAATATAGATGATTATGGTCTATTTATGTTGTGAATGTGACAACATCTGATTTATGAATACATAATTCTTCAAAGAATATGAACGCGCTAGTGGTAGCGAATATATCACACTCACGTCTAGAAGGAGGTTTGGCATACAATAAGAAATAATTTTATTATTATTGCATGAATGATCATTGATCATGTACCCATTGTGATTAGCCAAAATATTATGGCAGTGCGATTATTACATGGCAAAAATAATAGAAGCAACGTATCTTGCCTATAATGATATTGACCATGACCATAATGGTATAACTTTCTCTTTAAAAGAGATATTCACCACATGGATGTTGATGGATCTGTGGTAGTACAAAATTAATTGAGAGTTCTGAAAGAGCCAATTATTACTATTTGTGAGGAATACAATTGATTATCATATCAATTTATTGTGTTGTCGTAAGTCTCAACGAAACTTATTCAGTTTCTAAAGTATTTGCGAAAGCGGTTGGTTATATTGAGACTATAAATAAAGGAAGATTTAATATCTTCTATTACTACAACTTGTAAAGGTATAATATTTATGTGAAAAGTTACCTGTTTTATTCTCCAGTTCTACTACATTAATAAAAGAATACCGCAATAAAGTAGAACTTTATTGATATAAAACTCATATCATAACAAACTTGGAGTTTATTTATATCCAGTTGGCATAGCTAGTTTAGTCATATCAATTTAAGTATGATATGCAAAAAATAAAAGAAAATTCACATGGGTAAATATTAAAGAACTAGAAAGTTCTTTATGAAATTACTAATGTTGCTTGTTCTCATTAATTAATTGACCAACTAAAATTTGGATTGAATCCTATGAATGCTGAAAATATCAAAAGTGAATATTTCCATTCAGTTGCCACGTATACCACATAAGAGGCATCTATGAGATGGTTGCATGTGCAATTATTATTAACCCGCAACATGGTATTTTGCGAGGTAACTTGCTCAATAATTTAATTTCGAACATAGTTTTCAGATTTTCTATTTAAGAAGTTCATCTTGATAAGTTGGTTTATATCATAGCTGGTTTAGCAAAATAATTTATTGAGTGCCTACACTTAATAGCTAAACTAATGCTTATGAGAATAAAGTTATGTATCAGTTGGATATACTTTATATATGAGAGTATATTATATTCTCCTCTCACAAGTGGTTCAGCGTCAGGAACCAAATAATTCCATCTTGTTATTTTTGATGTGCGGCATATATATTAATTAACACCATTACACATAAAGATGGGTTTCCATAATTGAGGAAACAAGTTAGTTTTTCTAACATGAAGGAAAGACACGATAAACAGTTGAGAAAAAGTTTCGTGGAATAAATAATCATTTGTACATTTAGATCCTCGAATAAGATAATATGAATTTGAAGTTCATAAAATGATAAATCATTTGCAATATATTGCAAAGCATTCCAGACACATTTGCTAACCCAAAGAAGTAATTATATTCTCATTGGAATTGCATATATTAAGTCCTAGAAGGACAAAGCCTATGGTACGCTCAAAGCATATAGACAAATGGGTTTCAAATAGAATTTCTTGATAAAGAAGATAAGAAAATGATCAAAGTGATCATAATGATGAGGCAAGTGATCTAGAAGATCACATGACATAACACTTCATAAAATCTCATGAGAGATTCAGTACCTGAATATATGAATGAAGAGATCTCTATGTTATGTCTTTATGAAAGTTTATTGGAACCGATATAAAATGTTCATCGACGAGATCTATCATAGCGTTAAGTATAAATAGGGATATTAAGGCTGTCGAGACATATACAAAAATATTGGCCATATAGACGATACACAATTCAAATAGAATTAGTTTAATATGAAAGACATGTAGTTCAAATACTTGAAAGTATAAAGTCAATGGTATGTGAAGTCGGTTTCTGATATCTTATATATCTAGCATGACATAAAAACTTGATATGCATCTAAAGTCTATTATATGGCTTATATGACTTAATTTATATGAAAGTCCATGAAGAATTTAAGTTGTTTGAAGCATATACAATTCTTAGTCATGAAGTACCACATCTTAAGTGCAATTTGTGTATACATGTATCTTGCTATAACTATAAGCATGATGATAGCGAGAATACCTCTATGGAGATATTGAAGATTCATTCCACGACATTATGTGAAGATGTTATATATCTATAATGAATGATGATTTCAAGGTGCAAAATATTCATTCAAGTTAATATGGCTGATTTATTTATAAAATCTCTACCAACGATCTTTTGAAGATGGTGCACAAGACTAGAATGCGAAGGCTCAAGGATGTGAACTGATGCTCTCATCAGGTGAAGTTAATATGTGTTATACAATTTTTTTCTTACAAAGTTTTGTCCCACTGGATTTTCTTTGTAAGATTTTTAACGAGGCAACCTGTCACGACCCAATTCTCGAACCCAGTCGTGATACCGCTTCTCGTGAAGACAAGGCCAGCCAACAGAATAACAACACTTCATTTAATAGTTACTTAGCATGAATAAGTCAAGAACATATATAACATTATCATAAGTACGAAAGAAAAATGATAAAATAGGAAACCATCCCGACACAGCCCGAAATTAGGGTGTCACAAGTTATAAGCTACTACAGAGTCTACTACTATTCTACAAAGTCTGAAACTTAGTACAAAGTCTGAAGATAACACAAGTATAGAAGATAAGGGAGAAACGGGGATGCGGACATCAACAACTACCTCGTCACTCCTAGTCACCGCCTGGTCTAGAAGGAAATCAACGCTCAGGAGCGAACTCTGCTATGCCTGTATCTGCACACATGGTGCAGAGAGTAATGTGAGTACTCCGACTCAGTGAGTAATAAGTACAAAAATAATGGCTAAAAGCATAAAATCTCATAAATGCACAGAGAAATGCTATCTTAAAGTAGTAAAATCAGTTAAGCAGCTATCAAATAATTCTCTTTTGAAACAGTTAAAAACAAATATTTTCAACAAATGAGAAATTATAAGAAAACCTACCCCTCGAGCTCAATGTAAACCTCTCAGTACATTATCAGCCCCGAGGGCTTAGTATCAGTTACTCAGTACAACATCAGCCCCTCAGGCTCACTCTCAGATTATATGGGTACCTGCGCTCACTGTCGGGGTGCAGACTCCAGAGGGGCCCCTTACGGCCCACGCGCTATTTCAATATAAGACCGAAAGCCATCTCATATCAACATAATTCCTGAAAGCCTTATCACATCACACTCGAGGCCTGAAAGCCTCCTCACATAGCACTCGAAGCATAAAAGCCTCCCCACATCACTCAACATATCCTCACATATGGCCCTCAGCCTCAATCAGTACAAAAACAATCACAAGCCCCTTGGGCATCAGTAAAACCATAGTGCTCAGCTCAAACAACAGTGAAAATATCAATTAAGTCTCAGAAATTCAATTAGAGTGGCTGAGTTTGTAAAACCATATAGCCAATAGTACCGAGTTCAAGTAATATTTCAAATAGTGAGGAAACAGTGACGAAAGTTCATAAAGGATTTCAAATAGTCGGCAATAAGCCCAAGTCATCGTAAAAACAACAAGTCTTAGTCAAATACGGGGTAAAGTATCAACCGGGATGGACCAAGTTACAATCCCCAATAGTAAATGACCTCGTGCTCGTCATTGAGCGCGTGTCTCGCCTCAATATAGCATTACGTTGTGCAATCTGGGGTTTCAAACCCTCGGGACATAATTTATTATCATTACTCACCTCAAGCCGGCCAAAATTCTAGGTCACTATGCCCTTTCCTCTCGAATCGACCTCCTCGCGCGTCAAATCTGACCGAAACCACAACGAATACGTCACAATATGCTCAAGGAATAATACCCAATCAAAATGGTAGAAAATATCAAGAAATCCAAAATTGGCAAAACCCGAACCCCAGGCCCACTTCTCGAAACTCAGAAATTTATACATCAATGGACTCTTTATCTTACCACGAGTCTATGCATATCAAAAACTCCAAAGTACAAGCTCAATTGTTCCCTCAAATCCCAATTTTTCATTTAAAAGGTCAAGCACTAATTCTTCCCTCTTTAATCAAATTTTCATGAATTTCAATGTTGATTCTACAACTAAATGATGTTCTAAGGTCATAAGACTCACTTCCAATCAATCACAGTCGAAACCCCCTTCAATCCTCGTCCAAAAGCTCTCAAGGATGTTAAAAAATGGTGGAAATAAGACTTGTCTCGTGGATGAAATGTTATTAAAACCCCTTCTGCCCAGGCCTTTTCTCCTCTATGCGATCGTAACCCCCGGCTTGAGATCATAATGCACAACAATTTCCAGGCCTCAAAGTACCTTATGCAATCGCAACAAGCCCCCTGCGATTGCAATGGACAAGGTCCTTAACCTATGCGATCGCACACCTATAACTGCGATCACATTGAACAAAATTCCATTCAAATCCCAGATCAACTTCAGACTGTGCGATCGCAAGCCTCCCTATGCGATCACATTGAACAACCAAAAAACCCCTCGAAATCCTCATATGTGATCGCATGGCTCCATGTGCGATCGTAGAGAACAAAACTACCCTGCAACAGCTGATGCATTTTCTGCAACTTTTCCCAAGTTTAAAACCTCCCGTTAGCCATCCGAAATCACCCCGAGGCCCCGGGGACCTCAACCAAAGGCACCAACATATCCCAACACATCATCCAAACTTATTCCAATCCTTAAAACACATCAAACACCACTAAAACCATCAATTCCCAACGAATCCAAGCCTAAGTTCTTCAAAATTTTCCGAAACTCACATTCGATCAAAAACCCAACCAAACCACCTCCGAATAACCTGAAATTTCTCACACACATACCAAATCACTTAGCGAAGCTACTGCAAATCTCGAAATTCCCCCTCGGAAAAAAATATCACCTACCAACCGGAAATCGCCAAAATACTAACTTCGCCAATTCAAGCCTATTGCTACACTGGTCCTCCAAAGCCACTTCCGATCACGCTCCTAAGTCACAAATCATCCCCCAAAGCTAACCGAATCACCGGAAATTACATCCGAACCCTTTAACTCATAAGTCAACATTCGGCTAACTTTCTAAACCAAACATTCCTTAAAGAGACTAAGTATCTTCTTTCCTACCAAAACCAATCCGAGTTAACTCTAACACACCAAATACTGATAATGAAACATGAAGAAGCATAAAATGGGGGAAACAGGGCAGTAACTCATGAGACGACGCACCGGGTTGTCACATCCTCCCCAACTAAAATAAACGCTCATTCTCGAGCGGGTCAATAAGCATAGTTGAAGTCTCAAATAGGTGAGGGTATCTGCTCCACATCTCATGCTCGGTCTCCCAGGTAGCCTCCTCCACGGGCCGACCTCTCCACTGCACCTTCGTTGAAGCTATATCCTTTGATCTCAACTTCCGAACCTGACAACCCAAAATAGCCACTGGCTCTACATCATAGGTCAAATCGTCATCAAACTGAACCGTGCTAAAGTCCAAAACATAAGACGGCTCCCTAACATACTTTCGAAGCATAAAACATGGAATACCGGATGAATGCCCGACAAGATAGGTGGCAAAGCAAGCATATATGCCACCTCCCTAATCCTCCTAAGTACCTCAAAATGTCCGATGAACTGCGGACTCAACTTTCCTTTTTTCCAAACCTCATAGCACCTTTCATGGGAGAAACCTTCAACAAGACCTTCTCACCTACCATGTAAGACACATCTCTAACCTTCTAGTCCGCATAACTCTTCTGACGTGATTGAGCTATACGAAGTCTCTCCTGAATAAACTTCACCTTCTCTAAGGCATCATGAACCAACTCTGTCCCCAATAGTCTAGCCTCACCGGGCTCAAACTAACCAAATAGAGATCTACACCGTCTCCCATAACATGCCTCATACGGTGCCATCTGAGTGCTGGATTGATAGATGTTGTTGTAGGCAAACTCTACAAGTAGAAAGAACTCAACGTAAGAACCTCCGAAATAAATAACACAGGCACACAACATGACGTCCAATATCTGAATAGTACGCTCGGACTGTCCGTCCGTCTGAGGATTAAATGATGTGCTCAACTCCACCTGCATACCCAACTCTCGCTGAAAAGTCTTCCAAAAATAGGAAGTGAACTGAGTAGCTCTATCTGAGATAATAGACACTGGAACACCATGCAACCGAACAATTTCTCGGATAAATATCTGTGCCAGCCGTTCCGAAGAATAGGTAGTACACACCAGAATGAAGTGCGTGGACTTGGTCAACCGATCCACTATCGCCCAAATCGAATCAAACTTCTTCGAAGTCCAAGGAAGACCACTCACGAAATCCATAGTAACTCTCTCCCACTTCTACTCGGGAATAATCATCTGCTGAAGCAAATCACTAGGTCTCTGATGCTCATATTTCACCTACTGACAGTTGAGACACCGAGCTACATAACCCACAATGTCTTTCTTCATTATCCTCCACCAATAGTGTTGCCTCAAGTCCTGATACATCTTTGTGGCACCAGAATGAATGGAATACCGCGAGCTGTGGGCCTCCTAAAGAATCAACTCTCTAAGCCCATCTACATTAGGCACACAAATCCGGCCCCGCATCCTCAATACCACGTCATCACCGATGGTCATATCCCTAGCATCACCATGCTGAACTCTGTCCTTGAAGACAAGCAAATGCGGATCATCAAACTGGTGCTCTCTGATGAGATCATACAAGGAAGACCGAGAAATCATCCATGCCAATACTTGACTGGGCTCCGAAATGTCTAATCTCACAAACCGATTGGCCAAAGACTGAAAATCAGCTGCAAAGGGCCTCTCCCTAACTGGAATATACGCCAAGCTCCCCATACTCACTACCTTTCGGCTCAAGGCGTCGGCCACCACGTTGGCCTTTCCCGGATGGTACAGAATGATAATATCATAGTCATTAAGCAACTCCAGCCATCTCTGCTGCCTCAAATTCAGATCTTTCTGCTTGAACAAATGCTAAAGACTGCGATGATCAGTGAATACTTAACAATATACACCATATAAGTAGTGCCGCCAAATCTTCAAAGCATGAACTATCGTAGCCAAATCTAAATCATGAACATGGTAGTTGTTCTTATGGGGCTTTAACTGACGAGAAGCATATTCAATCACTCTACCCTCCTACATCAATACACAACCAATCGGACTTATCGAATAATCACAATAGATGGTATAAAAATTGAAAGCTGATGGTAAAATCAATGCTGGAGCTGTGGTCAAAGCTATCTTGAATTCTGAAAGCTCTCCTCGCACTCGTCCGACCATACAAATGGAGCACCCTTCTAAGTCAAATTGGTCAAGGACGAGGCAATAGATGAAAAACCATGGACAAACTAGCAATAATAACCCGCCGAACCGAGAAATATACAAATCTATATGGCTGAGGACGGTCTAGGCCAACTCTGAACCACCGCCATCTTCTTCGGATCAACTTTAATACCCTCGCTGGACACCACGTGCCCCAAAGAAAGCCACTGGACTAAGCCAAAACTCACACTTAGAGAACTTTCATATAGCTTCTCCTCCCTAAATCTCTGCAATACAACTCGCAAATGCTCTGCGTGCTCCTCCTGAATACGCGAGTACACCAGAATGTCATCAATGAACACCATAACAAACGAATCCAGATAAGGCCGAAATACGCAGTTGATCAAATGCATGAACGCTGCTGGGGCATTGGTCAGCCCAAAAGACATAACAAGAAACTCATAGTGACCATATATAGTCCTGAAAGCAGTCTTAAGAATATCTGAATCCCTGATCTTCAACTGGTGATAACCCAAACGGAGATCAATCTTGGAGAACATCCTCTCTTCCTGAAGCTGGTCGAATAAATCATCAATACGAGGTAGGGGATACTTGTTCTTCACTGTTACTTTGTTCAACTGCCTGTAATCAATGCACATCCTCATTGTGCCATCTTTCTTCTTCACAAATAGAACAGGTGCACACCATGGTGACACACTAGAACGAGTGAACCCCTTATCTAGGAGTTCCTGAAGACGCTCCTTCAACTCTTTTAGCTCCGCTGGTTCCATATGATACGGAAAAATGGAAATGGGCTGAGTGCCTGGCACCAGATCAATACCAAAATCAATGTCCCTATCTGGTGGCATGCCCGGAAGGCATGTAGGAAAAATATTGAGGAACTCCCTAACAACTGGAACAGAAACAATTCCAGGAGCCTCAGCTTCGACATCCCGCACAAAGGCTAAATATGACGGACAATCCTTCCAACCATACGGTGGGCCTTTAGGAAAGATATTACTCTACTAGGGACATAATCAGTCACACCACGCCACTTAACTCGGAACACCCGGCATAGCCAAAATGACTATCTTAGCATGACATTCTAGAATAGCATGACACAGAGATAGCCAATCCATGTCCGGAATAACGTTAAAGTCCATCGTGCTCAACAATAATAAATAAACTCGGGTCTCCATACCACCAATAGTCACAACACAATATCGATACACATGGCTTACAATAATAGTATCGCCCACCGAGGTAGATACACGTACAGGTAAAGCAAGACACCCTCGGGTCGTATAGAAATGACAAGAAAAATATGAGGACACATAAGAATAGGTGGAACCAGGATCAAATAAGATAGAGGCATCTCTATGGCAGACTGAGATAATACATGTGATAACGGCATCTGACGCAATAGCATCTATCCTACCTAAGATAGCATCAAATCGAGCCTGGCCACCACCTGATCGGACTCCACCTCTGGGGTGACTCCTGGCTACCTAAACCCCACCCCTAGCAAAGATACTGAAGCAGAAGATGAGGGCTGACCCATCTTCTGTGATAAACTGATAGCACGACGAGGACACTGCCTCCACATGTGTCCAAACTCTCCATATTCATAACAGCTCCCAGGTGCTAGAGAATGGGACTGAAGGGAACCCCTCACACCGGAGTTACTAGTTGATGCACTCAACGGGGAAGAACCCTGAACAGACAGGGCACGCGAAGAACTCTGAGCTGGAAGGGCGCTGAGTGAGGACTGGACCTACTGAAACCCCTGATGACCACGACCTGTAGATGCCCCATAATACTCGAGAAGAGCCAACTGAGGAGGCCTGAAAGAATGACCTCTACCATGCTGGAACTGGCTCCTAGACGGAGCACCACTGAAACTGCCAGAACCTTGAGGCCTCTTGGCCTCCCTATCCTCTCTATCCTGACGGCGAGCCGTCTCGATCTCAAAAGCAATATCAAATGCATCCTCAAAGGAAATACCCAGAAACTCTCTCTCGAGTCACCAAAATACGAAGATGATAATTAAGACCATCCACAAACCTCTTGATCCTCTCTCGATCAATCAGACCTATCTAGAGGCATGACGAGCCAACTCAGAAAACCTCGCCTTATATTGGGACATAGTCATATCTCCCTGTCGAAGCCACTCAAACTGTCTACACAGCTCCTCTCTCTAAGACTGCGGTATCCACTTCTCAAAGAAAAGAGTGGAGAACTCCTGCAAAGTCAAAGGCGCTGCATCCGCTCATACGCTTCCCACCAAGTGAAGGCAACCCCAGTGAAATGAACGGTGGTAAATTCTACACCATTCGACTCCAAAATCCCTATCGTCCAAAGAATATGCTGACACTCTTTGAGAAAACCTTGGGCATCCTCGCCCTGAGAACCACTGAATGCAGGAGGATGGACCCTACCAGACCTCTCAAGATGACGCTACTCATCGTCTAGCATAGCTGGAACCACAAAGTCCTGAACTGGTGCAAACGGCTGAGGTGGAGGTGCTACCAGTGTCTGCAATCCTTGCACTACCTACTCAGGTGCGCGAGCAGCGGGGGTTGGTTACCTCCCCCGGCCTGTGAAGTGGATGCTACGGTAGTGGTTGAAACTACTTGAGACAGGCTATTGCAAACGGATAATATCTGACCCAAGGCCTCTTGAAGGCCCAGAATCACAATGGTTACCGCCGGTGCCTGAACAAGGGTTGCTGGAATGTCTACGGCTGGAGCCTGATCTTGAGCCCGGGTAGCTGGGGGAGCAATACGTGCTGCCCTCGCGGCTCTGCCTCTACCAAGACCACGACCGTGTCCACGGCCTCTGGTGCCCTTAGTGGGTGGTACTGGTGGTCGTCCGTCTCATGTGGTAGCGCTAGTTCTCGCCATCTGCGATAGAATAAAACACAAAAGTTTAGTTCACGAATCAACAAAGTCGCATAACAAGAATTTCAAGAATATGAAGTTCTTCCTAAAGGTTCTACAGCCTCTCGAGGATAAATACAGATATCTCCATAGCGATCCGCAAGACTCTACTAAGCCTTCTCATGACTCGTGACACCTATGTAACCTAGGCTCTGATACGAACTTGTCACGACCCAATTCCTGACCCCGGTCATGATGGAACCTCTCGTGAAGACAAGGCCAGCCAACAGAGTAACAACACTTCATTTAATAGTTACTTAGTAAGTCGAAACCATAGATAATATTATCATAAGTGCAAAAGAAAAATAATAAAATAGGGAACCATCCCGACACATCCCGAAATCGGGGTATCACAAGTCATGAGCTACTACAGAGTCTACTACAATTTTACAAAGTCTGAAACTTAGTACAAAGGCTGAAGATAACACAAGTAATAAAAGATTAGGGGGAAACAGGGTTGCGGATGTCAATAGTTACCTCGTTATTCCTAGTCACCGCCTGGTCTAGAAGGAAATCAACGTTCAGGAGCGAACTCTACTATGACTGTATCTGCATACACGGTGCAGGGAGTAATGTGAGTGCTCCGACCCAATGAGTAATAAGTATAAATAATGGCTGAAAGCATGAAATCTCATAAAGGCACAGAGAAATGCTATCTCAAAGCAGATAAATCAGTCAAGCAGCTATCAAATAATTCTCTTTTAAAATAGTTAAAGACAAATAGTTTCAACAAGTGAGAAATAATAAGAAAACCTGCCCCTCAGACTCAATATCAACCTCTCAGTACAGTATCATCCCCGCGGGCTTAGTATTAGTCACTCAGTATAACATCAGCCCCTCGTGCTCACTCTCAGATCATATGGGTAGTCGCGCTCACTGCGGGGGTGCAGACTCCGAAGGGGCCCCTTACGGGCAAGCGCTATTTCAATAAAAGGCCTGAAAGCCTTCTCATATCAACATAAGACCTGAAAGCCTTCTCACATCACACTCAAGGCCTGAAAGCCTCCTCACATAACACTCGAGGCATGGAAGTCTCCTCACATCACTCAACATATCCTCACATATGATCCTCGGCCTCAATCAGTCCAAAAATAATCACAAGCCCCTTGGGCGTCTGTAAAACCATTATGCTCAGCTCAACAATAGTGAAAATATCAATTAAGTCTCAAAAATTAAATTAGAGTGGCTGAGTTTGTAAAACCGTATAATCAACAGGACTGAGTTCAAGTAATATTTCAAATAGTGAGAAAAAAATGATGAAAGTTCACAAAGAATTTCAAATAGTCGGCAATAAGACCAAGTATGGCAATAATCCCAAGTCATGGTGAAAACAACAAGTCTTAGTCAAATACGCAGTAAAGTATAGACCGGGATGGACCAAGTCGCAATCCCCAATAGTAAATGAATCCGCGCTCGTCATTGAGCACATGTATCATCTCAATATAGCACTACATTGTGCAATCCAGGATTTTAAACCCTTAGGACATCATTTATAATCATTACTCACCTCAAGCCGGCCAAAATTCTAGCTTGCTGTGCCCTTTCCTCTAGAATCAATCTCCTCACGCGTCGAATCTGACCAAAACCTCAACGAATACGTCACAATATGCTAAAGGAATAATACCCAATCGAAAATGGACGAAAAACATCAAGAAATCCAAAAATTGGCAAACCCCAAGCCCGGGCCCACATAGAAACTCAGAAATTTATACATCAACGGGCTCCGTATCTCGCCATGAGTCTATATATATCAAAAACTCCAAAAGTCGAGCTCAATTGCTCCCTTAAATCCTAATTTTTCATTGAAAAAGTCAAGCCCTAGTTCTTCCCTCTTTAATGAAATTTTCAGAATTTCAATGTTGATTCTACAATTAAATGGTATTTTAAGGTCATAAGACTCACCTCCAATCAATCCCAGTTGAAAATCTATTCAATCCAAGTCCAAAGCTCTCAAGGATGTTCAAAAATGGTGGAAATAAGACTTGACTCGCAGATGAAATATTATTAAAACCCTTTGTGCCCAGACCTTTTTTCCTCTATGCGATCGCAGCCCCAGGCTTGCGGTAGCAATGCAAAACAATTTCAGGCCTCAAAGTACCCTAGGCTATCGCAACAAGCCCCCTGCGATCGCAATGCACAAGGTCCTTAACCGATGCGATCGCACACCTATACATGTGATCACATTGAACGAATTTCCATTCAAATCTTAGATCAACTTCACACTGTGCGATCGCAAGCCTCCCTATGCGATTGCGCTGAACAAACAAAAAATCCCTCAAAATCCTCCTATGCGATCACATGGCTCTATGTGCGATCACAGAGAACAAAACTACCCTGCAATAGCTGATGCATTTTCTACAACTTTTCCCAAGTTTAAAACCTCCTGTAAGCCATCCGAAATCATCCCGAGGCCCTCGGGAGATCAACCAGGCACCAACATCTCCCAACACATCATCCAAACTTATTCCAATCCTTAAAACACATCAAATAACACTAAAACCATCAGTTCCCAACGAATCCACGCCTAAGTTCTTCAAAATCTTCTGGAACTCGCATTTGATCTAAAACCCAACAAAACCACCTTCGAATAACCTGAAATTTTGCACACACATACCAAATCACTTAGTGAAGCTACTAAAACTCTCAGAATTCCATTCCAACACTTGGATCAAAATCTCACCTACCAACCGGAAATCGCCAAAATACTAACTTCGCCAATTCAAGCCTATTGCTACACCTGTCCTCCAAAACCACTTCCGATCACGCTCATAAGTAACAAATCATCCCCCAAAGCTAACCGAATCAGCGTAAATTACATCCGAGTCCTTTAACTCATAAGTCAACATCCGGTTGACTTTTCCAAACTAAACCTTCCTTAAAGAGACTAAGTGTCTCATTTTCTACCAAAACCAATCTGAATTAACTCTAACACACCAAATATCGATAACAAACATAAATAATCATAAAATGGGGGAAACGTTAAGGTAACTCATGAGACGACGGGCCGGGTCATCACACAACCAAAAGACATATTGTTAGATATGTGTGATCTTTTTCCTTCTCTAGAATTTTTTTCTCATTAGATTTTATTTAGTTAAGGTTTTAACAAGGGAAATTATCTGTTGAATAGACATTCAAGGGGGAGTGTATAAATATAATTTTATTTATGGTATATATCCATATTTAGAGAGATCTTAAGGTTTATTACTTGGTGGCTAAGTCACCATCTCCCTATAAATATAGGGTTCTATTCCATTGTAATTCATCTCACATCAATAAGAATTCTCTTATCTCTACTTTTCTCTACAATACTTTTCTTCATCTTTTATTGTTTCATAATATATTGTTTACATCGAAAAATGTGAATTATAAAATTAAATTCGTTATATAACCTAAGGTCATCACTTGTTTTCTCTCTTTTCCGCGCTTCTGAGGCCATGAAAACCTCATTTTTACTTGCATTGATTTGGTGCACAGTCCGGGCGCTTAGCCGGAAAGCTTATATTTTAAATTCTGTGAAAATTGCTAAAATAATAAAAGTTGACTTTGGTCAATATTTTGAGTAAACGGATGCGGACCCATAATTTGATGGTCCGGGAGTCCGTAAAAAAATGAGACTCGGGCGTATGTCCGGAATTGAAATCCGAGGTCCCGACCCCGAGAAATAAAGTTTTTTAAAAAAATTATTTTTTTGAAATTTATATGGAATTTTAAATGAAAAAAGATTTGAAATTATTGATATCAGGACCTTATTTTGGTTACGGGCCCAGTACAGGTGTTATATGTCATTTACGGCGTTTCTGTGAAATTTGATTGAAATCGGACGTCATTTGACGTGTTTCGGACCTAAATATAAAAAATGAAGTTCAAGAAGTTTGATGAAAAAGTGATAATTTTGAGGTTTGATTCACTGATTTTGATGTAATTTTGGCGATTTGATCGCACAGTTAGGTTCGTAGGATGTGGTTGAGTTAGTGTGTGTAAGTAGTTAAGATTCCGGAGGGTTCGGGAGTATTTCAGAGGTGTTTCTGAGTGTTTTAAACATAGGAAAAACCACATAATTTCTGCAATTTTTGTACATGCCTTTTCTTCTACGCGATTGCGGCCTCCAGCTCGCGTTCGCATTGCCGATGGTACCCCTTCTTCGCATTTGCGTAGTGCTAGACCCCCCTTCAATGCGTTCGCCTAGTCAAACCCGCATTCGCATAGGCTAAAAATGGGACCCCCAGTATTTAACTCTACTCGCTCGCAGTTCCCTATCGTGAACACGATGTTTCTAGTCCCCCTTTCTTCTTGAACATGACGACTATGTCGCGAACGCATAGAACTAATTTGTTAAGTGATTTTTTTAAAAAAAGTTTAGAATATTAGCTCGGGTTTCCACACAAATTTCTCACGAGCTCTCTTCTTCCCCAAGCTATAAGAGTCCATTGAAACCCCCATTCTTCAAGACCATTTGGGTTAATAATTTCTCACTTATTTCCTTCATTTTCTTTCATTAATTAGTGAATTCCTAAGCTTAAATCACATAGTTTAGGGTAAAAATTGGGGAAATTGGATAGAGTTAGTGCATTTCTATTTTCTTTAATTTAGACCTCGTTTTGGGGTCGAATTTGAAAATAAATTATATATCCGAGCTCGTGGGGGAATGAGTGACATGAATTTGGTCCGAACCTCGTATTTCAACCAAGTGTGCCTTGGGTCAATTTTGAAATATTTGGAAGAAAGGTTGGGAATCTATATTTAGGCATCAGACTTGATTTGTTTAACTATTATTAATATTATAAAGTCGTTACTTCATAGATTTGATTGAGTTGGAGCCAAATTCGCGAGAGAAAGTGGTCGTTGTGGATTTAGCTGTGGAAGCTGAGGTAAGTGTTTGATTTAACTTTAGCTTGAGGGATATGATTAGAGCATTATTTGGTAATTGCTAATTGTAGAGTACGGTGTATATGCATGGTGACGAGTATCTATACACTGGTGTCTAGCATGACCGTGAGTCCTTATTTGTGCTTATTCTGATTTTGTTGTGACTCTTCCTTGTTTAATTGACAATTTCTGTATAATGTGAAGAGTGTGAGAAAGAAGTTGGAATTGTAAACTCTTTGGAGCGTTGGCTTGAATGATAAAATAATTATTGATAAGAAATGAAAGAAAGAGGATGAGATGTGATCATTCCCTTGTCGGGCTGTATCCGGTTGACTTTTCCAAACTAAACCTTCCTTAAAGAGACTAAGTGTCTCATTTCCTACCAAAACCAATGTGAATTAACTCTAACAGACCAAATATCGATAACAAACGTAAATAATCATAAAATGGGGGAAACGGTAAGGTAACTCATGAGACGACGGGCCGGGTCATCACACAACCAAAAGGCATATTGTTTGATATGTGTACTCGTTTTCCTTCTCTAGAATATTTTTCCCATTGGATTTTATTTATTTAAGGTTTTAACAAGGAAAATTATTTATTGAATAGACATTCAAGGGGGAGTATTATAAATATAATTTTATTTATGGTAAATGTCCATATTTAGAGAGATTTTAGGGTTTATTACTTGGTGGCTAAGTCACCATCTCCCTATAAATAGAGGGTTCTATTCCATTGTAATTCATCCCACATCAATAAGAATTCTCTTCTCTCTACTTTTCTCTACAATACTTTTCTTCATCTTTTATTGCTTCATAACATATTATTTACCTCGAAAAATGTAAATTATAATTTTAAATTCATTATATAACCTTTTCAATTATGGTAAAAAATTCTATTGGTACAACTGTATAAAAATTTAGTACGGACTTGTACTATTTTGTATAGATCTTATCCCTTAATTAATTATACCCTGAGCCACGTGTTCTTGAGGAATTTCCGCTCTTTATTAAGTGTCATCAAAAAATATACTGTCCTCGAGGAAGATCATAGTGGGTCTTTGATTTGCTCCTCCGAGGTATGATTTTCTAGCCAAGTCTGGTCTTCACTTCATGCTAACGAACTCGAGCCCGAGGTTCCGTTCGGTCCTAAAATCAAGCTCCCCGATCTCGACCGTATACACCTACAACAAAAACTCCTACTATTCCTCGGAAAATAACAATAGAAAAATTAGCATATCATGCTTTTAAGCTATTAGTGTTAGTCATTCTCCTCAACAGGGGCGGATGCGGAGTGTCTGATGCGGGTTCAGCCGAACCTAGTAATTTCAGTTCAAACTTTTTTTCGTCTGAAACTTTTATTAAAAATGTACAATTTATTAAAGTAAAATTCAATAACTTAATAGAATTAGAATTTTAAACCCATAAATTTAAAATTCTGACTCCGCCTCTGCTCCTCAACGTCACTCAAGAAACTTGTGACCATGTCAATTTTATTGACCTTTTTCTTCTTTTTCTTTTTATTCTTGCTACTTCATTCAATATGGAGGAGAATCTAGCAATTCTAGACAGTTATTTTGGGGGCATGAATTTGTGGATTTTAGGAAATACTCAAGAAGAATGGGAGAGTCATATCATTCGCTCTCATTCACAATGGAAAGGCACGAGAAGTTTTATTTTGTGTCTCGTACAATTTACATTAGTTGTATAAGGCTCTTTTTTATCTTATTAATTTGTGGACCCTAATCTTACACTTTTGTATCCACAGAAATCTAGGTCCATAAAACTATGAGAAAAAAGTTACCTCATAAAACTAGTATAAATTGTATGAGACACAACATAAAAATTTTCAAAAGGCATAGAGGTAGTTGATTTATGACCATTTGATTCAAGAACAAGAATTTTAGTTCATTAGAAAAATATTAGTTATGTCCATTTATAAGTAATTTATTATAAAATTGATCAAATCATAATATATTATTAATATTAGGCAATTAACTATTTGTAGCTAAAAAAAGTTAAAACTTTTCTTTCTTTTGAGTGGATGTTATTAAAATAGACTGGGTACATCTTAAGGAGATTGAATATTAGTTTTGAGATAATTCGGTAGAGTTTTGAGGTGGTTTGAATCGAATATTCAAAGTAGAAGATGAACATAAAAAAATGATATGTGTATCACACTGTGTGTCACTTATGTATTGGACGTGTATTATATTTGTATCAAATAGGTATCACATGTATATTCATGTATACCCATGCGTGAGATACTTGCGTGATATATATGTTTGATGCATGTGTCGCAGAAGAATTTTTTAACTCGATTTTAATTACGAATTTTGATACCAATTCAGTCAAAATCACCTTCAATCTTCCTCAAATTTTGTATATTGACTTATCTATATATTTTCAATGAATCTCTATCATACCCATTAAAAGAAGTCCTTTTTTCCTTAGATTTTTGGAATATATATATATATATATATATATATATGCCGTCTTACATCGAATATTATTAATCATGCTTTAAAATATGGAAGGAGATTTTTGTATGTGATTCTTGGAGAGAGAAGCAGCTGGAGATTATTTGAGGAAAGTAATTGGAGATATTTATTTAAGCCTATAAATACTTACGTAGAAAGTCTCTTTCCATTGAGAAAGATTTGCAATATTCCGCGCCAAGATTAAGTTAAAGTCACTAATTTGCACTTGTGGTCATCTTATTTTTCTTTAATTTGTTTGTTCTATTAATTCTGTACAGTTATAGTGCCTTCTTCTTCTTCTTCTTTTTGCATTTATAATTCTATACAGTTATAGTCCCATAAGAAACATCGTTCTGTCATTTTTCATTTTGTTTAGCTTTATAAGAGGAATAATCGTTGCGATAGATAGTGCGATCCGCGTTGACGAACCCTATAGCGTTGCTACAGCCCAATGGCAACGGTTGTGCGTGTGTTGCATAGGCTCATTTTCGAATAGTGACCACTCACCATGTTCTTAGACAGGAAAAGACTAAAGAGAGTTCTAAAATTCACCATTTTCTAAAAGTTAACGAGATGTTAGTCATGTGATTATAATATACTACCTTGGATTTTATTATTAAAAATATTACTTCATTTACTAATATAAAGATTTGTGTAGTTCAGTAACTATCGTCGACTTCTCTCCCAAAAGATGAAGCACGTCTTTGGCACATACTGATATAATGCAATAATCATTTGATATAAGTCACCCCATCAGAAACATTAATCTTATTTATTTTTAGTAGTTAAATTTTATTAATTCTATACCGTTAGTGACATTTTTTATTGATCTGTCGGTTTTCATTTTGTACATGTTAATTTACTATGCTACAACGTTATTAAGTCTCTGACTTTGCATATATATATATATATATATATAGCAATAAGATTAATATGAAACGTTAGTATATGGCGAAGTGCACTAATAGCTTATTTTAAGCCTGTTATTTAAAATATATTCATAATTTATAATGTATTTAAAGATTAGTTAACCCGTCCATACTTCAAGACTATTAAGTATCCTAAAATTTTGTAACCTTTTGAGGTATTAATTTGAAATTCAAAACGTAGAGCCCTAAATTTTTAAGCTGCTAATTTGAAATTCAAGACTAAGGGTGTGTTTGGTACAAAGGAAAATATTCAAGAAAATATTTTCTTGGAAAACAAGTAGGAATCTTATTCATTTTCCGGTGTTCGGTACGCAAATTAAGCAAAATAACTTATCAAGAGTATTTTCAAATAATTTAGATACAATAAACATGAAGCCATAAACTTTCGAACCAATAACCTTCCAAACTCACAAATTTCATAAACTTTCGAACCGCTAAACTTTCAAAATCGTGAACTTTTTGAACCCGTAAACTTTATAATTTCTAAACTCGTAAACGTCCAAACACATAAACCTCTGAACTCATAACTCTGAAACTTGTAAAATTTCGAACCTGTAAACCGAAATATGAAAGAAAAACTGAAAATAAAAAGAGGGGGGTGGTTCATGGGCCGGGGGGGATTGGGTGTGTATAAATACGAAAAAAACATAAATTTGAAATTACAAAAAAAAAGTGAAATAAAAAACTTTTTTTTTTGTGCGGGGTGTGGAGGTGGGGAGGGCGTGGCGCTATGTGACGACCTAAAGGGTCATCACTTGTTTTTCTCTCTTTTCCGCGCTTCTGAGGCCTTGAAAACCTCATTTTTACTTACATCGATTTGGTGTACAGTCCGAGCGCGTAGCCGGAAAGCTTATATGTTAAATTCTGTGAAAATTGCTAAAATAATTAAAGTTGGCTTTGGTCAATATTTTGGTTAAATGGATCCGGACCCATAATTTTATGGTCTCGGATGGTCCGTAAAAAAAATGAGACTCGGGCGTATGTCCGGGATCGAAATCCGAGGTCCCGACCCCGAGAAATTTGAAAATTTATTTTTCTGAAATTTATATGGAAATTTAAAATGAAAAAGGATTAGAAAGTATTGATATCAAGACCGTATTTTGGTTACGGCACCCGGTACAGGTCTTATATGTAATTAAGACATTTCTGTGAAATTTGGTTCAAATCGGACGTCAATTGACGTATTTCGGACCTAAATATCTAAAAAATGAAGTTTAAGAAGTTTGATGAAAAAGTGATAATTTTGAGGCTTGGTTCACTGATTTTGATGTAATTTTGGCGATTTGATCACACGGTTAGGTTCGTAGGATGTGGTTGAGTGTGTGTGTGTGTGTAAGTAGTTAAGAGCCCGGAGGGCTCGGGAGTGTTTCGGAGGTGTTTCGGGGTGTTTTAAACTTAGGAAAAAGCACATAATTTCTGCAATTTTTGTACAGGCCTTTTCTTCTATGCGCGGCCTCCAGCTCGCGTTCGCATTGCCTATGGCTACCCTTCTTCGCATTTGCGTAGTGCTAGCCCCCCCTTCAACGCGTTCGCGTAGTCACACCCGCGTTCGCATAGGCTAAAAATGGGACCCCCAATATTTAACTCTACTCGCTCGCAGTCCCCTATCGCGAACACGATGTTTCTAGTCCCCCCCTTCTTCGCGAACACGATGACTATGTCGCGAACGCATAGAACAAATTCGTTCAGTGATTTTTTTTTAATGCTCAGAATAGCAGCTCGGGTTTTCCCTCAAATTTCTCACGAGCTCTCTTCTTCCCCAAGCTGTAGGAGTCCATTGAAACCCCCATTCTTCAAGACCATTTGGGTTAGTAATTTCCCACATATTTCCTTCATTTTCTTTCACTAATTAGTGAATTCCTAAGCTTAAATCACATAGTTTAAGGTAAAAATTGGAAAAATTGGATAGAGTTAGGGCTTTTCAATTTTCTTTAATTTAGACCTCGATTTGGGGTCGAATTCGAAAATAAATTATATATCCGAGCTCGTGGGGGGAATGGGTGACATGAATTTAGTCCGAACCTCGTATTTCAACCAAGCGTGCCTTGGGTCGATTTGAAATTTTTGGAAGAAAGGTTGGGAATCTATATTTAGGCATCAGACTTGATTTATTTAACTATTATTAATATTATAAAGTCGTTACTTCATAGATTTGATTGAGTTGGAGCCAAATTCGAGAGAGAAAGTTGTCGTTGTGGATTTAGCTGTGGAAGTTGAGGTAAGTGTTTGATTTAACTTTAGCTTGAGGGATAGGATTAGAGCATTATTTGGTAATTGCTAATTGTAGAGTACGGTGTATATGCATGGTGACGAGTATCTATACACTGGTGTCTAGCATGACCGTGAGTCCTTATTTCTGCTTATTCTCATTTTGTTGTGACTCTTCCTTGCATAATTGACAATTTCTGTATAATGTGAAGAGTATGAGAAAGAATTTGGAATGCTAAACTCTTTGGAGCGTTGGCTTGAATTATAAAATAATTATTGAGTAAGAAATGAAATAAAGAGGAAGAGATGTGATCATTCCCTTGTCGGGCTGTATCCGTATATTAATTATCTCTTTTGCCGGAATGTGAAAGTTATTGTTGTTGTTTCCCTTGCCAGGATTTAACTTTTTACCTGTGTTGCCCTTTCCGGGATTTCTACTACTGTTTGTCTATCCCTCGCCCCATTTTGTTGTGATTGTTTCTTGGGTGAGGAAGAGTGATAAGGCACGAAGGTTAATGCCGTGCACGATTTGTGTTGAGAATATTCTAATGAACGAAGGAACATTTCGTGCCATGTTTTGTTTATTTATGCGCGAAGGAACATTCCGTGCCCTGATTTTATTACTAATGCACGAATGGTCATTCTGTGCCATGATATGAGTGTTTATGTGAGGAAAAGCACAAAGGTTGATGTGTGCATTTTACTTGATTATTTTGGTAAGAACTAGAGTAAAAGCACGAAGGACGGCGCCATGCAATTTGTTGATTTTTGTTCTCGTGATTATTGTAGGTGTATAGCTTCATCTTCTATTTGTTGATTTTATATTCGGACTGTTATCTCCCCTATAGCATGCTCCCCTCGCTCTTGACTGGTTAGTTTCTGTATTCTTTTCTATTGCATATATATATATATATATATATATATATATATATATATATATGTATATATATATATATATATATATATATGTATATATATATATATATGTATATATATATATATATATATGTATATATATATATATATATATGTATATATATATATATATGTTCTGAACAATACATGTTTGTTTGGTAGTCCTGTCTAGCCTTGTCACTACTTCGTCGGGGTTAGGCTAGGCACTTACCAGAACATGGGGTCGGTTGTACTGATGCTACACGTCTGTGCTCTTCTGCACAGATCATGGAGTTGGAGCAGCTTTTGGACAGCAATAGTTGAGTGGGAGCTGACTTTAGTCCAGAGATTTCGAGGTAGTCTTGCTGGCGTCTGCATGTCCTGGAGTCTCTTCTATATTTGTTTTCGTTTGTTGTTCTTTTACCAGAACAAATAGTACTGTGTTTTATTCAAACTTTGTATTTAGCATTCTATAGAAGTTCTGAGTTAGTGACTCCACTCTTGGTAGAGTTTGTAATTGAAGTTTTTCACTTGCTTTCAGTTTATTTATGTTTAAGACTTTCTCTTTTACATTAAATGCCACATTATTTTACTATTGTCGATGTTTGCTGAAAGAGATATTAATTGGCTTGCCTAGCTCCCTACAGTAGGTGCCATCACGACTCCCGATGGTGGAAAATTCGGATCGTCACAAGTTGGTATCAGAGCACTAGGTAAGGTCTCACAACTCACGGACAAACTCGGCAGAGTCTCAGGGATCGGTACAGAGACGTCTGTATTTATCCCCTAGAGGCTACATAGTTAGAAAATTTGCACTTTTGTTCTTTCTTGTTGTACTATTATGTTTCTCAAATACTGATTGTCTTTCTACTATGTTCTTTTGCAGATGGCGAGAACACGTGCTTCCTCTTCTACTGCGTAACAGCCCGAGCCCCCAGCAGAAGCTCCTACGAGAGGAAGAGGGCGAGGCCGAGGCCAAGGTCGTGCCAGAGGCCGAGGCAGGGGCAGAGCTCAGCCCCGAGCAGCAGTCCAAGAGGTGGAGCCTCATATTGAGTATGATGAGGAGGTTCCATCTCCAGCAGCTCCGGTAGGCCCAGCTCAGGTCCTAGAGGGGTTCATAGCCACCCTAGTTCTTCAGGACTCTGGTCAGATTGGTAGGCTTTATGGAGAACGTCTTTCGAGCGGGTTTGCTTCCAGTAGCACCAGCCACTTCTCAGGCTGGAAGAGGAGTTCAGACTCCCGCTACACGTACTTCGGAGTAGGTAGCTCCCAGGCTCAAGTTCCAATGGTTCAGCTAGCTGTGGCAGTTCACCCGGGTATTGTGGCTCAGGTCGGCGATGGAGAGGCTATGTCCGCAGATGCTTTGTGGAGGCTTGACAGGTTCACCAAGATATTCACCACCACATTCAGCGGTGCTTCTTCAGAGGACCCCCAAGATTTCTTATATAGCTTCCATGAGGTTCTTCAGACTATGGGTATTGTGGAGACTAATGGTATCGACTTTGACACCTTTCGTCTAGCAGGATCCGCTAAGACTTGGTGGAGGGACTATTGTTTAGCCAGACCGTCAGGGTCGCTGTCACTGACTTGGGACAAGTTTGCAGAGTTATTCTTGGAGAAGTTTCTCCTTATTACTCAGCGAGATGCTCTTCGCAGGCAGTCTGAGCGCCTTCATCATGGCTCTATGACCACTCAGTATAAGGTTCGATTTATTGATCTAGCCCGCCATGCTATTGTTATACTCCCCACCGAGAGAGAGAGAGAGAGAGAGAGAGAGAGAGAGAGAGTGTGTGTGTGTAGAGATTTATTGATAGTTTGATTTAGCCGATTCGTCTCCAGATGGCTATGGGAGCCAGGAGTAAGATACGGCCAATGCGGCCCGTAGACTTGAGATAGCTCTTGCATAGGGAGGTGGTCACGGGTCAGATAAGAGGCCCCGTCATACAGGTAGGTTCAGTGGTACCTCGTTGGGAGGTAGATATTCTTATGGTAGAGGCCATCCCCCGAGGCCTTTCAGTCAGCTCTCAAGGTCTCTTACGGTACTTCAGGTGGTAGTGTTTCTCAGCCACATTATTCTGATCAACAGTCTTTCAGTGCACTACCAGCTCCCATTGGTGCACTGCCACTTCAGAGTGTTCGGGGAGGATATTCAGGTCGATAGGGCCAACAGTCTCAGCAGCCGAGGGCTTGTTATGGTTGTGGTGACCTGATTCATATGGTCAGATTTTTCCCTCGAGCTTCGGGTAGTTCCCAGCAGCAGGGTTCTCGCCCCATAATTCAGGCACCGGGTGTTCCACAGCCCCCCCCAGCCAGCTAGAGGCAGGGGTAGAGGTCATAGAGGCGGAGGTAGAGATCATAGAGGTGGAGCTCGGACCACCAGAGGTAGAGGCCAGCCAGTAGCCGACCGTCCCAGAGATATGGTTCAAGAAGGTGGGGCCCAGCCCCTGTGTTATGCCCTTCCGGCCAGGATAGAGGCTGAGTTTTCAGATGCAGTTATTACAGGTACTATTATGGTCTGTGATAGAGATGCTTTAGTGCTATTTGACCCTGGGTCTACGTATTCATATGTGTCGTCATATTCTTCACCGTACTTGGTCATGCCTAGTGATGCTTTGAGTATTCTTGTTTATGTATCTACGTCGGAGGGTGATTCTACAGTGGTCGACCGAGTGTATCCTTCCTGTGTGGTAGTGTTTGAGGGTCTTGAGACCCATTTTGATGTATTGATCTTAGACATGGTGGATTTCGACATTATATTGGGGATGGATTGGTTGTCCCCGTATCATGCTATCATGGATTACCATGCCAAGACTGTGACCTTGGCTTTACCAGACTTTCCCCGACTAGAGTGGAGAGGGACCCCATGTCATACCACACGCAGTGTCATTTCATATGTGAAGGCCCGACGTATGGTCGAGAATGGGTGTTTAGCTTATTTGGCGTGTGTTTGCGATTCTAGTATAGAGGTCCCTTCGATTGATTCTGTACCTATTCTTCGGGAGTTCCCCGAGGTTTCCCTCAAGACCAGCCGGGTATGCCGCCCGACAAGGATATTGATTTATGTATTGATCTGGCTCTGGGCACTCAGCCCATTTCAATTCTGTCGTATCGCATGGTCCGGCCAGAATTGAAAGAGTTAAAGAACCAGTTGTAGGATTTGCTTAAGAAGGGTTTCATTAGACCCAATGTATCGCCTTGGGGTGTGCCGGTGTTATTTGTGAAGAAAAAGGATGGTTTGATAAGGATGTGCATTGATTACCAGCAATTGAACAAGGTGACGATCAAGAATAAGTATCTGTTGCCAAGGATTGACGATTTGTTCGACCAGCTTCAGGGTGCAAAGGTGTTTTCAAAGATATATTTGAGAT
Organism: Nicotiana benthamiana; assembly: GCA_034376525.1. Lineage (NCBI taxonomy): Eukaryota > Viridiplantae > Streptophyta > Magnoliopsida > Solanales > Solanaceae > Nicotiana > Nicotiana benthamiana. The sequence continues at coordinate 55,072,690 of CM067328.1, read as the reverse complement.
CTGTCTACTATCAGCTGAGGATTAGGGCGTTTGATGTCCCCAAGACAGCATTCCGAACTTGGTATGGGCGTTATGAGTTTTTGGTCATGTCATTTGGGTTGACCAATGCCCCAGCAACATTTATGGAGTTGATGAACCGAGTGTTCAGTCCTTATTTGGACTTGTTCGTCATAGTTTTCATTGATGATATTCTGATATACTCTCGCAGCCAGGAGGAGCAGGAGCAACATCTCAAAGTGGTTCTTAAGACTCTGAAGGATAGTCAGTTATATGCTAACTTTTTTAAATGTGAGTTCTTGTTGAGTTCGGTTGCATTTTTGGGCCACGTTGTATCAGCAGAGGATATTCAGGTGGACCTGAAGAAGATTGAGGCAGTCAAGAACTAGCCTCGACCAGCATCAGCTACCCGAGATTCGGAGTTTCATGGGGTTAGCAGGCTACTATCGTCGTTTTATGGAGGGTTTTAATCTATCGCAGCCCTAATGACCAGATTGATCAAGAAGGGTGCCCAGTTTAGATGGTCGGACGAGTGTGAGGCGAGCTTTCAGAAGCTCAAGACAGCTCTGACTATGACACTGGTATTGGTTTTGCCCACAGGTTCCGGGCCTTATAGAGTCTATTACGATGCTTCCCGTATTGGGCTTGGTGTAGTATTGATGTAGGATGGAATAGTTATAGCCTATTCTTCGAGGCAGTTGAAGATCCATGAGAATAATTATCCAGTTCATTATCTAGAGTTGGTAGCCATTGTTCATGATTTGAAGATTTGGAGGCATTAACAATATGGTGTGACGTGTGAGGCGTACACTGATCACAAGAGTCTTCAGTACTTGTTCAAGCAAAAGAAGTTGAATTTGAGGCAGAGGAAGTGGTTGGAGTTGTTGAAAGATTATAATGCTACTATCTTGTATCACCGGGGGAAGGACAATATAGTGGCCGATGCGTTGAGTAGAAAGTCCGCCAGCATGGGTAGTCTTGCTTATATTTCGATCAATCATAGGTCGCTTGCTTTGGATGTCCAGGCCTTGGCCAATCTATTTGTGAGATTGGATATCTCTGAGCCTAACCGAGTGTTAGCTTGCACGGTCACCTGTTCTTCATTATTGGAATGTATCCGTGATTGGCAGTTTGATGATCCCCATTTATGTGTCCCGAGAGACACGGTGCAGCGTAGAGGAGCCACGAAGGTGACCTTAGATAATGATGGTATTTTGAGATTGCAGGGGCGATTTTGTGTGCCCAATGTTGATATTATTTGAGAGTCGATCTTAGCGGAGGCCTATAGTTTTCGATATTCTATTCACCCTGGCACCGCGAAGATGTATCAGGATCTGAGGTAGCACTATTGGTGGCGCAGGATGAAGAAAGATATTGTTGCATATGTGGCTCAAGTTTTGAACTATCAGCAGGTTAAGTATGAGCATCAGAGGCCTAGTAGTTTATTTCAGAGGATTGAGCTTCCCGAGTGGAAGTGGGATAGGATTACTATGGATTTTATTACCGGACTCCCGTTGACCCGGAAGAAGTTTGATGCGATTTGGGTCATTGTTGATAGGCTGACCAAGTCAGCGCATTTTGTTCCTGTTGCAGCCACTTATTCATTAGAGAGGTTAGCTGAGATCTACATCAGAGAGATTGTTCGCCTTTATGGGTTGCTGGCATCTATCATTTCGGACCGGGGTACGCAGTTACCTCGCGCTTCTAGAGAGCAGTTTAGCGAGAGTTGGGCACCTAGGTTGAGTTGAGCACAACATTTCATCCTCAGACGGACGTTCAGTCCGAGTGGACTATTCAGATATTGGAGGATATGCTCCGAGCCTGTGTCATTGATTTTGGAAGCTCATGGGACCAGGTTTTGCATTTAGCAGAGTTCTCCTATAACAACAGCTACCAGTACAGCATTCAGATGGCTCCATATGAGGTGTCGTATGCTAGGGGATGTTGGTTTCTAGTTGGATGGTTTGAGACGGAGAGGGTCGGTTGTTGGGTACGGATTTAGTTCAGGAGGCCTTGAATAAGGTCAAGATCATTCAGGATAAGCTTCGTATAGCACAGTCCAGGCAGAACAGTTATACAGACCGCAAGGTTCGAGACATGGCTTTCATGGTTGGTGAGCGAGTATTGCTCCGAGTGTCACCTATGAAAGGAGTGATGAGATTAGGGAAGAAGGGTAAGCTTAGCCCTAGGTTCATTGGTCCATTTGAGATTCTCAGCTGTGTGGGAGAGGTGGCTTATAGACTTGCCTTTCCGCCTAGCTTGTCAGCCGTGCATCCATTTTTTCATGTGTCCATGCTTCGGAGGTATCACGACGATCCAACCCATGTGTTAGATTTCAGCACTGTCCAGTTGGACAAGGTCCGTCTTATGAGAAGGAGCCGGTAGCTATTCTAGTCTGGCAGGTTCGACAGTTGAGGTCGAAGAGTTTTCCTTCAGTGCGTATTCAGTGGAGGGGTCAGCCTCCTGAGGCATCGACCTGGGAGTCCGAGTCCGTTATGCGAAGCCGTTATCCTCATATATTTCCCGACTCATATACTTCTTTCTTTTGTGAGAACAATTTCTGATGCTAGCTGTGCTAATTTGTTGTGAGCTTTCTTGTCATCTTCTATTTCCCTGTTCTATCTTTTATGGCATGCTAAGCCTTTGTGCACAGGAAGATGCGTGCTTTGCAGTTGTCATCCCACAAGTTCTAGTGGATACTAGATCAATAGTTAATCCACAAAGATAATAAATTTAATTAAGAGATTTGTCTCTTACGGGTGCGTCAATTTATTGTATTGTAGTTATGTTATTAAATAGTCTACTGAGAATGTCAATTGAAGATGTTTAATCACATCTAATTAGGAAAGAAATGCTATTTTAGAAGCAATAACTTTATTATACGCTACATATGCTTTTCCAGGTTCCAAGTGTTTTGTTGACGTCTACTACCTGTAATTCCTTTTCCGGTCATCATAGTGGCTGAAACTGCCCAATGTTTGAATCAGTCTTATTATTGATTTTGGATAAGCGGTAGGTGGTGACATATTTTTAGGCTTGAATATTTCATGAATAATTTGGGGTGAAAATATGTTACAGATAAAAAGAAATTGAACAGAAGTTGAACTTGTATAGCTGATGGATTTCAAAGAACCAAACAAGTGCTCTTATGCGGAAAAAAGAAAGGCTGCAATGCAACTCAAACGGCGTGATACACAAAGCCAAATATTCGCGCATAGAAGGGAACTAATGTTGCTATCCCGACGTATGAGAAGACAAGATTCTACTAAGCACAGTCTTCTTCAACAACAACAACAACCCAGTATAATCTCACTTAGTGGGGTAAGCACAGTCTTCTTCAAAGCTCGATTTTTGCCGTCCCAGAGCAGTCATGCAGAATTTCTGAAACAAACTGCTCTTACCAGACGAGAATCTCCTTCACTTCCTGAAAAAGGTCATATTTATACACCATATATTATTAATGCAATGGTGCTTATGTATTCTGCTTGGAAACTTAGTAAGATACTTTATTTATCTTATATGTGCCTATAAATTAAAATACTCAAATACTATGTGGTCTATTGCACTCTATTTTGCACCTACAGAGGCTTCACTGTATGCTTTTAAACGTCTTTGCTATTCTGTTTACCAGGGGTCAGCCATGAAGCTTGCATGGCTACATCGCAGGATAATTTAGAAAAAGGCAAAGGTATATTGGACCCCCTACCATTTGTGAAACAGGTAACCATACGAGGACCTTTTCCACTACGTTTTTGGCTATATATTGTTGTACTCATATTTATACAGGAGAATATTATTAATATAATGATGCTTATTCTCCTTGGAGATTGAATATTACAGCTTATTTATCTTATATGTATCTATATAAACTACAAATCACAAATACTACATGCTCTTGTACACACTATTTTGCATCTACTAAGGGTTTGTTGTACTCTTTTAAATATTTTGGCTATTTGTTTACCAGCTGCTAGCTATCAAGCTTGTATGACTACGTCATCTGGTAATTTAGACAAGGGAAAGGGTAGATTGGACCCCTCCTATCATTCGTGAAACAGGTAAACCTACATTCAGATTATACTCTTTTCAGAATGATATATTGTTTATACATTACTGTAAATTGTAACTATTTGTACAATAGGGTCCACATCGGGTACATCTAACCTGCATCATCTTACCTTGAACACCGTACCAATCAAAGGTTCGTACAAACTTAATGTTACAATAATCCCACCATAAGTATGCCTTGGTGCTCCCTTTTTCCTAATAATACTTCTTACATATTCAGCTCATAGACGGGCCAAAAAAAGTGTGTTTGGTCACTAAAGAGCAACGAAATGAGTATGTTGCTCTAAAACGGGTCCAAATTGTCAATTTTTTCATGCAAACAAGTTTGAATATGAACCTCCAGGATTTTGCTGTAACAATGGTTCAATAAGGTTGACATCTCATAAAATGCCAACTGAATTACGGAGTTATACTTTGGAAATACTGAAGAATCTGAAAATTTTCGAACTTATATTAGAACGTACAATAACATGTTTGCATTTACTTCACTTGGTGTCAAGTATGACAAAAACCTAGCAAGAAGAAACCATGGTATCTACACATTTAGAGTCCAAGGACAAATGTATCATTTTATAAATGATTTAGTTCCTTCCAATGAAAAACCTAGAAATTTACAGCTGTACTTCTACGATCATGATAATGAATTAGCCAATAGGATGGCTTGCTCGACAAGAATTAATGAATCAATAGTGAAAAAGTTGATGGACATACTGAAGGTAAATCCATATACTATTTTCCTAAGATCTCTCTTAAATGTTCCTCAATTATCTTATTTCTATATTGCTCTTAACTGTCACTCAACCTTAGATCAAAAAACATATAACTTACCAAGTGCATCAGAGATTGCGACATTATCGCTTGAAGAAAATCCTAGAGACACATCTGCACCACATATTCGAATTTATACCCACAGTAATAGAGCTCGGTTAGTACATTATTATTATGGATGGTATGATCTGTTGCCGTATCCATTATTATTTCCCTTCGGTGAAAATGGATGGCATTGTGGAATCAAAAACATTGTTCAAACAAAAAAATGCAACGAAACATAGAGCTTACTGTGAACATGAACAGTTGCCCAGTATATCAAATATGTGTTCAGTAGATTGATTTCTTGATATGGAAGATGAATCACTACAAAAAGGAAAACGAAAAAGAGATACAGTGTCTTGTCGAGTGTATTATTGTTACAAATTTCAACTAAGAGATAATGAAACAAATGAAGTGGTACATTGTGGGAGAATATTCCGAAAATTTATAGTAGATGTATATATAAAGCTTGAAACGCAAAGATTAGGCTTCTTCTCACTTAATCCAGATTTATTTAGAATTGAAGTCTTGCAAGGACTCCTTGATATTTTAAGATGTGGTGAAAGGGAAGCCTCTAAAATTGGAAAGAAAACATTCCTCCCTGTTACATTTATAGGGGGACCAAGGGACATGCGCCGGCGATACATGGATGCTATCGCGTTGGTAAAATATATTGGAAAATTTGATTTCTTTATAACAATGACATGTAATCCTGCTTGGCCAGAAATAAAAGAATATTTATCACTGGCTGATGAAGTACATAACAGACCTGATTTAGTTAGTAGAGTTTTTAGAGCAAAAGTAGAAGAATTAAAGACGGATATATTAAAAAGACAAATCTTTGGAAGAGTTGCAGCAACATGTATACTATAGAATTTCAAAAACGTGGTCTTCCACAGGCTCATTTTCTTATTATACTTGCTGATGAACACAAATTATTGACTCCTGAATCCTATGATAAATTTGTGTGTGCAGAGTTGCCCGATTCTAAAAAAGATCACGATCTATATTCACTTGTTATTAAATATATGATACATGGTCCTTGTGGAAAGTTAAATCCTATAAATATTTGCATGAAAAATAATAACTGCAAATTCAAGAATCCAAAAGATTTTGCTGAGCAAACATCAAAAGGGAAGAATTTATATCCAATATACGAAAGGAGAAGAACTGGAGAAGTTGTTAAAGTAAGAGGTGAGTTTCTGGATAATTCTTGGGTTGTTCCATATAATTCATTTTTTCTATGCAAGTATAATTGTCATATGAATGTTGAAGTTTGTTCTGATATCAAAGTAGTAAAATATATTTACAAATATATTTGTAAAGGACACGATAAAATTGCATTTCATATACATGATAATGATACAAATATAGACATAGATAAAATAAAAGAATATCAATCTGCTAGATGGGTTTCTCATCCGGAAGCTGCATGGCGATTATTTGGTTTTCCCATAAGCGAACTGACTCCAAGTGTTTTTCACCTTCAATTATATTTGGAATGACAACAACTTGTCTCTTTTAAAAGTATTGAAAATGTTGATAAAATACTGAGTAATCCAATGATTCGAAAGTCAATATTAACAGAATTTTTTGTTATGAACAAAAAAAATAAAGATGCTATGCAACTATCATTATTATATAAAAAAATTTCCTGAGTACTTTGTATTGTCACCTAAGGAAAAAATATGGACACATCGAAAACAATGTACCGTAATTGGATGTGTTGTAATATGTCATCCAACATAAGAAGAAAGATATTATCTTATATTATTATTGATGAATGTTAGAGGACCAAAATCATACCAGGACTTATGTAAAGTTAACGACAAATGTTGTAGTACATTTAGGGAGGCCACATAAAAAATAGGATTGTTCACTATGATAACAACTTGGTTGAATGTATGTCTGAAGCTACAAATTATCAAATGCCATACAAATTAAGGCATTTGTTTGCAACACTATTAGTGTATTGTAATCCTCCTAATCCAACCGAACTTTGAAAACAATTTGAAGATTCAATATCCGAAGATTTTAAGATTCTACCTAACATGAATGCTAAAGATATTCGTTTTATGGCTTTATATCATATCAATGATATTTTGCATTTGATGAGACATGATATAAATGAATATAATTTGATTCCTGAGAAAATTAAACCTTCAGCTGCTGTGCGAGAAACCAATGACTGTCATTTTGAAAGAAACATCATTATTAGAGAAGAAGATTTGCTTCTACAGAGAAAATTAAATACCGAACAACGAAAAACGTATGACACGATTCTTAATAGAATATTTTCTAACAAATCAGGAGCATTTTTCATTGATGGACCTGAAGGAACTGGAAAATTTTTTCTACATCGTGCTTTATTAGCTGTTGTACAATCAAAAGGTTTCGGGTTGATGGGCGAGGTGGCCGCTCTGAGTATAAAGGTACGTTAGATGCCCTGATCTGTTTCTTTCCTTAGTAAGTCTTCTTGTATTAACTGTTGCTTTGTTTGTTGTAGTCATTTTTACTGGAGGTGGAGAGTATTCGGTGGGCTAACGTCCGCTCAGCGGTCTTTATGCGGTTGTTGGAGAAGTACCACCGCTACCGGAACCGGTGTCGTGACCTGCATGAAAGCCTAAGGAACGACCCGTAGAACTGGCAGCTGGTAGAAGAGTTGGCGAGGAGGAAGCTTCACATGCAGCAGACCCTTGACAGGGTAAACACTCTTGAAGGGTAGCTCCATCAAAGAAACGAGGATATGGACGCGGAAAGGAGGGCGGCCGCTGAGAGAGCGCCAAACCTGGGCTGCGGCAGCAGAGGCCACTGAGGCTTCGACTAGGCAGGTGGCAGCCCTAGAGACAGAGAATGCTGCTTTGAGAAAGAAGGCAGAGGATGGCCTGGAGAGGGTCGAAACATTGAGGCGGCCAACCGCGCCTAAGAAAGGGAACGCGGACTGGAGAGGGCCGCTGCCACTTTCCGAGAGAGAGCGTTGGAGGGGCGCGTTGCTGTTTGTGAGCAGGACGCCTGTGCTAGCGGACCGGATTGCGACCTTGGAAGAGGAGAACCAGCGGCTGAGGAATTAGGCCGCTTCTTTCAGTCCAACTCGCGAGCTCTGGACGTACGCCGAGGCCCAGCTTGACGTGTATAAGAGGTTGTGGGAAGCCGGCATTGTGCCTGAGGCTACCTATGAGGAGGCACGTCAGAAGGCTCGTGAATCTCGCCTTGACTGCGGTTTGATCTGTCCACGCCCGAGGGTGATGATGGAGCCGAGGGCGCTGACAACGTTGAAGAGGGCGCTGGGGGCGCCGAGTGAACAAATGAAAAAATTTATAATATCTGTTTACTTTTTGTTCTCTTTTTCTCTTCTATTTTTGTTGTCGTTTGGCTGTTTCTTTTTTCTTTTCCGGCCTTGGTCCACTGTAATTGGGGGTAACCCCGTGTAAATATTTTAAATATACTTTATTCCTTTCTGTTTGTTTTATATCAATTTTGTGCATTTCTTTTTTATGCTCGTTTGATATGGCCTTGCCTTAGAGTTACTCTAGTGAGCATGTTAATAGTTAGGTGATTTCGACAATTGTTTAATCGATCCTTTGTCTTATGGGACAATTGGCGTAGATGGACTTGGCCGCAGATAGACGCTTTTGGCCTTCACCTTCCTCCGCTTGACGGGAGTTGGTCATAGTCACGTTTGGGCAGTGGCGGCACGTAGACTTAGTCCCAGTTCGGGCTTAGTCGAACTACTAGCCGTGGTAACGAAAAATACAGTCTTGTAGTTCGACTTGGGTCGAACTCTACGTGGGTTGAAATTTTTGCTTTGAGTCAGTCGTATTTACTTGAATGGTGGGGCGTTTAGCCTCGCTTAATTGCGGCCCGGATCAAGGTCGTAGGGACATATGTTCTTGGCTTTGATTCGTCCGCGGTTGGGTTTGTGGCTTGTGTGACGGAGGTGCATACCTTGCATCCTGGTTCGACCGTAGTTGAACCTTTGGGTGAAGGCACGTAGCCTCAACCGTAGTTGAATTTTGTAATTTTTGAAGTCGAAGGCGCATAGCCTGAGTCCCAGTTCAATCGTAGTTGAACATTTGTAATTTTTGAAGTCGAAGGCGCATAGCCTGAGTCCCAGTTCAACTACGGTTGAACCTTTATAATTTTTGAAGTCGAAGGCGCATAGCCTGAGTCCCCGTTCAACCGTAGTTGAACCTTTGCAATTTTTGAAGTCGAAGGAGCATAGCTTGACTCCCGGTTCAACCGTAGTTGAACCTTTTTTGGAGTCGAAGGCGCATAGCCTAAGTCCCGGTTCAACCGTAGTTGAACCTTTCTAATTTTTGGAGTCAAAGGTGCATAGCCTGAGTCCCGGTTCAACCGTAGTTGAACCTTTGCAATTTTTGAAGTAGAAGGCGCATAGCCTGAGTCTCGGTTCAACCCTAGTTGAACCTTTGTAAGTTTTGGAGTCGAAGGCGCATAGCCTGAGTCCCGGTCCAAACATAGTTGAACTTTTGGATGAAGGCATATAGCCTGAGCTACCGTTCAACCGTAGTTGAACCTTTATAGTTTTTGAAGTCGAAGGCGCATGGCTTGAGTACCGGTTCAACTGTAATTGAACCTTTGTAATTTTTGGAGTCGAAGGCGCATAGCCTGAGTCCCGGTTCAACCGTAGTTGAACCTTTCCAATTTTTGAAGTCGAAGGCACATAGCCTGAGTCCCGCTTCAACCGTAGTTGAACCTTAGTAATTTTTGAAGTCGAAGGCGCATAGCCAGAGTCCCAGTTCAACTGTAGTTGAACCTTTGTAATTTTTGAAGCCGAAGGCACATTGCCTTAGTCCCGGTCCAACCGTAGTTGAACTTTTGGGTGATGGCACGTAGCCTGAGCTATCGTTCAACCGTAGTTGAACCTTTGTAGTTTTTGAAGTCGAAGGTGCATGGCCTAAGTCCCGGTTCAACCGTAGTCGAACCTTTGTAATTTTTGGAGTCGAAGGCGCATAGCCTGAGTCCTGGTTCAACCGTAGTTGAACCTTTCCAATTTTTGAAGTCGAAAGCGCATAGCCTGAGTCCCGGTTCAAATATAGTTGAACCTTTGTAATTTTTGAAGTCGAAGGCGCATAGCCTGAGTCCCAGTTCAACCGTAGTTGAACCTTTGCAATTTTTGAAGTCGAAGGCGCATACCCTGAGTCTCAGTCCAACCGTAGTTGAACTTTTGGGTGAAGGCACGTAGCCTGAGCTGCTGTTCAATCGTAGTTGAACCATTGTAGTTTTGAAGTCGAAGGCGCATAGCCTGAGTCCCGGTTCAACCATAGTTGAACCTTTATAGTTTTTGGAGTTGAAGGCGCATAGCCTGAGTCCTAGTTCAACCGTAGTTGAACCTTTGCAATTTTTTAAGTCGAAGGCACATAGCCTGAGTCCTGGTCTAATCGTAGTTGAACTTTTGGGTGAAGGCAGCTGCCGTTCAACCATAGTTGTACCTTTGTAGTTTTTGAAGTCGAAGGCGCATAGTCTGAGTCCCAGTTTAACCGTAGTTGAACCTTTTGTTTTCCCGCATAACCCACTTCGTGTTGGGGGTTGGGATTTTCTCATGTTCCACACCTTGCCTGACTGGCGCTTGTAGTTTCTTTTTTGACTGGCTCGCGCGGGTCACCCCGTTGCAGATCTCCGTTCGAGATACTTTTGTGCTTTCCTCCTTTTTGGCAGCATCCCGTGTGAGAAGGGGTGAGGTACCTTATGCACATTTTCCCATAGGGATGGGGTATCTGCTTCTTTTTATTCTCCTTGCTCGGAGGCGAGGGGATGTGGAAGCAAGCTCATCTCGAGGCTTTTGACTTCCTTCGATCCGACATGCTGCTTTGGCTCGCTTGAGCTGGGTTGCTTTCTTTCCTTTTTTGGCATAAGGATAAACTACGCGATTCGGCTATGAAATCCCCACAGACGACGCCAAATTGTTTAGCTCAAAGTTCTCACACACTTTATAAGCATAAATCAATTAAAATCGACATAGGGCCAATCATAGCAGATCGTAATAAATCAATAAGCCAAATGAATAAAGATGCAAGAGACAACAGTTAATGATTAAAGGGAAGAGGATGGAGATCTTTTATTAATGATATTGGTAGGTCTGCCTCTCCATGGAGAGGTTCAGAGCATTACAAGGATGCGTATTCTCTTCCCTTGGAAGCAAGTGTGAAGAGAGAAACGAAGCAGACTCCGTTTAGGGTTCTTTCTCTTAGTATTTATAGCTATGTGACCTGCCAGTTGGCGCCGAGTGGTTGTGACCATATTAAGAGGACGCCTTCGTAAGGACGGCCAGGCCGTAACCTTAGTTGTCGAATCGGATAGTTGCCCGAGAACATTACCAATAGATGGCCATACCGTTTATTAATCACGAATAGACTTTAATAAGTGCGTCAGTCCCATTAATTAACACGAAGACAGGTTTTGACCCATACATTAATTCATGAGAGTAATATATAAAGATATTCTTTTGCAGAATTTGGTGATCAGCACAAAGAGTGTTGAGTACATGCCATTTTATCTCTCCCTTGCAACTTTTCTTATGAGTCTTTCTTTCTTTGCTTATGGAATGTTTAAGCAAGATCCATTTATCTTTGTAAGTAACTTGATTTCCTTTCTCTATGCAGTCTTTTCCTTATATATATGGTCTGTGATTTATGTTTCCCTTTTAATAATTGTGTTTAAGTCCTATGTGGCGACTGTATAAAGAAATTTACACAATCAGCTCATTTAAAAGATAATTGCTAGTAATTCTTGTTAATCATGTTGACTGGCAACAGAGAATAAGTGGTAAAAAACCTGTTATAACGAGTTAAGTTATACTGGCGGTGAAACAAAATCCATTATACTGTCAGTTTATATAACTTAATCCTTAATATTTGGGAAGTACATTGGAGAGTATGTTATTTCTCTTGAATGGGTGCCTTGAAGCAACAGAGTTGCTTCAACTTGTCTCCGTGTGACATATAGGTCACGGGTTCGAGCTGTGAAATCAATCACTGATGCTTGCATCGGGGTAGGCTACCTACATCACCCTCTTGGGATGCAAATTTTTCCCAATCTTTGAATAAATACGGGATGCTTTGTGCACCGATCTGCCATACCCTCCTCGAATTCTTGCTTTACTATTGATTGTTGTATTTAATGTGTTTAGAATAACATTTTGATGTGTATGAATCAGGTCCCAAATGGAATAGGAGTTCTTGGGGTCATACAACTAGTCTTGTACTGGAGATATAGCAGACCTAATGAGGAGCCAATAAGACCTCTCCTGGAGTCCTATGCATGATAAAATATATCGGCAAGTGGTAAATACTTACTCGCATTAGGTGTTTATGCCAAACTTATACAGAAGACACACGTCTTACATTCATAGGTTTGGTATAAACACCACGCTTGGCATTTTTTTTTTCCGGTCGAGAAGCCATCCAAAAATTGCTTCTTTTCTATTCTTTCTTTTCTTGTGTAACAATCAGATATAAGTTGATGTCCCGTTTGCGATTTGTATACCAAAGTCGTGTGATTTGTTATGTGTTCAACTTATTCATTTTGAGAGAATCATGTCGAAGAAACTTGGCAAAATGCATTCTTCCATATCGGACCACGCAATAAGAACGTGTCTTTAATCTAATTTTATCTGTCATTCATGAAGAAAGCTAATGCTGTACTCATTTCAGCCGAAGAAGCCCAGTGCACAAGGCATCGTGCTTTGCAGACATGCCAATTGTGAAGGCATTAATTCAAAACCAAACAAATCTCTTTGATAAAAAGTACAAACACTAATACAAGAGGTACTCAAACTGGCAGCTTATCAAAATTATAGATGATTGTACAAACAAAGCTAATGTCTATAAACTTTCCAGTCCAGATTCTGTTTCTTGCATTCCCCCATTGTAGCAAGAAAACTATACTGTATAACTATTCTTGGCACCTCTGCCGAGCCTCATTGAGTCGACCTGCAAAAGAAGATGATTCTTTACGAGTCTAGCAAATTATGAGAAACTGATTTCAAGGCATACCATAAATAAGATGTCATACATGAAATGTGAAGCCAATCGAGCTGTTGTAATCCAGAAATTCCTTCCACTGCTTACCAATGCTAACCTGCACAGAGAAGTTTCAGGAGATGGGACAAGCATGATGTTAAGTGTAGTTACAATGAGATAGAAACAAAGGCTAACGATAAGCATTAATGCAAAATTGATAACTGTTAAACAGCTTAAAAGGATTCAATATTTTCAATGACGCACAAAAGGGGATCCACTTGCGAAATTAGACTAAAACGGCCTGGTACTTCAAATGAATGAGGCCATCAAAAAAGGGGGAATCGAGGAACGTCGACAGTCGACCTTTATATATTGGAGGGAAAAAAATTACGGGAAGGGGGTGACAGATAAAGGTATATTATCAAGTATATAATAATACTTAACCCTTGGACCACCAAAAGGATTCCCTCTGCCCTTAATCAAAGGTCTCGGGTTTGAGCCCTACGAATGGAGAAATATATGATAGGAGCGCTTCTCCTTTTAAGGGGCACTAACGTGGCACGAACTCCTATTACTGGGCCAGTGAGTACCAGATACCAGATGGTACACACAAAAAAATTACGTAACCTTTGGGATAAAGAATTGCAAAGACTTTTTGAACCGGCTGAATGATGCCAGAATCTCCTAACACTAAATACTTAGCAACAACATATCAAGCAGGAATGCAACAGACTATTTGACAACAAAATCACTGCTTCACAGAAATAACATCCTATACCTGGACCAGTCCTCAACAATATCTTTTCCTCTATAAGTTCTCTTTATCCAAGCTTCACATAGCTCAATTGCCAATGAAACAATAATTTATCGCAGACAAATTAGCATATTTCTTTTTGGCTTCCAGCTTTTCAAGAAAGTAACTCACTATCAATTATCAAAGCTAAAAAGTTTGACAACTGTACTACATGCCTATATATATCTGATGACGTCCCCTCTAACTTCTAATATCCCCAATGTTACATCATACGGTATTATACATCAGTTTCTAGTTGTCAAAAGAAGTTATGTCAGGAATGAAACTAATATATACACACATACACATCAAAACTAATAGTAGCCGACATAATCATTATCACTATTATTATTATTATTATTTTTATAACCCTAGTGTCCACGCCAACTTGCGCACCTCAACTATTCCACGGGTTACTTATTACCTCCCACCAACAGAGGCAACGGGTAATTCTGTCCACCAAAGCTTGGACAAACGGGAAGAAATCATCTAATGGTTTTGCCTCCATTGGGATTTGAACTTGAGACCTCATGGTTCTCAACCCACTTCATTGATCACTAGGCCACACCCTTGTTATCTTGTGCATTATTGTTAAATGGCATCACAAGATGGTTCAAATGATGTATTTCTTGAACAAACATCAGCACCACATATGCACACAACAAAATTGTCTGCTCACTTGGTCCACGAAAATGACAAACCTAGTCATGGACGTCAAAAATAAAAAGTACTTCCTCAATCCATTTTTTCTCTTTGACTGGGCACGGAGTTTAAGAAAGAATGAATGACTTTTGATACTTGTGGTAAAACAAGCTATAGATGTGTGGCGGTAAATCATCTCATTAAAGGTAAAATCGAAAGTTCAAAGTTAAATTGTTCCTAAATATGGAAAGATATCATTCTTTTGGGGACAGACAAAAAAAAAAGCAAGTGCATCACATAAATTGGAACAAAGGGAGTAATATAAATAGGCTATTTTATTGGTAAAAAGAAAAATTACCTGAGCTGTTTCATTTGCAGCATTCTTCGTCCATAAAGCTATTTTATCCCCCTTATTTCTGACACTAACTACTGCTCCACAAATTTCTTCTTCGTGATCGAATTGATGTCCAATCATTGCCAGCAGCTACAATAATCCCAAATGAGAAAATAAGAGTTGAAATAATATCAAAGGGGAAAATAACTTTACGAGACTGTGCCCTAACATTAAGAACTGGATTAAAATATCCTAAGCATACCGTGTATAGCCAGCTGGTATCAGATTTACCCTTACTAAAGTTCATTGTCCAATTCCCTCCATCCGCACATACAGGATCTTCCCACTTTGGCTCAATTGTATGCTTAAAACAATGAAAGTCTGCTCCCATAACTAACTTGCTTGGGTGGTTGATATTATTGTAAGCACTGTTTGCAGAATTTAAGCGACATGGTTCAAGGATTTCATCAAAAGCTAACAGGATAATAGCATTTGAAAACATCTAATACAAGATGCAGAATATCAAAACAGGCATGACATAGTCCAAGTTGTATAATACCTCAAACGCCTTGAGAAATTAGACTGATAAAGAACTCACCAAACAAGGTGCATGAATCCTATGTTGTGCGGACTCTTCAAAATCTTTTCCGCACCCGTATCAACACGACATGGGTGTGGAATCCACACCGGATTAGGTGTTTATATTTTATAAAAAAAATTATTAGATTTAGTTTGATAACTTTAATTAATCGAAATATATACTTATATCTATAGTATCATACATTTATTGGTTGTATCCCAGCACCCGTAACCGTACTTGAATTCATATCCCCGAATCCTAAAATTTATGTGATGACAAATCCGACCTTTAGATCTGCACCATTATGGGATACCCGCGCCCCCATCCGAGCAACACAACATGCATCTAAGGCAGACAAAAATTTCAAATCATCACCACCTAACTCAAAACAGACGACTTAAATAAAGATCCAAGAATGACATTGAAATACTGGTCTGCAGCTACATTTAGTCTCATCAATCTAGACGGGAGATTAGTGTAATTTTAGCCTAATTAAGGAATAGAAAAGCACATATCTTTATCTTTTTAAATGAATAATCAGCTTGGTATATGAAGACAAATGCACATAGAGACGTCACACGTATGAACTTAGGGTATCAAATGGGTGGGCCACTGATCCGCCCAAACATTACTTGGGCTGAGATTGGTTGAGTCAAGATGAGCTAAAATTTGGGTCAAAGCCTAACACGCCCAACTCTTACCAAACTTTAATTAATATGTGTTGTTTTCTTATGAATTTTATAATACTAAATAAGACATTTTATTTTCTTATGGCCATATATAACATATCAAACAAAAAAGAACTATTTCTAAGTCTGGCAAAGTTACTCATGGAACAATTTAGGCTAAAAATCAGCCCAACTTTAAATGGGTTGAGATGGGTTGGGTCAAGTTGGGTTGAGTTCAATAAATAGCCAACCTTGAGTGTGTTGGGCAGGTCATTGGGGCTTCGGCCAAATTTGACAGCCCTATATGAACTATTCATTGAAAGTTAAATGTAATTAGTTCAATCCTTTGAACCAAAACTAAAATTGGTAAGTAACTGAGAGAAAAAAATTCCATTTTTTTTAAGTAACGAACTGGAGCAGTCAGTTACACATTACAACAGCATCAACAAAGCAATGCAGGTACTAATACAACTTGCATAAATTTAAGCTCAAACCAATTCGGGCACTCCAAAGTAAGATTACCCCTCGTTGCTGCATTAACTAAAAATGAAAGGACAGGAAAAATCTGATAATTGTGAGACAAAAGTTCCTTAAGCTGAAAATCAAACAAGATAGTCCCTCCATCCCAATTTATGTAATGTTTTTTGACTGAGCAACAACAACAACATACTCATTATTATCTCACACCGTGGGATCTAGGGAGGGTAGTGTGTACGCATACCTTACCCCTAACTTGTGAGGATAGAGAGACTCTTTTCTAATAGACCCATTGTTTGACTGAGCATGGAGTTTAATAAGGAAAAATAAAAACTTTAAAACAAGATAGACATTTATGTGACTACAGATCATCTCATTAACAGTAAAATGAGAAGTTTAAAGTTAAATTATTTCGAAATATATAAAGGTTTCTTTTTTAACAGAATTAGTGTAACATAAAATTGAAGATTTTACCCAATTTTCCCTGTATGAAGGCAAGATATTCCGGAACTATTCTATAGGGCAAGATATTCCGGAACTATTCTATTATAAGTTATTAGTTTACGGAGCTATCTCAGATATCTCGAGTAAGGAGACGGGATAGTTAGAGTTCTATGTCTAGGAAGGAAGAGACTATCGGGAAGCTCACTCTCGGCCGGGCTCGAAGCAGAAGGTAGAACGTAATATCTCTTATTGGTTCAGCTCATCAAGCTATTACAAAAGAGTTCAAAACCATAATTCAACAAAATCCTACAGCACCCACAAAATTCTTGAACAGTAAATCAAACCCCATGATTTATTTACAACCAAAGAACACAACAGCTTAGCACGAAATATAATACTCGCTCCGTCCCAATTTACATTAGTAGTGTTTGATTCGGTATAGAGTTTAAGATTTTTTCATCTAAAATGAGTGATATATTTATTTGTCTATAAGTATTAAATTATTACTAAATATAGAAATATGTGACTAAAAGTTGACTAAAAAGGAAAGACTGTTAGCTAAATTGGAACCGAAGGAATATGAAAAAACTTACCCCCAAAAATCTTCGACAGTGGAAAAAGTGTAAAGTTCGCGAAGGGAACTGCCCCAAGCAGCTTGTCTAGATTTAGCCATAGGATTATCAAACCAAAAAGTCCAAGAATTCTCTAATGGATGCTTAGCTTTGATTTCTTTGCCCAAATACGACGCCGTATCATCAGATTCATCCACAATTTCTCCTTCTTCAGGTCCATCGTCGTCTACTTCTGCTTCATCAACCCGCAATTTCTCAGCTTCCTCCGCCATCTTCGTGTGTTTTCTATGTACTTAGCTTGTTTTTGGTTTTAGACTTTAGTAGGAAAGGGTATTTGTAGTTCTTCTTTGGTTCAAGACTTCCTTTTCCTCGGTTTGGACTGTAACTTGAAAATAATCTTTATCCAAGACGGTGGAATATTAGTGGCTAAAGTGTTAAAATAGCCATTTAGAGCTAGTAATTAAAAAATAACCAAATTTACAAGTAATCTTTCAAAAATAGCCACAGTGATCGAAATTTAGTCACTTTTCAAGTAAAGATAAATCTGAACAAAATATTATTTAAAATCCGAAAATACTTCAGTATCATATGCTAGAGTTTCAGTATAATATATAGGTTGGAAGTTCATACACAAGTGCTCCAATCTCCTGTATATTATGCCGGAACTTTTTGCGTGTTGGAGTTCCACCATAATATGCTAGAAGTTCATACACAGACGCACCGATCACTAGTATATTATGCGGGAACTTTTTCTGTTGCAGCAAAATAACAACTATTTTTCAATGACTTTACAAACGCTAGCTATTTTTGAATGACTAATCTGAAAACTGGCTAGCCCGTGCTATTCCATTAAGTTTGGACTTTAACTTAAAATACTATTTATCCAGGACAGTAGAATATTGGGAAAACTACTCTCTATAGCCCCTCAAAATTTTAATAGCCCATGTTTTGTACCACTTTCAAAAAATGGCCCATCAGCCCAAACATATTGCATATAACAACCGAACGGAATGAGTATGACAACACAAGTGCCTCTAGCTCAGTGGATCGGGAGCCTATTTCCTAAGCTGAAGGTCGCAGGTTCGACTCCTACTTGGCGCTATTGAGCTACTCTTTTTGCAATGTATAAATATTGTATCCTAAGTTCGATAGTGTATATTGAGCGTATTTCAACTGTACTTGTGTATCTAAAGTATATATATTTTGTGTACCCCAAATATATTTTGTATCATTAATGTATAATCTATCTAAAAAATGTATCAAAATTATATATAATGTGTATATTCTAATATTTTGGAGTGTATCGTGTATTTTTGTATAGTGATAGTTTTTTTTGTATATATTTTGTATAGTTATATCTATTTTGTATATACTTTGTATAGTTACGTCTATTTTCTATATTTTTTATATAGTGATAGTCTATTTGTATATTTTTTTTATAGTGACAATCTATTTTGTATATTTTTTTGTATAGTGACAGTCTACTATATATAAATTGTATAATGACAGTCTATTTTGTATAATTTTTATGTAATGACAGTCGATTATATATATTGTATAGTGACAATTTATTGTATATGAATCATGTACAAAATTTATATCAAACTATAGCCCATCGGATAAACTAAGACAAAAGCAAATTGGTACAATTTGTTTTTTGTTGTTGTCTTTCCTAGATATTTTTGGTTTCCCGATACCACTCATTTTCTCTTCTGGCCGTTTTTGCACTCTGCATTTTACACTTTCTATGTATTTCATCTTTTTCAATTCTATTTACTCCAACATTACTTTTCTCAACCTTTTTTAATGTACAATTTATCTCTTACTTTTTTCTAGCATAACACGTGGCTTTACACGGCCACTTGTCTAGACTAAGACAATATTTATCCATTATCACTTCTGATCTCATCCTTTTCTCTTTTTCATTATGGTTATATTTGTCCATTTAGCTATTATTTAGTCTCTTCTCATTCGTTGAGCGATTATTTTTTGGAAATTTTGTCTAAGTGCCTGAAAAAATTACCGAAATTTCAATTTAAGTCTTAAATAAATTTTTCTGTTAATGCTATGTGAATGGTATTGGAAGTGAAAGTAGAATGGGTGAGATTTTTTGGTCAAGATCTGCATGTTGTTGATGGTGTATGCTGGTGGACGTGTTAATTTTTGTCTTTCTTCTTCTTAATTTATTTTAGCGTGCACAGAAGCAAAAACTAAACATGATGAGGTTAGGACAAAAATTAATCATGGCCAAGTCATATTTTTTCTACTAGTAGATAAACGGTTAGGCTTTACAATTATTTAATGAGAATCAACAGGAGATGTTTGTTCAAAAAGAAAAATAAAAAAATAGATGGATGATGAAGTTAGTTTGGATTAAACCAACAGTAGCCTAAGGAACATACACCAGCTTCAATGAGAAGTGGATGTCGATCTAGGCTTTACATGGGTATGTGGAGAAGACCAATTTAGGCTAGCCAATATAATTTGTTTGGGACTATAAATTATATGGATCAATTTATGGCTAGCGAGTGATAATAGTTTCCACCGGTCAGCTACAAATGAAATTTGCTCTAAAATAATAGTGGCTAAACTTCAAAAATATCTATTTTTTGGATTTGTAATTGAAAAATAGTCACTGACTCGAAATTTATTAAAAGATAGCCCTTTAAGATTGAACTGTAACTAAAACTAATATTTATCTAAGACGGTGAAATATTAGTGGCTAAATTTCAAAAATATTGATTTTCTGGATTGGTAGTAGAAAATTAACTACGGACTGATAAGTCATTTTTACCTATACATCCCATATAACAAACCTTACTACCATTATTGTGCATTGTTTGTTTATTACCCTCATATCCCATGTTTTTGTTACATAATATATACCAAACGAAATATTTGCTGATTTTCCATCCTAAATTAACGCTAGATAATTAAGGCTAAAAACGATTCTTAATAAAGTGTAGCCTAAAATAACGCCTATCTTTATGGCTTCTAATTAATCTTTGATTTTCTACCAAATAAATGCCAAATCAGTTAAGGTAACATATTAAATGCGCATAATCTATTAAACATACTTTCTTTAAAATCCCATAAAACTATTAGTAAATCCTTTTCTTTTTTCATGTTCACAAGTCAGACGAAAGTAGTGTATGTATAACAAATCACGCCATAGTTGAACCTTGAACCTGCATATCTATCACCCCCCCCCTTAATAGGTGGTGATATATGCAGGGCAAAAGGTGAAACAATCAATTAAATTCGTTATTAGATTCATGTCTACTTGTGCAGACAGAAATGAAGAGAGAAACATTTGGAATTGGAAATCAAGATTTGTGAGTCTCAAATGCAGGGCAAAAGGTGAAACAATCAATTTTTGAGTGTTTGGTTTACATAATATATATATATATATATATATATATATATATATATATATATATATATATATATATATATATATATATATATATATATATATATATATATATATATATATATATATGTATATATATTGATGAAAGTAAACAAAATCATGAAATTATGATTTGACAATCCTATTCAACTAACCCAATAAAGGAAGAAGCTTTTAAAATGTAGTCAAATCTAGTCAAATGTAGTTAAGGTTATATGCACTATTTTCAGTGTGTTTTTAAAATGTAGTCAAATGTAGGTAAATGTAGTTAAGGTTATATGAAGTGTTTCCAGTGAGTTTTTAAAATGTAGTCAAATGTAGGTAAATGTAGTTAAGGTTATATGAAGTGTTTCCAGTGAGTTTTTAAAATGTAGTCAAATGTAGGTAAATGTAGTTAAGGTTATATGAAGTGTTTCCAGTGAGTTTTTAAAATGTAGTCAAATGTAGGTAAATGTAGTTAAGGTTATATGCAGTGTTTCCAGTGTGTTTTTAAAATGTAGTCAAATTTTTGTAGTTATATGAACTTTGTAGTTAATTGTAGTTACTTGTAGTTAATCGTAGTCAGTTGAAAAATATGTCTGAATAACGTATTTTTTTGTATCTACTGGATGGTATGTGTTGCTGAAAACTACAAATGGCATTTCTATGCAACGTCAATTCATTATTCTTCATTGTTCAAGACAAGAAGTTTTATCCGAAAACATAACAGCGCAAATGTACTGCAACAGTACATGTAGCATTGGACTTCCAACAATTTGTAGTTATGCAATTGTAGTTATATCTAGTATAGATGTGTAGTTATATGCAATTGTAGGTAATTGTAGTCACTACATTAGTAATTTATTCCCACAATTATATAAGAACTGACAGTTATATAGAATGGCAACTGAAGCTATTATATATGCTATTAGATAGCTGTTACGACAAATATGCTATTAGAAAAATATGGCGGATGAAACTCTCGATCTGAAACAATGGCAACCTTCGACAATGGAGGATGACAATGGAGGATGAAATTAAAGAAGAAGGCACAATAATAGTAATAAGGGTTGAACAATGAGTTATAATCCAATCTGACCAATTCTGATCCAAATCTTTCCAATATTGAGATGGAAAGCAGAAAAAGTCAAATTGAATGGTGACTTTGGTACATCCAATAAACAAACGTTGCTGTTAAGGAAAGTCAGTAGAAGTCCACAATAACTTTCCCAGAGTTTTCCAGACCTCATCAAGTTTCATAACTATGTCACTAACTTTTCAGGAATTTGATTGAATTTGGTAAGGATAGTTCTCTTCAACAAAATGGAGCTCCCATCTATCTTATTCTTCTCGTTCTCTTACTTTATTAGTTCTATCTGTTGTTGCATAGGAGCAGTAGCTTTATTGAATTCAACTGACTCAGATATTTCATATCATCCATTACCCCTTTCCGTCGCAATAATCATAAACCATTGTATCTCTTTTTCCGTTTTCACTTCATCCACCTATGCTTTTCTTTTTCGACCAACTTTAGAAAATCAGCAATCACATACTCCAATTCAATACGGACTTTTTCAAGCAGGAAAGACTTTAATCTACATTGTTTGTGCACAAATCTTGATAATTAATAAGGTAATTAATAAGGTTAAAAATCTGTTGGAAGAAAGAGAAAAAAGTGGGGAAAGAAAATATGGAAATATTTTGTTCCACAAATAAAGCCCCTAATAAATCATTGGTAATTAAACCTTAAAAGTCAATTTTGGTACATATATTGAAACATGGTATACTTAAATGTAATAAATACTAACCTTAAACATGAGTGGTTATAAGGTTTGTTATATGGGATGTATATGTAAAAATCCCTTGAATAATAGTCTCTTAAGTGTGGACTAAACTTAAAATAATCTTTTTCCAAGGCAGTGGAATACTAGTGGCTAAAGTGTCAAAATAGCACACAATAGCCAATTTTCGTACTAGTCATTCAAAAATAGCTACGTTTACAACTGTTAATGAAAAATAGTCACTATTTTATTGCAATAGAGACCGGTTTCGTATAATGTACGGGAGTTCGATGCATGTGTGTACGAACTCCAGCATATTATACTGGACCGGTATACTTTGCTGACTCTTGTATAATATACGGTGACTGGAGCACCAGTGCTCCAAACTCCAGTATATTATACTAGACATTTATACTTACTGGAACTCCAGTATATTATGTTGAATGCTGCAGTCTTACTGTACTTATGCTGGAACACCAACATATTATGCTGGAATTCCAGCATAGTTATCCTGGAACTCCCGTATAATATGTTGGAGTTCAAGCATACTTATGCTGGAACTCCAGTATAATATGCTTGCGTATTTTTTGGGTTTTAAACAATGTTTTTACTCAGATTTATTTTTACATGAAAAGGAACTAAATTTCAATTACTTTTGAAACTGGATTATTTTTGAATGACCAATTATAAATTTGAGTATTTTAAATTTCTCCCGGCTAAAGTTCAAAAATAGACATTTTCTGGACTTGTAATTGAAGGATAGCCACAAAAATAGTTAATTTTTGAAATCCATGACATTGTTATGGATTCGGAACTTTAAAGTGTGAAACTTCCCCAGAGCACCCTGGATTTCTATCATGAAGTTTATTTCTTTTCTTTTCTTTTCTTTTTTCGTTTGAAATCCATGACACTATCATAGATTTTGAAAATCAAGGTAATATCCGAGATTTTTTACTTGTTAAAGTTCGATTCCACATGATTGTAGTGTTTTCACTTTTAGAATGATTAAATTTTTAAATTGTCTATTTTTTATACACGTCCGAAAAGTGACTCACAACGTCGTGAGACAATTTGGTCCATATCCGATATGGGCGTTAGAGCATTGAGAGGACCTTTCCCTAGTACGAGGGGATCAGGAAGGACACGCCTCTGGTGTACCGTTTATCGTGCTCACGGTAAACGATGAGTAGCCAAGTATGGAGCGGATAACTGCTGAAAGCATCTAAGTCAAGCCTTTGACCTTTGTATTCTTTTGCCAAATCTTGCTCAGTTCCATCCAAGCTCGATTTTGTCCGAATCTTTGTCACGTATACTTTTTACAATATTAGTTGTGTTTCAATATGCAAAAGAATGATGTGACTTTTTTAAAATTTAGTGATGGTCTTCATGTCAACTTGCAGCTAATTTAATTTCATTTATAAATTCTAGTAGTGAAATGCATGGACAAAAGTATAAGAACTTTCTCATGCTTAACTCTGGCTAAGTCCATTTCTTATTTCACTATACAATCTGCAGAATACAAACTTCAGGAAGATAATAATGTAAACATTTCCATATTAATAAAAAAAACTTTAGGATAATATCCCACAAATACAAAATCTTTTGCCATGCTTAAAGCTAGAGTGTAAAATTAAGTTGCTCCTGTCTGAAGTGCAACTAAAGATGCATATACCCCTTGAGGATTGTTCATGAGCATATCATGTGTTCCCTTCTCAGCAACAACACCATTTTTAACTACTGCAATAACATCTGCATTTTTGACTGTCGTTAGTCGATGTGCAACGACTACAGTTGTTCGATTCACCATCACTCGATCTAACGCTTCTTGTACTATACGTTCTGACTCTGTATCAAGCGCGCTAGTCGCCTCATCAAGTAGAAGTATTTTCGGATCCTTCAATATGGCTCTCGCGATAGCGATTCTTTGCTTTTGTCCACCAGATAAGTGAACCCCTCTTTCTCCAACTGTAGTTTTATAGCCATTTGGCAAAGAAGATATGAAGTTATGCGCATTTGATGACTTTGCTACTGAAATGATTTCTTCCTCAGTCACTTCTCCTTCTCTACCATAAGCTATATTAGAACTAATTGTTTCATTGAATAGTATTGGCTCTTGACCTACCAATCCCATTTGTTGCCTCAACCATCTTAAATTGAACTTACTAATTTCAACTCCGTCCAGATATATGTTACCTTGCTCGGGATCATAAAATCGCTCTAGCAGGCTTATCACTGTTGACTTCCCCGAACCACTTTCTCCAACGAGCGCAACTGTCTGCAAGAAATTTTAATAAATTGTCAAGTTTAAGTTTTATGCATTTACACGATCAGGTCACTTATAAGATAGTTACAGATAAATTTATGTGATAAACGCTAATTGGAAACCGATAATTAAAAATGGTGACTAACCTGATATCACGTGTTAAAATTCACTTGCAGAATCTTTATACTGTCAGCGTATGTAACTTAAATCTTTATCGTAATAGTTAATGCTCCCAGTGTCTCATTTTACTTGAGCTATTATTTACTTGGAGAACTAGATGGACTTTCTTATTTTCATGTAAATAGTTTGCAAATTCATAGTAAGATTTATTTTCAATGATTTAAAAACCAAAAACTGGCTAAACCTTTAAGTTTTATTAAGCATTCTTAATGCTAGATAAAGAAAGGGGCAGTTTGGTGAACAAAGCATCACACATTCATGCAGGGTTCCGGTAAGGGCCGCACTCTTACGGGTGTGATGCAGACAGAACTACATGTGAAAACCATTAATAGGCTACGAGGAAGAATTGAAATAAAATATACCTTTCCAGCAGGAATGCTCAAGCTCAAGTCTCTGAAGATTTGCATGTCTGGTCTTGTGGGATATCTAAAGCTAATATGCTGGAGTTCGATATTGCCTTCGATAGCATCTAATGTAATGCCCTCATTGCTACTAGAATCAATTCTCGGTTTGCTGTCGAGTATTTCGAATATTGATGCAGCAGCTCCTTTACCTTTACTCAGATCAGAGGGAAGGTTGCTAAGAAAAGAAAGCCCAATCGATGCCATCGTTAAAGCAAAAAAGACCTGCAAAAGGAAGTCATTTAGGGAACTCTAATGCTAGTTGCACAAAAAAAATTGAGTTTATGTTGCGTGCGCTGACAGTATAAAGAATCTTTACATTATCAAATTAAGTTGAGATACAATAGCAGGTGATTCTCCATATCAAGCCTGATACAATAACGTGGTACTAAGTACTAACATGTTATAATCGATTAAATTGCTCTGATATTATAAAAGTTCTTTGCACTGTCAGTATATACGATTAAACTCAAAAAGTTATAGATATGTACCTTAAAAACTTCTGAGAATTTTGCTTTGTCATGCTTCACAAGAACGGCTCCAAGGTAGAATGCTAACGCATAAAGGCAGAACAGCACGAAATTACTAAAGCCTAAACCAACTCCACTTACTAATCCCTTTTTCACTCCTCGTTTCAAAGGAGCTTCTGATTTCTTTTGATACATTTCCATCACTTTCTCTTCTGCACAAAATGATGCAACAGTTCTAATGCTCCCAATAGCGTCATTGGCAACTTGACTTGCTTCTTCATTCATTACCTGCCGAACACACAACACATTCGGATTTGTGTATGAAAGAACTTTAGCACCATCAGGTCACCTAAAACATAACTACTGGTAACTGCCGATAAAAATTAGTCAGGCTACCTGTTACAACATGGTAAATTACACCGATAGCGAACAATTATTGACACTTTTAGCATATATAAGTTAAATTCAAAAAATATCGAAAAAGGTTAGTCCATTAAGGAATATAATACCTTGGCTTCAACATTTGACTCTTGCAAAAGTTTGATCTGTATATACCCTTGCAAAGCCAGAACAGGCATTATAGCAATGGTTATAAGTGCAAGAATCCAATTCGCGATAAGAGCTATCACTAAGCCAGTTACAATAGTGGAAATATTTTGAACTAATGTCGCTAATGCATCTCCCACCATATTCCGGATAGTCGAAGCATCACTAGATAGTCTTGCACCTATAGCACCACTGTATTCAATAATAAATTCAGTGTCAAGAAATTTGGCGAAGTTTAGAAAACATTAAGACATCACGAACTAGCAAATTTACCATGAGTTTGCAGGGTCGTCAAACCAACTAATCTCTTGGTATACCAACTTAGAGAACGTCATGGAACGTATTCGTTGGATCAGTTTTGCACCAGCAACTCCAAATGCATAATTTTGCAAAGGTGAAACAATCATGACGACAATTCCGATAACCACAAACATTAGAGCCCAAAATCGAGAATCCTTTCGTAGCTCATGATGTGATTCATAAAAGATTTTGATAATCGTTGATACCAGAAGACCAAATACAGGGTAGACCATACCATTTATAGCAGCAGCTACGGTTCCCACTAGCATTATGGGAAGTTCAGGCTTATTTAGGTATGCAAGTGACATTAGCTTTTGAGTGGAGACTTTTTTCGTAGTATCTACAGTATACTCACTGGTTCCGGCTTCATCTTCCCTTCGGATACTTTCATGGAAATCAACGACACCAGAAACTCCCAAGTCATATGCAAAGGAAAATTTACTGCTTGATCCTTTGCTCGCAGACTTCCGACCTGAAAGAGAGAATCTCCTACTCCTACCAGAAAAATTCTTCGAATAACTCAAACGTTTTTGTGCATTCAAGTCCTCGATTTCTTTTCCTTTGGTGTTTTCGACGTGCTTAGTCTTTTGCTGCATTTGAACAAATTGAGAATATGCTCCTTCAGGATCTTTGATCAACTCATCATGGGTTCCTGGAAGTAATATCAAAAGGATATAAGCACTTGTCATTCGGAAACCAAACAAAGATATAGGCGCCAACGACCTCTAATTAGGTCCGATACTCATTAGTCCAACAACAATATTAGAACGAGGAGAGTAGTACATGTATTACCTTGTTCAACCAATTTCCCAAGATGCACTACTGCAATGAGATCAGCATTTCTAATGGTTGTCAGGCGATGGGCAACAACCACAGTCGTCCTATGTATCATAATATTACTTAGAGCATCTTGGACAGTGCGTTCTGATTCCACATCCAACGCACTAGTCGCTTCGTCAAGTAGAAGAATTCTTGGATCTTTCAAAATGGCTCTCGCAATGGCGATTCTTTGCTTTTGCCCACCAGATATCTGAGTACCGTGTCCACCAACCATCGTGTCCAGCCCCTGCAAGTATATATACACACAATGTTAGTTGAATCTATGAAATAAAAAATTTGTTCAAGTGTTTATGTTACAAAAAAGAAAAAAAAGTTGCTTCGACCTTCGGAAGCTTGTCAATAAATTTAGCTGCATTAGCGAGCTGGATTGCGTTCCTGATCTCCTCTTCACTAGCATTTTCTTTCCCATATATTATGTTCTCCCCTATAGTAGTCGCAAATAACACAGGCTCTTGACTTACTAGCCCCATTTGTTGTCTCAACCACTCGAGTTGAAATTTCTTAATTTCAACTCCGTCTATAAGTATTTCACCAGCTTCGGGGTCATAGAATCTCTCTAGCAGACTAATAACAGTTGATTTTCCGCTTCCACTTTGCCCGACTAAGGCTGCTGTTTTACCGCTTGGAATGTATAACGAGAATCCAGAAAATATTTGCACATCCGGTCTTGCTGGATACTTAAAATACACATCTTTAAGCTCAATTTCCCCTTTAATATCTTCCAATTTAACCCCACTAGGATCATATGGATCAATTTTTGGTGTACGTTTTATTGTCTCGAATATCTTGTATGCTGCAGCCTGTCCTGCCGAAAATGCATTCAAACTTGGAGATGCTTGACCTAGCGAACTGAAACATAGAAACGGATCATTTTCGTTCAATAACTAAATCACAAGGACAAAATCAAATTGATTTGATAAAGCCACTCATTTTATTCTTACCTTCCACCTAACATAACTGCGAAAATCACACTGATGATATCACCACCTTTGTAATCTTTCTCTATGATCAATTTGGCTCCATACCATATGGCAAGTCCATAACTGAAGAAGATAAGCGTTAGTATTGTGCCAAGTCCAAGTCCCGAAGCCAACGCTTGTTTGACGGTAGCACTATCAGCACTTTCCAGCTTACTGTTATAATCTTCTATCGCCAACTTCTCTCCTGTGAAAGAAGCAACCTAGAGAATGGAAGATTAGTTAAATAAACTGGAAGGCTCATAAGAACATATATAATTAAATGAATTTTAAAATAAATTTTTACCGTTCGAATTCCTCCCACTGTTTGTTCAACTACTTTTCCTGCATCTGCATAAGCAACTTGTCCACTCCCTGACATTTTGGACAAGACCAATGCCACACATCCAAAGCTAATAGCGGTTGCAGGAATGGATGTGAGTAAAACTAGTGTGAGGAGCCATCCTTTGATAAATGCGACTACAAATCCTCCAATGGAAGTGGAGACGTTCATAATGAAATTTGCAACCTAACACAATCAAGCTATAAGAACCTTATTTCAAAAGCACAACGTCTTTACGAATGAATAAAGCAAAAATCCAAGAGTAACTCCTCATGTATGAGCATGCATGTACTGGTTGTCTCAAATTTAGATGTTGAGGATTCATATGGCCGACCTCAGCTAACTTGAGACCAAGGCATCGGGTGGGGGGGAGTTTGTTTTTAAATTTCTTTAAGTCAGTGCCCCCACCCACCCCCCCCCCCCCCTTCCCTCCCCCAATATCCACGACTTACAGTTCTCCCATTCGTTTTAACAAGAATTACACGTTTTAAAGTACGAGGATCCCAAACCAAATAACATGTCTGGAATGGACGAAACAAGGGCATCAACTTGGAATCAATAGATCGCCACAAAATATCGCAGTATTGAGAGTCGTGCAGAGTCTGTTTTTTCTTTAGTTCATTCGGATATATGGGTCCTAGTAGAGTCAGTTCAACCTTGGGATTTCGTTATTTTATTAGTTTCATTGATGATCATTCAAGATGTACTTGGATTTTCTTAATGAAAGATCGTTCTGAGTTGTTTTCTATATTCCAGAATTTTTGTGCTGAAATTAAAAATCAATTTGGTGTTTCTATTCACACTTTTCGCAGTGATAATGCCTTAGAATATTTATACTCTCAATTTCAGCAGTTTATGACTTCTCACGGAATTATTCATTAGACCTCTTGTCCTTATACCCCTCAGCAAAATGGGTGCAGAGAGAAAAAATAGGCACATTATTGAGACTGCTCGCACACTTCTCATTGAATCTCATGTTCCGCTGTGTTTTTGGGGAGATGCAGTTCTCACATCTTGCTATTTGGTTAATCGGATGCCTTCATCTCCCATCCAGAATCAGATCCCATATGAGGTATTGTTTCCTCGGTCACCCTTATACTCTGTTCCCCCTTGTGTTTTTGGGAGCACTTGTTTCCTTCATAACTTAGCCCCTGGGAAAGATAAGTTAGCTCCTGGTGCTCTCAAGTGTGTCTTCCTTGGTTATTCTCGTGTCCAGAAGGGCTATCGTTGTTATTCACCTGATCTTCGTAGGTACCTTATATCAGTTGATGTCACATTTTTTGAGTCTAAACCTTTCTTTACCTCTTCTGTCCATTCGGACCATCTTGATATATCTGAGGTTTCACCTATACCGGCCTTTAGGGAGTCTACTATAGCTCCTCCTTCACCTTCCGCCACAGAAGTCTCACCCGAGTCTACTATAGCTCCTCCTTCACCTTCCGCTACAGAAGTATTACCCATTCCAATCCCGTTGGAGAGTCTAGTGTGGCTCCTCCTAGACACCCTGCCACAGAAACTCCACTCTTGACATATCATCGTCGTCCTCGCCCAGCATCTGGCCCGGTTGATTCACGTCCTGCACCTGACCCTGCTCCTACTGCGGACTAGTCTCTTCCGATTGCACTTCGAAAAGGTATACGGACCACCCTTAATCCTAATCCCCATTATATCATTTTAAGTTATCATCGTTTGTCATCACCCTATTATGTGTTTCTATCTTCTTTGTCCTATGTTTCCATCCTTAAGTCTACAGGTGAAGCATTGTCTCATCCAGGGTGGCGACAAGCTATGACTAACGAGATATCTACTTTACATACGAGTGGTACTTGGGAGCTCGTCCCTCTTCCTTCAGGTAAATCTACTGTTGGTTGTCGTTGGGTGTATGCAGTCAAGGTTGGTCAAGATGTTAAGGTTGATCGTCTTAAGGCTCGTCTTGTTGCCAAGGGATATACTTAGATATTTGGGCTTGATTACAGTGATACCTTCTCTCCCATGGCTAAGATAGCATCAGTCCACCTTTTTCTATCCATGGCTGTTGTTCGCCATTGGCCCCTGTATCAGCTGGACATTAAAAATGCGTTTTTATACGGTGACCTTGAGGATGAAGTTTATTTGGAGCAACCACCTGGGTTTGTTGCTCAGGGGGAGTCTCGTGGCCTTGTATGTCGCTTGCGCCGATCACTTTATGGTTTAAAGCAGTCTTCTCGAGCCTGGTTTGGTAAGTTTAGCACTGTTATCCAAGACTTTGGCATGACTCGGAGTGAAGCTGATCACTCTGTATTCTATCAGCATTCTGATTCGAGTCTCTATATTTATATGGTGGTCTATGTTGACGACATTGTTATTGCCGGCAATGACCAGGATGGTATTACTAAATTGAAATATCTCTTTCAACACTTTCAGACTAAGGACTGGGCACACTAAAGTATTTTCTGGGTATTGAGGTCGCTCAGTCTAGCTCAGGCATTGTGATCTCACAACGAAAGTATGTCTTAGATATTCTTGAGGAGGCAGGAATGACAGGTTGTAGACCTGTTGACACTCCAATGGATCCGAATTCTAAACTTCTTTCAGGACAGGGGAGCCTCTTAACGATCCTGCAAGATATAAGCGGTTAGTTGGTAAATTAAATTATCTTACAGTGACAAGACCTGACATTTCCTTTCCTGTGAGTGTTGTGAGCCAGTTTATGGGTTCTCCGTGTGATAGTCATTGGGATGCAGTTGTTCGCATTCTTCGGTGTATAAAATCAACTCCAGGTAAAGGTTTATTGTTTGAGGATCGAGGCCATGAGCAGATCGTTGGATACTCCGATGCTGATTGGCAGGATCGCCTTCTGATAGACGTTCTACTTCTGGATATTGTGTCTTAGTAGGAGGAAATTTGGTATCTTGGAAAAGCAAGAAACAAAATGTGGTTGCTCGGTCTAGTGCAGAAGCAGAATATCGAGCAATGGCTATGGCGACATGTGAGCTAGCTTGGATCAAACAGTTGCTCAAAGAGCTGAAATTTGGTGATGTTAGTCAGATGGGACTTGTGTGTGATAATCAAGCTGCTCTTCATATTGCGTCAAATCCAGTGTTCCATGAGAGAACTAAGCACATTGAGATTGACTGTCACTTTGTCAGAGAAAAGATACTCTCGGGAGATATTGCTACAAAGTTCGTAAAGTCAAATGATCAGCTTGCAGACATTTTCACCAAGTCCCTCACTGGTCCTCGTATTAACTACATATGTAACAAGCTCGGTACATATGATTTATATGCACCAGCTTGAGAGGGAGTGTTAGAATATGTAAATAGTAGTAAAATAACCCTAATCCAATATGTATTAGGAGTATGATAGGTTATGTGTATATATAAGGTTCATTGTATCATGTTTAATATCAATTAATATATTTCTCATGTGCTTTCTCACATATCCTCCCAACTAATTTTCAGTGTGAATAATTCCATAATATATTTTGAAACAAAATTACATATTTAGAAACCATATAGAAGTGTCATAATTAACATATTATATATCTGAATATATTTTTAAAATGCTCGAAAAATATGGTTAAAGGATTTAACTCCACAAAACAATGATAGTGTCGTATAAAACAGGACACGGGGATAATATGAGAGAGTTGTGACTTAGTAAATACAACTAAAATTATAGTTACCAGGGAGTTAGAACTAACCTTGTCGCCCATGGCTTCTTGAACTATAATAGTGTCTCCCGACATTCTTTCAGTAAATTCCCCTGTTGCCGATTGAGTATCAAAGAATCCAATATCTTGTCTTAGGATTGTTTTCAGGTATAAGCATTTTATTCGAGTTGCTTGCCTTTCTCCAGTTACCACCCAACATGCTATCTCTGAAATGGTTAAATAGACATCAAGAGTTAAAACATTAAACATGGCATGTTCATCAAATTGGCGAGCTATATCTTCTTCTTCTTGAGCTTATCTTACTCTAATTGACTTCACATCTCATACATCTTCCTCTCCATCTAATCAATATAATAATCAAAAACATGTCTGATTCAACCGATAGGAGGGAAAAAAAAACTTAAATAGTCCTTAAAGCTATGTTATTGATCGTTCAAAGATGCTGCTGGGTGTATGTCGAAACCTCCAAAACATATGCATTTTTGGAGGATTCGACATAGGTGTGACGGTATTTTTGAAGGATCCGTACGACATATCTTTAAAGTAATGAGGTAGGTTTAGTTTGATCCCTAATATATAAGCTTGAACATCAATAATCCTTTCATGTTTGTAAATCTTGAACATTTGTTGGTGGAAACTGCAAAACCACAAGCATTTTGATTCCAAAACAATACCTCTCTTTTTCTTTATGCATGGTAGCATGTTTCATATATTTACACTCTTAATATGTGATTTCACCATATATTAGTCCCACTTTTGGTATCAACAAATTTTACCATAAAATGGAAGGGAAGAAAGAACCTCAATTAAACTAACTTAGGACTTCTAACAAACAGTTAATGGGCATTATCTACTTGGACCAAAAATGTCAGACTTTTGTGAACATCCAGTATTACTAATGACCAATGTTAAAATTCAGGATCAAAATAAACATATCCTTGTGCTATGGTTTCTGGTAAGGTTGCTTTTTTTCGTAAGTTGTCTGCATGTGACTTATAGGTCACTTGGTTGGAGTCGTGGAAACAGCGAGTATTGCTTGCATTAGAGTATTTACCTACATCAAGGTGCGGCCCTCCTCCGGACACAACATGAAAGTTGGATGTTGGATACGGGTTGTCTTTTTTGTGTTTTTGGTGGTATTGATTTCAATACATAATTTTACGAAAACATTCATTTAAATTGACAATTAGTCGTTAGATTACTTATTATTTAGTATAATTTTGGACGATCCGACACAAATACAGCAACATTTTGAAGTATCTGCGCAACACAGCTTATCTTAGTTTCTAGGTTATCAACTCATGATTAGTTTTAATTGTTACATGTAGCTGAGATAGTTTAACAGCTTGTGTAGACTTTTAATTTATCATATTATGTATATAATTAACTTTTATATTAAGATTTTTATAATTTTAATTTTATATCCTATTTTTTGATATATTAACTGTTGGATATATTATATTTATATAAAATTATAAGTTAATGTTATTATTATTATTATAATTGTATAAAAGAAATATAACAATTATTTAACCGATTTGAATAATTTTTAGCTCGACACAAAAAATTAAGGATAAAGATGCGCATTTCCAACTTCTTAATACATTAATCGAGCATTTATGCGAGAATAGAGGTGAAACTTAAATATTTATGTGGTACTTAAATTAAATTTGACTATGATGTAATATTTATTTAATTATTTTTTATCAATTATTTCACTTTTTGTTAATTTATCCTTTAAAATAATTTTGTAATAAATGATTATATAAGTGGTGAATTTGAATTATATATAATGAAAATGAAAAAAGAAAAAAGATAGTATTAGTTTGAAGGAAATAAAATATGAAAACTAAATAGAAGATAATAATAATAATAATAATAATAGGGGAATCTACGCGGTATGCCTACTAGAAACACCAGTTAACTTCATATACTTTCAAAATATTTATTTTACTCGGTATATCTACTTTATAAAAGTTTATTTCCTTTTAAAAAAATTTATATCATTATACGCCATTAAACAAATTCCATATTTCAAGGAACTAGATTATCTCTCACTGATTATCTCACGTATCTTCTATCTTCGGTCAATCAAATTTTGGAAACCAAAACATCATTAATCTTAGTCACTTTCTATATGGGTATTCATTAAAGAAAAAAAATACAATTATTACACGACATCAACTTGATCAATTCGTCGGTTACTTTTTCTTTCTTGACTAGGCTCATTAAAAGTATTGTTGATTAACCAATAGATGAAGGAGTACTTTAAATTGAGATTTAATTACAGATTTATTATAGACAAGATAATACTTCTTCGCCATATGTTTGTCCAATGGAGTCCTCCATCTTTTTTATTCTTCTCTTCCAATATGTAATCAAAAGAAAAATTAAAATAAAGTGAAAATATTCTAATTTTGAATACAATATTAGAATACAGTATTTAGACCAATATATTACAATATTCTAATAAAAATACAATATTCAAATCAAATATATTACAATATTCTAGTTTAGAATATAATATTCAAACAAAACATACCATATTATTTTTTGAAATATAATATTCAAACAAAACATGCATAATTGTATTATTCTAACGAAGAATATAATATTCAAACCAACGTACCATGATATTCTAATGAGAATACAATATTCAAACAAAATATACCATAATATTCTAGTTTGAAATATATTATTCAAACGAAAGATTCCACAATATTCAAATTTGGAATATCGTATCCAAACTAAACATACTTTCATTTTATTGGAATATTATTATATATATATTATTTTGATTGGAATACTAACATACTTTAATAGTATATAATGGCTAGTTATTGTATAGAAGCAAATAAGGACTAAGGTTCCATAATAAAAATATTTATTTAATGAATAATCTTCTCTTATGTTCTTTAATTTTGGTCCAAGTTTAAAACGAATGGAGTACGATTAATTGTCGCTATCCCATACTCTGCTATGTTGAGATTGGTATCTTCCATTGCAACTGATGAAGTTTTAATGGATTACAAGTTTTACTAAAAAAAAGAATATATATGGTATATGTTTTTATTAGGAGAGATTTGATTATTAATAATATTTTTTACATACACCTTCAGTAATCATGGCTACATTTAAGAGATATTATCCCCTAAAATATTGATAGTTAGGATTTTGTATATTATCAAATGGGATATACGGTGTAATTTTTATATTAGGTATATAGAGAAAAGAGTTTCTATAGATGGGTATACGGTGCTTTTTTCCCGTAATAATATAGAATAGAGAGGAAATTTGGTGTAAAAAATAGTATAATGATTGGAATAAATTTGGTGTTACATCATTTTAGTGTGAAATTTGGTGCAAAAAATAGTGCTAGCGTTTGAGATGGCCTAACATATTATTTCATAATTCTCTTTTACCCTTTACCTTTTTTTTAAATTTCAAATCTCC
This sequence comes from Nicotiana benthamiana, assembly GCA_034376525.1. Lineage (NCBI taxonomy): Eukaryota > Viridiplantae > Streptophyta > Magnoliopsida > Solanales > Solanaceae > Nicotiana > Nicotiana benthamiana. The sequence continues at coordinate 55,036,750 of CM067328.1, read as the reverse complement.
AACCTATAACCTACTTTGTCTTCGTCCCTTTTTTCCGGAACTTCTGCCGCTTCCAATTCCAACGTATATTTGTTAATTTCGTTCCACTAATTTTGTTAGAATTTACATGAATTTAATTGCTTAATCTATTTATAAGACATATTTGGTGATAAAGTAGTAGAAAAATAATTTTCTTAAATTATTTTTATGCGTAATTCTCGATAAATTTAATATTTAAATAATTGAGGGTATTTTAGTAAACTTATTAGTTACAGTGCAATACGATAATAGCCAAACCAAATAGTAAAATATTATTTAATAATAGCAAACAATACACAATCTATTGATGTATTAATAAAACGATACAATACATTACAATATAATATATTATAAAATGATGATAACAACCATCCAAACAAGCTGTAAGTGTGGGTTTTACTTTTTTTTCTTTTTTTCTTTTGGCCTTCTGCCTCATTTTATATGACATATAAACTTGAAAAATCAAATATTTTTTCGTAACCCCAGTTTTTTCTGGCATGTTATAAAAACATTAAATAAAATCATAATTTATAGCATTATTATGTAGCTTGTAAAAAAAAATTATAAGAAAAGAAATCATTATATAAAAATTCAAACAAAAATTCGAAGAACTTACGGAATACTGAAGCTATGCCTGAACCAATGGCCAAGTAGACGAACTTAAGGGATATCTGCATAATAAGTAGAGCATTTGATATAGTTTTCTCGAAGTTTAGAGTAAAGTAATAAATTAAATGAAATATAAAATTATAAAAAATAAAAGAAACTATTTCAAGTGAGTGGAAAATTTAATTTGATTCAATAGTTTTAGATACTCTTACTCCTACTCTTATCTGAATTGATCATCCAAATATTACACCCCAATATTAAAAATAATTATGATCATCCATAATTATTAATTATTTTATTTTCACATGATGTCCGGTATTTACTATTGGACCAAAGTAATTTGGATCAAGTAATTAATTGATGTGGTGGTATGTATTAATATAAAAAAGGCAGTCCGATATACGAATCATTTTACGTTCACGCAACGTTCGTCGAAGGGCTGCACCTTAAGGGTGTGATGTAGACAGTCTACCCTAAATATTAGTGGCTGCTTTTAAGGTTTGAATCTATGAACCAGTGGCCAGTGGTGAAGGCAAAAAATTTAATAAAGGTGTGCAAATTTTAACACCCTTATCAGTGGGCTATGCAAGGGTATTCAAAGTTAATTTTTAATTAAAAAAATAAGTAATAGTTTACCGTATACATATAGTATAATTTTTCGGCGAAAGGTGTTCAGGTTACCGTCCTTCGCCATACATAGCTTTGCCCCTGCCAGGCGAAACCAGGAATTTCTCCAAGGCTGTTCAAACTTGAGAGAAATCAAAAAAATTTCCCACAAAGTGTATTCAATATATGTTATATACTGCTAAAACCTAATATTTACATATATATATATAGTATAAGAATTAGCATGTTGCATAAATACATGGTAAGACTGCATACAATTAATCCTTGTGGTTCGGCCATTCACCGCACCCCATGCATAGTGGGAGCTTAGTGCACCGGATTCCCTTTTTTTATACAATGTAATTTTTTTTACCACCCTTACAAGACTGTAGCTTCGCCTCTGTCGTGACCTATAGGTCATACATATCATGTAACTTTACCGTTGCTCAAGACTCTCCTTCCATAAGAACATAACAATAACAACAACAATAACATACCCAGTAATATCCCACACCGTGGGATCTGTGGAAGGTAGTGTGTACGCAGACCTTACCCCTACCTTGTGAGGATAGAGAGGCTGTTTAATTTCTAATAGACCCTCGGTTCAGGAAAGTATAAGCACCATCTTAATAAAAATATAGACAAAAAAGGACAGTTTCAAGAAGCATATAAGAACAGAACAAAAACAACCAGATAGTAAGGTAATCAACAATTACTAAAGAAAATAACGGTTAGTCATAAAAACCTACTATCAATAAAAATAATAAGAACGACGACAATAATAATAGTAATAGTAATAGTAGTAGTAATCCGATGAAGTAGGGAAGATGAATATATTTTACCCCAGAAACTTGATCAAGAATGTTAGATTGGTCTGATTTCCCATAAGAGTTAACAAGATCACCAAAAATAAGAGACATTAATGGCTGTGAAATTCCAGATGCAATAGCACCAAAAGTTCCAAACAACATCAAGATTACATCAGTTCTGTCTGCAAATGCAAAAAGCATATAAAATGGAATTTTTTGATCATTTTCTTCTTCTTTCCTCCTTGCAGATGAAGGCTCTCCTCCTTCTGCCATTATTTTCTTCTTATTCTAAATTTTCTTCTTCTTGTTTTCCTTATGAAATGCGTTGAGTTGAAAACCTTATAAATGTAGAGAAAGTGTTGTGTGGGAGAAGGAAATCCACTTATATGCATATAAGTCCATTTAGAAGCACCCAATGGTTAAGGGCAGCTCGGTGCATAAAGTATTTCGTATTTACGCAGGGTTCGGTAAAAAGTCGCATCTCAAAGAGTATGATGTAGACAAGCCTACCAATATCTGACATTATTTTCTGATACTATTTTCTTTTTAGTTTGTCCGAAAAGAATAATATATTTTTATATTTAAAAATAATTTAATTTTTGAACTATTTAGTTTAATTTTTTATATTCATACAAATGTCAAGGCATGTTTAATCTACAAGTTTAAAAATTCTCTTTTTTTTCCCTTAAACTTGTGCCTAGTTAAATAGGTTCATATAAAATGGAAGCCTCCTTTCGAGTAGTCTCATAGGTCAGACCGGTTCCAACCATTCTTGCTAAGGCTCCTAGCGAAAGATCAAACTTAAGAGTAAGAAAAATTTCTTGTCTTAGACTTAGATAGCAGTTGCAAGTTTAAAGACCAGCAGCGAGGGGGAAAGGACTTTCTCTATATCTATATCTAAAACTAGTTCTTTCACTTGCTTCCAAATCCATCCATCTTACTTACTCAAAAGCTTTGAATATTCTACTCGAAATCTTGCTTCTAGCTTTGGGCACCTCTGACATAAACAGAAATAGCGTATATACAAGGCTAGCCTTTTCTCTCAAGCGTCTTGGTATTGGATCCGCCCTTCTGTTAACATGAACATGAATTAGATTCTATTCTAATTCTTTATTCTTAAGAGAATCCCTCACCCGAACCGACATCGAGGTGCCAAACCTTCCCGTCGATGTGAGCTCTTGGAGAAGATCAGCCTGTTATCCCTAGAGTATATAATGACAACCATTTTAAATTTTCTTTCTGTAGCCTACCACATTGATGGTTGAATAATTTTAATATGAGTTTGATAGTACACAAATAGTTTTACACTACACGTATAATCTAGTGACTTATATATATATTTATAAGTCACTAGAAATACTTTGTGTAACTCCATGCACATAACTATTACAAGCTCATTTAATTTGTACAGCCAGCTCCTTCTAGAAATGCTATAGCATATTATTGAAATTAAGCAATTTTGTGGGCTACTCTTCCAAAAATGTCTCGAATTTTATCTATAGGATATATATATAGGGTGGATACACCTTTGCCTAGAGAAGAAAGGTGTCAAAATTAAATGTGATATTAGGACCTTATGCCAATATTTTTTTCTTTATCCTATATATATTTTAATCAAAATTAAGTTATGTAGATCGCTAGTATAAATCAAATAATTTTTTATAGGATAAGTGTAATTAACATAGGGAGAAATTTAAAAATAGCCAGATTTATAATTGGTCATTCAAAAATAGCCCAGTTTCAAAAGTAATCGAAATTTCGCCATTTTTCATGTAAAGATAAATCTGAGCAAAAACACTATTCAAAATCTGGAAGATACGCCAGTATATAATACAAGAGTTCAAGCATAAGTATGCTTGAACTCCAACATATTATACGGGAGTTTCAGGATAACTATGCCGGGACTCGAGCATAATATGTTGGAGTTCCAGCATAAGTACACTAGAACTCCAGCACAATATACTAGAGTTCCAGCAAGTATAAATGTCCAGTATAATATACTGGAGTTTGGAGCACTGGTGCTCCAATCTCCCGTAGATTATACACGAGCCAGTAAAGTATACCGGTCTAGTATAATATGCTGGAGTTCGTACACAGATGCACTGAACTCTCATATATTATGCGGGACCGATCTCTGTTGCAGCAAAATAGTGGCTATTTTACATTAACTCTGTAGACGGTGGCTATTTTTGGATGACCGGTCCGAAAACTGGCTATACCGTGCTATTTTATTATAACAGGTTAGTGTGTGTTAGCATTTTTTCCTCGATTATCAGCTAATGTTTGCTCTAGAAATTACATGATATTAACTTATATAAATGACTTAATCATCAATGCGTACAACATTATAACTTAAGTTCATTTTAATTTGTCGTAAACAAAAAACTCCTACTTAGCTATAAAACTTTGCTGAATCTATATATATATATATATATATATATATATATATATATATATATATATATATATATATATTGGGGGGGGGGGGGGGAGGGAGGAATTCGGCGCAGCAAAATTTAGTTATATGCTAAATTAATTAAAATAGGGTTTGTGTCAAAATAATTAAAGAATTCATAAATGTTCTTTATATTTGGTACGAATTTATGAGACAAATATATTATTAATTACACTTTATTGACTTTAAATGTAGGAGAAAAAGATCTTAAAAGAATAATTAAAAGCTATAGTTTGAAGGGACTACATCATGGCTAGGCCTGAATTCCTTACACTTATTAAAAAATATATATATTATGACTTGTACCGTGCTACAATAAATTCTTAGTTCTATCCAAGATTATGTGATTTATACCAATCCTATATGGCTATATATATAAAGATGGGAATTTAGATAGTACAGAGACTTTTTCGGTGAATTTACTCCTTTTATTATTCTTAGTCATTAATTTCCCCTTCTAATTTTTTTTTCTTTCTTTTTTTGGTAATTAATGTTTTATTAATCATCAACATATTTGCATTACAATATCATAGTCCAGCTTATACTCAGCTGACTATCTAATATAATTCATCAAAAACTAACTACATATATCCAAACCTATCTACTGATATACTATAGATTGAATTGCTGCATCAGCTTTCTAATTCTAGGGGTACCTCTAACATTACATATATAAGCTATTTCGCTCATTAAGGCTGCACAGTTACGAAAAATGTTATCAAAAATCCGTGAGTTCCTTTCCAGCCATATAGTATATGTAACTTCAGTAAGCACCATTTTGAAGATATTGGCTCGACAGGATTTTCCTTTAGCTTTACTTATGAAGTATTGGAGTTTTTGGTCCCAAGTATTTGACTGTGGATGCTCTCATGGATCCACTGCATTGCTTGCTCCCACAGTTCAGATAAAAATGGACATGATATCAAAAGATGATCTCTGATCTCTATGTGATTCTGGCACAGAACACATTGCTGATCAATATTCAGTCCCCAGCTTGCTAATCTGTCTTTGGTTGGTAATCTGCCCTGCAGAACCAGCCATAGATTAAAAATAGCTTTTGGTCTAGCATAATTCTTGATGATCAGGTTCTTCCATGGAACTCTCGGCATGTCTCCTAACTGCAAAAGATATAGCTGTCTAATGGAGCAGTCCTGTATCCTCCAGTTTTTAAATTTCTGTAGAACAACTCTAGAGGCTATAACTTTCCTGACCATCGAGCTTGCATGTGCAGGGATTGGCATGTCTTCTATCAGATTATGTTTTATATAGTAAGCAGTTATCCACCTTATCCACAGTTTATCTTTTTTATGAGCTAGATCCCAGCAAGTCTTTGCAATTGCAGCCTTGTTCCAGAGCATAAGATTAGTAAGATTCATTCCACCAGCTGATTTGGAAAAGCACATTCTGTCCCAAGAGACATAGGCTTTTTTGGTAATGGAATTTGATCCAGACCAAACAAAGCTTCTATATATTGCTTCAATCATCTTTATTACTTTAACAGGAATGATGAATAGCTGGGTCCAGTATGCTTGAATGCCAAATATAACATATTGGACTAATTGGATCCTCCCACTGTAAGATAATTTCTTAGAAGTCCATGAAGTGATCTTAGCAGTAATCTTCTCCACTAAAGGCTGCCATTGAATCAAGGCAATCTTCTTGGTGGAAAGAGGAATACCTAGATATTTGAATGGCAACTCACCATGAACAAAACCAAGGTGATCTATAATCTGTTTCTGCACTTCCTGTGTAACACCCCCAAAGTATACTGAGCTCTTGCTCAGATTTGCCTGCAGGCCTAAAGCTTCAGAAAATTGTGAGAAACATTTGGATATGGCTATGATAGAGTCAAGGTCTCCTTTAGCAAACAATAGCAAGTCATCAGCAAAGCACATGTGAGTAATACCTAACTTTTTGCATCTAGGATGGTAATGGAAAGTTGGCTCTTTCTTTAGTTCATTACATGATCTACTCAGGTACTCCATGACATTTGCAAATAGGAAGGGGGAAATTGGATCCCCTTGCCTAAGTCCTCTAGCAGCTTCAAAAGGTTCTGTTGCCTCTCCATTAACCAGCACTGAGAAGCTCACTGTTTTTATACATTCCATAATCCAGTTAATGAATCTGGCTGGAAAGCCAATCCCCTCCAAAACCTGTTGTAGAAAAATCCACTCAACTGAGTTATAGGCTTTTTGGAGATCAATTTTAATCATGCATCTAGGTGTCACATGGGCTCTGCTATAGCTTTTGACTAACTCATGTGCCAAGATGACATTATCATCTATCTTTCTGCCTGGGATAAATCCTGCTTGAGCTTCACTGATGATGCTGGGCATGAATTTTTGTAGTCTATTGGCCAGGATTTTTTATATCATTTTGTAGAGGACTGAGCAGCATGCAATTGGACTGTACTCTTTAACTGTGGTTGATTTGGATACTTTGGGAATTAAAGTAATAGTGGCACAGTTTATTGGCTTGTACATTTTGGTTGTTAGAAAGAACTCCTTGATGGCACTTATGACTTGCCTGCTAATACTGTTCCAAGACTTTTTTTAAAAAAAAAACAGCATTGTAACCATGTATTCCTGGGGCTTTATCATCTCTAATTGCTTTTAGACTCCCCACAATTTCAAGATCAGTGATATTTACCCATAATTCCCTTCTTTGCTGCTGTGTTAGCACTGGACCATTTGTCATATACATTCTGTTTATGGCTGGAAGAGATGAAACTGATGAACCCATAAGTGTCTTATAGAAACCAGTGATCTCCCTTTTTATATATGCAGGTGTATTGACTTTGACTCCCATTACATTTGTGAGTTCTATGATCTGTTTATTTTGAGTTCTTTCTTTCAGGACTACAGTAAAATACTTGGTATTAGAATATCCAAGTTGTATCCATTTTGCTCTAGCCTTCTGCTGTAATACACTTTCTTCAATTAGTGACCACTTTTCCAGTTTCAATACTATCCCTTTCTCTTCCTGCTGCAACTCACAAAAATATGCCTTTGCCATTTGCTCTTGTACTTCTTTCAGTTCCTGTCTGCTATGCTCTATCCTCTAAGTAATAGTCTTAAACTCCTTAACATTTAAGGTCTTTAAAGGACCTTTCAATGCTTTGAGCTTGGACCATACTGCTTTCATAGATCCAGGATTGTCATAATACCAGATATTGGCCACAATCTGGTGAAACTCCTCATGCTCAGTCCATACATTGAAAAATTTGAAAGGTATCTTGCCTTTCCGGGAAGAAGCTGCCAATGTCACTATCATGGGATTGTGATCAGAAATTAGTGGTTGCTCATATATAGTTTTCACTTGGCTCCACTTGATCATCCACTCATAATTTTCAAATACTCTATCCAATCTACTACATACTCTATCTACTCCAGCCTGCTTGTTTGTCCAGGTGTAATACTCACCCTTCCAAGGTAACTCTGACAGTGCGGCTTGTTGAATGCATTGACTAAATTCTTGAATTTCAGAATATCTAATATGGTTACATGATTGTCTGTCCTTGTCATATAGTACAACATTGAAATCCCCAGCAACTAACCATGCATCTTTTATAGCTGATGAAAGTGCCTGTAGATTCCTCCACAGAGACCTTCTTTGTTCCATTCCATTATACCCATACACCACTGTGAGGTAGCAAGTAATATCTCCTTTTATGCTGCTAACCTTGCTATGTATCAGTTGACCTTCCTCCTGAATGCCAGCAACTTCAAACATGTTTGTATCCCATAGTATCCACACTCTACCATTTCCATTAGCATCATAATTTGTTAGAGTACCCCATCCAGGAGCCAGCAGATTAGCAATTCTACTAGCATTTGTTTGTTTGACCTTAGTTTCTACCAATCCAACAAGACTTATTTTATTTCTCCTAATATACTCCCTAACTTCTTTTTGTTTGTATCTTTTATTTACACCTATAATATTCCAGAATAACCACTTCATTGATGAATACCTGTTCCCCCCTTTTCCCCAGGTGGTACCTCATGCTTACTATCAGAGACTGCCTCAAATCTATCTGTAATGGGAGACAAGGGTGGAAAATTAATGAAGTTGAATTCTGGACTCTGAACTTTCTTTCCTTTCTCTTCTTGCTTTTCTTTCTCTGTTATCAGATTTGAGGTACATTGATCTCTGTATGAACTTCATTTGACACACTATGTGTGCACTATTGGCTCTCTTTGTATAGGCACAGTTTGGACTGGAGCCTTGGTTCTCCATTCCTGCACTACTTTGCCCTTCCTCACTTGAGTAGGCTGGTTTGTATTATGCTTTATTTGGACTGAACAGCTATGGCCAATCATTTGACATTTTTCACAGTAGGAAGGTTAATAGTCATAAACTACATCTTGTAAGAATTTCTTCCTATTTGGATCCATTACCCATATCTCCCTTGGTAAGTCTTTAGTGACATTAATCTCTATAAGCATTCGGGCATAGGAAATTCGTGTCTGTTTGGCTGTACATTCATCTGCAAATATATGTTTCCCTAAGACACTTGCAATCCTGCTTAATGATCTCATTCCCCAGCAAGACATTGGAAGCTTAGGAAACTTTTACCATAGAGGAATATCAGTAGGGAATTCCTCCGTGAAATCAAAATTTGGAGTCCATTGCTTAAGAATCATAGGTCTGTTAGCTATTAAATAAGGCCCTGCACATAGGATTTCCTTAGCATCTTCAATTGTTCTAAATTTAACTATATAATAACCTTCCTCATGATAATACAAATCTGGCTCTGGAACATTTGACTAGTGAAGATTGATAAACCTCTTCATCGCATTGAAACCAGGTCCATCCTCTAAGATATATACAATTAAGGCACATTTCCATTTTATCTCTTCCTCTTCGACCTCTTATTTGTTCAATTGCACCACTGGTTGTCCATCCATCATTACAGGAGGTATGTAATCTAACACCATTCCATTTGTCGCAAACCTATTTTTCTGAAATAGAGTAGACCAACTCTTTTTGAGTTCCTCAATTATGTTTCTGATGGTCTCCAAGTTCTCCTTTGCTTCCACTACTGGTTGTACTTGTAGTGACTGTTGCATGGCTTCTATTCCAGTGGTTGTCGTCTTTAATAGGTCTGATTCTGCCTCAATCGGAACTAAAGAAGCCAGATCTGATTCTGCTTCAATCGGAGCTAATGGAGGAAATCTAGCTTCCTTGAGATTGTAGCATGGTGCGATGTCAGCCCACTTGAATCTCTCTCAGCTACAACTGGTGAATCGGAGATCCGTACAGAGGGGGTCTGTACAGAGGTGGTAACAACATTCTCCAAAATCGGTTGTTTGATTGTTGTTATCAGCTTCTCAAATGTTGCTAATGGTATCTTACGGGGTCTTCCTCTACCTCTACCTCTACCTCTCCCTCTCGCCATTATCAAAAGCTCAGCGTACGTTTAATTAACGTGCGCCGAGAGAAACGGAGAAGAGGAAACTAAGTTTTGTTTTTTTTCTTTCTTTTTTGGGTTAAAAAAATTCTTTTGACTCGAGGCTGAAAAAGAACTTAAATATATAGTCATAAGTTGCTAATACCCAACTTTAACTTCATATTTATTTTTGTGCTTTTTGTGCCTAAAAATAAGTATCTTTAAGCACTTTTTATTATTGTCAAAAACATCTCACAAACTAAAAAAGTGCGTAAAACCAGAGGTGGATACATAATTTTAATTCTATGGGTTCAAACTAATTATATTTTTAATGTTATGGGTTCGTATCTATTATATTTTATAATCTTAATATTTTTTTACAAATTAATTTATATTCCGCATTAAAAGTATTGGGTTCTGTTGAACCCGGTACCAAAGGGCTGGATCCGCCTCTTTTTAAAACCCAATAAACACTTAAAATAAACTAATCCGAACACTCTCTAAACTGCTAATGGCCAAGCTATGAATTTATATAACAGCGAATTAATACTACAAATTACATATCTAATTAGAGAATTGGGTTATAATCTACCGGTAGAGTTGTGTGTACAGTTTACAAATGCAAGTCCTATATATGCTCTTTGTGGATAATAATATTTCTGTTACAAAACTTAGCTCAAAGTAATAAACAAAAAGATAGACAACGAAGTAGAGAGAAATAAAGAAGAGAATATATTTCTTCTATGTATCCAAGTGTATTACAAAATGATTTTTCATCCTCTATTTATAGTACTACATAGAGGTATACTAAAAGAATTCCATAAATATGTCATTAAGCTTTTGAGATCATGGAGGAAGATCATGGGGGAGATCATGGAGGTGTGGGAGTTACAACCATAAGTATTGGAGTAGTGGGAGTTATGGAGATAATGGATAAAAGTAGTGGGTGTTATAGGAGTTATGGACATCCACCATAATCTAATATTTCATAACACTCCCCCTTGGATGTCCAAAGATAATGTGCCTCGTTAAAACTTTAACTAAAATAAAACCCAATGGGAAAAAAAATTCTAGAAAAGGAAAAAGAGCACACATATCTAACAAAATGCATTTTTTTTTGTTGCCAACTTGCAAGGAAAACCCAGTGGGACAAAACCTTGTAAGGGAAAAAGAGTGCAACGCGCATTAACTCCCTCTGAAAAGAGCATCAATTCACATCCTTGAGCTTTCGCATTCCAATCTTGTGTACCAGCTTCTTGAAGGTTGACGTTGGTAGAGATTTTGTGAACAAATCAGCCATATTATCACTTGAACGAATCTGTTGCACATTGATATCACCATTCTTTTGAAGATCATGTGTGAAAAATAGCTTTGGTGAAATATGCTTTGTTCTATCTCCTTTTATGAATCCTCCCTTCAATTGGGCTATGCATGCTGCATTGTCTTCATACAAAATCGTGGGTAGTTTGTCACATTTCAAATCACATTTGTCTCGAATATGATGTATTATAGACCTCAACCACACACACTCTCGACTTGCTTCATGAATAGCGATTATCTCAGCATGATTAGATGAAGTAGCCACAATTGATTGCTTAGTCGATCGCCAAGATATGCAGTGCCTCCACAGATAAACACATAACCTGTTTGAGATCGAGCCTTGTGTGGGTCAGATAAATATCCAGCATCAGCATAACCAACAAGATCAGGACTGCAATTATTGCTATAAAATAAGCCATATCGGTAGTCCCTTTTAGATACCGCAATATATGTTTGATTCCATTCCAATGTCTCATTGTGGCAGCAGAGCTATATCTTGCTAAGACATTAACTGAAAAAGTTATATCAGGCCTTGTAGTATTTGCAAGATACATTAGTGCGCCAATTGCACTAAGATATGGTACTTCAGACCAAGTAGCTCTTCATTCTTTTCTTGCGGTCGGAATGGATCCTTATTCACATCAAGTGATCGAAGAACCATCGGAGTACTTAAGGATATGCTCCATCCATGTAAAACCGTTTCAATACCTTTCTATATAGGCAGATTGATGAACAAAAATTCCGTTTGCCAAATATTCAATTTGCAAACCAAGACATAATTTTGTCTTTCCGAGATCTTTCATCTCGAATTCCTTCTTTAAATAATCAATTGCCTTTTAGAGTTCAATGGGAGTTCCAATAAGGTTTATGTCATCGACATATACGGCAAGTACAACAAATTCCGATGTTGTTTTCTTTATAAAAACACATGGGCAAATGGCATCATTTATATAGCCTTCCTTTAATAAATACTCACTAAGACGATTATACCACATTCGTCCTGATTGCTTTAGACCATGCAAAGATCTTTGCAATTTGATTGAAAACATTTCCCGGGACTTTGAATTATGAGTGTTTGGTATTTTGAATCCATCGGGAATTTTCATGTATATCTCATTATCAAGTGAGCCATAAAGATAGGCAGTAACCACATCCATTAAATGCATGTCAAGCTTTTCAAGGACAGCAAAACTAATGAGATAACGGAAAGTTATAGCATCCATTACGGGTGAATATGTCTCTTCATAATCGACATCAGGCCTTTGAGAAAATCCTTGTGCAACAAGGCGTGCCTTATATCTTGTACCTTGTTTTTCTCATTTCTCTTGCGTACAAAGACCCATCTATAGCCAACAGGCTTAACACCATTAGGTGTTTCAACTATAGGCCTAAAAACTTCACGTTTTGCAAGTGAATTCAATTCTGATTGGATTGCTTCTTGCCATTTTGGCCAATCAAGTCTTTGTCGACATTCTCCAACAGATTGAGGTTCAAGATCCTCACTTTCTTGCATAATGCTAGATGAAACATTATATTGAAAGACATAATCCACCACTATATCCACTCGATTAAAATTTGTCTCAATATCGATTGGATTTATTGATAGTTCCTTATTTTCCTGAGTCTCGGGCTCAATGGATTCTTCATGAATCTCAGAATTTATTAAATCGTGAATTTCCTCATGAGATTCTTTCGTAGTGTCATTTTGATCATTTGCTTTCCTTTTTCTAGGATTTCGATCTTTGGAACCTAATGGCCTGCCACGTTTTAGGCGTGCTTTCGACTCATTAGATATGACACTAGAAGATTGTCCAATAGGGACATCAATACGGATTGGAACATTCTCTGCGGGGATGTGAGATTTTGTTATCCTTTTCAAGTCCGTGAATGCGTCAGGCATGTGATTTGCTATTCTTTGCAAATGGATAATATTTTGCACCTCTTTTTCACAAATAGAGGTATGTGGATCAAGATGAGATAATGATGGATTTTTTCATAAAATTTCCCGTTTGGTTTCACCAACTTCTCCCCCTAATTTTGGGAAAAGTGTCTCTTCGAATCGACAGTCTGCAAATCGTGCAGTGAACAAATCCCCTGTCAATGTTTCGAGGTAGCGAATAATGGCGGGCGATTCAAACCCAACATATATTCCTAACCTTCTTTGTGGACCCATTTTTGTGCGGTATGGTGGTGCTACAGGCACATATACTGCGCATCCAAAAATTCTTAAATGGGATATATTAGGTTCATGACCCAAAACTAATTGCAACGGGGAATATTTGTGATAATTCGTCGGTCTGAGACGAACTAGCATTGCTGCATGCAAAATGGCGTGACCCCAAACCGAAGTGGGCAGCCTCGTTTTCATGAGTAATGGTCTTGCAATCACTGCAGACGTTTAATTAAAGATTCTACAAGACCATTTTGAGTGTGAACATGAGCTACAGGATGTTCCACTTTTATCCCAATTGATAAGCAATAATCATTAAATGCTTGGGATGAAAACTCAGCACCATTATCTAGTCTAATAGACTTAATTGGATTATCAGGAAATTGTGCTCGTAATCGAATTATTTGTGCCATTAATTTTGCAAACGCAAGGTTGCGTGATGACAATAGGCACACATGAGACCATCTAGAGGATGCGTCTATTAAGACCATAAAATATCTAAAGGACCCACTAGGTGGGTGAATAGGTCCACAAATATCCTCTTGTATACGTTCCAAAAACGTAGGTGACTCAGTTCCAACCTTTGTTGGTGATGGTCTAATAATTAACTTGCCTTGATAACAAGAAGTGCAAGAAAATTTATTATTTAAAAGAATCTTTAAATTCTTTAATGGATGCCCATATGAGTTTTCTATAATCCGTCTCATCATAATTGATCCAGGATGTCCCAATCGATCATGCCAAAGTACAAAATTATTGGAATCAGTAACCTTTTGGTTTACTGTGTAATGTGCCTCAATTGCACTAATTTTTGTCCAATACAGGCCACAAGATAAAGATGGGAACTTCTCAATAACCCTCTTTTGGCCAGAGACATTCTTTGTAATGATGAGGTATTCAAGATTATTCTCATATATTGTCTCAATATGATATCCATTTTGACGGATATCTTTAAAACTCAACAAGTTCCTCTTGGACTTGGAAGAGAACATTGCATTCTCTATGATAAATATTGTTCCTTTAGGCAGAGTTATAGTTGCTCTTCCGGAGCCTTCAATCAATTTACTACTACCAGAAATTGTAGTAACATCTGCCTTACACATACTTAAATGAGAGAAATATTTCTTCTCTTTGAATATCGTATGTGTGGTACATGAATCAATTAAACAAATATTTTTACAATTGGACGTTGATCCAAGTTTGCTTTGTGAGATATCCATATTTGCTTCCCATGGTTTGACATACAAAAGAAATATACGAAAAATATTAGTATTTTTTTATTTATTTATAGATATGAGAATAAACAAATTTAAGTCTATGATTCAACATAATGAAACATCTTTTATCATAGTTATCCTCCTTTTAATACTCTTGTATCCGTTGCTTAATAATTAAACAATATTTTCAAAATCTGCTGAGGTTAGTCAATTAACTAAATCGGATAGTCGACTAACATGCCTTGCAGAAAAGGTCCAGTTTAATAGAATATATTGGTTAATCGATTATCTGTTATGTTAATCGATTAACTTACTGAAAAATCATTACAAATAAAGCATAAGATGAATGTGTAATCTAAAGTTATATATTTTAAAACCATAATACAGATTATTTGTCAAGTTGATAAAACTCTTAAGGTACATATCGATATTTGATCATTGAT
The DNA here is from genome assembly GCA_034376525.1 of Nicotiana benthamiana. NCBI lineage: Eukaryota > Viridiplantae > Streptophyta > Magnoliopsida > Solanales > Solanaceae > Nicotiana > Nicotiana benthamiana. The sequence continues at coordinate 55,021,714 of CM067328.1, read as the reverse complement.
TGAATTGTTTTGAACTGAATGTTTCACCTAGAATGATTCAACTAATTGAGTTAATAGCTGTTGGCAGTGAATCTGTTTCAGGTTCATAATACTACTAGCATAATAGCACCTTTAATGTGCTAACACATTAATACCGAGCAGATTAGAAATGATTACAAAAAATGAAACTGATCATTCTGTTTAATATATATATTTTTTATTTTATTTCAAGCATATTATAATTTTAACGAATACTTGCTTGATACTTAGCTTTACTAGCTTAAAGCAGAAAATATAAAATTTAAACCATATCACAATAATAGATAACTTATGTAAACTATGGTAATTGTTTATTCATTAACTACTACGAATAAGTAAAAATAAAAATATCAAACTGCTCAATCTTCTTTAACCATGGATCCATCACCGATCAAGTGATCTATTTTCCCCTCAGGGTGATCAAAGAAGTCTGCCACATCCAAGTGGGTGATGTCAAAATTATTGTCAGAGACAAAATTGGTTTCAGGGCCTTTACTCTTTAGAGATGCTTGATAAAGCTCAACCAAATGTCTTGGAACACGGCAAATTTTCGCCCAGTGCCCTTTTCCACCGCAACGATAACATATAGTTTCTGAACTATTTGCTTTTGGATTCTCATAACTCCATTTCGACTTTTGGTGGTTATATCTCTTTGGGGGGTGACTAACACCAGGAAAATTTCTTCCTTTAAGCCATTCCACAAGATAAGTGGATCTTTGACTGTGAGATATTCAATTTTCAAACCTTCATCAAGGTGATGGCGCAAGAAAATCAAGGCCTTAGCACAGTCTTGGGTGGATGCATTATTTCTGTCTTTAATGGCGTCTCCAAGACCCATTGCATCCAAATGGATTTCAGCATCCAACACCCATGTCATGTAGTTCTTGCCCGAAATTTCAAGGGCAACAAACTTTCTTTTCATAATGTCAGATAATTAAAACAAAATAAGGAGGAGAAAAAATACCTTAATTTTCTCAAAGAGATTCTTGAGATAGTAGAGCTTCGTGCTGATAACGTGTTACAAAACTTAGCTCAAAGTAATAAACAAAAAGATAGACAACAAAGTAGAGAGAAATAGAGAAGAGAATATATTTCTTCTATGTATCCAAGTGTATTACAAAATGACTTCTCATCCTCTATTTATAGTACTACATAGAGGTATACTAAAAGAATTCCATAAATATGTCATTAAGCTTTTGAGATCATGGAGGAAGATCATGGGGGAGATCATGGAGGTGTGGGAGTTACAACCATAAGTATTGGAGTAGTGGGAGTTATGGAGATAATGAATAAAAGTAGTGGGTGTTATAGGAGTTATGGACATCCACCATAATCTAATATTTCATAACAATTTCATGATAAATGGTTGTATTTTAGATTGATGACTAATTAATACTAATATTAACACTCACAAATTTCATCAAAATTTTCAATGCAAAATTGTATCAACCCTTAATAAATTTTTTCACGAAAATATTTTTCAAAAGTACTTTTTAAAGAAAAAAGGCCTAGTAGGTGAAAAATGGCACCCAGAATTGGTGAAATTTCTCATAAAACTTCTGGTGATCTACTGAGAATTGGGAATAATTTCTTTCAAAATTACAATACAATTTGTACTAAAGTCCTGATGATACTTCTGCCGATCTCTGATCCAAAGGCTATTTTTGCATGCACAACTTAATTTGAATGTATTCAAAAGTTAAATAATAGCATGAAATTATCATATTTGTGCAAATCACCTATACGATCGAGCATGTGATGTTTTGATTTGTTGAAATAAAGATGGAAGTGCACAAATAGCCGTTTTCTAGGATCATCATTTGAAGAACAGTTGAAATTTATAAATTATTTAAAATTTAGCCACTTTATAACAAACTTCAGACTACAAGTACTTTATGTTGGGAATAAACCCCCTATCAAAATAATATTCACGGTAATAAAAGCGAAATAATAATGTAGCACCGAGATACGGTAATTAACAAGAATAAAAGAGTAACAATGACACCAAGATTTTTACGTGGAAAACCCTTCTGAATAAGGGAAAAAACCACGGCCCTGAGAGGAGCAACTGATATCACTATAGTAAGAAATTTTTACACTTTGTAGGTCCGAGTAAAATACTCCAAAGACCACTACAACACTCAAAAGAAATAATCCTCTTTTGGTATTCCACCACACTACAATATCGCTCACTCTCTATTTTCCTCACATACTATTTTCTTATACCCTGTCTGTGAAACCTTACTCTTTTTTTCTTTCTTTCTGTTGGTGTAAAAAAATGAGAGCCGAAGCTCTCATTTTATAGGCAAAATGAGGCAGCCTTTCTTGACAATTTTCTTCTGCAGCATGCTTAATTTGACAGAAAAAAGTGTGGGTTGCTGTGGTTGTTGCCGACTTTTGACAAAAGTTGGCAAAGGAAGACAATTTCTTCCTTAATTTAAGGGGCTGGACCCCATCAATCTCCCCCTCCAGTCTCATTTATCTAGAGGGAATAACACTGCAGTTTCTAGTTTGAGTGCGTGCAGACAAGTTCTTTGCATAGCTCAAACTTGTCTCTTGATATCACTTTGGTCAGCATATCCGCAGAATTTTTGCTTGTGTGAATCTTTTTGACATGTAAAGATTCGTCCGCCACTTTCTTACGAATCCAGTGATATCTCACATCTATGTGTTAGGTCCTTGCATGGTACATAGAGTTCCTGCTAAGGTCTATTGCACTTTGAGTGTCACAATAGATGACATACTCCTTCTGATGCAATCCAAGCTCTTGAAGGAATTGTTTGAGCCATACCAGCTCTTTGCCAGCTTCAGTAGTGGCAATATATTCCGCTTCAGTTGTAGAGAGTGCAACAGACTTCTGCAACCTCGACTGCCATGATATAGCTCCCCCTGAAAATGTAAATAAATATCCAGTAGTGGATTTTCTATTATCAATGTCACATGCCATATCAACATCTATATAGCCCTTCAAGATTGGATCAGATCCTCAAAAGCACAAACAATCTCTCTCGTGGTGCCTCTCAGGTACCTGAGTATCCACTTGACTGCTTCCCAATGTCCTTTCCAGGATTTTCAAGAAACCTGCTGACAACACCAACTGCGTGAGCAATATCAGGTTTAGTACATACCATTGCATACATCAAGCTTCCGACTGTTGAGAATAAGGAACTCTAGACATGTTCCCTTTCTCCTCCTCCGTTGTAGGACACATCTTTTGCTCAATTTTAGATGACTAGCAAGAGGTGTGCTGACTGGCTTAGCATTCTTCATGTTGAAGCATTCTAGTACACGTTCAATATACTTCTCCCGAGATAGCCACAACTTTCTACTTGTTCTCTCTCGAACTATCTTCATCCCTATAATTTGTTGTGCTGGGCCCAAGTCCTTCATATCAAATGACTTGGACGGATCTCCCTTCAACTTTGCTACCAACCCCTTGTCTTTTCCGACAATTAACATGTCATCCACATACAACAACAATATAATAAAATTATTCTCAGAAAATCTTTTGAAGTGTACACATGGATCAGAATAGGTCTTTATGTATGTTTGACTTTTCATGAATGAGTCAAACTTCATATACCACTGCCTTGGTGCCTGCTTTAATCCATAAAGACTCTTATTCAATTTGCATACCATGTGTTTCTTTCCAGCTACTTTAAATCCTTCTGGCGGCTCCATATAAATTTCTTCTTTCAAATCTCCATGAAGAAATGCAGTTTTCACATCCAACTGCTCCACTTCAAGATCTAGGCTAGCTGCTAAGCTCAAAATTGTTCGAATAGAAGTCATTTGGACAACAGGTGAGAAAATTTCATCAAAATCAAAACCTTTCTTCTGTTCGAAGCCTTTAACCACCAATCGAGCTTTATATCAGACCAGCTTGCCATTTCCATCTTTCTTGAGTTTAAAGACCCATTTGCATTTGAGTGGTCTTTTACCCTTTGGAAGTTCAACCAGTTTGTACGTGCCATTTTTCTGTAGAGATTCCATCTCTTCTTGCATGGCTTTCATCCACTGGTTCTTTTCTGGATGGGACAACACTTCCTTAAGACATTCTGGCCCCCCATCACTAATGAGGACATACTCTGTGGAAGGGTACCTGCTTGACTCTACCCTTGGCCTCTCGATCTTCTCAGAGGTTGAGGTTGTTCTTCTTCCTGAGTGGGGTGCTCCACTTCCTCGACACCTTAATCAAGTTGCTCCCCCTGTTCAATAACCTCACCAGCTTGCTCCCCCTGATCGGCAACCTCGTCGGTCGTACTTTCCGCACTTGTGGGATTGTTAGAAGTAGAAGGAATAGTAACAAGGTTAGGAATTATACCATTCTTCGCCTTTTCTGACATATCGGCAGCAATTCCAACTTCACTTTCTCGGAAGACTACATCTCTACTTCTGATGACCTTCTTCTTTACAAGATCCCACAATCTGTACCCGAACTCTTCATCTCCGTATCCGATAAATATGCAGGGAACAGATTTATCATCCAGCTTTGTTCTCTGCTCTTTCAGTACATGTGCAAAAGCTCTGCAACCGAACACATTCATATGCGAGTAGGACACCTATTTATTGGTCCAAACTCTCTCTGGTATGTCAAACGCCAATGGAACTGATGGACTCCTATTGATCAGGTAACAGGTTGTTTAAACTGCTTCACCCTAGAATGACTTAGGTAGTTTAGCCATTCTGAGCATGCTTCTCACCTTCTCCACAATAGTGCGGTTCATCCTCTCTGCTACACTATTGTGTTGTGGGGTTTCAGGAACTGTCTTTTCATGTCTGATCCCATGACTTGAACAGTACTCTTCAAATTCCCTTGAAGTGTACTCACCTCCATTGTCACTTCGGAGACGCTTTAGCTTTTGACCTGTCTCCCTTTCTACTAGAGCATGAAACTTCTGAAAAACTTGAAACACCTGATCTTTGGTTTTCAAAATATAAACCCATAATATTCGTGAAGCATCATCAATAAAAGTAACAAAATATTTGTTACAGCCCAATTATTCAATTTCCATTGGGCCACAAACATCAGAATATACTAAATCAAGTATATTCAATTTTCTTTCAGACGATGTCTGAAATGAAACTCTATGATGCTTACCAAATAACAGTAGTCACAGGGTTTTATTATTGAATAAGTGATTTCTTGGCAAGAATCCGCAATCCCTTCTCGCTCATATGACCCATTCTTTTATGCCACAAATCTGCAGAAATCTCATCATGTGCCGCATTCAATTCACCTTGGCATATTTTTGCATTTGTCCTGTACAACGTGCCACAAGCAACTCCCTTTTCAATCACCAATGATCCCTTGGTGATTCTGAACTTTTGATTTGCAAAATAGTTCTCCTATCCATCTCGGTCCAAAGCAATCCCTGAGATCAAGTTCATCCGCAAATCAGGTACATGCCGCACATCCTTTAGAACCAATGTGCATCCGACATTTGTCTTGATACAAATGTCACCAATCCCCGCAATCTTTGAGTAACTCGTGTTACCCATTCTCACTGTGCTGAAATAACCTGCTACATATCTGCAAAAAAGATATCTTGCCGGTGTGGCATGGTAAGATGCCGCTGTGTCAACCACCCATTCCGACTCTGGACATGACAGGTGCATGCATTCCTCTTCCTCATTTATAAAGAGGACAACATTATCATTGTTTTGCACCATGGCGGTTGTGTTGTCGTCATTCTTCTGGCCACTAGTTTCACCTTTGCCCTTCCTTGGATTTGGGCAATCTCTTTTGAAGTGACCTGGTTGATCACAGTTGTAGCAATTTCTGGCTTTTGATTTGGATCGATTCTTTGACTTTCCACGAGCTCCGGATCTACCATAGTTGCTCGAACTCCTTTGATAACTCCTGCCTCTACCTTCTGTGATAAGAGCTTGTCCTTGATTTTCAGGCTTCTTTCTCATCTTCTCATTGAGTAAAAGAGCCGATGTGACATCTTTCAACTCATTAGTAGTCTTACCGTGCAGGATGGTTGTTGCCAAATTATCGTACGAAGATGGCAACAAGTTCAATAGCAAGATGGCTTTATCTTCCTCCTCGATTTTCACTCCGAGGTTGGCAAGCTGTGTGATTATTCCGTTAAACACATTTAAATGTGACAAAAAATTCATACCTTCACGCATGTGTAGGGCGTATAACTACTTCTTCAGGTACAATTTATTTGTCAGCGTTTTGGACATGTATAGGCTTTCCAACCTTGTCCAAATTCCACGTGCAGTGTCTTCATCAATGATGTTATTTACCACATCATTCGATAAGTGCAACCTGATTGCACTAGCAGCTCTTTCATCCAAGTCAGCCCAATTCTCAACTTTCATGGTATCAGGTTTTTTGGCATCAGTATTTAGTACCTTGTGTAATCCTTGTTGGATAAGCAGATCCCTCATCCTTCTTTGCTATGTTGAGAAACCGTTATCTCCGTTGAATTTTGCTACCTCATACTTTACTCCGGACATTTTTATTTTCACCGAGTATAGTACTACCGATAGTGAATAGTATTTTAGTGAACGAGCAGAATCTGTGCTCTGATACCAGTTGTTGGGAAAAACCCCCTACCAAAATAATATTCACGGTAATAAAAGCGGAATAATAATATAGCACCGAGATACGGTAATTAACAAGAATAAAAGAGTAACAATGACACCAAGATTTTTACGTGGAAAACCATTCTGGATAAGGGAAAAAACCACTGCCCTGAAAGGAGCAACTTATATCACTATAGCAAGGAATTTTTACACTTTGTAGGTCCGAGTAAAATACTTCAAAGATCACTACAACACTCAAAAGAAATAACCCTCTTTTGATATTCCACTTCACTATAATATCGCTCACTCTCTATTTTCCTCACATACTATTTTCTTATACCCTGTCTGTGAAACCTTACTCTTTTTCTTTTTTTCTGTTGGTGTAAAAAATGAGAGCCGAAACTCTCATTTTATAGGCAACATGAGGCAGCCTTTATTGACAATTTTCTTCTACAGCATGCTTAATTTAACAGAAAAAATGTGAGTTGCTGTGATTGTTGCCGACTTTTAACAAAAGTTAGCAAAGGAAAATAATTTCTTCCTTAATTTAAGGGGCTGCACCCCATCACTTTAGAACTAAGGTCTTTGGGCTGAACTTAGCTTTGATATAAGTAACTTCATATGTTTTTTCTTGTTAGAAGTATGAGCGGATTTTAATATTAAAAAAATCATGTATTCTACAGTTGGATAATTTTAATTAATAAATAATCGAGTTAATGTAATTTAAGCTACATAAAGTAATATTTTGCACTACGTTATCAGGATCGTAATATGAAATGTGCTTAGTTGGAATTTTGAAAAACAATTAATAATTAAGAGTCGATTCACTTAAGTCTGATAATAGTATTACTTAAAGCAACCTACTGGTAAAGTAATTGTTAGAGGGAGGGAGGCTAGCTAGCTATTAGGGCAATGAAAACTTTAACATTTGGAATAAATTAAAATATATGAATTGTGTTATAAATAGAACTCTAATTAGAGTGAATGTCTATCTTATAGAAGAGTTTTACTTTGATGCTAAGTCTTTTCTATGCCTATAAATAGAGGGGTCTTACCCCATTGTAAATCATCCCAAAGTATCAATAAGAATACTCCTCTCTCTACTTTTCTCTCTATTGTTCTTGTTCTTATATTATTTCATAATACGTTATCAGCACGAGTCTCTAACCAATTGGAAAAACCTCTTATTTCTCGAAGAATCAATGGTCATGTATCCTCAAATGTGGTCTTGAAGGCTACCGCAGGAGTTGGAGGTAGCTAGTGCATTAGGACTGTTGGCACCAGTAAGATGAATGTGGTTGGGAGTATGGGTATGACCTAGAAGTCAAGCATCCACGGCAACCAAAGGTATTGTACAGAATTCACAAGTTACACAAAGGAGAATAAACGAAACAGTGAGAACGCAAAGTCTAGCGATTTGACGAATTTCTATACGGAAAAATAGAAGAGATGGTATCATCATAAAGTAATGCAACGGGATGGAAACCCAAGAGGTATATTTGATATCACAACATTTATTGGTATACCTTAAAGGTAAGTATTTTAATTTTCTCTTTCAAATTCTTGAAATTCTACGATTTGATTTGATATACAAACAAAGACAACAAAGTTTGATTATAACTCTAATGGAGTTTGTAAGAAATTACACTCACATGAAGTGGTAAAATTTCTATGCCTTGCCATGATCAAATTCATGTATGATTGTGGGCAAAGAATTAAAAAATCCGACCAATTGAATTTGCTCCATTCCATTTAGAGAATGTGGTAGCAGTATGTGATAAGTCTGAAAGAAGACAAAATCCGTCCAATTGAATTTGCTCCATTCCCTTTAGAGAATGTGGTAGCAGTATGTGATAAGTCTGAAAGAAGACAAAATTATTACCATGAAGGTATCAATGAATGTGGACGAGGCAATAGACGGAATTATAATCGTCATCATTGTGATAATGAGAATAATAAAGATTCTCAAAATAATCTTTTACTTTATGAAAGTAATATTTGACATGAGATTGTATATAACACATACAGATGATTATAATCCATTCCCTGAAGTGAATGTGATAATAAAGCCCGTAAGTATGAACACGCTCTTGATGTAATTTTGTTTCATGTTTGACATTATGAAAAGAAAGTTCGTTGCCCTTGAAATCTCGGGCAAGAACTATATGACATGGGTGTTGGATGCTGAAATCCATTTGGATGCAATGGGTCTTGGAGACGCCATTAAAGACAGAAATAATGCATCCACCCAAGACTATGCTAAGGCCTTGATTTTCTTGCGCCATCACCTTGATGAAGGTTTGAAAATTGAATATATCACAGTCAAAGATCCACCTATCTTGTGGAATGGTTTAAAGGAGAGATATGACAACCTGAAGTTGGTCACTCCGCCACAAGCACGATACGATGAGAATCCAAAAGCAAATAGTTCATAAACTATATATTATAGTTGCGGTGGAAAAGGGCACTGGGCGAAAATTTGCCGTGTACCAAAACATTTGGTTGAGCTTTATCAAGCATCTCTAAAAGGTAAATGCCCTGAAACCAATTCTGTCTCTGACGATAATTTTGACATCACCCACTTGGATGTGGCAGACTTCTTTGAGCACCCTGAGGGGAAAATAGACCACTTAATTGGTGATGGATCTGTGATGAAGGAAGATGGAATTGTTTGATTTTATTTTACTTATTTGTATTAGTTAGTGAATAAACTAATAGTCATTAGTATCAGCTCGTATTAGTTAGCTTATGATATATGTTAGTATTAGTTCTTTAGAATGTTTCAATATGCTTAAATTTCAAAGATATTTTTATTTTTCAGTAGAGTTAATCGACTAACCTAACAGTTAGTCGATTATCTAATATTTCGCATTAAAACTGCAAAACAATCGATTATATACTTGTTAACAATCGATTATATTAAGACAGTGTGATCTGAAGTTTTTCAAAATAGCAAATAATCGATTATGTATGTTTAACAATCGACTATATTAAGACAGTGTGATCTGAAGTTTTTTCAAAATAGCAAATAATCGATTATGTATGTTTAACAATCGATTATATTAAGACAGTGTGATCTGAAATTTTTCAAAATAGCAAATAATCGATTATGTATGTTTAACAATCGATTATATTAAGACAGTATGATCTCAAGTTTTTCAAAATAGCAAATAATCGATTATGTATGTTTAACAATCGATTATATTAAGACAGTATGATCTGAAGTTTTTCAAAATAGCAAATAATCGATTATGTATGTTTAACAATCGATTACATTGAGACAGTGCTTAAACTGAAATTTTCAAACTGCAAAGTAATCGATTATGGAAAACATATAATCGACTATCTGATTTAGTTAGTCGAATAACCTCAGCAGATTTTGAAAATATTGTTTAATTGTGAAGCAACGGATTAAATTTTCTCATATTCGTATATCTCTTTTGATTAATTGATTCATGTACCACACATACGATATTCAAAGAGAAGAGATATTACTCTCATTTAAGTATGTGTAAGGCAGATGTTACTACAATTTCTGGTAGTAATAAATTGATTAAAGGCTCCGGAAGAGCAACTATAACTCTGCCTAAAGGAACAACAATTTAGAGAATGCAATGTTCTCCTCCAAGTCTAAAAGGAACTTGTTGAGTTTTAAAGATATCATTCAAAATGGATATCAGATTGAGACAATACATGAGTATAATCTTGAATACCTCATTTACTCATGAAAGCGAGACTGCCCACTTCGGTTTGGGGTCACGCCATTTTGCATGCAGCAATGCTAGTTCGTCTCTGACTGACGAATTATCACAAATATTCCCCGTTGCAATTAGTTTTGGGTCATGAACCTAATATATCCCACTTAAGAATTTGTGGATGTGCAGTATATGTGCCTGTAGCACCGCCATATTGCACCAAAATGGGTTTTGCAAAGAAGGTTAGGAATATATGTTGAGTTTGAATCGCCCTCCATTATTCGCTACCTCGAAACATTGACAGGGGATTTGTTCACTGCACGATTTGCAGACTGTCAATTCGATGAGACACTTTTCCAAAAATTAGGGGGAGAAGTTGGTGAAACCAAACGGGAAATTTTGTGAAAAAATGCATCATTATCTCATCTTGATCCACATACCTCTATTTGTGAAAAAGAGGTGCAAAATATTATCCATTTGCAAAGAATAGCAAATCGAATGCCAGACGCATTGGTATTGAATATACCACACTCACCCCTAGAAGGAGGTTTTAGATGATATATGAAAATAATGTCATTGTTATGGCATGAATGATCGTTGGTCACGTACCTATTGTACGCCAAAATATTTTGAAAATATGACTATTAAAGGACAACGATAATGCAAGAAACATATCTTGCATATAATTTTGACCATGACAATAATGGTATAACTTTCTCTTTAAAAGAGATATTCACCACATGGATGTTGATGAATCTGTGGTAGTACAAAATTAATTGAGAGCTCTAGAAGAGCCAATTATTACTATGTTGGAGAAACGCAATTGATTACCAATAAGGTATTGTGTGGTAGTAAGTCTCAAAGAAACTTATTCAGTTTCCAAAGTATATGCGAAAGCGATTGATTATATTGAGACTATAAATAAAGGAAAGATTTGATATCTTCTATTACTACAACTTGTAGCGGGATAATTTGTATATGAAAAGCTACCCGCTTTATTCTCCAGTTTGTACTACACAAACAAAAGAATGCCACAATAAAGTGGATATTTATTGGTATAAAACCCATACCATAATAAACTTGAAGTTTATTGATAATTGCACATGTCATGGTGTAAATTTGAAGTTTATCAATATTGATAATTTATTCAGTTGGCATTCGGGTTAGCCATCTCATTTTAAGTATGATGTGCAGTAATAGAGAATTCACATGGGTAAATATTAAAGAACTAGAAAGTTCTTTACGAATTCTCTTATACTTGTTCTCATTAATTGATTGACCAACTAAAGAGTTCGGGTTAAATCCCATATATTCTGGAAATATCAAAGGTGAATATGGGCCCATTCACCTGCCATATATACCACATATGATGCATCTATGATATGGTTACATGTGCGATTGTTATTAACCCGCAGCCTGGCCGGTGCTTGCGAGGTAAATTGCTCAGTAATATAACTTCGAGCATAATTTCCAGATTTTCTATTCAAGATAGTTCATCTTGATAAGTTGGTTTATATCATAGTTGGTTTAGCAAGATAATTATTGAGTGCCTCCACTTAATAGCTAAACTGTTTCTTATGAGAACAAAGTTATATATATCAGTTTAATATACGTTGTATACGAGAGTATATTATATTCTCCCCTCACAAGTGGTTCAGGGTCAGGAACCAAATAATTTCATCTTATTATTATTGATGTGCGGTGTATATTTTCATTAACACCATAATGCACAAAGATGGACTCTCAAAGTTGAGGAAACAAGTTAGCTTTTCTAACATGAGGGGGAGACATGATAAACACTTGAGAAAAGGTTACATGGGATGAATTATCATTTGTATATATAGATCCTCGAATATCATAATATGAACCTGAAGTTCATAAAAGGATAATTCAATTGCAAAATATTGCAAAGCATGCTATACGCATTTGCTGACCCAAAGAAAGTAACTATATTCTCACTGCAAATGCTCATATTAAGTCCTAGAAGGACAAAGTCTTTGATACGCTTAAGGCGTATAGACAAATCGGTTTCAAAAAGAACTTCTTAATAAAGAAGATGAGCAAATGATCAATGTGATCATAATAAGGAGGCAAGTGATCTAGAAGATCACATGACATAACACTTCATAAAATCTCATGAGAGATTCAGGTACCTGAATATATGAATAAAGAGATCTCCATGTTATGTCTTTATGATTATTGGAACCGATATAAACTGTTCGTCGACGACATCTATGATACCGCTAAATATCGATGAGGATCTTATGTTTGTCGAATACAAACAAAAATATTGGCTAAATGGAAGAGATACAATTCAAGCAGAATTGATTCCATATGAAAGACATGTAGTTTTGGACATGTAGTTCAAATACATGAAAGTATAAAGTCAATGGTATGTGTAATCAGTTTTTGATATCTTATTTGTTTAGCATGACATGAAAACTTGATGTGCATCTAAAGTCTATTATATGGCTTATATGACTTAACTTATATGTCAATCCATGAAAGATTGAAGTTGCTTGAAGCATATACAATTCTTGGTCCTGAAGTACCACATCCTAAGTGCAACTTGTGTGCATATGTATCTTGCTATAACTATAAGCATGATGGCATCGAGAATACCTCTATGGAGATATTGAAGAGTCATTCCACGACATTATATGAAGATGTTCATATCTATCAAGAATGATAATTTCAAGATGGTGCACAAGATTGGAATGCAAATGCTCAAGGATGAGAATTGATGCTCTTTTCAGGGGGAGTTAATGCGCGTTGCACTCTTTTTCCCTTACAAGGTTTTGTCCCACTGGGTTTTCCTTGCAAGGTTTTTAACGAGGCAACCAATAGGCGCATATTCAAACATGTGTACTCTTTTTCCTTTTCGATAATTTTTTTCCCATTGGGTTTTGTTTTAGTTAAGGTTTTAACGAGGCACATTATTGAATAGACATTCAAGGGGGAGTGTTATAAATAGAACTCTAATTAGAGTGAATGTCTATCTTATAGAAGAGTTTTACTTTGAGGCTAAGTCTTTTCTATGCCTATAAATAGAGGGGTCTTACCCCATTGTAAATCATCCCAAAGTATCAATAAGAATACTCCTCTCTCTACTTTTCTCTCTATTGTTCTTGTTCTTATATTATTTCATAACAAATTGGATGTAATTGTGGTTCTAGAATTTGTAAGAGCATAACTTGAAGGGAAAAAGAAGTTTAAAATAAAATCTTGAGTTTCCAGAGGAAACCCAAAAGAGAAATTAAAAAAGAAATTGAAAGACACAATTTTAAGTATTTAAAAAAGAAATTTTTTTATTGCATGTACATAGTAGAGATAATTTCAGAGACTTTTATCTAGGTTTGACTTCTAACAATGTGATTATAATATTACACTTACCTTCTTTGTTTGATTTTTATTATAATACTAGTAAGGATACCCCAATAACATCGCTAAACAGTAGAGTATATTGGTCCCAAACTGTTATCTAGAAAATAAATTTTAAAAGGAACTTATTTCATGATCACATCGATTAATTTCTGCCAAACTTACATATTTTGATAATTCAAATTTTAAACATCATAGCAACTTTAGTTTTCATATAATAATTCAAATGAAAAATATAAGTGTTCAAACAGAAATGCTCAAATGCACAGTTTAAATTAAAAAAGATAGCTAAATTGGGGGAGACAACCCAAGAATTACTATGAAATTATCCTTTTTATTTTTCCACTTTTGTTTTGAGTCCTTTGTAAATTCGCTGAGAATATTTATTTTCAACGTTTGATTATCAGCCTATTCTAGTTATTTTTCATTTTTTGTGTCTTCTTGGGATTAGAAATTAATTTTTAAACGCCTAAACTTTATATTGATCCTCAAAATGCCTGATAAAAAAGTAGTCTTTCTATTGCTAGAGAAATTCAATATCATTAAAATTGGCCTCTGTTATTACTTTTCCTTTCAGATATTTCGAAAATGTAATTACATTGGATTTTCATTTGCGAATCACCTTTTTCTTTATACCTATGGCTCATCAATCTACAATTCGAAGACACGTATGTTATTAATAGTGGTTTGCGATTTTACATCTAAATATTAGGAGTGTACAAAGGAAACCGACAAACCGTACCAACTCGATAATTCGAGTCAAACCGAGAAAAAAAACCTAACTATGGGTTGGTTTTATTTGGTTTGGTGTTGGAAAAAAAGTCCGACCATAATTGGTTTGGTTTGGTTTTAACTAAAGAAAGTCAAACCGAAACCAAACCAACCCGACATTACATATATAGAAATTTTAGATATATTTTAATATATAAATATGCTTATTGTGATGTAATTTATAAAAACAAAAAAAAGATTTCAGAATTTTATTTTTTGAGGTATTATTTCAAGGTTGGACTTAGAACTTTTGAATGTTTCAATAAGTTTTATAGACATTAACAATGGTAAATTAAATAGTGCTAACAAAAGTCCAAACCAAAACAAATCAATATCAATGCTAACAAAAGACATTTAATTCAATATTATTAATGGGAATATATTGAATATCTATTTTTTATTTTGCAATAACTTAGATAAATATGCATAAACTATTTTTATTTTTTCTTTAACATTTAGGCATGTATTTAATACTCCCTTATTAGTCTACTTATTTTAGCATGACTTAGTACTCTTAGATTATGTTTTTTTTATTATGGCGTTTTGATTAGCAATAGTTATATTACATAATTGTATTGTCTTTATTGTTGAATATTTTGAGATAATGCCATGACATATCTCATATTTTGTATTATTTTCTTAGAAAATGCTTTATATAGTTGTATCTTACTAGGACTAGAGAAATATTTTGAGCATAATTTATATTTTTTGTTCTACGAAGATTTTATCGGAAAAAAACCCGAAAATCCGAGAAAAACCGAGAGAAAACCTCGAGTTTATTGATTTGGTTTGGTCTTTAGATTTAATAATCCGACGCAATCGATTTGATTTGATAATTGTAAAATTCGAACCAACCCGACCTATGTACACTCCTACTAAATATTCAATCAAAGAGCCTAAGTATCTGACAATGGCAATGGTATTAAAAAAAATAAAGCACCTCAATGTTTAAATCTCTTGGTGAGTCTTCATAAGCAAAACTAACAAACTATAGCCCTATCTATTTTTCACTACCAAAAAATTTATTTTGAAATATTTGGAATACATTTTCATACACGGTTGATTTGGATGTTGTTTAGTCTTTGAGCTTTTACTTATATAATATATAAGGTGCTTGTCTCTTAAAACTATTTCCTTAGATCACAACAATTGAAACATCACTATTCACAACAATAACCCAGTATAATTTCATTTAATAGTGTAGTATATACCCAGACCTTACCCCTACCCTTGGGTAGATAAGCTGTTTCAAAATAGACCCCCGGCATCCTTCCCTCCAAGAACTTCCCATCTTGCTCTTGGGGAGACTCGAACTCACAACCTCTTGGTTGGAAGTGAGGGTTAAAATATCACTATTCACATTGAACAAAAACGATTTTCCCTCGACGGAGATGGACTCCTGTTTGAATTATAAGCTCCTTCCTTAATTTTAATCACACGTAAGTTTATATTATTACATGTGCAAAGTAAAAGGTCAAACTATGTAACACTTTAAATTGCAGGCAAATTAAATTTTAAACTCTATATTTATCTAATATTGTGTTATAAATTTTGTCCAAATGGCAACAATAAGTTATAATTGTTGAATACTTTTTCAAGACAAAATAGTATTAAAACATTAATATCTTAAGGAATCACATAAGGAGTATTTCTACTGAAATAAACAATTTCACTCATAACTGTTTAACTTCTTCTTTGCAAGTAGAACTCATATCCAATCATAACTTTAACTTTCAAATATACATTTTTTCAACTTTAACTTCAATTGATCTAATTTTTCTACTTTAATCAAATATTATCTAAACGCCAACAGTAAATTATATTTTTTTTATGTTATGTGATTAAAATTAAAAACTAATGTTGGCATATAAATAACTACAAAATTATATAAGATTATCGATGTAGTAATGCAACAAAACAACGTATAAATATTTATACTGCTAAAACATTAAATTATATTTAACTTTTAGATACAAATGGCAACTACTTACGTTTTTTATGCTACTTAATTAAAATTAAAAACTAAAGTTGGCATAGAAGTAGCAACAAGAATTAAATGAGATTATTAATTTTGTAATGCAGGAAAACAAAATATAGTGCTAATAGCTTTAGTAGCGTAGGAAGATATAGATATAGTGTAGCCAAATAGTTTCTAATAGCTGATATCAATTAGCATAGCATGACAAATAGATGGAGAATTCGGGGCGTTATTGGAAACAATCTCTTTATTTTTTTTACTGTAAGAGTATATTCCGTGCGTCTTACCCTTTCTGAACTCCACTTATAGGAATTTACTGAATTCATTATTGTTGTTATTACAATTTACTCTTTTCAGTATTCTCGGTCCCAAATTACGGTACCGATGGGAGAAATTCAAAAATAACCAGATTTACAAGTGGCCGTTCAAAAACAGCCTAATTTAAAAAGTAATCAAAATTTAGCCACTTTTCATGTAAAAATAAATATGAACGAAAACAATGTTCAAAATCCGGAAAAATACTCCAGCATAATATATTGGATTTCCAGTATAATATATCGGACCAGCATAATATACTGGAGTTTAGAGAACTAGTGCTCCAGTCTCCATTATATTATACTGAAGCCAACAAAGTATACAGATCCAGCATAATATCCTGAAAGTTCATACACAGGTACATCAAACTCCAATATATTATGCTGGACCGGTCTTTATTGCAAAAAAAAATAGTGGCTATTCTTCGTTGACTTGATAAATAGTGGTTATTTTTGAATGGCCAAGCCGAAAACTAACTAGACCTTGCAATGTTTACCAATTTATGTGACACTCTTGCTTTTCAAGTACTAAACCTCTTAATATATGTATTTGAATATAGAATAAATTAATTTTTGGAAATAAAATTTCACATATTTAGAAATAACATAAAAAATACCATAAATTACAATAATTAAATTTTAAAAGACATGTGAGAAAACTGCGATTAGAGTATAATTTGTTTGATTTTCCAAATTGGAACAGCTTCACATAGATTAGGTTGAACTTCTTAATAATGGAATTGTGTATTAGAACCAAAAATAATAAGGCCACGGGCCAATAACGTAGAGGCAAAGGTGACGACGCTACATTTCCACAATCTGTCATTGTTCTTCAGAAATTGAAATAGAATCAGAAGAGACGAACAGGGATTAATTAATCATGCCATCAGGTGCAAAGAAGCGAAAAGCTGCCATGAAAAAGAAGAAATTGCAAGAAAAATATGGCCACAATATTTATAATGGCCAGTTTTCCAACTCTGTTACTTCTACTGATGCTTACTTTCATGGTACTTTTATCCCCTTATTGCCACTTTTCACACTCCGTCATTAATTTAGTACTGTAGAGGTATTGAGTATTTTGCGTTTGACGATGCACAATACATCATGCACAGGGTCCGGGGAACGGGCACACCCCTAGGTGTGATATAGATAGCCTAGCTTAATGAGTATTAGTGACTGCTTCCACGATGTTGTGCATTTGACGTCTATTGATGCACAATGCGCTGCACCTCTCTAGGGTGTGATATAGACAGCTTATCTTAATGAGAATTAGAGGCTGCTTTTACAGCTCGAACTTGTGATCTATAGCATGGTCTAGGAGAAGATCGCAACCTAGGGTGTGATATAGATAACCTAGCTTTATGAGTATTAGTGGCTGCTTCCACGATATTGTGCGTTTGACGTCTATTAATGCACAATGCATCCGGCGTTTACGCAGGGTCCAGCGAAGGTACGTGCCCTCAGGGGTGTGATATAGACAGCCTCTTTTAATGAGCACTAGTGGCTGCTTTTACAGCTCGAACCTGTGACCTATAGGTCACATGAAGGTCTTGTTCCTATAAAATGCTTTACCAGTGTTCTTTTGGGGAATAATAGTTCATGACATATGATAATGTACAAGTTAATGGCATATGATAGTCTTTCAAGTTGTAAGATGATAAGGTATGAGGTTGCTTTAGCGGGCCCTAAGCGGCGCCAATCCAGATTAAGGAAATTATGCTGGATGTACCTTTTTAGAATTTTGAAGTTGCCGGTAGAATTTTAAAGCACGCTGCCACAATTTTCACATATGGAAAACTCTGATGGTTGTCATGTTTTAATTTGTGGCAAATCATGGTGATCACCATATGAAAAATTCTAGCAATTGCAATGTTTTGTGACAAATCTTGGTAATCACCATATGAAATCAAAATTTCTGGTGACTGCCTGTTTTTGCAAACTTTGGTGATCACCATATGAAAATTTCTAGCAATTGTCATGTTTTTTAGAATCCTGGTGATCACCATATGAAAATTCCTGGGAATTGCCATGTTTTTTAAAATCCTAATGATAACCATTGGAAAATTTCTCACGATTGCCATATTTTTGCAAATCATGGTTATTATCGTATGTAAATTGTTGTTGTTGTTGATATATTTTGTGGCATATCCCGGTGGTCACCGTATGAAAAATTTTAAAAATGGCCATGTTTTTGTGGCAAATTCCGATGATCACCATATAAAAAGTTCTAAAGATTGCCAGGAAAGCTTTCCAAAAATCTGGTGTAGACTTTTTTTCCACGACTTTTCTTACCAAAGTCAAAAAACCAATAGTGGCACCGAAGTATCCTATTTCTGCCAGTTGCCCATCCAGATTAGTTGAGCCACCTTGTAGTTGTATGATAAGGCATGAGGTCCCTTTAGTAGGCCCTACGTGGCGCCAATCCCAATTAGTCGAGCCAGTCCTACTAGTTGTAAGATAAGGTATGCCTTTTAATAGTATCTATGCTGCACTAATCCATATTAATCGAGCCAGTACTAGAGGTTGTAAGACAAGGTATGAGGACCCTTTAGTGGGCCTTACGTGGTGCCAATCCGGATTATTAATTTACAACAATATCTAAATGTTGATTGAGTAAAGTAAATGATATCAACTAGGAACCAGGATTTTGGTAAAAGAAACTGTTCTTTTGATAGTTTCAATAAATTTAATATTTTAATGTGATCAAAAGGAAAAACTTCTCGAGTGTACCTTTTACTAATCTTAATCATATCTGGACATTACTGTCTGCATCTGTAAAATCATTTACTTGTCCGCAAGATCTTTACAGTTTGATCTGTCCTTCAAATTTGGCTTTGTATGTTTGGCTTATATTTCTTGTTTTGGTTGCTTGTTATACTTTTCTGGATACCCTTATGTGTCTCAATTATTATCTAGTAAGTTATCAGTTATTTCAGTTGTTTATAATAATAAAACAATACACATGTATTATAACTTGCAATAACTTCATGATTTTATACACCCTAATGGTTTGTATTGTCTAACTTCATGATTTTTCGTTTTGTTGGTAATAACTAGTTAATGACTACATTCAACTTTCAGTGCTGGCACATGTTACTTTCATTCTTGTCCGCCTTGTAGCTGTTAGTCTTTTACTGTTGAACCAGTGCAGACTTAGCGAAAGATAGAGCACAATGGAAGAAATAGACCTATATAGCTATTAATTAGTTGGGAATGTTTTTTCTTAGTCAGGTTAATACAGTTACTTTAGGTCCTATGCTTTCTAGGAGTCTTTTAGCGCTAATAGAGCTTCTTATGTCAATAGGAAATATAGAAATATTACATAGTACGATAACAAACCCAGTATAGTCCCACAAGTGGGGTCTGGGGAGGGTAGTGTGTACGCAGACCTTACAACTAACTTGAAGGTACGTAGATTGTTTCCGGTAGACCCTGAGCTCTTGGAAAGAAGAGATCTTATATTGTACTTCTCATTTTTATTTTTATTTTTCTTATTGTCAGCCTGAGATGAATTTAAATGGGGAACATGTCAAGTGAGGATTCATATTGACCGACGCCAACTTGTTTAGCATTGACGCTTAGCTGTTTTTGTATCGATTGATTGTGATTGCTAATTTGTCTAAATATTTCTATGTTGAACCAATCTATGAAAGGTGCGGAGGATTTGAGGCATGATGATGATAGGGAGACCAATGGCAGGGAGGTAAGTTCCTCTGCACCTCAAAATCATCAGAATCACCAACACCAGTTAACTGAAGGGACCTTACATTCCGTTGAATCATCGGGAAAGGAAAATGAGGAGAGAGATTTGGGAGTTATGGATGAGAAAACCCGAGTCTCAGACGTTTTGGTGGATACACGATTAAAGAAAATGGAAAATGAAGCTAACGCAACATTGCATGATGATGCTGTAGCAACTTCAGATGCAAAGCCCTCTGCGGCCCTACGAAACGAAGAAAAACTAGATCTTTCCAGTGATACACATGCAGTTCATGCTAGTGTTCGAGCAGATGAGATGAAAGGTTCTCCCCATGACGATCAGGTTTACCACTTCTTCTCTAGCTTTTTGAGACTGTCGTAAGAATTACCTAAGCACCTTTATTGTTTTCCAGGTAGATCTTGTGAACTTTTTATGTTGTAATTATATGTATGCAGCCACCAGTAGCTTTGGTTCCCCGACCAGTGCAAACAACTTCTTGGAAGAGTTGCTGTGGCTTGTTTGAGGTGTTTGCAGGATCGAATAAATAACTACTGGTTGGAAAGCCTTCTTTCTATTTTTTTCTTTTTTCTTTTGGCACATTGTACTTTTATGTTTGCTAAGCCGAGGGTCTTTCGGAAACAACCTCTCTGCCTTCTTGAAGGTAAGGGTAAGGTTTGCGTACATATTGCCCTCCTCCCACCCCACATGTGGGATGATTACACTGGATCGGTTGTTGTTGTTGTTGTCTTTTGGCTCATTGGTTTTCAACCGGTAAAGGTAAGAACGAAAATGTATAGCTCTTATCAGTTGGATGATCTACTTTTGACCTTTTGGACAAGAGGGGTTATTCAGATGGTAAGCAATCTCGACTTTCAACCAAGAGGTTGTGAGTTCGAGTCTCTCCAAGAGCAAGGTGGGAAGTTCTTGGAGGGAAGGATGCCGACGATCTATTTGAAAACAGTCTCTCTACCCTGGGGTAGGGGTAAGGTCTGCGTACAGACTACCCTCCCCAGACCCCACTAAGTGGGATTATACTGGGTTGTTATTTTTGTTGTATGTTCTTTATCCTTGAATTTGATATTGGGTGATGTAACAGTTAAGTGTCTCTTAATCTGAAATTGGGTTCTTTGCTTTTGGTTTTAATTGACTCTTCCCATATATTCTCGTTTGATTAAGAATTTCTATATCTTTTCCTGATTGCTTAAAGAAAGGATGATTATAAGAAAAAATTTAGACCATCAAAAAGTCATTAAAATCAGAAATAGTTGTTGTTTTTTATCCACTTTCTCCTGGAAACTATCGCTTTTCTTAACTCAATGATTTAGTAGTTCTTCACTCCCTATTAAAAAAAGAAAAAATAGTTCTGCACTTTCTTGGAACTCATTGTTATGTCTGCTCGAGAGCAAATGGCGGTTCTATTATACAATCATGCCTTATCAATGACTTTTTAAGTGAAGATTGTTTATGGTTATAAAACCCGGTGTACTAAGCTCCCGCTATGCGTGGAAGGCAGGGGAAGGGCCGAACTACAAGGGTCTATCATACGCAGCCTTACCCTGCATTTTTGCAAGTGCCTGTTTCTACGGCTCGAACCCGTGATCTTCTGGTTATATGACAGCAACTTTACCTGTTATGCCAATGTTTCCCTTCATGTTTATGACTATACACAGTGCAATATAGTTCACATGATATATGCAATTTAAGCTTAGGTAGAACGCATGGGGAGTGCGGTTCGTATAGCCAACACTGGAAGGAAACTGGTACTAGAGATGTATTGAGGAATATGTGGACTGTTCAGACATTGACAAGTACTACTAGCTTTTTCTAATAACCAAGAAATTCCCGAGGGCTAATGGCGCACGGTTCAAAACTCGATAGATAATGGGCTCGTCCCTCTACCCTTCACTTAAATACCGGGCTTTTGTCTGCAGGATTCGAAACTGTGATGTGCGCCTACCAGCACATCACAAGCTGCGCTTTTTCCACTAGACCAAAGCCCTGAGGCTAGTACCACTGACATTTTCTGAATGTTTTATCGCTTGTTCTGGACTTCTGGTGCTGATGATCATTATTCAGGACAATATGATGAGTTTTCAACTCCATCTATCACTGAATCTGGACTTACGATTTTGTTGTTGTGTCGCTGATTTCACAGTTGACTAGAGACTATGTTACATTGTGATTCCAAGTAAATGTTCTTCATGATGCAGAGGAGAGTATGAAGATTGAGCAGACGAACAACATCTTGGAGGTTTTTAGTGAATTTAGAAGTTTATGATAGTGTTCATCTTCTTGAATAATTATGAGCTAGAAACATCGTTAAACAAGCTTATACTTCTAATATCCTCGTTTTATTTGAAAAGCAGCTCGACGCCCCTTGATTTTTGTACTGCTTTCCTGGTTTTTCTTGCAGTGGTTAGCTTATTGGTATGATGTTACCAGTTTTGAGGGAGAGTTGTTCCTTAAGTTGCTTAAAGAAATTAAAATTAGATTTTTTTTTGGTTTTTGATAGTTTTAACACATACTATTGAAATTCCTTGACTTCGTTGAACATTTGCTTCACAATCTGTTACTTCAATAGTTACCCCTTATCATTCTTCTGCACCAAGTAAATGCATATTTTATGAGAGGAATGGTTGTCTTTCTGGTTTTTAATGTAACGCCTAGCCGACCAGTGATATTGTCCCATTTGCGCCTAGACTTGTACAGTTTTAAAATGTGTTATTAGGGTCTAAGATTTACTTCCTTATATATCCAGTATTTTATCCGTATTTTGTCGATGTATGATTTTCCTATAATGTTACATACAACCCCCTTAGGGACGTAAGTTTGTCATGACCCAAAGATCATAGAGTCTGTGACCCTCGCTCGTACTGTGAAATACTTATTTATTTTATATGAATTCAGTCGAATATGTATTTGTACAAACAAGAATGAGAATTACAAAATTATTAGGAAAAAGAAAAATGGAAAAGTACTCAATCCACGCTCCACACTATATGATTTATCTCCTTGTTGAAATACCATGAATGGAAGCTATATATACCAATTGAGTGAAAGATAGGATTATCAAGAATGCTTCCATTGTTATCTGCAAATTGATCCCAGAAAAAAAAAATTAACAAATTGTGATATCATTCTTTTTTCTTTTAACAGAATAATTCAATTATATCATATGCTCACCAATCTTGCATTCCTTAACTCCAATTCAATTTCTTTCCGGGCGAAGCTGACTGGTCCAACCCCCTTAAATCAAGGAAGACATTTGTCTTCCTTCCTTACTTTTGTTAAAAGATGACAATTTATTAAAGCAGCCCACGTTTGTTTATTTTTGTCAGTTTTGGTGTGCTGCAGAAACGAAAATTCTGCCTATGTTTGCCTATAAAATGAGAGTTTCGGCTCTCAGTTTGATACACCAACAGAAAGAGAGAAAAAGAGTAAGGTTTCACAGACAGGGTATAAGAAAATAGTTTGTGAGGAAAATAGAGAGTGAGCGATATTGTAGTGAGGTGGAATATCAAAAGAGGGTTATTTCTTTTGGGTGTTGTAGTGGTTTTTGGAGTATTTTACTCGGACCTACAAAGTGTAAAAATTCCTTACTATTGTGATATCAGTTGCTCCTCTCAGGACCGTGGTTTTTTCCCTTATTCAGAAGGGTTTTCCACGTAAACATCTTGGTGTCAATGTTACTCTTTTATTCTTGTTAATTACCGTATCTCGGTGCTACATTATTATTCCGCTTTTATTACCGTGAATATTAGGGGGTTTATTCCCAACAACTGGTATCAGAGCACAGGTTCTGCTCGTTCACTAAAATACTATTCACTGTCGGTAGTATTATACTCGATAAAAAATAAAAATGTCCGGAGTAAAGTACGAGGTAGCTAAATTCAACGGAGATAACGGTTTTTCAACATGGCAAAGAAGGATGAGGGATATGCTCATCCAACAAGGATTACACAAGGTACTAGTTGCTGATGCCAAAAAGCCTGATACCATGAAAGCTGAGGATTGGGCTGACTTGGATGAAAGAGCTGCTAGTGCAATCAGGTTGCACATATCGATGATGTGGTAAATAACATCATTGATGAAGACACTGCACGTGGAATTCGGACAAGGTTAGAAAGCCTATACATGTCCAAAACGCTGACAAATAAATTGTACCTGAAGAAGTAGTTATACGCCCTACACACGGGTGAAGGTATGAATTTTTTGTCACATTTAAATGTGTTTAACGGACTAATCACACAGCTTGCCAACCTCGGAGTAAAAACCGAGGAGGAAGATAAAGCCATCTTGCTATTGAACTCGTTGCCATCTTTGTACGATACTGTGGCAACAACCATCCTGCACGGTAAGACTACTATTGAGTTGAAAGATATCACATCGGCTCTTTTATTCAATGAGAAGATGAGAAAGAAGCCTGAAAATCAAGGACAAGCTCTTATCACAGAAGGTAGAGGCATGAGTTATCAAAGGAGTTCGAGCAACTGTGGTAGATCCGGAGCTCGTGGAAAGTCAAAGAATCGATCCAAATCAAAATTCAGAAATTGCTACAACTGTGATCAACCAGTTCACTTCAAAAGAGACTGCCCAAATCCAAGGAAGGGCAAAGGTGAAACTAGTGGCCAGAAGAATGACGACAACACAGCTGCCATGGTGCAAAAGAATGATAATGTTGTCCTCTTTATAAATGATGAAGAGGAATGCATGCACCTTTCAGGTCCAGAGTCGGAATGGGTGGTTGACACAGCGGCATCTTACCATGCCACACCGGTAAGAGATCTTTTTTGCAGATGATCAACTATTCACCTATTTTTCAGTATGAATCGAAATCGAGCCTAACTCTGCTCATCCAAACTGGGATTTTAAGCGAAAGTTGGGTCTTCCGGTACGCTTTCCCGAAGGTGTAAAAGACTTTTTCAAGTTTGAGTAATGAAAACGTCGTCAACTCGTAACCGGGGAATATAAGTCCGCCTCCCAAGACTACTCAATCCCTGCTCTATGTCCTGCTGCTGACCTTAGCGAGACAATGGGAGTGCGTCTCATTTGAATAGAAAGGCTTTACCTCTCTTGTTGGACGGGATGTAGCAGGTGATTTCGGCACGGTGAGAATGGGTAACAAGAGTTACTCAAAGATTGCGGGGATTGGTGACATTTGTATCAAGACAAATGTCGGATGCACATTGGTTCTAAAGGATGTGCGGCATGTACCTGATTTGCGGATGAACTTAATCTCGGGGATTGCTTTGGACCGAGATGGATATGAGCACTATTTTGCAAATCAAAAGTGGAGACTCACCAAGGGATCATTGGTGATTGCAAAGGGAGTTGCTCGTGGCACGTTGTACAGGACAAATGCAGAAATATGCCAAGGTGAATTGAATGCGGCACAAGATGAGAATTCTGCAGATTTGTGGCATAAAAGAATGGGTCATATGAGCGAGAAGGGATTGCAGATTCTGCCAAGAAATCACTCATTTCTTATGCCAAAGATACAACGGTAAAACCTTATGACTATTGTTTATTTAGTAAACAACATAGGGTATCATTTCAGACATCGTCTGAAAGAAAATTGAATATACTTGATTTAGTATATTCTGATGTTTGTGGTCCAATGGAAATTGAATCAATGGGCAGTAACAAATATTTTGTTACTTTTATTGATGATGCTTCAAGAAAATTGTGGGTTATATTTTGAAAACCAAAGATCAGGTGTTTCAAGTTTTCAGAAAGTTTCATGCTCTAGTAGAAAGGGAGACAGGTCAAAAGCTAAAGCGTCTCCGAAATGACAATGGAGGTGAGTACACTTCAAGGGAATTTGAAGAGTACTGTTCAAGTCATGGGATCTGACATAAAAAGACAGTTCCTGGAACCCCACAGCACAATGGTGTAGCAGACAGGATGAACAACACTATTGTGGAGAAGGTGAGAAGCATGCTCAGAATGGCTAAACTACCTAAGTCATTCTGGGGTGAAGCAGTTCAAACAACATGTTACCTGATCAATAAGAGTTCATCAGTTCCATTGGCGTTTGACATCCCAGAGAGAGTTTGGACCAATAAGGAGGTGTCCTACTCGCATCTAAAGGTATTCGGTTGCAGAGCTTTTGCACATGTACCGAAAGAGTAGAGAACAAAGCTGGATGATAAATTTGTTCCCTGCATATTTATCAGATACGGAGATAAACAGTTCGGGTACAGATTGTGGGATCCTGTAAAGAAAAAGTTCATCAGAAGCAAAGATGTAGTGTTCAGAGAAAGTGAAGTTAGAACTGCTGTTGATATGTCAGAAAAGGCGAAGAATGGTATAATTCCCGACCTTGTTATTATTCCTTCTACTTCTAACGATCCCACAAGTGCAGAAAGTACGACCGACGAGGTTGCCGAGCAGGGGGAGCAACCTGGTGAGGTTATTGAGCAGAGGGAGAAACTTGATGAAGGTGTCGAGGAAGTGAAGCACCCCACTCAGGAAGAAGAACAATCTCAACCTCTGAGGAGATCGGAGAGGCCAAGGGTAGAGTCATGCAGTTACCCTTCCACAGAGTATGTCCTCATTAATGATGAGGGGGAGCCAGAATATCTTAAGGAGGTAATGTCCCATCCATAAAAGAACCTTTGGATGAAAGCCATGCAAGAAGAGATGGAATCTCTACAGAAAAATGGCATGTACAAGCTGGTTGAACTTCCAAAGGGTAAAAGACCACTTAAATGCAAATGGGTCTTTAAACTCAAGAAAGATGGAAATGGTAAGCTGGTCAGAAACAAAGCTCGATTGGTGGTTAAAGGCTTCGAACAGAAGAAAGGTGTTGATTTTGACGAAATTTTCTCACATGTTGTCAAAATGACTTCTATTCGAACAATTTTGAGCTTAGCAGCTAGCCTAGATCTTGAAGTGGAGCAGTTGGATGTGAAAACTGCATTTCTTCATGGAGATTTGAAAGAAGAGATTTATATGGAGGAGCCAGAAGGATTTGAAGTAGCTGGAAAGAAACACATGGTGTGCAAATTGAATAAGAGTCTTCATGGATTAAAGCAGACACCAAGGCAGTGGTACATGAAGTTTGACTCATTCATGAAAAGTCAAACATACATAAAGTCCTATTCTGATCCATGTGTATACTTCAAAAGATTTTCTGAGAATAATTTTATTATATTGTTGTTGTATGTGGATGACATGTTAATTGTAGGAAAAGACAAGGGGTTGATAGCAAAGTAGAAGGGAGATCTGTCCAAGTCATTTGATATGAAGGACTTGGGCCCAGCACAACAAATTCTAGGGATGAAGATAAATCGAGACAGAACAAGTAGAAAGTTGTGGCTATCTCAGGAGAAGTACATTGAACGTGTACTAGAACGCTTCAACATGAAGAATGCTAAGACAGTCAACACACCTCTTGCTAGTCATCTAAAGTTGAGCAAAAAGATGTGTCCTACAATAGAGGAGGAGAAAGGGAACATGGCTAGAGTTCCTTATTCTTCAGCAGTCGGAAGCTTGATGTATGCAATGGTATGTACTAGACCTGATATTGCTCATGCAGTTGGTGTTGTCAGCAGGTTTCTTGAAAATCCTAGAAAGGAACATTGGGAAGCAGTCAAGTGGATACTCAGGTACATTAGATGCACCACGGGAGATTGTTTGTGCTTTGGAGGATCTGATCCAATCTTGAAGGGCTATACAGATGCTGATATGGCAGGTGACATTGACAACAGAAAATCCACTACTGGATATTTGTTTACATTTTCAGGGGGAGCTATATCATGGCAGTCGAGGTTGCAGAAGTGTGTCGCACTCTCTACAACTGAAGCGGAATATATTGCCACTACTGAAGCTGGCAAATAGTTGGTATGGCTCAAACGGTTCCTTCAAGAGCTTGGATTGCATCAAGGAGTATATCGTCTATTGTGATAGTCAAAGTGCAATAGACCTTAGCAAGAACTCTATGTACCATGTAAGGACCAAACACATTGATGTGAGATATCATTGGATTCGAGAAATGGTAGATGATGAATCTCTAAAAGTCTTGAAGATTTCTACAACTGAGAATCCCGCAGCATACTGATCAAGGTGGTACCAAGGAACAAGTTCGAGCTATGCAAAGAACTTATCGGCATGCATTCAAACTAGAAGACAGTGCTACCTCCTCTAGATAAATGGGACTGGAGGGAGAGATTGATGGGGTCCAGCCCCCTTAAATCAAGGAAGACATTTGTTTTCCTTCCTCACTTTTGTCAAAAGATGACAACTCATTAAAGCAGCCCACGTTTGTTTATTTTTACCAGTTTTGGTGTGCTGCAGAAACAAAAAATCTGCCTATGTTTGCCTATAAAATGAGAGCTTCGGCTGTCATTTTGATACACCAACAGAAAGAGAGAAAAAGAGTAAGGTTTCACAGACAGGGTATAAGAAAATAGTCTGTGAGGAAAATAGAAAGTGAGCGATATTGTAGTGAGGTGGAATATCAAAAGAGGATTATTTCTTTTGAGTGTTGTAGTGATCTTTGGAGTATTTTACTCGGACCTACAAAGTGTAAAAATTCCTTACAATAGTGATATCAGTTGCTCCTCTCAGGGCTGTGGTTTTTTCCCTTATTCAGAAGGGTTTTCCACGTAAAAATTTTGGTGTCATTGTTACTATTTTATTCTTGTTAATTATCGTATCTCGGTGCTACATATTATTCCGCTTTTATTACCGTGAATATTATTTTGGTAGAGGGTTTATTCCCAACAAAAGCTGCACAAAAGAGCATCCAAGTTGTCATATTATATAAAATAAAATGGTACTCCCTCCCTTCCAGTTTATGTAAACCTATTTCTTTTTTGGTCCGTTCCAAAAAGAATGACCCCTTTTTAAATTTGGAAATAATTTAGCTTAAATTTCCAATTCTAACCTTAAATGAGAAGAGTAATGACTTACCCCGTGGCGAGAAGCGTAAAACTCCATGCAATGGTGGCAGCAGAAGCAGCAGCTTGAAAACTGTCAATGTTCCAATAGCGAATGTGGTTGAATCCAGAGAGGGTTGATGCAACTGCCACAACACCAGCAATCAAAGCAAACACAACAAAGAATCCAGTAGCAGCATTCCCCATTGGGAAGTATATTGGTGAGAAATGTGCTGGAAGATTAAATCTTGGACCTGTTACAAAAATACAAATTCTATTAATTTATATATATTATAATCCACATACCATCTTTCTTATAATGTTAGAAAAGAAGCAAATTCAAGATTTAGAATCAATAAGTTCAGAATGAGCATCATTTAGTTACGTATACATTTTAAAATTTTAATAGAATTCGAGCCGAAAACAATGAGTTTAATCGAACTCAAAGAACCTGTCCTAGATATGCCTATACGTCAGACCGGGCTCTGCAAGTATGTAATTAGCCGAGAAACGCGCAAGTGGACCCAGACAACACAATTATGAAGAAACAAAAATCGTAAAATTGAGTGTTTGTAGACAATGATTATACCTATGATGAAACCATGATCAATGCCAAAGTTCATAGCCCATCCACCAATGCTAAAACAATGACATACATGCAAAAATTGAGTACCAAAAGCAAAGATGCAACAGGTTTTAGTTGTTCACCAGCCATTTTTAGATCTAGATTTGATACTAATTCTTGACTAAAGATATTTGAATTAAGGGTTTTGTAGAGGGTTTTAGGTCGAGACACATACATGTGTTTCTTGCAATTTCTTTGGGGTTTTATATATGAATACTTATAACTGAAGGTTTTTGTTCTTTTCTTGTTAGGTTGATTGTTCTAAAAGGGATTTTTGGTGTTGCAAAGATGATGATGCTTCATTATCAAGATAAGCAAAAAAAAATCCAAGTTCTTTCTTGCTATTAATCCTTTTCAAATACTATTATTTTTGAATGGTACAGTCTTTGATTTCCCAAGCGTAATTCTTTCTTGCTATTAATTTTTATTTTCATGTATTATTTTTGAGTGGTATATTCTTTGATTTGGAGAGCAACATTCTTTGTTTTGCCGCCATTCCTGTTTAGTTCTCTAAAGCAGTCTTCCTATGAGGAAAGTGTTATTCCTTGCCAACCTTGTAAGAGCTCATTTCAACTGTCTAGATTAGTAATACCATTTTATGTTGGATAATGTTTACTAGTTTATTGGAAAATTAACGAAAATGTGATTGCAACAAAAAATAATTACCTGAAAATACCCATTTTTACAAAATATTACAGTTTATACCTTTTTAGGGGGAAATATTTGCAAAATACTCAACAGGTATGAACATTGTGTACCTTTGGATTATACAATTCACATGTTATACACCTTAATACATAATAGTGTGATTAATTCTAATTACCGTATTCCTTCGGATTATACAATTATGTGAATTGTATACTGAAATAGTGTCACCAAACAGGCCTATGACCGGTTGTATTCCTACATTAGAATTTCGTAAAAAAAAGGCAATCTGGTGCACTAAGCTCCCGCTATGCCCGGAAACCGGACCACAAGGGTATATTGTACGCAGTTTTACCCGATGTTTCTATTAGAGAATGTTTCCAGTGCTCGAACCCGTAACCTCCTGATCACATGGCGGCAACTTTACCGGTTACGCCAAGTGCTTGCTAAAGGCTCAACTATAGTAGTCGTTAGTTAGCTTTTACACGCCTCGATTAGTGTATAAACAGTAAACACAAATTTTTACAAGCAAGTCAACTTATCTCTGCATTTCTTCATTCAATTTTACTAAAGATCACTTTGCAGCTTCACGTGGCTACCCCTTCAAAAAGAATAACACCAATGTGATCATATACATTTCCGTTTCCACAGTTTATAAGTAACCAGAATATACAGTTTCTGTGAAATGCTGCAGCACTCCCCCTCATTTTTCGATACCTTGCTGCATGTATTGAATCAAATCATATCCAGCAGTCGTCCACTTATTGTACGCATCACTACATGCACGAATCATGTAATTGGCTGCTTCACGTTCACTCATCTCGGGATGAAATCTCTTCCGAAGATTTCCTATGGGGTCACCCCTACTAAAGCAAGGCAATCCGCTATCTACCATCATCGAAACTGTACTGATTATCCCATCCATGTAGCGACGTGCAGCAAGGTAGCCCTTGACACACAAGCTGGAAAACCAGCCAAACTTTCGCATAAGAAAAAAGATATTCATACATAAGAAGACAGTGCAATTCGCCCAAAAGAGATCACTTACCTTACAAATTGGTACCGTGTCTCACTTTTCATTGCTCTAGATGGGTCAATTAATTGGGTCATCTCATGACTCGGCTTGAAATGAGCACTTTCAGATCGCATATTTCTTCCGGGAGAAATTTCAAGGACTAAACCGAAATCAATGTGGACAAGCCTACCAGCACTACAGAACAATATAGAAAGGAAATTAACCAGCAGATGAGTCAATATTACCCAACCAACATTGATAAGCATTAAAAAAAATAGTTATTCCAAAATAATGTAATCGTTTCTTTAGGCGTCCAAAAAGTATGTCCATTTTCATGAGCTCTATCAGAAGAAAATCTGCACCATCCATGTGGAAACAACATTTTGAAAAGGAACGCACAGCTATGAAGTGAAGTTAATTCTCGTTATTTGGTTCTTGGTCTGTTAAGACTGGTTTATTCAATAATCAAGCAGAGCTAGAAATACCATATATAGTGTTAAATAGGTCTTAACAAACCAACAAACAAATGAGCTCAAATAATTAAGTCATTAGCAATTTAGATATATAGAATACAAGGTAAACAAGAGGGGTTACTCTGATGGTAAGCAACCCCCACTTCCAACCGAGAGGTTGTGAGTTCGAGTCTACCCAAGAGTAAGGTGGGAAGTTCTTGGAGGGAAGGATACCGGGGGTCTATTTGGAAACAGCCTCTCTACCCAAGGGTAGGGGTAAGGTCTGCGTACATACTACCCTCCCATACCCCACTAAGTGGGATTATACTGGATTGTTGTTGTTGTTGTAGAATACAAGAATACTTAAGCTTGCCTCATGAATACAAATGTTTGAGTTCCTTTATTTCTTAATCTGACCCTTCATAGTAGATATCCAAATCATACTTCGGAAAAACGAGTCCACTTTATGACAATTGACACATCATTGACATATAAGCAGGAAAGGCATGATCATGACAGAAAACATTTTAAGAAAACACTTCCAAACACGTGAAACGGCAGGTGATCTTCCCTTAGTTCATGCACTTCAACTGTTAACACAACAACAACAACAACAACAACTACCTAGTATATTCCCACCAAGTGGGGTCTGGGGAGGGTAATATGTAGACGAGCCTTACCCCTACCCGAAAGGGCAGGGAGGCTGTTTCTAATCGACACAGTTTAGAATATTTCCACCATGATATGACAATAGCTTAGAAGGTTTCCACATCTTAACACCAAATTTGACTTGGATACGTGCAATGTCACAAGCATTGCCAGTAGGATACTTAACAATCGAAGACTAAGGTGCTTACCTATCAATCAGAAGGTTCCCATTATGTCTATCCTTAGGTTGAAGCAACACGCTGAAAACTGCATAACCTGCACTGCTAATGATGAAGTTCTCACGAGCAGCTTCAAAACGGGAGAGCCAACAGGCCCAAAGTCTTGTTGGAAAATTTCATATAGACCGCCATCAGTCGTCTCACCCATCTGACTTCTGCTCCGTGAGTTGGGTACAACCTGCAAAAGGGACAGATATAAAAAGATTTTGGAGGTAAAAAAAGCTATAAGACCACAATACTAAGGGGTCGTTTGGCTTAGAGACAAGTTATATTGGGATTACTATTGCAGGGATTCATAATACTGGAATTAGTAGTGTAATGATTAGAAATACAAGGTTGTAATGCGCTTATATCTTGTTGAATATTTAGTTTGATGTATCACAAATTAGAAAACAATGTATAATTTATCTATGTTTACTTTTTAAACAAAACTGAAATTTGCTTACAATTATAAGGGTTAGTTTTGTCATTTAAATGTTCTTAATCCATGTATTCCTGATACGTGCATTCTCATTCCACATTCTTACCTAGCATAAGATACTCCTAAATCGTAATACATATTCCCGCATAACTTATGCACATATTCTCTATGAGAAAAATAAAAGTAATCGAACATGGTATAAAACAAGCTGGATTTTAATGTAGAGATTAAATCCCTTCTGTTATAATATGTAATAGTAGAACCCTAATCCAATGTGTATTAGGAGTAGCCTAATCCAATGTTTATTAGGAGTAGGTTAGGTTATGTGTATTATATATAGGGCTTATTGTATCATGTTTAATATCAGTTATATTTTTCTCCCGTGCTTTCTCAGTAGAACCCTAATCCAATGTGTATTAGGAGTAGCCTAATCCAATGTGTATTAGGAGTAGCCTAATCCAATGTTTATTAGGAGTAGGTTAGGTTATGTGTATTATATATAGGGCTCATTGTATCATGTTTAATATCAGTTATATTTTTCTCCCGTGCTTTCTCACACCTTCAAACCCCAACCAAATGTCACCTAAGTGATCCCAGAATCATAGCCCATAGGATACACTTAATGTCATCTTTCTTATGTATTGTACTGTAGAATATACCACCATGTATCACGTGCTGGGTTTTCTCACCAAATAAAGTCATATACATCAGAAAAGAACTCTTTAATTTATACAAAATACATAACAGAACCATCGCCATCGCCAAGAGGGACAGTGTCCGATATCTTGGGTCTGTGATTCAGGGGGACGGAGAGATTGACGGGGACGTCACCCATCGAATAGGAGCGGGGTGGTCAAAGTGGAGGCTTGCTTCAGGGGTCCTGTGTGAAGAAAATTCCACGCAAACTCAAGGGGAAATTCTACAGAGCCGTGGTTAGACCTGCGATGTTGTATGGGGCGGAGTGCTGGCCCGTGAAGAACTCCCAGGTTCAGAGAATGAAGGTTGCGGAGATGAGGATGCTTAGGTGGATGTGTGGGCACACCAGGCTAGATAAGATTAAGAATGAAGTTATTCGACAGAAGGTAGGGGTGGCCCCGGTGGATGAGAAGATGCGGGAAGCGAGGCTGAGGTGGTTCGGGCATGTACGGAGGAGGGGTCCCGATGCCCCGGTGAGGAGCTGCGAGCGGCTGGAGATTGTTGGCGGTCGGCGAGGCAGAGGGAGGCCTAAGAAGCATTGGGGAGAGGTGATTAGGCAGGACATGACTAGAATGCAGGTTTCCGAGGACATGACCTTTGATAGGGGAGTCTGGAGGTCTAGAATCAGTGTTGTAGGCTAGGGGCTCATAGAGTGCTTCGTACGCCTCTCCCGGGGTTGGGTGTGGGACAGCAGGGTTATCCATAGATGATTTGTGTTTAGCTTATGTCCCCCTTATGGTTGTTAGTATGGTAGTTACTGTTTGTTATTATTGCATGCGATTGTATTTATGTTTCTTATGTTTACATAATTATTTACGTTATTTCTGCGGGATTTACTAATGCTTTATTGTTTTGTTTTGTTTTGTTTTTGTTTCTAATTTTGTCTTTATTTTTGTTTTAATGTTGCTTTCCATTTTATCCTATGCGCCGAGGGTCGACTGGAAACAGCCTCTCTGCCCTTTCGGGTAGGGGTAAGGCTCGTCTACATATTACCCTCCCCAGACCCCACCTGGTGGGAATAGACTGGGTAGTTGTTGTTGTTGTTGTTGTTGTTGTTGCTGTTGTAAAATACATAACAGAACCACAGCGTCCACAATTGTAAATGGTCAGTTATACAGAAACGGGGCATATAGCTAACCCATCTGATTTGGGTAAACCTTAGTTGATCTATGGCTTGTTTTCAACCTCACAAGTCTTTCTTTTTTCTTCTTTACTATGGTCATTTCTTCCGTAACTTCCTTTTTTTCTTTTTTTTCTTTTTTTTATTGGTTTTCAACACTGCTGTGAGCCTGTGACTATGCTTTTCTTGAGTTGAGGATCTATAGGAAACAACCTCTCAACCTTCACA
Organism: Nicotiana benthamiana; assembly: GCA_034376525.1. Lineage (NCBI taxonomy): Eukaryota > Viridiplantae > Streptophyta > Magnoliopsida > Solanales > Solanaceae > Nicotiana > Nicotiana benthamiana. The sequence goes on along the minus strand of CM067328.1, from coordinate 54,986,346 downwards.
AGGTAAGGGTAAGGTCTGCATACACGTTACCCTTTCCAGACTCCATTTGTAGGATTACACTGGTTTGTTATTTTTTTTAATTGGTTTCCAGCTTCATGTCTTTTTTCCGCTCTATAATCTGTTTCAGTTCATATCAATTTCCGGGATAAATAAGCAGCTTCCAGATATTTCACATATGAAAACTTCAATATGAAAGCACAAGCATCCATGAAACTAGATGTAGATGTCATACAAGGATTCACCTCAATTATTCCTCTTTCTGGGCCAGTTGGGAGAACTCCATATGGCTATAAATAAAGGTTAAGCCCAACAGCTTCAAAGATATCTTTCAAAAGTGAAATGACTTGTAAAGCAAGAACATCTTGCCTACAATCATCTCCAACCTATACCAAAGAAAAATGAAATTTAGCTACATGTAAAGTAGCATAAACAAGAAATGGGTCGTTAGCATATTGAATTATTTCAAGTGCCATCTAACAACTTAAGTTTGTAGATGAGATAGGTTACACAATCGCAAGATATCTGATCATACATAAATCCTGCTTTCAAGTTTCAAAATCAGTCGTCATTCAAATATATTTATGTATTTGGTCAAGAAAAGAAACAGATGAGCACGTGAAGAAGTGTTGTGGAACCTAAATAAATAAATAGAAATGTCTTCTCTAGGAGAGTAAAACTTTTTAGGTGAGGTGATACACCAACTTTGAGAAAACTTTTAGTGCTTAACATCAGAAATGCCAATACTAAATCTACATCATTTGAATAAGCTAGGACTAATTGCATAAAGTATTCAGGATTATTGAGCCCATGTCAAGTTACTTATTGAGTTCAAAACTAAAAACAATTAATGGCATAACTTCTAAGTTCGATTCCTTAAAACTGATGTATCAGGTAAGAAAAACACCTAATTTTCAAGACCACAGGCAGATTTTCTTTCGTTTGAAATGAAAATATCTAAAGTTCTAGAGGACAATTGAAGGAAAAAACTGTATATCCCCCATTCTTACCTTGAATATACAGGCTTGGGGTTTTATGTCATTTTGATCCCCATCTCGCTCTGCCACGTTAAATGTGCTCATAATAGGAACCTTGGCAGCGGATTGCAAGGGAATTCCACTATCAACCTGAATCCCTTTCACGATTTTATTAGGAGCAGTAGGTAGATAGAGATCATCTCCTTGCATCTCAATTTTCTCCAACTCCCTAGTTACTCAAAAGATGAAGTTTGTTTCAGGATATACAAATATCTAAAGGGCACAGCACTTAAATAAATATGCAATTTTTTGGTTGACAAATAAAAACTTAATTGACAATGTATGGGAGAAAATGGGGAAGAGAATATTATTGATTAATTAATTGACAATGCTACAACGAGCCCTATATATACAATAGATGTCCTACTCCTAATACATATGGGATTAGGGTTATTTATTACTATTTATACAATGAAACTAACACTCCCCCTCAAGCTGGTGCATATAAATCATATGTGCCGAGCTTGTTACATATATAACTAATACGAGGACCAATGAGGGACTTGGTGAAAATATCAGCAAGCTGATCATTCGACTTCAGAAATTTTATAGCAATATCTCCGAGAGTATCTTTTCTCTAACAAAGTGACAGTCAATCTCGATGAGTTTAGTTCTCTCATGGAACACTATATTTGACGCAATATGAAGAGCAGCTTGATTATCACACACAAGTCTCATCTGACTAATCTCACCAAATTTCAACTCTTTGAGCAACTGTTTGATCCAAGTTAGCTCACATGTGGCCATAGCCATTACGGATGGCAATTGGGGCGGGGCAGGGCAACTTTTGACCCACTAAGATTTTGATCCGCCCTGCCCCGTTTAGATTTACTTTCACCTTTTTCCTTTTTTTTTAAATTTTTCCTTTCAGATTTCTTTCTCTGTCTTATCTATTGTCTTCGGGCTTTGATGACTCAAATTAAGCTCCATTTCAAATACGGTCGTTTTCCAATATTGGATTCTCAATCTCTTCCCATCCTGGCCATTACACTTGGTTGAACCGGTCAACTAGGCTCATAGACAAAAAAAATTATAGAGGAAATGGTACGACATTGTAACACATTACAATTTAAAATAAAAATATGATATTACAAAGGTTCATAGTATTTTAACTGCTATTATATTATCGATCTCACACGTCCAACCATAAATATCTTTTATAAAATGAGCCATAAAAAAATAACCATACAATGGATTCAGTAGCGCTGCAGCAACATTTTTATCCAATGGATTCAATATCATTTTCCTTTGTCACTAAACCCAGTTATGTAATAACATAAATATTTTTGACCAAGGATGACGTATTATAGTAAAATGTCAGTAGGCAGTTGCTAGCTACTTCAATGTTTTAATTATACATATAATCAAATACGTAATCACGTACAAAAAATCTTACATATTCAAGTACATTTATGAAAGAAAAGAAGACATGGACAATAAAGTAAGCAAGAAAAGAATTGGGCCTCATGCTACCTAATGGCTCACTATTGGGACTAAGAGCTGCCCTACAACCTGCCATGCCCCATTAAGATTTTTCAAAGATGTAGTTTTGCCCCGCCCCGCCTTATTTACATGTTCCCGTGCCCTGGCCCGTTTAGTGTTTGACCCGTCCCGCCCCAATTGCCATCCCTAATAGTCATTGTTTGATATTCTGCTTCTGCACTAGACCGAGCAACCACATTCTGTTTCTTGCTCTTCCAAGACACCAAATTTCCTACTACTAAGACACAATATCATCCTGTCCAATCGGGTATCCAACGAGTTGCTCATGGCCTCGATTCTCAAATAATAAGCTTTTGCCTGGAGCTGATTTTATATACCGAAGAATGCGGACAACTGCATCCCAATGACTATCACAGGGAGAATCCATAAATTGACTCACAACACTCACAGGAAAGGAAATGTCAGGTCTAGTCACTGTGAGGTAATTTAATTTACAAACCAACTGCCTATATCTTGCAGGATCGCTAAGAGGCTCACCCTGTCCTAGCAGAAGTTTAGAATTTGGATCCATCGGAGTGTCAACAGGTCTACAACCCAGTGTTTTAAAAAGTGACGAAGCGATGCCTTGTCGCTTTTCCATGCCTGAGGCGAGGCGACCACACGAAGTGCTCGCTTCAGTAGAAGAAACGCGAAGCGAGAAGCGACAAAGCGCTCGCTTTTGTGGTGGAGGGGTCAGTTTGAAGAAGAAAAAAAGCTTGGGTCATTTTTTTTTAAGTTTGGGTCTGCTTTTTATTATACAAAACAGACCCCTAACCTAAGTAAAACCATTTCTCTCAAAATCAATTGCTGCTAGGGTTAAGACTTCAACAGAGAAGCTTCAGGTAATTTTTCTTCTTGTCCTCCTCCTTTTTTCTTTCTTCTTTCTTCATCTTGTTCTCGTCCAGGCACCTGCTCATAGCTAGGGCAGGTGCAAAAAAATTTTCTCCTTTTTTCCTACTTATTTAGTATTTTAGCCTTTATTAATTAATTTATGTATTTCACTTTATAAAGTTAATTATTGTATATATATATATATATAATATATATTATATTGCAGTTTATTTGATTAGTATTTTAGCCTTTATTTATTAATTTTTATGTGTATTTCAGTTTATAAAGTTAATACAACAACAACAACCCAGTATAATCCCACTTAGTGGAGTCTAGGGAGGGTAGTGTGTACGCAGGCCTTACCCCTACTCTTGGGTAGAGAGGTTGTTTCCAAATAGACCCCCGGCATCCTTCCCTCCAAGAACTCCCACCTTGCTCTTGGGGAGACTCGAACTCACAACCTCTCGGTTGGAAGTGGGGGTTGCTTACCATCAAAGCAACCCCTCTTGTCTAGTTTATAAAGTTAATCTTATATGTGTGTGTGTGTGTGTGTATATATATATATATATTATTTTCAGTTTATTTGATTAATATTTTAGCGTTTATTTATTAATTTTTATGTGATTTTGCTTGTCCTATGGTTTATGGAGGAATTGGTGGTAGTGGTACCTACTTTTAAGTTTTTAAATTGAACTTTTTGATTATTTATATTGTGTCTTTGCAAGGTTTACATTATGTTTTTGAAGAATTGCGCTTCACTTCAATGAAGCGTGCGCTTCGCTTTTGAAGCGAGGCGAGCCCCTGTTGCTTTTTTGCGCTTCTCGCTCTCAAAAACACTACTACAACTTGTCATTCCTGTCTCCTCAAGAATATCTAAGGCATACTTCCGTTGTGAGATCACAATACTTGATCTAGACTGAGCGACCTTAATACCCAGAAAATACTTTAATCTGCCCAGATCCTTAGTCTGAAAGTGTTGAAAGAGATGTTACTTCAACTTACTAATACCATCCTGATCATTGCCGGTAATAATAATATCGTCAACATAAATGACCAGATAAATAGAGAGATTTGAAGCAGAATGTTGATAAAATACAGAGTGATCAGCTTCACTACGAGTCATGCAAAGCTCCTGAATAACTGTGCTGAACATACCAAACCAGGCTCGAGGAGACTGCTTTAGACCATAGAGGGACCGGCGCAACCGACATACAAGGCTACTAGACTCTCTTGAGCAACAAAACCAGGTGGTTGCTCCATATAAACCTCATCCTCAAGGTCACCGTGAAGAAAAACATTCTAAATGTCCAACTGATAGAGAGACCAATGGTGAACAGCAGCCATGGATAGAAAAAAGGCGGGCTAATGCAATTTTAGCCACGGGAGAGAAAGTATCAATGTAATCGAGTCCAAATATCTTAGTATATCCTTTGGCAACAAGATGAGCCTTAAGTCGATCAACCTGGCCATCTGGACCAACTTTGACTGCATACACCCAACGACAACCAACAGTCGATTTACCCGAAGGAAGAGGAACAAGCTCCCAAGTACCACTCGTATGTAAAACAGACATCTCGTCAATCATAGCTGATAGAAATGGGGAAGACAAATACTCTAGGGCATTATCACTACGAAATGTACGGATAGAAACCCCAAATTGATTTTGAATTTCAGCATGGAAGGTCTGGAAAATAGAAAACAACTCAGATCGATTTTTCATCAATAATATCCAAGTGCACATGGAATAATCATCAATTAAACGGACAAAGTAGCAAAATCCTAAGGTAGAACTAACCCCACTAGGAACCCAAACATCTGAATATACAAAAGAAAAAGGTGACTCTGCTTGATTATCAAGACGCCGCGGGAAATGGGAACGGGTATTCTTACCGAGCTGACACGACTCACACTCTAGAGTGGACAAGTGAGATAAGTCAGGTACCATTTTCTGAAGTTTTGACAAACTGGGATGTCCTAACCGTTTATGTAATAAATCTGGTGAATCAGTAACGGGAGAAGTTATTTGAGGAAGACAAGATGCGAGTCCATGTGATTTTGCAAGGATAAGGTGATAAAGTCTATCTGATTCACGCCCGGTACCAATGATCCGCCCTGTACTGCGTTCCTGTATAAAAACAAGGTCATCAAGAAATAAAACAACTAATTTAAGTGATTTGGCTAAGCGACTAATGGCTATGAGATTAAAAGGATTACCAGGAACATAAAGAACTGAGTTTAAAGGTAAGGAAGGAAGTGGACTTGCTTGACCTATTGCAGTTGCCATAGCTTGAGACTCATTGGCCATTGTGACTGTTGGAAGAGATTGAGAATATGAGATACAAGTGAAAAGAGATTTGTTACCAGAAATATGATCAAATGCACCTGAATCAATGACCTAAGACTCAAGAAGGTGAAGATTGGGAGACACAATTCATGCTACTATTTGTTGGAACAACGGAGGCTAATCCTGAAGATGTCTGTTTACGTGCTTTGTACTGAAGGAACTCAATATAATCCGATAAAGAAACCATCTGGATTAGATTTAATGCATTTTGATCCAACGAATTGTGAGTCTAAGAATGAAATTATTATGTTCACGCCGGAAAAGGTCAGAAAATTGTTTGGAAATCACTGTTTGACTGTTACTGTTCACCGAAAACACTGTAGCTCGCCGGAAAATAAAAAAGTCGTCGGAATATGATGTAAACTTGATAGGTATGCTCGGAAAAGCAAGACAATTACACTGTTCAAAAGAAACTTTCTCCAAAATCTGGCCGTAAACACTGTAGCTCGCCGGAAAATTTCAAAGTTGTCGGAATTTGTCAGGGATAGCACTGGTCGACTCAGAATTGAGGCGCAAGTGACCTTTCCTGAACAAAGTTCGTCGGAAAATGGCTGGAAGGGGTCTCACGTGCCCCGCACGTGCACACATCTCGCCGAAAATTTTACTCTGCTCGGCGCGTGAGGGCGCGTGGCAATGAGTTTTCCGACGGGTTTTGTTGGGGTTTGGTCGCGGGGCTACGGCAGACCTTGTGGTGGTGTTGGTTTGTTCACAGCACTGATAAATAATGAAGTTGATGTATACAGTCACTCAGGTCACCGGAAAATTGCACGGTGACGACTGATTTCTTCCCGGATGTCGTTGGAATGACGCACAACGATAATTATCTCAGCAATGCTCTGATACCATGTGAGAATGCACGGGAGAAAATATTATTGATTAATTAATTGGCAATGCTACAACGAGCCATATATATACAATACATGTCCTACTCCTAATACATATGGGATTAGGGTTATTTACTACTATTTATACAATGAAACTAACAACAACTATAAATTATTAAATCTTGGCGCACATTTTACTTTACCTACGAATGCCAGCTCTTCGTTCCTCCTTGGGAAGCGGATAGAGTGCACCAGATATAGATGTGACCTTGTTAAGGAAATCAAACTCTCTCCGAAAAACATCACGAGCCTTATCGCTGAACCCGTCAATTATCCGTTGCCTCACAAGAGGAAGTAGGGCAAAAAATGCAGCATGCTGAAGATAAAAACACATAGATATTTACAGTTATAAGGGGAAAATAATACAAAATAAGAATAAAAACTCTTTCACCAATGTGTAGGTAAGTGCAAGAATTTATGATGTGAAACAGCTACAAGTAAACGAATTATTGACTTCAAAAATGTGCTCATGTGTCAATACAAAAGGTAAGTTAGACAGAGAGAGCATATGAACAAAGGAAATGCACATCACATACCATGAGAGGGGGGGGGGGGGGGGTAAAAGTGAATCATACAGAAAACAGATAAGTGGATCTCCTTAACTGATAAAAGAAGGATCTCCTTACAGATAAGGATGGTTATCCATGCAACAAAAATAAAGATTGCATTGGGAAAAACCTAAGATATAGTCACAAAGGAAAAGGAACCCCCCCCCCCCCAAAGACAAACTGGTTTGGAGGTATTACAGTGTTGGCCAATTGAAATTTAAACACTGCAGCTTCCAAACAAATCTCCTCGAAATAGAGATTGTGCACGACATGCTTATGGAAAGAGAACCAGATAAGAGTGCTTAGAAAAAGGTGCATTAGATGGTATAATATCAAGAGGTCAGTTGAATTTATCTACCGTTGCAGAAGAATCTTTCCCCGACTCCGGCTCACAAGTCTCGCCCTGCAAGTACTTTTCAGGTTAGTGGTTATAATAGAAAACCAAACCCATGTTCACCATAAAGCAAGAGGGAACAGATTTATTATTATCCTACAAAGTAGTCATCTTAAAACCGAAATAAAGAAAAAGCTTCCCACCTGCAGATTCCATATTAGAATACGGGCAACTCCTTTGAGTAGCTCTGAGCAATTATCCTTCTACTAATTTCTGCATGGGTTAAAATCACATGATTAGGGTCAATCAGATCTGTTATATGCAAGAAGATATCTTTTGCCATTGACGCATACGACAGATGGGCAGTTGAGACACAAGGAAGTTATATGAGAACTACTTCGAAATGAAAAGCCATTGTGGCATCTACTATTTAATTCTATTCATTTGCCTACAGGTACAAACAGAATCATTCACCCATCTTTATCGTAACCATAAAATTGTTGTTTCATGAAAGAGTAATAATATCTGGATACTGACAAGAATGCTAAATCCAAGGTGGGAACTATGTAAAAGCTGATAAGAATAGACCTTGGGCTGGCTCTGATACCATGATAAGAATAGACCTTGGGCCTAACTCAACCCCAAAAGTTAGCTTATGAGGTGAGGATTGCCCAAGCCATATAAGGAGACCAAGGACCTCAAATCCCTCCGATGTGGGACAACTCCACAAAATCATTGAAGTAATGAATTAACTTCTGAGAGTACATCTGTTTGACTTGCTAGCCAGATGATTAAAACCCAAAAAACAAGTTCACATCATAAAGTCCAGTAAAACACACCTCGCTATCACATCTCAGGGACTGCACCAATTGGGGCATGAAGAAAGTTACTCTTTGAGGATAGGACTCCAACACCCTTAGAACATAAGCCATTATGCGTAGATGACCCTTGTATGCTGGTGTGGGGAACTCTAGCACCTGTGTAATTGAACAAGAAGCCCAGTGTGGCAATTGTTGTAAAAGAGTTGAATTTTCATTAATTGCTTTAGGTGTAACAAAGTATGGCAATGCTTCAGGTATGTGACGTATCTCCAATATATGCGACTGTAATAGAAGCAAGATAATCATTTACATCAAACATAAAGATTTTCAAGAAAGGAAAAAACAAAAATAAAAAAGATATAGTTTAACAAAATGACAGGTATAGAAGGAATTTCAAACACAGAATTCAAGAAAGGAACAAACAAAATAAAAATATAGTTCAACAAAATGACAGCTATAAAAGGAATTTCCATAAAAGATGAAGTCAAGTTTTTGGATACGAAGGACAACTACTAAGATTGTAAAACAGGCCAACTCCAGAAAAAGTTGACAAGTCAGGAGCAGTATATTAGATCCTATTTCCTTGCATGCAAGACAAAATAAAAAATATTCGACCTTAAGATGCCATGGAAGATCACAGAATCTCAAAAGAAACATAATGATTTGTGTTAGAATATGTAATAGTAGAACCCTAATCCAATATGTATTAGAAGTAGCCTAATCCAATGTTTATTAGGAGTAGGATAGGTTATGTGTATATATATAGGGCTCATTGTATCATGTTTAATACAAATTATATGTTTCTCCCGTGCTTTCTCACATGGTATCAGAGCTTTGGTGAGATAATTATCGTTGTGCGTCATTCCAACGACATCCGGGAAGAAATAACTCAGTCACCGTGTAATTTCCCGGTGACCTAAGTGACCAATTGCGTCAAAGTCACTAATTATCAGTGTTGTGCAAAAACCAACAACACCACAAGGTTCCCAAGAGAGATCCGACCAAACCCCAGCAAACCCCACCGGAAAACTGCCCTTCACGCGCCCTCACGCGCCAGATTTACCCAGGCAGATCAGACTCACGCGCCCCACGCGCCGGCGCGTGAGCACTGTTCCAGTGAGATTCTGACGAAGGTCCTTCAGGACAGTTAGATCGCCCTCAAATTCCGCGCCTACCCATATTTTTACTTTTCAATTCCGACCACTTTGAAGTTTTTCCGGCATCTACAGTGATTTTTCCGGCATCTACATTAATTTTCCGGCAAAAACAGTATTTCCTTCATCTATTTCAGCAAGTTTTCAACGATGTCTTTGGGACTCGATGCTTTCGGGTCTAGAAACCCGGGTTCGATGTTAACTACATATGTAACAAGCTCGGTACATATGATTTATATGCACCAGCTTGAGGGGGAGTGTTAGAATATGTAATAGTAGAACCCTAATCCAATATGTATTAGGAGTAGCCTAATCCAATGTTTATTAGGAGTAGGATAAGTTATGTGTATATATATATAGGGCTCATTGTATCATGTTTAATATCAATTATATTTTTCTCACGTGCTTTCTCACAATTTGTGAGCAGATGTATCTTCCGATCAGCTATCCTTGTTTCTTACTATATGCCTTTTCTTGGACTAGATTTTATCCATCAGAACCAAAAAAGCTACAGGGCCTAACACAATTAGCATAATGAGGAAAACTGCTCCAAAAATTCAACAAATCAAGTTACAGTTAACAAACATAAGCAAGCAATACAGAGAAATAGCAGTGAGCCACAACAACAACAACAACAACAACCCAGTATAATCCCACTTAGTAGAGTCTGGGGAAGGTAGTGGGTACGCAAACCTTACCCCTACCCTGGGATAGAGAGGCTGTTTCCAAATAGACCCCCCGGCATCCTTCCCTCCAAGAACTTCCCACCTTGCTCTTGGGGAGACTCGAACTCACAACCTCTCGGTTGGAAGTGGGGGTTGCTTACCATCAGAGCAACCCCTCTTGTCAGAAATAGCAGTGAGCAGCACAAAAAAAACATAGCAACTTCAGAAGAACATTTACTCAGGAGAAGCATTTGTCTGAAAGTTTTTAGCATGTTACACACGTAAAGCGGCCCTCGCAATAATATGTAAAATTTTGTTTTATAGTATCTGCAAAGAGGTTTGACTCTGACTTTGACAATTTAAAGTAATTAACCCATTGCAGTAAAAGAAAAAAATCATGGAAATGAGCAAACATATAGTGAAAACCCAAAAAAAAAATATGTTTTCGATAAAATTCCATGCCTGAACTACCTAGACAAAATAGATGCTAAGGCAATTGATGACAACTAAAGCCATTTGGACAAATTTGAGGAAACCTCTGGTCAACCGAAGCATACTGTTGGAAATAACCAGTTTTTTATTCAAAATCTGCCAGAGAGTGCATTCGGACAAGGCCAAATTTGAAAGTTTCAAACGTAAATACTCAAAATGGATCAATCATAAAATGAAAGTGACATCTGAAAGGATTGATTCTGTCATTCTGAAAGCCCAACAGGATGACATCATTTTCATGAATATGAGAAAATTTTGAATGGATTAAGTAAACCTAAGGACAATTGATTGGCTTTATGCTGTACAAGAAAAAGCTCTACAGTGATCTATGCTGTCAAAATCATCACTTCTGTCATCCAAGGAATTAATGTTTTTAAAATCATGGATATTGTCTATATTAGTTGCTGAATTCTACCCAACTCCCAAAATCATGGATACTGTCTATATTAGTAGCTGAATTCTACCCTCTTTTTATAGGAAAATACTCCCTCTGTCCCATTTTGTGTGACACACTTTTTTAGGAAAACACTTCCCTTTTTTAGTCACAGAGTAGTCAAAAGCGAAAAGCTCCAAATTCAGCTGGAGCTTTAAGCATAAAGTGCAATTAATCGTGGGCTTTAGTGTTGAAAAGTGCCTATGAAGAAAAATTTAAAAAAAGAAATGTAATGCAAAAAATATAACTATAAACATTAAAAAAATAATAAAAAAATAAACAAAAGAGTAGAACAACTATAATTAAGCTATATATACGTTGTTGTGCCCTTACAGAGAACCCATTGAGCTTCACCGAGCTTCTAGGGCTTAAGCGCCTTTAAGCAAGCCTTTAACAACACTGTAGTATATTCCAAAAAAGAATTCAATATTTAGAAATATTATAACTTTAATGATTTTTAAGCCGCAGAAATGTGTATAGCATATTTTAGACCACAAGTTTCAAAAGTCTCTTTTTTAAACTCCGTACCCGGTCGAACACCATCACATAAATTTGGATGGAGGGAGTATATTTTATTAGAAGAATAAACCCTAAGTAACACATTTAGACAAACCCAAAACTGAAGCAAAAGAAACTAGCTCTTAGCCTCTGAATTCAATTTCTTTCCCAATCTTTATTTTCCATTAACTCTGTCATCATCATAGTTGACACTGACTTGAAACCCTCAAAGTTACACTCTTGTTTAATGCTTCCCCTCTTTCCTGTCTGGTGGTTTTCCTTGTCTTGCTTCACAATCTCTTTGCCAAATGCTAACTCCTTCAGCTTGTATCATGAACAACCTTACACTTTTTCTTATTATAAGATTTTAAAGGAGAGATAATGAACCTTACCTTTTCATTGTCAGGACCATGAATAACCATGATATGCTTAAAAACTGTAGCTCTGCCATCACTGTCTGATGTCACCTTGTTAGACCTTTATAGCGATTCAGTGACCTGATGGATTGAGCAGTTTCATCAACAATCTGGCATTCTTTGTTATCCATTCTCCAAGAACCAATTTTGACCCTCTATACCCTGTTTTGATGTTTATCTCCATCACCATATTCATTCCCCACTCTTTTTCTAGATTAGAGTCCTCATTTGAGAGTATAATCCCCTCCTCCAAGAGAATCCCTCACAAAAATTAATTGAGGTTCTTGTCAGCCAGATCACAGATTCCCAATAGTGCCGCATATTCAGCTGTTTCGTATGAGTGATCCTCATATTTTCTTCGTGAACATACAGAAACTTTTACCGGGGGAAGTCTATTCCAACCCTGGAAGAGCAGAGGAAATAGAGCTTGGAGCGGAGGAAATTTTGAAGTTAAACACATTTTAGTTGTCTGAAATGCAAGGCAGCAAAACATTATTTGATATTTCAGCTCAAGTTCAACACTATTCTTATCAAAGTTGATTTCATCGACTCCTTTCTTTGCTAAAAAGGAGCAAAGACCTACATAAATTTTGAATGTGACACCTTCGTGGTGCTTATATGTATAATGCTTTGCTTATCCATAAAAAGATGATACCAAGCCAAGGCATATGTTGTTACCAAAGATATCAAGGCACACTAGGGATGGAACAGACAAGTTGCAAGCATATTCTATGGGATCCAACTTTCCCCCATCTTTTTGGCCAAAAAGATGCCTTAACATCTGGTTCGGTAGTGTTCCATACCAAAAGCAACTTTCTTCCATTTAAATCATCAACCCTCACTCAAACAGAAAGATATTAATATAGAATAAATCATAAAGGACATCTTTCTATTGCTGGTTAGAAAGTTCTGTTACCTACCTGAGTAACTGGTTGTAATACGATGCACAATTGCCCTTCTATTTAGATGCTTTTGCATAAACATTCAAGAAAATAAACAAATAAAGTGACCTGCATCATCCTAAAGTCAACTTGTCCCATTTCTGTTTCAAGTATTCATATTCTCTCTTGAGATATCAATCATTCAAGGCACTTCAGGGTTTGATCAAAAAACTGGAGGATAGAAAAACTGGGAGGGAGAAACATACTTGCACCAATTGCGTTACTTCTGCCTTCAGATTATTATTTGTAGGAAACCTTGCAGCAAGACAAAAAGTTATACAAGGATCCACAGAAAAGGCTGTTCGAGCAAAATCGACCCATTTCTCAGAGCTGATTATAAGACGTGAAGTGCTTTCCCTGACATTGGAACAATTCAATAATGACAAACCACATTAGAAGAAGAAGATAAAACAGGGACAAACACAATCAGCAATCATTGTGTATTACTTGGCAGTAGGTTGTGCCCAGACATCAAGCCTGTCAGCTTCATGCCGGCATAACATCAGAAGCAACTGCTTCCGCTTCTCCCTCCCAACAGCATAACCCTCCATTTGGCCCCAGACAGGATGGTGTTGATTTTTCTGCGAGCATCATTAAGTTAACAAAAGAGCACAAGGACCATAAAAAATTGATTGCAGTTTAAGGAAAGAAACTGTTTTTATGACAAAAACTAAGGATATTTTTGGCACAAGTTGCTCAATGATGTAAGAAGCATGGTCTTCATCAACTCGTTTATAATTCTCACCACATCATTCAAAGAGCTTCCATTTTCGAGTGCCCGCCCTTTGAAATCGAGTTGGGAACTATCTAACTGCTCATTCAAAAGATGATGGACAAACATAGATACAGACTGCACTTCACTCAGCGCAAAGCTCTTATTCATGTCATACCACTCAGGTTGGTGAGCAAACCACCCCAATGAAGCCCTGAAAATGAACATCACCTAAATGTTTAAATGAATCAGAAGATCGGCATAATCCGAAAATTCCCAAGTCTGATGTAAACTTCCATAAACAAATAGAGAAATGTTTGTATGCAACTTAATATCTACAAGAGAGATATTGGGGCTAAGAGACAATGAGCAAGGACCTTCCACTACTCATTCTCCTGCCTCTATTCACAATGCAAACAAGCATACTAGTCCAATTAAAGGCAAGGCAAGTCTTTACCGGAATATTCTGTCTTCTAGAAGCTGAAACCCAGCCATGACGTTTAGCAAACTACCCTGTAACTTGCATGAGCAAAACTTCAATCCAAGAAGCATGAGGGTGAAAAATGAGCCGGTAGCATCTGGGTGGGAAGAAAAATTCCAAGGTAGTTTGATAGTTCCTTGCAACAACCGCCCTAAAGTAAAAGCTGTGAAACACTATCATGTTGAACGACCTGCAAAGACAAGTTTTTCGAAAGGACAAAAAACTTCAATTTACTATTTTATATACAGTTAAGAGAATCAAAAGTCTGATACAATGATTCAGGTAAGACATCAGTTGAAAACTTCTAGCAACGTTATCAAGATTACTTAAAGACGTGTTTTTCCCAAAATGGTTTATTATTTGTCTTTGTTAATGAATGGTTTAAACCATGTTTTCTTAGACAACTATTGACCCCCTGGAAAAAGGAGTGTCTCAAGAAGTCGAGCAAAAATTGAAAAGCGTAGAAAACGTCACCATCTCAGCTGTGATCAAGGTTAACAAGGATTATAGTAGCTCTACTGCAGTATAACCACATTCCAACCAAGTCAAACAGAAAAAACATTCAACAAACCAAATACTATCTAGATCGTAGTAATCCACATAGAAACAGCATAAGTGCAAGAAATTGGTAAGAAAGGGAACTGAGGGCTGCTCTTGCAAGTGCAAGAGGATACTCGGTAAAAGTTATACCATAGCTAAATAGATAAAATAAGAAAAAAGCTGAAGACACAAAAATTGTAAAATTGGTATCACCATGGAAAATCCCATATATTTTAACTCGAAACTCAAAAGACTACTACTGAAGTATTTGATAAAGGAAGCAAAACATCATACAGATACAATTATCCAATTAATTTTCAAATAAGTAATGGGTTAAGTGTAATGTTACATCATCTCTAACATAACCACTTTGGGTGGACAATAAAGCAGCATGTGCTTGATCACTGCATTTATTCATAGGGAACAGCTAAGGAAGTTGAAAGCACTGAAACACTGATAATAACCTCAAAACGATCGACAAAGAACCCAAGCCATAGTCTATGAGCCATTATTTGTTCAACGGGACCCTTTTCAGGCGGTGCTTCTGGCTCCCCAGGTCCCAGGTGAGGCCTTAACTTAGCACCAGGTCCACAACACCTAACTTCAGATGAAAAAAAACCTCGCTTTGTGTCGACTGTCGACAACCATGCATCAACAAGCTCAGCAAGTACTAGAGAACACAATTGAGGAGCAGCTGAAACCAACTATGTCCAAATAAATACACCAGTCTCCATGGCATTGGATGTCAATATATGAGCTGGGCTCCAGCAAAGAAGATGTAAAAGTTTTGAAAAACTTTCTACATTTGATTTAGAATCTGATCCCTGTGAACAACAGCAAGTTCAGTAACATGTAAAGCGAAAAACAAAATTTAGGGGGAAATGGAAGTTTCATTTCAGCCTAATGCCCCAGGAAACCAAAGACTGCTTGAAACTAGAACTTGATTATACCAGATCAGAGAGTAGAAAAGCAGTTGCTTGAGAACAAGTTTCATGGAATGATGATTTATCTACTTCTCTCCCTTTTCTGAATCATTAATAAATTCCTGGAGCAGTTGAACAAACTTTTTAAGTAAAACCTCAGAAAAGGACCCAATTTTTGGCTGCAAATGTTCCACCATATCACCAGGACCTGAAGCTGGGCGATCAAGGCTACCAAAACTCCCATATAAACTTCTCATTCCAGCTATTTCACCAGCATGATTAGACTTCGCAGTTGCACTGATCATACAAGTACTGAGCACCTCGAAATTAAATGACTCCCTCAAATTTAATTTTGCTCCAGATGCTGCAGCTGCTGCAGCCATAACAGCAGGAATATTTGCTGTTTTTGTTCCGGTCCAATGGTCATTTTTACCAGTACCAATTTTTATTTCAGATAAGAGAGAAACAACTTCTGCTGTAGGCTGCGATTTTTGCCAAGCGTTTGCTTTACAAAGTTTTTCCTGAAGCACGGAAAGAGATGAGCTAATAATATGTGCAATAGATAACATGAAATAGATTGCAAAGAAGGGAATAAGCCAGTAAAACATCAGTATGAACCACGGAAAATCAGATCTTTCGGTAAAAAGGTATCTAAGATTTTAAACTCTAGGTACCGAATAAGCTAAAATACAGTCTCCACATATGCGAGTTGAAAGAAGACAATGTTTTTACAATGTTAAGGACTAGTGACGCTTTTCCAGCAAAATACATTTCCTCTACATTATACTGGAGAGAAAGACCTAAACGTTCATTTTGCACTCTAATAAAGTGCATTTATCCCTTAGCAAGAGAATATGCACAAGCGCCTGGACGTAGACTAATAAACATACTTGACATAAGTAACACGGAAGAAAAAGAGTTACACAAAAATGTCATGAAGCTCGAAACTGATGGAATAACAAACCTGAAGAAGCCCCTGACTAGTACAAAGAGCCTGTGAAAGTGAAAGAATCATCCATTCGCGAACAGTCCTTTGGTACAATGAGCGAATAATAGCAATGCAAGCAAAATCATTGATTGCAGATGAAGGCAGATCATTGTGCACTGAAAATAATACTGAATCTAGACAAGAAGAGTTCCACAAAATCTGCAAGCCAGTAAACTATTCAGACTTTGCATCAAGCAATGGCAAAAGGCAAAGGTAACAAACTTTACACTTGGTACAAGCAGCAATAAAAGTCCACCTGAGGAAAATGATCTCTTAATTGATTCAACAAGTTAACTGAGATATCTCGTATATGCTCATTCCTTTGGGACAAACTTTTTACAAGAAAACTGACACGGGTGGTCAATATAGATTCCTTATAGCCTGCTCTTGATCTAGTCTCTGACACCCGATCCTCCTGCGGCAACTTACAAGGATCATATGACCTTTATGTAAGAGGAAAAAAGATAAGAAATGGAAAGGGAATGCAAAAGAAGAGGATCAGAAACTTATATTTGTTTAAAAAATATGATCACCTTTTAGCTTTTCATTAATAAAAATACTCTCTCTGTTCCAATTTATACGATGGTGTTTGACTGTGCACGGAGTTTAAGACAGAAATAAAAACTTTTGAAACTTGTGTCTAAAACAAGCCATAGATATTTGTGTGGCTATAAATCATCTCATTAAGGGTAAAATAGGGAGTTTAAGTTAAATTATCACTAAATATAGAAAGGACTCATTCGTTTTGGGACTGACAAAAAAGGAAAGAGTGTCGCGTAAATTGGGACGGCGGGAGCAGCTAAAGGGATATGTTAATGTTATACAGTATAAACATTGTTGATTCGATACTGTGACGAACTATGTCCATAACAGCAAGACAAGCCCAGCAGAGTTAAAATTACCAGCCATGCTACAGGTTTTTCAAAAGCACTGTGAACAATGGCTGTCAAGCACTGAGAGATAGCTGGTGTGAGGCCAGAAATTTTCAAGTATTCAAAGACACAGCTGAAGGCACTTCTAGAAGCTGTTGAACCAGGGCCCAAATTGAGGATCCCAGCATTGCTACTAAACCGTGTTATCTCCAAACATGCCACTGCAAGCAGATAAGTTGACTTGACACCTGTAGAGGCCAAAAAGGTATCTATGAGGCCTAAAAAAACATTGCAATCATCACTTGTATCTAAGCAAAGAATATCTCCCAAACAATTGAAGTCATTAAGAACATGGTTTCCTTCTCAAACTGAACATGAAAAGCTCTGCAAACCGGAAATTGCCCTCATTGCTGAAAGTTCCATACACCCTCTTAAAGCAGCAGAAAGAGCAGTTCTTTGGCTAACGGCAGCTTTCTCATTGCCACCACCACGCCGACTACCTTTAAGAAGAACACTTAGTTCCACCTCATCTTCAAGCCACTTCATGGAGCTCACAACCTGGTAAACAGCACGTTTCAGACCCTTAGAAAAAAACTAAGTTAAACAACAACTATGCCTCAATTACAAAGAAAGTATTCTTGGAGAAGATGATCACAAATATTGCTCAGAGACTGAACTTCTAAATTAGAACCGAACTTACAAGTGATGGGGTTCCTTGAGAAATGCGTTGGACAGCAGAAGACCAAACAGCAGGCCACATGCATGGACCACTCACTGCTTGAAGGGAAATCGCTCCAGTGCTGCCAACACTGTTTAGAGTTGTTGATACTGACTTTGTCATGCCATGATGGTCCTGTAATGGAGGAGCTAACCCAAAGAGAGCGACATAGAACCACAAGTTTCTAAACAACTTCAAAAGTGAAGGTTCAACATCTACAGTAGGATCAGAATCTGAACATATCTCAGCCACGGCAGGAAGAAGAGGCCCAAGAAAATCTGCTCCACACCTGCAAAAATACAATGTCCCTGAGCTTCTCCAGAAACAGTCAAGTAAAGCACATTTTCAGCCAACATTAGGAAGGCCTACTTTCCAGTTTTGGACTCTGCAGCCAAGCCCACATCTGAGCACAGGGATAGCAAACAATGACGGTAGTCAGTCCGCAACTTAGGAGTAGTCAGGGATTTGGCAATCAGAAGAAATCCTGTTGGGAGTGTCTAGAATGGGATTGAATATGTGAGCAGCCAGCAAATAAGAAATTCTCAGGGGATTATTAAATTCTATAATATGATAAAACCACCATGAGCGCACCTCAATACGTTCTGTTGTGTCCTCTGGAGATGTGGCCGTACTTTCAGTTGAGCAAACAGCAGCAAGCTTACTTAAGTAACTCCTTGTCATCAGAACAACTGCTTCATGGTAGGACTTCTCAAAACCTAAAATCGCCAGCGAGCAACAGCATCAAGAAGCTGTAGCAGCTCAGCAAAAACAAGTTGAAAGACTCAGAGAGTGATTCAATTAGTTCGGTTCACAGAGTAAAGGGTTTCATAACTTGAGTAAATGAAGCAGAGATACAAGAGCGTTTCTGATGAAAAAAGAGTTTCATACTCGGAGTCTCAATAAGCCTGGTATTGATGCATCACCCTCCTCTAAACTTTCAATGAAGAAAGGCAATATCGTATCCACAACTTCAGGCCTATTAATTGAAATTTTGAGATCAGCTAGTAACCTTATAATGTTCAACTGCAGGGAAGGAGCTGCCTGCTTTTCTTTCTCTACCTGGAAATGTAAGGATTTGCTGATAATATTAACAAAAAGAAGACATAAATAAACACTAAAAGAATTAAGCAGTATGTCCCTTTCGAGAAATGCAAATACATATGAGCCTCGTAGGTTGCCTGCTACCAAATCTGTAAGATATCCCCACCTTGGTGTAAACATATAAGATTCTACTTTGTCACAGGGCAATCAGAAAGATGATTGTTTATCGGCACAAGTATGCATTAGCCAATCAAACAGTGGATTTTAAACCTCTACTTGCAGAAGCTTAAATAATTTCAAACCTCTAATTGAGTTATAGGTATTTCAAGCAAAGTCTAAAGCAAAACAAAAGCTCGCAGATATAATCTTGAACTAACAAAATTTATAAATTGTTACCTTTCCAGAATAGTGGATAAAAGCTTGAATAACCAGTAATTGAAGAAGAACACAAGGAAGCTAGAGTCTATGGGAGAATATAAACAGAGAGTGAGATGGATGGATTTAATTTACATTAACTGTAAGACCACTAACTGTAGAAGTATAAAAACATTATTCCAAAATTGACTCATGTTAGAATATGTAAATAGTACAACCCTAATCCAATGTGTATTAGGAGTAGGATAGGTTATGTGTATATATATATAGGGCTCATTGTACCGTGTTTAATATCAATTATATTTTTCTCCCGTGCTTTCTCACATGGTATAAGAGCCAGGCCCATCCCAATTATTGTTACCGATGTTGGGCCCCCATTTATGTTGTCCACGCTCCAGAGATCTGGGTGTGGGGGGGGGTGTTGAGTTGTCCCACATCGGAGGGATTTGAGGTCCTTGGTCTCCTTATATGGCTTGGGCAATCCTCACCTCATAAGCTAGCTTTTGGGGTTGAGTTAGGCCTGTTAGAAGTGTAAATATAGTAGAACTCTAATCCAAAGTGTATTAGGAGTAGGTTAGGTTATGTGTATTATATATAGGGCTCATTGTATCATGTTTAATATCAATTATATATTTTTCTCCCGTGCTTTCTCACATGGTATCAGAGCTTTGGTGAGAATATTATAGTTGTGCGTCATTCCAGCTACTTCCGGGAAGAAAGGCCTCGTCGTCGTGCAATTTTCCGGCGACTTAAGAGGTTGTCCGTAACTAAACTACCTTTTTTGTTGGTTTTGTGCAAAATCCGAGACCACCACGAGGTTCGGAATAGAATTCCGACCAACCCCATAAAAAATCACCGGAAAAGCTCCAGTCACGCGCCCCCACGCGCCGGCAAGACCCTCGGCGCGTAAGCCCACGCGCCGGCACGTGAGGGCCCTTCCGGCCACTTTTTCAGTTTGCTCCAGAAGGACAGTTTGGTCGGCCTTCAATTCCGACCCTACCCATACTGTTTTGGTTCGATTCCGACAACTTTCAATTTTTTCCGGCGACTTTAATGACTTTTCCGGCAGCTACAGTACTTTCCGACCAGAATTTCTTCAGGACAGTTTGCTCAACCTTGAATTCCGAGCCTATCCATATTTTTACTTTTCAATTCCGACAACTTTGAATTTTTCCGGCAGCTACAGTGTTCCTGTTTTCCGGCAGCGCCAGTTTTCAGTTCTCTGTTTCAGTTTCAGCGAGTTTTCAGTTGATAATCCAAAGATGTCTTTGGGACTAGATGCTTTCGGGTCTAGAAATCAGGGTTCTGGCAGTTCCGGTATTATGATTACCTCAGAACCTTTAATGGGAGGTTCAAACTACCTAGCTTGGGCTTCGTCTGTTGAGTTGTGGTGTAAAGGCCAAAGTGTTCAGGATCATCTAACCAAGGAGTCTAGTGACGGAGATGAAAAAGCCAAAGCACATTGGGAGAAGATTGATGCTCAATTATGCAGTATTTTGTGGCGATCTATTGATTCCAAGTTGATGCCCTTGTTTCGTCCATTCCAAACATTTTATTTGGTTTGGGAAAAGGCTCGTACTTTATACACTAATGACATATCTCGTTTCTATGATGTGATATCGCGGATGACAAATTTAAAGAAACAGGAATTAGATATGTCTACTTACTTGGGTCAAGTGCAGGCAGTTATGGAGGAATTTCAGACGTTGATGTCAGTTTCTGCTAGCGTTGCAAAGCAGCAAGAGCAACGACAAAAGCTATTTCTAGTTCTTACTCTTGCTGGGCTTCCTAATGATCTTGACTCAGTACGCGATCAGATTTTGGCTAGTCCGACTGTCCCCACAGTTGATGAATTATTTTCTCGCTTACTTCGCCTTGCTGCAGCACCAAGTCACCCATTGAGCTCATCACAGACACTTGATTCATCTATCCTCGTCTCCCAATCCGTGGACAATCGGGCTTCTCATACTATGGAGTATAGACGAGGAGGAGGTCGTTTTGGAAGATCAAGACCCAAGTGTTCTTATTGTTATAAACTTGGTCACACTCGTGACGTGTGCCATTCTTTACATGGTCGACCAACAAAAAATGCTTATGTTGCTCAGACCGAGCCTACAGGTAACCAGGGATTTTCTGTATCTGAAAGGGAGTATAATGAGTTCCTTAAATATCGAGCAAGTAAGCAGACGTCTCCACAAGTAGCCACTGTTGCTCAGCCTGATACTTCTGTTGCTGGTAATTCTTTTGCTTGTGTTTCCCAGTCTAGTCCTCTTGAACAATGGGTTGTGGACTCAGCTGCTTCTGATCATATCTCTGGTAATAAATCCCTTTTGTCAAATATTGCGTATTCACAGTTTCTTCCCAACGTTACTTTAGCTAATGGGTCTCAAACTAAAGCAAAAGGAGTTGGACAAGCAAATCCTCTACCATCTGTCACTCTAGATTCCGTTCTTTATGTCCCTGGCTGTCCTTTTAATCTTGCATCTGTGAGTCGTTTGACTCGTGCCCTCCATTGCGGAATATATTTTATTGATGACTCTTTTATTATGCAGGACCGCAGTACGGGACAGACGATTGGAACAGGACTTGAATCAGACAGACTCTACTACCTTAACTCACTAACATCCTCTAAGGCCTGTCTAGTTGCAGATCCTCCAGACCTACTTCACAGTCGTTTAGGACATCCTAGCTTGTCCAAACTTCAGAAGATGGTGCCTCGTTTGTCCAGTTTATCCACATTAGAGTGTGAGTCATGTCAGCTCGGGAAACATACCCGCGCCTCCTTTCCTCGTAGTATTGAGAGTCGTGCAGAGTCTGCTTTTTCTTCAGTTCATTCGAATATATGGGGTCCTAGTAGAGTATGTTCAACCTTGGGATTTCGTTATTTTGTTAGTTTCATTGATGCCCTTTTGGGTAGGGGTAAGGCTGTCTACATATTACCTTCCCCAGACCCCGCCTGGTGGGAGTATACTGGGTAGTTGTTGTTGTTGTTGTTGTTAGTTTCATTGATGATCATTCAAGATGTACTTGGATTTTCTTAATGAAAGATCGTTCTGAGTTGTTTTCTATATTCCAAAATTTTTGTGCTAAAATTAAAAATCAATTTGGTGTTTCTATTCGCACCCTTCGCAGTTATAATGCCTTAAAATATTTATCCTCTCAATTTCAGCAGTTTATGTCTTCTCATGGAATTATTCATCAGACCTCTTGTCCTTGTACCCCTCAGCAAAATGGGGTTGCAGAGAGAAAGAATAGGCACATTATTGAGACTGCTCGCACACTTCTCATTGAATCTCATGTTCCGCTGCGCTTTTGGGGCGATGCAGTTCTCACATCTTGTCATTTGGTTAATCGGATGCCTTCATCTCTCATCCAGAATCAGATTCCGCATGAGGTATTGTTTCCCCAGTCACCCTTATACTTTGTTCCCCCTCGTGTTTTTGGGAGCACTTGTTTCGTTCATAACTTAGCTCCTGGAAAGATAAGTTAGCTCCTCGTGCTCTCAAGTGTGTCTTCCTTGGTTATTCTCGTGCTCAGAAGAGCTATCGTTGTTATTCACCTGATCTTCGTAGGTACCTTATGTCAGCCGATATCACATTTTTTGGGTCTAAACCTTTCTTTACCTCTTCTGACCATTCTGACCATCTGGATATATCTGAGGTTTTACCTATACTGGCCTTTAGGGAGTCTACTATATCTCCTCCTTCACCTTCCGCTACAGAAGTCTTACCCATTCCAAAAGTTGGACCATCTCCTGTGGCTCCTCCTAGACTCCCTGCACAAGACACTCCACTCTTGACATATCATCGCCGTCCTCGCCCAGCATCCGGCCCGGCTGATTCACTTCCTGCATCTGACCCTGCTCCTACTGCGGACTTGTCTCTTCCGATTGCACTTCGGAAAGGTATACGGAACACCCTTAATCCTAATCCCCATTATATCGATTTAAGTTATCATCATTTGTCATCACCCTATTATGCTTTTCTATCTTCTTTGTCCTCTGTTGCCATCCCTAAATCTACAGGTGAAGCATTGTCTCATCCAGGGTGGCGACAGGCTATGACTGACGAGATGTCTGCTTTACATACGAGTGGTACTTGGGAGCTCGTCCCTCTTCCTTCAGGTAAATCTACTGTTGGTTGTCGTTGGGTGTATGCAGTCAAGGTTGGTCCAGATGGTAAGGTTGATCGTTTTATGGCTCGTCTTGTGGCCAAGGGATATACTCAGATATTTGGGCTTGATTACAGTGATTCCTTCTCTCCCGTGGCTAAGATAGCATCAGTCCGCCTTTTTCTCTCTATGGCTGTTGTTCGTCATTGGCCCCTGTATCAGCTGGACATTAAAAATGCATTTTTACACGGTGACCTTGAGGATGAAGTTTATATGGAGCAACCACCTGGGTTTGTTGCTCAGGCGGAGTCTCGTGGCCTTGTATGTCGCTTGCGCCGGTCACTTTATGGTCTAAAGCAGTCTCCTCGAGCCTGGTTTGGTAAGTTTAGCACTGTTATCCAGGACTTTGGCATGACTCGGAGTGAAGCTGATCACTCTGTATTCTATCGGCATTCTGATTCACGTCTCTGTATTTATCTAGTGGTCTATGTTGACGACATCGTTATTACCGGCAATGACCATGATGGTATACTAAATTGAAGCAACATCTCTTTCAACACTTTCAGACTAAGGATCTGGGCACACTAAAGTATTTTCTGGGTATTGAGGTCGCACAGTCTAGCTCAGGTATTGTGATCTCACAACGGAAGTATGCCTTAGATATTCTTGAGGAGACAGGAATGACAGGTTGTAAACCTGTTGACACTCCAATGGATCCGAATTCTAAACTTCTTCCAGGACAGGGGGAGCCTCTTAACGATCCTGAAAGATATAGGCGGTTAGTTGGTAAACTAAATTATTTTACCGTGACAAGACCTGACATTTCCTTTCCTGTGAGTGTTGTGAGCCAGTTTATGGGTTCGCCATGTGATAGTCATTGGGATGCAGTTGTTCGCATTCTTCGGTATATAAAATCAACTCCAGGTAAAGGTTTATTGTTTGAGGATCGAGGCCATGAGCAGATTGTTGGATACTCCGATGCTGATTGGGCAGGATCGCCTTTTGACAGACGTTCTACTTCTGGATATTGTGTCTTAGTAGGAGGAAATTTGGTATCTTGGAAAAGCAAGAAACAGAATGTGGTTGCTCGGTCTAGTGCAGAAGCAGAATATCGAGCAATGGCTATGGCGACATGTGAGCTAGTTTGGGTCAAACAGTTGCTCAAAGAGCTGAAATTTGGTGATGTTAGTCAGATTGGACTTGTGTGTGATAATCAAGCTGCTCTTCATATTGTGTCAAATCCAGTGTTCCATGAGAGAACTAAGCACATTGAGATTGACTGTCACTTTATCAGAGAAAAGATACTCTCGGGAGATATTGCTACAAAGTTTGTAAAGTCAAATGATCAGCTTGCAGACATTTTCACCAAGTCCCTCATTGGTCCTCGTATTAACTACATATGTAACAAGCTCGGTACATATGATTTATATGCACCAGCTTGAGGGGGAGTGTTAGAAGTGTAAATATAGTAGAACTCTAATCCAAAGTGTATTAGGAGTAGGTTAGGTTATGTGTATTATATATATAGGGCTCATTGTATCATGTTTAATATCAATTATATATTTTTCTCCCGTGCTTTCTCACAGTGATGTTAGTCAGATGGGACTTCTGTGTGATAATCAAGCTGCTCTTCATATTGCGTCAAATCCAGTGTTCCATGAGAGAACTAAGCACATTGAGATTGACTGTCACTCTGTCAGAGAAAAGATACTCTCGGGAGATATTGCTACAAAGTTTGTAAAGTCAAATGATCAGCTTGCAGACATTTTCACCAAGTCCCTCACTGGTCTTCGTATTAACTATATGTGTAACAAGCTCGGTACATATGATTTATATGCACCAGCTTGAGGGGGAGTGTTAGAATATGTAAATAGTAGAACCCTAATCCAATGTGTATTAGGAGTAGGATAGGTTATGTGTATATATATATAGGGCTCATTGTACCATGTTTAATATCAATTATATTTTTCTCCCGTGCTTTCTCACAACTCACATTCAACGACATCATGGCTGATCGAATTCTAAAAAGAATCAGCATAACCCCTTATCCAATTACAAGCAAAAGGGCCTTCATGACTCCAAGTTCAAGGTATCAATGAGAAAAAATGGGAAAACTATCAACTTGGAAAAGACAGCTTTGTAGAAGGAGAGCGGTATAATCAACAGTCTAAATGATCTTCAAACATACATAATGTTGAAGAAACTGAAAAGGTGGTAGAAAGCTCTGTCTACCATTTCTAAGCAATATCTAGCAACTCCAGAAAACTGGTAGGGTTTAGTACCTGTTGATTTTTTTTAAACGGTGTTTAGTACCTCTGTATTCATCAAGAAACATCCATTTTCCTTCCACTAGTAAATTATTACTGCATATGAGCTATTCAAACTGCTAGTTAAAAGCAAGATAAAACTAACCTCTTCCTTATCATGATTCCTTTCAAGAATGCTTGTAATAAAAGTATAGACAGAAAATTGATTCTTTTACAATCCAAACTGAATTATCTCACAACTTGTCTTCAACACGCTTTCGAACATGGCCTCCCTGCTGTCCCAGGTGTCTGACTGTTGTAAAAAAATCCAAATCAACAAGTTATGCTAGATTTTTCGACCACGACTGAACCATTAAGTGTGACCTTAAGCACCGAAACTCGTACCTGAGCACATGTCCAGCACAAGAGGCTTAAACCGAACGAGCAGAAATTCAAGCATCTGACCATCACGAGCAACAGCAGCACGGGAAATTCCAGAAAGCAAGGAGATGAATAGCTCTTCACATGCCCTCAACTTCCGCCACGCAGAGTGTAAACATGCCTTTGCAGCGCCTATCAACAACTCAAGAGCTCCACGCAACAACGTTTTTGATGATTTTCCATCCAAATCAAGGGATTCAAGAATTTTAGTCTGCAAATTGGCTGCTGCCTGATAAGCAGAAAGCTCGGCGTTGATCCTAACTTTCAGTGACTGCCCTTGTTCCAACCAGTCATGCATACTTTTCTGCCAGTCAACCAAGTAAAGAAAATAAACTGTAACAGAATAAGCTGCAATGCAACAATAACAATGCATGTAACAGAATAAGCTGCAATTATAGTAACATGCAACTTCTACCCTAAAGGTATAAAGTACTACACATTATTTAACAGGATAAATATCAAAATCATAAAAAAAAAAAAATTACCTTTAAGAATGCTACCATTAAGCGAAACTGTTGTTGTACAACAAATCTGATATTTTCAAATAGACCGACATCAATGGAGGATTTATCCAGTACAGTTCCTATAAATTTCAGTGCCATTTCTCGTCTCTCAATGCTATCCAATGCCTCCTCAACAACTTTGTCACTATCCCCACTGATAGATGAACTATCAAAGGATGATTCCGTAGAGTTAGGAAAAAACATCTGAAACTGCTCAAGCATGCCTAAAACCAACTTGTTGGCAGCCGAAGGAACAACAGGGGGACAATTACAACAAAATGCTTTCAAAATCGCCTTTTTAATCACCAAATCCTCATTCTCATTGCTTATAGCTGAGATCATAATATCCCCCGTGAATTTAGCCACGTCAACAGAAAATTCTGGACATAATTTGCATGCTATACAAATATATTCAAAGAAATCAACAAAAAAAGGATTCAATTGAGTCGTTTGTAAAAGATTGCGGCCAAAAGGACCGGTTGAAATACGACGGAATTGAACGATGAAAAGCGAGAACGAGTGATTTAGGCGTTTAGTATGAATGATTAGGGCATTAGAGAGAAATCGTGCGACGGCGAGTATAGCATTGAGTTGAGACCTTGAAACACTAACCCTAGGTGATGATCCTCCTAGGGTTTCTACCGGAGGACATCTGCCGCATATCCATGCCAATTTCTCCCCCAATTGAGCTGGATTTTCTGCTATCAAATCACATAACCCCATCATGGAGTCCATTCTAGTTCTAGAAATAGACAGTAAAGAGTCTCAAACGTTGTATTTTCTTTATCAGTTTCGGGCAAAGCACAATGCGCGCCAGAATTTGAACTTGAGAATCCTCCTCCCACTTAAATGACAAGTAAAATAGTACTTGTTTTAGATATAACCATATCGTAAAGGTTGTTTATATCAAAATTAATGATTATAAGACATTTATTTTGTATGTTTTTTTTAGAACTCATGTTTAAATGATATATATTTTAGCTTTGATTTGTTAATTTTCCGGTTAATAATTTAGTCAAGTTTACGTAGAAGTATTTACCCTTATTTTAGGGCCGCAAAATTATAAATATTGAATATAAATTAGGATTAGAATAATGAATTTAGATTTAACATTTGTTTAGCTCAAAGTTTTCATATACTTTGCAAGCATAAAATAATAAAATTTAAATTAAGGGTCAATCATAGCAGATCGTAATAATCCAAATAGTGCTGTATTTTGTCCCGGGCCCGGGCCTAAGGGCTTCGCGGGCCTGAGCTTCGTGGGACTGGGCTCTGGCGGTCCCGGGCTTCGTGGGCTCAATGGGTGAGACCAGCCCGTGACGGGCCTAAGCCCATGTGATCCTGGTTTAGCGGGGCCAGGCTTCGTGGGCCTAGCGGGCTTTTTTGTAATTTTTTTGTTTTGTTTAAGGCAATATCTTGTATAGTAGTTATTAGTATAGTATATAATATACTAGTATAGAATATATTTATATAGTATATTAGTTATTAGTATAATATATATAATATATATTTCATTATATATTGTATTATAGTAATTAGTATATATTGTACGTTATGTATATATATATTCCCTTATATATTTTCTTGTAGTATATATTGTGTTATGTATATATATTCTCTTATATATTTTCTTGTAGTATATATATTGTATCTTATGTATATATATTATAACTTTTATAGTTATATATTTTGTTGTAGTATATATATCGTATCTTTTATATATACATATATTCTCTTATATAGATTGTATCTTATGTATATATGTTATTACTTATGTATTTTCTTGTAGTTTAGGTTGTATGTTATGTATATATATATTCTCGTATATATTTTCTTGTAGTATATATTGTATGTTATATATATATATATATATATATATATATATATATATATATATATATATATATATATATATATATATATATATATTGTAGCTTATAAATAATTCGAAGTAAAGACAAAGAAATATTGAGAAAAAAGATATTCAAGGGTATATCTTATAATTTTTATTACCCAAAATGTCATATCTTTCTTAGGCTTCCTTCCCCCAATGGAATGAGCACAACAAAGTACTAATACCACCATTTAAAGAAAAAAAAACTAAAAGAAGAAGTGCCAAAGTACAAGTTACATCATAATTTACATTGTATCTCTAACAAATCTCATAAACCCGTCAAGGTTGGGAGGAGGTTGTGTTGGTGGTGGTGGAAAAGAAGCTTGTTCATCATCACTTCCGGAAGCTGAATCCACCGCAAGTTCCGCTATCATTTCTTCATAAGCTTCATCTATCGCCGGTTGTAATTCTGCAATTCCAAAGTTTCTTCTTTCCGCGCAGATCCAATCTCTAAAAAGTACCGATTTTTCCAAGTTATCCCTCATCGACGCTCTGTGATCACATATTTGCAGTCTTGCTTGACTGAAAGCGCTCTCCGATACAAGAGTTGAAGCTTGAATTGATAAAATATCCCGAGTCATCCTTGCAAGAACCGGAAAATATTTTTCCCTTGACTTCCACCATTCCAAAAGATCAAAAGAGCCGTCTGGATTCTCCTTTTCAAGTCCCTGAGACAAATAAACTTGAAGCTCATTTAGATGTGAAGTTTCATCATAATTATCACCTTGAGAACCCCGAAACTCCGTCCAAGATTTAAGAGTTATTAAGCCCGCATCTCTTTTAGACGATTGTGAGCTAGACGAAGTAGGGGTTGGGATATTTGGCCTAGCATGCTCTAAGGCAAGTTGATAAGCATTATAAACTGTTTGAGCATTAATTTTAATTGATGCTTTTGCATCTTCAAGTGTAGCAACTTCCTCGTTTGAAAGATCTAAACCTTATAAATATTTGAATACCAAAAATGAGGACTTCCTAATTTCATTGTAGGATTTAACATTGCAGCAACACCAAAAATATGAGGGATATGAAAAAAATATTTTTTTAAATTTTTGTTTCACTTCATTTATAGCAAGTTCATAAATATCCCCACCCTCGCCAATTCAACAAACAAATCAGCTAGTGCGGCAATATAAACTAAATAATTAAAATAGTAGGATAATATTGCCCAGAAAATGCATTTGTAGCAACTTGATAAATGTTCTAAAAAATCTAAAAGAATTTTAACATTCGTCCAATCTTGGGTAGTAAGCATTTCATCATCATCCTCACCACCTACCCGAGAATTAAACGTTGCATTAATTGGGTTTCTATATTCATATGCAACTACTAAACTTTTGTACATACAATTCCATCTAGTCGGGCAAGGTTTAGGAACCTTTCTTTCCCTAAGGCCATTTTCATCACATTTTTAAAATACTCTCTAAGTCTAGTTCTACGGTTTGAATAAAAAGTCAATTAAGAGCCATTCGAACCTTTTCAATTTCTATGTTTAAAATTCGCATACCATCACCGATAATTAAATGATAAATATGACAAATACATCTAACATGAAAAATATTAGTAAATGTAGGATTTAGTGTTTTTGTAAGCATGCCTATAGCACTAGTGTTACTAGAAGCATTATATATAGAAATTGCAATTATTTTATTGCTAAAGCAAAATATCTACAAATATCTTAAACAGTGTTAGCTATAAATTGACCTTTATGACGTGAATTAATTATTCTATACGCAATTATACGTTTTTGCACTGTCAAGTCCTCATATATCCAATGACTTGTAACAGTTAGATAATAACAATCATTACCACTTCTACCAATATCAGTAGTAATAGAAATCTGTTTAGGTATATGAGTAATAAATAGCGCAAATATTGTTCATATTCATGTTTGAATTTATAAATATCGGCATTAACTGTTGCGCGAGGCCAACCCTTTTAAGTAGGATTAAAAACTCTTCTAATATAATGAACTCAATTAGGATTAAAAGCAAAAGTATAAGGTAAACACATAACAGTAATCATCTTTGCTAATTCTTCACGATCTCTATTTGGATCGTAATATAAAATACATCCGGTGACAGTGTTAATTCCTGGTTGAATTAGATTTGAACCTGTACTGGGGTTAACCACATAATCTACATGTGTCCCCTCTTGTTGCGCTTGCATTTGCTAAAAACTAGCCTCATCTCTAAGGTGTGTTTTTATGTGTCTAGTCAAACTGCCCGTGACGCTACGGTCTCCAGTAAATTTGTGAACCAGTAATTTCCCACAAGTTTTACAATTAGCCTTATTTAGTTCTCTTACTTGAGTAAAAAAATTTCAAACTAATGATATTTCTTGGCGTTTAGCAGGTTGTCTATTAAAAGTTGGAGTTTCTACAGGTGGGTCGGCCGGTGCATTACTTGAGTTATGAACATGACTAGTAGGTGTATCATCTAAATCTGGTGCTTGGGTTTCATCATCATCAGCATTATCATCATCATCCTCATTTTCCTCTAAGATAGGTTCATTAGGATAAAGAGCATTCATAATTTCATCATCTAATCTATCACCTAATGCAACATCATATAGAAATTCACTATCGCTAAATTGAAAACTAGGGGGAGGAGGACGTCTAGGTTGGCGACTACTTTCAACTTGCTTATCTTTTCTAGGTCGGGGAGCCGGGGGAAGGGTAGTATTATGGCCACTACTTTCATCGGTTTTACCTTTCCTTTACCAAATATTTTTTCAAAGAAAATGCCATATTAATTATAGTTATGCAAACTAAACCACACAAAATTATATTATTAAAACGTAAGAGTTGACGAGTTTACCGGATTGCCGAACAACTTCTTGAAAATTGAAAATCGTTGAACACTTGAAAACTTCAATTCAACAACTTCATAATTTTTCACGAATTTTCAACAATAAATTAAGCAATTGTAGTAGAAAGATTGAGAGATATTGATGAATTGGTGAATAAAAATGAAAGAATGACGGGTATTTATAGTTGAGAAATGGGTAAAAGTATAATTATATAAAGTTTGAGGTTAAATTAAAGTTTGAGGGCCAAATGGCCATTTTAAACCTCCAAACGGTCAAATAGTAGCCCAAACGGCGACTTTAAAAAAAATGTATGTTGCTGATTTTTAAAATATTTTTTTTTTAAATATAGCCGTTGGGCCCGTTTACGCCCGCCAGGCCTGGCTGACGGTCCCGAGCTACGGGC
This sequence comes from Nicotiana benthamiana, assembly GCA_034376525.1. Lineage (NCBI taxonomy): Eukaryota > Viridiplantae > Streptophyta > Magnoliopsida > Solanales > Solanaceae > Nicotiana > Nicotiana benthamiana. The sequence continues at coordinate 54,954,414 of CM067328.1, read as the reverse complement.
TAATGAATGCGGACCGGCCCATCATGGGCCTAAAAGTAACACCAGACCCAGGACCACCAGGACCGGTCCACCAGGCCCATTAGGCCTACCATGACCGCGGGCCCGGTCCGATCCGGTTCAGACCTGGGCCACAGTGCAACACTAAATCCAAAGACCAAATGGAAAGTGCAAGAGATAAGTGTTATTTGTTAGGGAGAAATGCCTAGAGATCTTTTATTGATAATATTAGTTAGGTCTGCCTCTCCATTGAGAGGTTCAGAGCCTTACAATCATGTTCTTTCTTTTCCAGGGACTGCGCTGAGGCTCCGTCCCTATGATGGTGAGTAGGTTGTAGCTTTAATAAGTGGGTCAATCGATGGTCGGGTATGTCGATTGATAAGCGGTCATACCGTTTATTAATTGTGAATTAGCTTGAAACATAATTAATCTTGCTAATTATTTCAAGGACATATCTTGACCCATACAACATTCTAATTATAAGTCTTGTATTTCTATGTTTTTTCTAGAATTTGTATTTTATGTCTCTTTTGTTTCTTGCTTGTTGTAATTATATTATTCAATTACTTAGTTACTAAATTGCCATATGATCTTTTTATTAACTTACCACCTTAATATAATACGACGAATATAGTTTTGTATAACTTTTTAAAATTTTAACTTTTCTTTATCTTGTATGACTATTTCTCAAAATTCTTTCGTTGTTTAAATTTATCAATAATATTTTTGAATATTTATTTATTTAACTTTTTAAAATATATTTGAGGTATAGATAGTATCAACTATCAATGTTATATGTATTCTCCTTTTTTGACCAAAAAAATATGTATTCTCCTTTTTATACATTAGTTTTCGTTCTATAGTATATACATTTTTTCAAGTGTTATCTATTATCTTTTTAGTTAGTTAAGATAGGGTAGTAGGCTATATCGGCAGTAGGCTGTATCTTTCGAAAAATATTTATTCTTTTCGTTCAGATCCGAGAAAATCTTCTTTACTATATTTCCATTGAAATAAAAAAAAAATTATCTTCCAATTTAATTAAATGTTATTACAAATCTATATTTTGTAGATTAAGTTTAATTGGGACGTCATTGGATACGTGCGTATGATCACATGTTTTGAATGTTTTCATATTCATACATGACTAAATGACGTTTTATGTACTTAAGCACGTGAAATGAGCTTGTGTGAGAGTGTCAAAACACAATTATAAACTATATGATTATTGATTAGCTCAAATAATATGTATGATATTTATTATGACCATCACGTGAAAATATATTTTATATACGTTGCCAAATTAAAAATGACTTTACTGGCGGCCTATTCGACTTTTAGCGTCTACATAATAAATATTCAATATAGAAGTTCGACTAAATTAAACTTGTAACAAAAATGTAAACAATTATGCGACAAGAAGAAAAAATAGATTTTAGGCAGATCTCCAATGAATAATTAATTTAACCGCGATCTATTAGGCTTTTGTAGAGACTGTATACTTGCTACAAAATGCCATCAATTATGCGACTAAAATCGTCATAAAGTTAAGACTATGTGCGGCCTAGGTAATAGCGACTATACCGCCACTAAAGGACGTAAGAGTCGCTACTGAAAGGCGAAAGAGTTGGTCGCCACTAGAAGGGGAGACCATGGTTTGTTTAACTTTACTAGCGACTTCTGTTGCCACGAAGACCAATTATTTATAGATATATGGAGGACTCTTCTGTTTTTAATATTTTTACCTCTTGATTTTTTATTTATTATGATTTTAATTATGTATATATGTAGGGCTTTAATTATAATTTTAATTATTATTCTTGTATTTCTATATTTTTCCTAGAAGTTCCATTTTATTCTCTTTTTGTTCCTTGATTGTCGTAATTGTAATATTCATGACTTAGTATTATTAAATTGCCATATGATTTTTTTGTTAACTTACCACTTTAATAAAGTAATATGAGTATAGTTTTGTGAAATTTTTCAAATTTAACTTAACTTAATCCTGTCTGACTATTTCTCAAAATTCTTTCATTGTTTAAATTTGTCAATAACATTTTTGAGTATTTATTTATTTAACTATTTAAAATAAGTTTGAGGAATAGATAACATCAATATTATATCTAATCTACTCTTTATACATTCGTTTTTGCTCTATATTATTATATTTTTTCATTTACAGCCTGTTTGAATGGTTGTTACCCATTGTGTTATATTATATTGTTACTTTAAATACGATGTTTGTTTTGATTATTCCTTAAATTTTATTGTATCGATCGTAATCATTAAATCTATAGTTATATAACGACCAAATATGCCACTTTATGTAATGACCGATTTGGTGTGATCGCGTCGTTATTTTATCTTTTTCTCTCAACCTCAACCTTCATTATTATTAAATAATTTTATTTTTATCATTTATCCTACCTTTCTATCCATCCTTATATTTTTAATTAATTGAAATAGAGCAGTAGGTTGTATCTTTCGAAAAGTATTTAATTTCTTTGGTGTATAAGTTCTTATATATCCAAGACATGTACTTTTCATAACTTAATTCTATTTGTCCATTTTTTCTCTATCAAAAAAATGCATCTAATGACTCATATATTAAGCAATTCTAAATATATAATCTGAACCTCAAATCTAGAAGTTTTTTTTCCAAATTTTCAACACAACACGAAGTTCTTTCTTCTCTTACTCATATTCAAGAATCAAACCTAAATTATCTTTCCAATCATGATTAGAGAGAAACTTCTCATTTTTAGTAGAATTTAATTAGCTGCGAGTCCCATATAAAAATAATGGATTTTCTTGGTAGGATTTAGGTGGGATTGATCCCCATTTTACCCCACATGTATGTAAATAATTCCCATTTATGTCAAATATTTCATAATGCTTAATTATTTGAAGTAGAGATAATGCATAAATATCCCATTAAACTTGTTCGGAAAAGTTATTTACACACCTTAATTTTACGGGTGTCCTAACACCCCACTATTCTTGTTTGGGGTAAATTTAATACCCTATTGGTAATACTTAATCAGTCTTGTGATGGAATGTGTAGTACACGCGCGCCACATGTCAAAAGTTGATTTATTTTTTCCCCACTTATTTAATTATATTTTTATTTAACTCTTTTTTTCATGTCATCTCCATCACCACCTAACCTGGGCACACTTCCACCACGACGCAAGTAATATTTAGTTGCTTGCCGAAGAGCTCTAGCAAACGCCTTGAAAGTTGCCTCAATGATGTGATGGGAATTTTTTCCAGGGAGCTGTGACAAGATAAATTTAACATCTTAGATGCAAGAGTATAAAACCAGAGTAAAGATCAAAGAAGAAAAATAAGTGACCAAAAATCACTATAAACCAGAAAAGAACTGCGCAAATCAGCTCCAAGACACCCCCAAATTCCAGCAATTTTCCCCCTTTAAAATCACTGAAAATTACAGTAAATTCTAGCCCAAAAACGTCCCTAAAACCTGCTGAAATCAGCCCTCAAAATCACCAATTTACAGCTTCACAACACCTTAAAATTAGTCCAAAAAATAAGCCATGAGTTGTGAGATATTTTGTTCTTAAAGACCACCGCTAATTCCACACCTCTTTCTTCTTCCCTTTGTTTTTCTCGTCTGTAGCAGTAGGGTTAGGATTTTCTTAATTCGTGAATTTTCTGTTATAAAATTGTGGAAATAGAGATTCAACAAGAAAAAAGAGAAACAAAAAATAAAAAATGACTTAGTTTCAAGAAATGGGGAAGGAAAATGATGACATTGGTCTGCTAAAATGAAGAAAGAGAAAAAGAAACGAAAAAGAAAAGAAATGAATAAGAAAAGAGAAAATATAGTATTAAGTTTAATTAATTAGATTATCCAATAGGGAAGTGATACTTGGACAATTAAATTAGTTTAAAGCTTCTTTTTTTACCTCACGCGCGTCTACGGAATTAGCTATACTTTTCATGCCAGGTCATCACCCAATGGGGTATTAAAATAGTGGGGTGTTAGGACACCCGTAAAGTTAAGGTGTGTAAATGACTTTTCCGGACAAGTTTAATGTGGTATTTATGCATTATCTCTTTGAAGTAATAGAAAACAATGAAATCTATATCTAAGCAATCATGAAAATTAAAAATTAGGTAATTTAATCTTCATAATCCAAACCCATTAATTTAATCTATTTGAGGCTAGCATCTGGAGTCTTATATGACAAGAGAATGCCACTGATACTCAAAGGTAAGTTTTATAGGGCGGTGGTTAGACCGGCCATGTTGTATGGGGCAGAATGTTGGCCAGTTAAGAACTCTCATATGTAGAAGATGAAGGTAGCTGAGATGAGGATGTTGAGTTGGATGTGAGGGCACACTAGGTTAGATAAGATTAGGAATGATGATATTCAGGAGAAGGTGGTTGTGGCCTCTGTGGATGACAAGATGTGGGAAGCGAGGCTCAAATGATTCGGGCACGGTGCTCCGGTGAGGAGGCGTGAGCTGCTGGTTTAGTGGGTTCGAGAAGAGGTAGAGGACGACCTAAGAAGTATTGAGGAGAGGTGAACAGGCAAGACCTAGCAAGATTGCAGATGTCACGACCCCGACCCCGGTCATGATGGCGCCCAACACACTGCTAAGCAAGCCCGACCTTTTCACAAGTATTTCGCAACTGAAACAGATTTTACATATACAAAACAGGTAAAAATACTAAGCGATGTTATAGAGAGTCTAAGGATACAAATAAAATATGAGAAAGTTTAACAAAATACTGTTGTATATCCCAACTAGGGCCCGGTGTCGCAAGTATGAGCCTCTAATACATAATCCCAACCTACTACAATGCAGCTACCTGACCCGTCATCCCGTGAGTTACCGACCCATTTTTCCCGTTTTCATATGTTCCATTATAGGTGTTTGGAGAGTTTGAAGTAATTCGGATGGAGTTTGGGTAGAAATGAGACAATTAGTCTCTTTATGAGAAGGTTAGGTTGGTAAAGTCAGTCGAACGTTGTCTTATGAGTTAGAGGGCTCGGAATGGATTTCTGATGGTTCGACTAGTTTCAGATGGTGATTTGTGACTTAAGAGCGAAATCAAAATTGAATTTGGAGGTCTGGTGTAGAATTAGGCTCGATTTGGCTAAGTTAGAATTTTGGCGAAGTCCGGTTGATAAGTAAGATTTTGATCCAGGAGTCGGAATGGAATTTCGACAATTGCAGTAGCTCCGTTAGGTGAATATGGATATGTGTGCAAATTTTCAGATCATTCGGAGGTGTTTAGGTCGGGTTTTGGATCAAATACAAGTTTCGGAAGTTTTAGTTTAACTTAGGCTTGAATCCGTGGTAATCTGATGATTTTGATGTTTATGACATTGTTTTTATGTTGCGAGCAAGTTTGAACGAAGCAATAGAATATATCTGTGCTTTTGGTTGATGTCCCAATGGCCTGGAGCATCGCGTTCGTGTATATATGATCGCGTTCGCGTAGTGTTAGCAGGTGAAGCATCGCGTTCGCGTGGGAGGTAACGCGTTCACGTAGAAGGGCCTGGGGCCCTGCTTGGTTTTGTTCATTGCGTTCCCGGTGAGGGGTCGCGTTCGCATAGTGGGAGGAAGAAGAACATCGCGATCGCGATGGTTTCATTGCGTTCCCGAAGGGTAAATGGGAGTTAGCAGAATTTGTTCATCGCGACCGCGTGGCTTGGATAGCGTTCGCGTAAGGTAAAATTTGGGCGACAGAAGGGCTTTTATATGTTACTTCATCCGCGAACCAAACATAATTTTATCCATTGTTGTGCAACCAAAGGAGGTTTTTGAGCAATTTGAAATGTGCTTTCAGCTGGTATAGATTGGAGGTAAGTCTCTTGACTTAAAAACATCATTTTTAGGAAGAATGAACCCTTAATTCCATGAAATTTGTGTAGAAATTGTGAAGAACTAGGGCTTAGTTTTTTAGAAACGAATTTTGGAGATTTGAAAGGATAAACTGACTCCGTTTTTGGTGAAATTTATATGTACGGACTCGTGGAAAGACGAGGAATCCAAAGATGTGATTTTTAAAATTTTTTGAGAAGTGGGCACGGGGCTTGGGTTTTACCAACTTCGTGATTTTAGCGTTTTTCAAATAATTTCAATTGGTTTATGTTTATTTAGCCTATAATAACGTATTCATTGTGGTTTTGACTAGATTCGACGCTCGTAGAGGGAGATTTGAAAGGAAACCCTGATTTATCACAACGTGACGCTATGTTTGGGCGTGACTCGCACCCCATGGCAGGTGCTGGATTGTATATGATTGGAGATTGTGACTTGCTCCATCCCGAGAGCTAAATAATATTATTGGCGTCTGATACGCACCCTGTAATGAATATATCTGGGCTTATTGCCATGTTTGGGGCCTTGTGCCGATTGTAGCATCCGTCTAGGATGAATATATGTGTGATAACATGATTTGCATAATCATTGATCTCAGTCCCGTACTTAATCACTGTTATAAATGCTAAGTCACCTTATTTATGAAATTGACTAATTAAATTATATTCACCTTAATAATTGGAAACTGGCAAAGGATTAGATTGAGTTTGTTATGGGACTTACATGCATACTGCGAACTGAGTATTGGGTCGGGCTGCACGCCACATCGGTGATATGATAATATTGCTCTTGGGCTGAAGGAGCCCCTTCGGAGTTTGTACACACCCCCAGTGAGCGCCGGAGACGTTAAATGGATGGGGCTGCACGCCGCAACGTATTCATGTGCATTGCATTGCATCTTTATCTGACACTTGATTGTTATGTTGATAATGTTTTGCTGTTAGTCCGTAGCTAAGTTATATCACTGTTAGTTTTAGCTTTGCTTTGTGGCATTTCGCAGATTTCTTACTTTCAGACATTATTTATGCTTATTACTCACTGAGTCGGTAGTACTCACCCCTACTCCCTGCACCTTGTGTGCAGATTCAGGTACACCGGAGGCTTAGCTAACACTCGTAGTCTCTATATATTTTTCCAGAGTCGTTGAGGTAGCTGCTTGACGTTCGCAAGACCTGGCTGCTCTTCATATTCCAGTTTATCATTATTATATACATTTTCTAGATTCTATTATATTTTTGTTCGGATATTATTGTCCAGTTTTTATTAGAGGCTCTAGACTCGTGACCCCAGATCTTTGGGAGTGATTACTCAGATTTCATAATATATTATTATTATTATTATCGGATTATTATTCTAAGTTACTATAATATTCTTAAATTATCGATTTTGAGACTTAGTGTTAAATTGAAAGCGATTGTTGGTCAGGTTTGCCTTGCTTTCGGGTTGGGCGCCATCACAACCGGGTTTGGATCGTGACAAGTTGGTATCAGAGCCTAGGTTACTAGGCCTCACGAGTCATGAGCCTGTTTAGTAGAGTATTGTTTATAGGTGTGTCGTGTACCACACTTATAAGCAGGAGGCTACAGAACTTTTACGAAACACCTCACTTTCTTGAAATTCATATCGTGCGGGTTGTTAACTTGAAAACTAAATTTCTGTATTGTATTCTCTCGCAGATGGCGAGAACCCATTCTAATGGACGTGGCAGACGAACCCCAGTACAACCTGCTAGAGGCTGTGGACGTGGTTGTGGTGCGGGACGAGGCGGACCAGCAGGGGCAGCACCTGTAGACCCACCAGTTGCCCAGGTCCAGGATCAGCCTCCAGCTGTAGATGCTCCAGCAGCACATATTCAGGCACCGGTAGTGCCTATCATGATTCCTGGTCTCCACGAGGCTTTGGCTCAGATTTTGTCCGTCTGCACTGGCCTGGCTCTGGCAGTTTCAGCCACTACAACAACGACTACTTCTCAGACCGTGGTGGTCATCAGACCCTTGATGCTCGCACTCCCGAGCAGGTTGTTCAGGGCTTACAGACACCTGACACCTGAGGTAGCTCCAATTCAGCCAGTTGCTCTAGTTGCACCGGTTGTTCCAGTTGCGCCGATCGCACCTGCTCCAGCTCATGTGGTTCCAGCTATGCCGGATGACGAGCAACATCATTTGGAGAGGTTTGGTAGGCTCCAGCCTCCTACATTCAGTGGTGCTGAGGGCGAGGATGCCGAGGGTTTTCTGGATAAATGCCAGCGTATACTTCGTACTGCGGGTATTCTGGAGTCTAATGGGGTGGCTTTTACCACCTTCCAGTTCACAGGAGCTACATTTACTTGGTGGGAAGAGTTCGAGAGGTGTAGGCCTATTGGGGCAGCGCCCCTCACTTGGCAATAGTTCTCCACGGTATGTTTGGAGAAGTATGTGCCCCAATCTCACATAGAAGAGCTGCGTCATCAGTTCGAGTGGTTGACTTAGGGAGATATGTCAGTGACTCAGTATGAGTTGCGGTGTACACAGCTAGCTAGGCATGCTATGTGGATGATCCCGACAAATAGAGAGAGTATCAGGAGGATTATATATGGCCTCAACTATCTGATCCGTATATCGATGACTAGAGAGAGGGCTACATCAGCTACATTTGAGGAGGTTGTTGATGCGGCTCAACTGATTGAGACAGATTGCCATCGGGAGCGTGTGGAGAGGGAGGCCAAAGGCCTCGAGGTTCAAGTAATTTTAGCGGTGCTCCATCTAGGGGCCATTTCTAGCAGGGTAAAGGTCGTTCCTTCAGGCCTCCTCAGTCCTAACGCACAGAGTCCTGTGGAGCCTCTTCAGGCCGGGGCCATCAGGGTCATCAGCAGAGTCAGGCTGCACTGAGTGTTGTTACAGCTTAGAGCTCTGTTCCTGCTCTTTCAGCTCAGGGTTTGTCTGCAGCGAGAGGTTCTCATCAGTCCCCTTCTCTAGCTTCATTTTCTTGCTATGATTGCGGAGAGTTGGGTCACATGAGGAGACAGTGTCCTCTACCCCTCAGTAGGCAGTCTCAGCAGAGGGATCAGCCCTCGTCTTCTGCACAGGTTTCTTCAGCTCCCACTCAGTCAGCTAGGGGTGGAGGCTAGGTAGCCAGAGGTCTCCCCAGGGGTGAGGACCGTACTGGCAGTGGCCAGGCTTGTTACTATGCCCTTCCCGACCGGAGAGATGCTATTGCCTCGTATGCAGTTATCACAGGTATTATCTCAGTCTTCCGCAAGAATGCTTCTATTTTATTTGATCCCGAATATACCTATTCATATGTGTCTTCCTATTTTGCTCATCATTTGGGTACGACCTCTTGCCTTGCCCGTGCACGTATCTACCCAGGTGGGTGAAACTATTATTGTGGATCATGTGTATCAATCATGTCTGGTGACTATTGGGGGTATGGAGACCCGAGTTTACCTGTTATTGTTGGGCAAGGTAGATTTCGACGTGATTCTGGGTATGGATTGGCTATCTCTATACCATGCTATTCTGGATTGCCATGTCAAGACAGTTACACTAGCTATTCCAGGTATTCCGAGGATCGAGTGGCGAGGCGTGACTGATTATGTACCTAGAAGGGTGATTTCTTTCGTAAAAGCCCAATGGATTGTTGGGAAGGGTTGTCTATCGTATTTGTCTTTCGTGAGGGATGTGGAAGCTGAGGCTCCTACTATTGATTCAGTTCCCGTTGTTAGCTATTTCCTTGACGTGTTTCTAGTTGACTTGCCAAGCATGTCGCCAGACAGGGACATTGATTTCGGTATTGATCTGGTGCCGGGCACTCAGCCCATCTCTATTCCTCCCTATCGTATGGCACCATCAGAGCTGAAGGAGTTAAAAGAACAGCTTCAGGAATTCCTAGATAAGGGGTTCATTCACCTGCTTGTGTCACCTTGGGGTGGCCGGTGTTATTTGTATAGAAGAAGGATGGCACAATGAGAATATGCATTGACTACAGGCAGTTGAATAAGGCAACAGTGAAGAACAAGTACCCACTACCCCGTATTGAGGATTTATTTGATCAACTCCAAGGGGCGAGTGTATTCTCTAAGATTGACCTTCGTTTAGGCTATCACCAGCTGAAGATTAGGGATTCATACATTATGAAGACGATATTAGGAAGAGATATGGGCACTACGAGTTTCTAGTGATGTCTTTCGGGCTGACTAATACCCCAGCCGCGTTCATGCACTTGATGAACATTGTATTTTGGCCTTATCTAGATTATTTTTGTGATCATGTTTATTGATGATATTCTGGTGTATTCGCGTAGCCATAAAGAGCACACAGAACACTTGAGGGTGGTCTTGCAGAGATTGAGAGAGGAAATTCTCCAAATGTGAATTCTGGCTTTGTACTGTGGCTTTTCTAGGACATGTGGTGTCCAGCGATGGCATTCAGGTTGACCCAAAGAAGATTGAGGTGGTGCAGAGTTGGCCCAGACCGTCCTCAGCTACTGATATTCGGAGTTTCCTTGGTTTGGCGGGTTATTAACGCAGGTTCATTCAGGGCTTTTCATCTATTGCTTCGCCTTTGATGAAGTTGACTCAGAAGAATGCTCCATTTTTGTGGTCAGATGAATGCGAGGAGAGCTTACAGAAGCTCAAGTTGGCTTTGACCATAGCTCTAGTATTAGTATTACCATCAGCTTCAGGTTCTTACACAGTGTATTGTGATGCTTTGAGAGTTGGGATCAATTGCGTATTGATGCAAAAGGGTAGAGTTGTTGTGTATGCTTCTCGCCAGCTAAAGCCCCATGAGAAGAACTATCCTGTTCATGACATAGAGTTGGCCGCAATTGTTCATGCCTTGAAGATTTGGAGGCATTATCTTTATGGTGTATCTTGTGAGGTATATACGGACCATCGCAGTCTTCAACACTTGTTTAAATAGAAGGATCTTAATATGAGACAACGGAGATGGCTAGCGTTACTCAAAGACTATGATATTACCATTTTGTATCATCCGGTGAAGGACAATGTAGTGGCCGATGCTTTGAGCCGGAAGGCTATCAGCATGGGTAGTCTAGCATACATTCCAGTTGGGGAGAGGCCCCTTGCAGTAGATGTTCATGCCTTGGCCAGTCAGATGGTAGGGTTAGATATTTTCGAGCCTAGTCGGGTGTTGGCTAGTGTGGTTTCCCGATCTTCTTTGTACGACTGCATCAGAGAGCGCCAGTATGATGACCCGCATTTGCTTGTCCTAAAGGACAGTGTCTAGCATGATGATGCAGAGATGTGACCATTGGAGGTGATGGTGTATTGCGGATGCAGGGCTGGATTTGCGTGCCCAATGTGGATGGTCTCCGGGAGTTGATATTGGAGGAGGCCCACAACTTGCGGTATTTGATTCATCCGGGTGCTGCGAATATGCACTAGGATTTGAGACATCATTACTGGTGGAGGAGAATGAAAAAGGATTTTGTGAATTACGTGGCTCGGTGTCTCAACTGTCAGCAAGTCAAATATGAGCACCAGAGACCCGGTAGTGTACTCCAGCGGATGGATATTCCTGAATGGAAATGGGAGAATATTACTATGGATTTTGTGAGTGGTCTTCCTCGTACCACGAAGAAGTTTGATTCGGTTTGGGTGATTGTGGATAGGCTGACCAAGTCCGCGCACTTCATTCCAGTATGCACGACCTATTCTACGGAGAAGTTAGCAGATATTTTCATTCGGGAGATTGTACGATTGCATGGGGTTCGGGTTTCCATTGTATCAGATAGGGGTACCGTGTTTATTTCCCAGTTCTGGAGGACTTTTCATCGGGAGTTGGGCACACAGGTGCAATTGAGAACAACATTTCATCCACAGACGGACGGGTAGTCCGAGCGTACTATCCAAATATTGGAGGACATGTAGCGTGCATGTGCTATTGATTTTGGAGGTTCTTTGGCTGCATTCTTTCCACTTGCGGAGTTTGCGTATAATAAAAACTATCAATCCAACATCCTGATGGCGTCGTATGATGCCTTGTATGGGAGACGGTGTAGATCACCGGTTGGTTTATTTGAGCCCGACGAGGCTAGATTATTGGGGGCAGAGTTAGTTCAGGATGCCTTAGAGAAGGTCAAAGTAATCCAGGAGAGACTTCGTATAGCTCAGTCGCGTCAGAAGAGTTATGCAGATCGGAAGGTTCGAGATGTATCTTATGTAGCGGGCGAGAAGGTCTTGCTGAAGTTTTCGCCTATGAAAGGTGTTATGAGGTTTGGGAAGAAAGGGAAGCCGAGTCCAAGGTTCATTGGACCTTTTGAGATACTTAAGAGGATTGGGGAGGTGGCCTATATGCTTGCTTTGCCACTTAACTTGTCAGGAGTTCACCTAGTATTCCTGTTTCTAATCTCGGGAAGTATGTTGGGGACCCGTCTCATGTGTTAGACATCAGCACTATCCAGTTAGATGAAGACTTGACCCATGATGTGGAGTTGGTGGCTATTTTGGGTCGTCAGGTTCGAAAGTTGAGATCAAAGGACATAGCTTTGGTGAAGGTGCAGTGGAGAGGTCGGCCCGTGTAGGAAGCCACTTGGGAGACCGAGCAGGAGATGGGCTACAAATATCCTCACTTGTTTGATACTCCAGGTATATTTCTTGACCCGCTCAAGGACGAGCGTTTATTTAAGTTGGGGAGAATGTAACGACCTGACCCGTCGGTCCCGTGAGTTACCGCCCAGTTTTCCCGTTTTTTGTTTCCATATGTTCCATTATAAGTGTTTGGAGAGTTTGAAGTAATTCGGATGGAGTTTGGGTAGAAATGAGACAATTAGTCTCTTTCTGAGAAGGTTAGGTTGGAAAAGTCGACTAAACATTGACTTATGAGTTAGAGGGCTCGGAATGGATTTCTGATGGTTTGACTAGTTTCGGATGGTGATTTTTGACTTAGGAGCAAAGTCGGAACTGAATTTGGAGGTCCGGTGTAGAATTAGGCTTGAATTGGCTAAGTTAGAATTTTGGCAAAGACCGGTTGATAGGTGAGATTTTGATCCGGGGGTCGGAACGGAATTCCGACAGTTGCAGTAGTTCCGTTAGGTGAATTTGGATATGTTTGCTAATTTTAAGATCATTCAGAAGTGTTTAGGTCTGGTTTTGGATCAAATGCAAGTTTTAGAAGTTTTAGTTTAACTTAGGCTTGAATCCGTGGTAATATGATGATTTTGATGTTTATGACAGTGTTTTGATGTTGTGAGCAAGTTTGAATGAAGTAATAAAACATATATGTGCTTTTGGTTGAGGTCCGGAGGGCCTCGGGGTGAATTCTGATAGCTAACGGAGAGTTTAAATTTGGAAATTTGCAGCAGTGCAGGCCTATTTTGGCCTTCGCGATCGCGAAGAAAGGCTTGCGTTCGCGTAGAGAGGATGGCCTGGAGCATCGTGTTCAGGTACAGCTGATCGCGTTCGTGTAGTGTTAGCAGGTGAAGCATCACGTGGGAGGTAACGCATTCGCGTAGAAAGGCCTGGGGCCCTTCCTAGTTTTGTTCATTGCGTTCACGGTGAGGGGTCGCGTTCGCATAATGGGAGGACTCAGAACATCGCGATCGCAATGGTGTCGCTGCTTTCACGAAGGGTAAATGGGAGTTAGCGGAATTTGTTCATCGCGAATGCGTGGCTTGGACCGCGTTCGCATAAGGTAAAATCTGGGCGACAGAAGGGCTTTTATATGTTATTTCATCCCCGAACCAAACATAATTTCCTCCATTGTTAAGCAACCAAAGGAGCTTTTTGAGCGATTTGAACTGTGTTTTCAGCGGGTATCAATTGGAGGTAAGTCTCTTGACTTAAAAACACCATTTTTAGGAACCCTTAATTCCATGAAATTGTGAAGAACTAGGGCCTAGTTTTTTAGAAACGAACTTTGGGGATTTGAAAAGGTCAAACGAACTCCGTTTTTGGTGAAATTTATATGTACGGACTCGTGGCGAGACGAGGAATCCAAAGATGTGATTTTCAAAAAATTTCGAGAAGTGGGTACGGGGCTCGGGTTTCACCAACTTCTTGATTTTTAACGTTTTTCGAATAATTTCAATTGGGTTATGTTTATTTAGCCCATAATAACGTATTTGTTGTGGTTTTGATTAGATTCGACGCTCGTAGAGAGATATTTGAAGGGAAAAGGAATTGCAGACCAATATACGACCGGTTAGAGGTGAGTAGTTTGCATAAATGATGGCATGAGGGTTGGAAACCCGGTTTATCATATCGTGAGGCTATGTTATGGCGTGACTCGCACCCATGGCAGGTGCAGGATTGTATATGATTGGGGATTGTGACTTGGTCCATCCCGAGAGCTAAATAATATTATTGACGGATGATACGCACCCTGTAATGAATATATCCGAGCTTATTGCCATGTTCGGGGCCTTGTGCCGACCTGTAGCATCCGTCTAGGATGAATATATGTGTGATAACATGATTTGCATAATCATTGATCTCAGTCCTGTACTTAATCACTGTGATAAATGCTAAGTCACCTTATTTCTAAAATTGACTAATTAAATTATATTCACCTTAATAATTGGAAACTGGCGAAGGATTAGATTGAATCTGTTATGTGACTTACATGCATACTGTGGACTGAGTATCGGATCAGGCTGCACGCCACATCGGTGATATGATGATATTACGCTTGGGCTGAAGAGGCCCCTCCGGAGTTTGTACACACCCCCAGTGAGCACCGTCGACGTTAAACGGATCAGGCTGCACGCCGCAACATATTCATGTGCATTGCGTTGCTTCTTTATCTGACACTTGAATGTTATATTGATACTGTTTTGCTGTTAGTTCGTAGCTAAGTTATAGGACTGTTAGTTTTAGCTTTGCTTTGTGGCATTTCGTGGATTTCTTACTTTCAGACATTATTTATGCTTATTACTCACTAAGTCGGTAGTACTCACCCCTACTCCCTGCACCTTGTGTGCAGATTCAGGTACACCGGAGGCTTAGCGGACACTCGTAATCTCCAGATATTTTTCCTGAGTCGTTGAGGTAGCTGCTTGACATTCGCAGGACCTGGCTGCTCTTCATATTCCAGTTTATCATTATTATATACATTTTCCAGATTTTATTATATTTTGTTCGGATATTAGTGTCCAGTTTTTGTTATAGGCTCTAGGCTCGTCACCCCAAAACTTTGGGAGTGATTATTCAGAATTCGTAATATATTATTATTATTATCAGATTATTATTCTACATTACTATAATATTCTTAAATTCTACATTACTATAATATTCTTAAATTTTCGGTTTTGAGACTTAGTGTTAAATTGAAAGCGATTGTTGGTCAGGATTGCGTAGCTTTCGGGTTTGGCGCCATCACGACCGGGTTTGGGTCGTGACATACAATGTCTATCTAGGAAATATAGAAACAAAATATGAAGGTAGAGGGGAGGGATCAAGGTTTTGAACACCATGCAGCTACCTCGATGCTCTCTAATGTTGCTGCTCAACTAAACAAATGTTCACTCAGCCTATGGGGTACCTGGATCTGCACGTAAGATGCAGGGAATAATATGAGTACTTCGACCTAATGAGTAATAAACATAAATAAAAGGCTGAGAACAAGAAAATAAGAAAAAACTCAAAGTAATCCATATTTAACCATTTGGAACATTTAACAATGAAGCAACGATCCAGTGAAATACGAGTAGAAAGATACTATGACAGGTAAACCAAAACAAAAAACAAATGCATGAATGTAATGCAACACATAACTTGGTACACTCTAGTGCCCGCCCGATCCATTTAATCTTGACGATGCTTACTGGGGGTGTGTAATTTTGTACAGACTCCGGAGGAGCTCCTACAGCCTAAGCGCAAATATCCAGCCATATCGTGGCATCAACCAGGCTCTCGGCCTCAATATCAATATAATACCTCTACGGCACGTAGCCCAATCCATGCTCAGAAATTTACATAAGCCTCTCAGTACTTACTAAAATAACAGTTCTCTGCTCAAAATATCAGCAAAATATCATTTGAGTTTTTTAAATGTTAGAAAATGGCTGAGTGTTGCCAAAAACAGTATCAGACTTAGGACTGAGATAAAATAATATGCCAAGTAATGTGAAAACAGTGATAACCATCCCTGGAGGATTCAAACAATTGGCACAAGGCCCAAATATAGCAATTTAATCCAAGTAGGATGATTCTCAAATAAGCTCTAGTCGAAGACATAGTAAAGACAATACTCGGGACGGACCAAGTCACAATCCCCAATATCAAGCGACCTCACGCTCATCGTAGAATGTGTATCTCGCCTCAATATAGCGTTACGATGTGAAATTTCGAGGTTTCAAACCCTCATGACATTATTTACATCTATTACTCACCTCTAGCCGGCCAAAGTCTAGCACGCTATACCCTTGCCTCTTGAATCGACCTCTTCACGCGTCGAATATGGTTAAAACCACAATGAATCCTTCACAATATGCCAAGGGAACAAAACTTAATCAGAATAATCGAAAAACAACATGAATCCTCGAAATTAGCAAAACCCGAGCCTCGGGCCCACTTTTCGAAACTTAGAAACGTTTACACCAACGGATTACTTATCTCTCCACGAGTCTATACATATCAAAATCACAAGAATCGAAGCCCATTTGACCCCTCAAATCCCTAGTTTAAAATCTCTTAAGTTCAAGCCCTAAACCACCATTTTTACCTTTAATTCCTTGAGTTTTCAGTCTAAATCCATGTTTTACACCATAAAATCGTATTATAACTCCAAGAATCCATACCTGATTAAAGCCCTCAAAACCTTCTTCAAAATCGCCCAAAACCTCTCCAAGTTCGAAGTCCAAAATCTTGTTCTTTCAAAAATTTGCGAAGAAGACTAATTAAATTTTCTGTTCAGTCATTTCACTCATGCGGTCCCGATTCCGCTCATGCGGGACCACTTTTGCATCGTTTATACCGCATCTACGGTTTTCCACTTACAGCCACGACCGCTTCTGCGGTCCAGTACTCGCACTAGTGAGACTGCTTCTGAACTATGTGCTTAAATATCTCAATGTCTTTCCTCCTTATGATCCTCACTATCTTGTTACCTTGTTTTGTTTTTACTTTTTTTTATTCCCCTCCCCCAAAGATTAGTCCGTGCACTCTGGCATCATCATCCTACTCTACAAGATCCAAGGGACCTCCACCTCCTCCTCCTCCGAGTACTATCAGAAACAAGAACAGAGAAAAATGAAAGAATTGAACAACTCAGCCGAAAAGGGTATAGGCTCTTCAAGGTATTCAGGTTTCCAAAGAAAGTGCCGCCCAGCTCGAACAGAAGTTATTAACTAGACCAAGTTCGTAACTAGGCAAACTTATCATTTTCCCTCACTACCCCAGATGTCAACTTTCCCAATGCTGAAAATCCCACATCTCCAAAAACATCCTGAAACCACAAAAACGACCCACCCCCATCAACAATGCAACATATGTCACACTTCAAACAACACCCCACTACTTATTCCTGAAACACTAAACTCCACAAATGATCATCCCCACAACTCCCCGATATATGTGGAAACCATACCACACTATACTCAACCTATTTCAAGCATACCAGAGTCTGATGACAAAGACTCTCTTATCAGGAACCTGGACGCAAAACTCAAGAAGCTGCCTAGCTGAGTCCAGGGTGTTGAAGGAAACAAAAGGGATCCCAGAGTTCATTTGAGGACCTGTTGTGACAAGATGGTCGGGGTAGGAAAGGATGAGAAGATTCGCATGAAACTCTATATGAGAAGTCTGAAAGGAGATGCTCTATCTTGGTACATTAGCCAAGACCCAAAGAAGTGAACGAATTAGGTAAGTATGGCGTCCGATTTCATGGACACGTTCAGATTCAACACGGAGAATGCGCTAGATTTATTTTACATCCAAAACTTAAAGAAGAAACCCATAGAGACATTCCGCGAGTATGCTACTCACTGGAGAACAAAGGCTGCTAAGGTCAGGAATTCTAAGAACAAATGAACAGGTTTCTCGTTCAGGCTCAAGACCCACAGTATTATGAGAGGTTGATGTTAATTGAAGGCCAGAAATTTTCAGACATCATCAAGCTAGGGGAGAGGATCGAGAAAGGCATTAAAAGTGGTATGGTCACTAACTTTGAAGCATTGCATGCCACCAACAAGGCTCTACAGTCTGGCGGCGCATCCAAGAAAAGGGATGCGAGTACCATGATGGTTGTACAAAGAATAAAATCCCCAATAAAATACCAAACCTAACCAATATCTCCTCTCACATATCAACCTACCCTAAATTACCAAGCACCCTCGCCTTCTTACCAAGCTCCACCGCCTATTTACCAATCAGCTCCACCCCCACATATCAGCCTACTCACCGAGATATTCCCAACCCGCACATGTCTACCAATCCTACAACACTCAACCCTCTCATTATCAATCACCCCCACTCACCAAAACTTTCCTAGACTTCGATCAAACTTCGATCGTAGGACTCCCAAACAATACACCGCCATCACCGCACCAATTGACATGCTATATGAAAGGCTCAAAGTTGTCATTACATTACCCCTATCCCTGCCATAACTCCAAAAAATCCTTCCCAATGGGTCAACCCGAACAAAACATGTGCACACCATTCCGACATGAAGGGGCATACCATTGATGAATGTCGCTCTCTGAAGGATAAAATTTAGGCTTTAATTGACAACAAGCTCATCGTGGCAAAGGAGCCTGCTCCTAATGTTTACAATAACCCTCTGCCTGACCACAAGGGTGGAGGCGTTCACATGATTGATATAGAAGATGATTGGGACTCGAAAGGATCGATTGGATTGACTGCTAAGGGTGACGAGCCAAAGAAACCGACAATCACACTTAACCCGATTGTTGTCCAGATCCAACCTTCTGGGGATGATGAAGTAAACATGTCTAAACCACTTGAGTTCGAAGCACCTTCTTCTGCAAAGGCGCCAGGACCAATTGAGGTTGAGTTTGGATCCTTGAAAGCATCTGTGCCATTTGAAGTGGCTGTGTTACCTTCCAAGGCAAGAGTACCCATTCCAGTAGCTATGTAAACCATGAAACCATTCCACATGAAGTCCATTCCTTGGGATTACACCGCCGAGGTGAGAAGGAAAGGGAAAACGAAATCTGGAGAAGCAATTGCAGCACATGGTATGACCAGAACCGGCAGGGTTTATACTCTAGAACATCTAGCTGAGTCCAGTAATCAAGCGGCGACTGACTGAAATCGAGCCTGATGATCTCTAGAGGAAGATACAATCCAAAGATATTCAGTCATCGATCAGCTAAACAAGATGCCACCCCAGATCTCCATCTTAGACCTGTTACAAAGCTCTAACACACATAAAAATGCCTTATTCAAAGTGTTGAGCAAGGCATATGTACCCAGCAACATAATTGGAGGAGAAACAGCAAACATAGTATGGAAAGTGTTGGAGTAAAATCACATTCCACGAAGATGAGTTGCCACCAGAAGGGTTAAGCCACAACAAGGCGTTGCACATCATTGTGCAATGCGAAGATTATTTCATCACCAGAATTCTGGTTGACGGAGGGTCCAACCTCAATATTTGTCCATTGGTGACTCTCAGAATATTGGGAAAGAGCATGCATGATATCAAGGACAAAGACATCAATGTCAAAGCTTTCGACGATTCCCAAAGGTCCACTATTGGGGAAATCAGTTTGTGTCTGCAAATGCGACCGACTTGGTTCGACGTTGACTTTCAAGTGATAGACATCCCAGCGTCTTACAATTTGTTGTTAGGACGGCCCTGGATTCACGTCGCCGGAGCTGTACCATCAACCCTACACCATGAAGTGAAATTTGAGAGGAATAACCAAGAGGTGATTATCCATGGCGATGGTAGCAATCCTAATACGGTCGCCAGACCATCCTGACGATAGAAGGAAGAAGGAAAATAGGCGGAGAAACCTACCACCACATTGAGAGGGTCAACATCAATTGTGGGACAAAAAGATTGAAAGCATACTGAATTGGTGTGGATACGAACTAGACAAGGGACTTGGCAAAAACCTCAAGGGAATTGCCAAACCCATCAAGCTGAAGAAACATGGTACCACTTTTGGTTTGGGATATGAATACACTTGGGAGGAGTTCAACCACTGTCGCCACCATGGTGTAATCCCTACTACCCACTAGAGAATCTGATACCTTGCCTAGAGCAGACTTTCCAGCCAGCTGATATCATATATGGGTCAGAAGAAGAGGAAGAGTTGGCGGCAATGAGGAATTTATTTTACGGAGATGACAATATAGACTGTTGTGTTATTTTTGAGGAGGAAGGAGAGGAAGGCCCTTCCGTACAAGGAGTGAGTCGAGAATCATTCCTCAATAATTGGTCCATCTGAACCATCAGAGACCGAGAGCTTTGGGTTAGGTGTGGATACGAACCTGGCAAGGGACTTGGCAAAAACCTCCAAGGAATCACCAAACCTATCACGCTGAAGAAATATGGTACCATTTTTGGTTTGGGATATGAATACACTTGGGAGGAGTTCAACCACTGGTCACCACCATGGCGCAATCCCTACTATCCACTAGAGCATCCGATACCTTTCCTAGCGGAGACTTTCCAGCCAACTGATGTCTTATATGGGTCAGAAGAAGAGGAAGCGTTGGTGGCAATGAGGAATTTGTTTTTGGGAGATGACAATATGGACGGTTGTGTTATTTTTTAGGAGGAAGGAGAGGAAGGCCCTTCCATACAAGCTGTGAGCCGAGAATCATGCCTCAATAATTGGTCCATCTGAACCACCAGAGCCTGGAGAGCTTTGGGGTAGCCAGGCTGAACAAACCACAAGCATTACCTTTTACTTTTTCGCTAGTTGATTTTCTTTCCGTATTTACTTTAAATTCGAAAAGATACCAATGTTCAAAACAATTATGAAATTTATCAAAGCATTTCAGTTTCTTATAAATCTTGCTCTTATTATTTTTTCTATCATTTACTTTATTTACACAACATTACCATTACTTATCTTGATGAACCAACTTGCAATGAGACAACACAACAAATGGACATAGACTCAGAATAGGTTGTTAAAAAGTTTGAGGATTTTGGGAATAGGCCTAAGTTTAACTTAGACGAAACTCAGGTTGTCAACTTGGGGGATACAGAAAATGTCAAGGAAATGCGCGTCAGTGTTCATCTGTCACCATCAGAAAAGAAAGAGTACACATAATATCTAAGGGAATATAAGGATATATTCGCCTGGTCATATGATGATATGACCGATCTCAATACATCTAATGTGGCTCACAAATTGCCGACAAATTTGACATGTCCTCCGGTAAAACAGAAGCTCAGAAAGTTCAAACATGACATGAGTTTGAAAATCAAGGAAAGTTACCAAGCAGGTCAAAGCCAAGGTTCTCAGGGTAGTGAAGTATCCAACATGGTTAACCAAAATTATGCCATTGCCAAAGAAAGACGGGAAGGTTATAGTCTGTGTCGACTACCGGGATCTCAACCGGGCTAGTCCGGAAGACGACTTCCCCTTGCCAAGCATAGACATCCTGATTGGCAGTTGCACCAAGCACGAGATGGAGTCATTTATTGTTTGTTTTGCTGGGAATCATCAGATATGGATGGACGAGGAAGACGTGGAGAAAACAGATTTTAATACGCAGTGGGAGATGTATTGTTACAAGATGATGCCATTTTGATTAAAGAATGCTGGGGCCGCCTACATGAGGGCCATGGCTACTATTTTCCATGACATGATACATATAGAGATGACGTCATCATCAAATCTAAGAAAGCCACTTACCACATGGTAGATCTGAGGATGTTCTTCAACAGAATGAGAAGATACAATCTGAAGCTGAATCCTGCCAAATCTGCAATCGGGGTTCCTGGCAGAAAACCGCTTGGATTCATTGTGAGTCACCGAGAAATAGAACTGGATACGTCAAATGTTAAGGCCATTCAATAATTGCCACCGCTGAGGAACAAGAAGGACGTGAAGAGTTTCCTAGGTAGACTCAACTATATCAGCCGGTTCAGAGCTAGTCCACTAACATTTGTGAACCGATCTTTAAAATGTTGAAAAAGGACGCTGCTACCAAATGGACTGATGATTGGCACAAAGCCTTTGACAGAATCAAATAATACCTGTCAACACCGCTAGTAATGGTTCCGCCCGAGTTAAATCTACCTCTATTGCTCTACCTTGCAGTATTGGACGGGGCATTTGTTGTGTTTTGAGACAACATGATGAAACAGGGAGAAAGGAGAAGTCTATCTACTATCTCAGCAAGAAGCTCACCCCGTACGAAGCCCAAGATTCCTTATTGGAACGCACTTGTTGTGCTCTGACTTGGGTAGCTCAGAAGTTGAGACATTATTTCTGTGCCTATACCACTTATCTCATTTCCAGAATTGATCCGCTGAAGTATCTCTTCCTGAAGTCCATGCCCATTGGCAAACTAGCCAAGTGGCAAATCCTGTTGAGCAAATTCGACATTATTTACGTAACCCAAAAGCCAATCAAGGGACAAGCATTAGAAGATCATCTTGCTGAAAATCCCGTGGATGGAGAATACGAGCCTCTGAAGACGTATTTTTCTGATGAATATGTATCTTTCATAGGAGAAGATATTGCAGAATCCTATGATGGCAAGAGAATGTTTTTCGATGGAGCAGCAAACTTCAAAAGAGTTGGCATATGAGCAGTCCTAGTATCAGAAACCGGCCAGCCTTATCCGGTATCTACAAAGCTTAGATTCCCATGCACCAACAACATGGACGAGTACGAAGCCTGCATCTTAGGTCTCAAGCTGGCCATTGACATGAACATTTAAGATTTGCTAGTGATCAGAGATTCAGATTTGCTCATACATCGGGTCCGAGAAGAATGAGCAACCAAGAACACCAAGATACTCCCTTATCTGCATCATGTAAAGGAGTTGAGGAAGAGATTCACAAAGACAGAATTTCAGCATGTCCCTAGAGTTCAGAATGAGTTTGCCGATGCATTTGCTACCCTATCATCTATGATTCAACATCCAGATAAGAATTTCATTAATCCTATCCCGGTAAAGATTTGTATCGGCCAGCTTACTGAGCTCAGGTCAAGGAAGAAGCAGATGGGAAACCCTGGTTTCACGATATCAATGAATATTTGGCAACAGGAGAATATCCGGAAATTGAAAACGCTACTCAAAAACGTACACTTCGAAGGTTATCCAACAATTTCTTTCACATCGGATGAATTTTGTGCAAGAGGACTCCTGATTTGGAATTACTTAGGTGTGTCGAAGCAAAGGAAGCATCCAGGTTATTGGAAGAAGTTCATGCAGGGACATGCGGTCTACATATGAATGGTTTTGTCTTAGCTAAGAAGATACTCCGAGCAAGTTATTTTTGGATGACTATGGAAACAGATTGTATTCATTATGTCAAAAAGTTCCATCGCTGTCAGATACACACAAACATGAGAATGATGCCTCCAAACGAGCTTAGTGCAACAAGCTCGCCATGGCCGTTCGCAGTTTGGGAATGGATGTTATCGGACTTATCGAGCCTGCCGCATCAAACATGCATAGGTTCATTCTAGTAGCAATTGATTATTTCACCAAATGGGTTGAAGCAGCATCAAATAGGGCAATGACTAAGAAAGACGTGGTAGATTTTGTCCGTGGTCGTATTGTTTGTCGGTTCAAAATCCCAGAATCAATCATTACTGACAATGGTTCCAATCTCAACTGTGATATGATGAAAGCAATGTGTGAAGCATTCAAGATCAAACACAATAACTCTACAACCTACAGACCTCAGATGAATGAAGCTGTAGAAGCGGCCAACAAAAATATCAAGAAGATACTAAGGAAAATGATAGAAAAGCATAAGCAGTGGCATGAAAAGCTAGAGATCCAATGAAATATGAGTACAGAGATACTATGACAGATAAACTAGAATAAGAACAAATGCATGAATGCAATGCAACACATAGAATGGTACACTCTAGTACCCGCTGCAGCGTGCAGCCCGATCCATTTAATATTGACGGTGCTCACTGGGGGTGTGTACAGACTCCGGAGGGGCTCCTCCAGCCCAAGCACAAATTCAAGCCATATCGTTGCATCAACCAGGCTCTCGGTCTCAATATCAATATAATACCACTACGGGGTACAACCCAATCCATGCTCGGTCCAAAAATTTACATAAGCCTCTCGGGCACTAATTAAAATTATAGTTCTCAACTCAAAATATCAGTAAAATATCATTTGAGTTTTTTAAATCTTAGAAAATGACAGAGTTTTGCAAAAAACAGTATCAGACTTGACTGAGATTAAATAACATTTCAAGTAATGTGAAAACAGTGATAAAAATCCCTGAAGGATTCAAACAATTGGCACAAGGCCAAAATATCGCAATTTAATCCAAGTAGGATTATTCTCAAATAAGCTCTGGTCGAAGACACAGTAAGGACATCACTCGGGATGGACCAAGTCACAATCCCCAATATCAAACGACCCCGCGCTCGTCGTAGAGCGCGTGTCTCATCTCAATATAGCTTTACAATGTGAAATTCTGGGGTTTCAAACCCTCAGGACATCATTTAAATCTATTACTCACCTCTAGACGGCCAAAGTCTATCTCGTTATGCCCTTAACTCTCGAATCGACCTTCTCGAGTGTCGAATCTGATTAAAACCACAACAAATCCATCACAATATGCCAAGGGAATAAAACCCAATCAAAATAATCGAAAACAACAAGAATCCTCGAAATTACAAAACCCGAGTCCTGGGCCCACTTCTTGAAACTCAGAAACTTTTACACCAACAGATTTCTTATCTCGCCTCGAGTCTATACATATCAAAATCATAAGAATCGGAGTCCATTTGACCCCTCAAATCCCTAGTTTACACTCTCTTAAGTTCAAGCCCTAAACCACCATTTTTGACCTTTAATTCCTTGACTTTTCGGTCTAAATCCATGTTTTTACACCATAAAATCTTATTCAAAGTCCAAGAATCCATACCTGATTAAAGCCCTTGAAACCCTTTTCAAAATTGCACAAAAGCTCTCCAAGTTTGAAGTCCAAAATGTTGTTCTTTCAAAAATTCGCGAAGAAGACTAATTAAATGCTCTGCCCAGTCATTTCGCTCGTGCGGTTCTGATTTCTCTCATGCGGGACCGCTTTTGCGTCCTTTATACTACATCTGCAGTTTTCCACTTAAGGCCACGACTGCTTCTGCCGTCCAGAACTCGCACCAGCGAGACCGCTATTGCGGTCCAGGCTTCCGCTTCTACGGAAGATGCTCAAGTCCATTTATGCTTCTGCGACCTTCCCGTTCACTTATATGTGATCGCACCTGAGGCTCCATAACCGCAGGTGCGAAAATACCAGATACCAGCTACCTTTAACATGCAACAACTCCAAAACTCTACGTTTAACCACCCGAACTCACCCTTAGGCCCCCGGGACCTCAACCAAAAATACAGACATGATCCAATACCCTATTCAAACTTGTTCCAATCATAAAAACACATCCAACAACACAAAAATCCTCAATTTTTATCAAATTCAAGCCTAAGTTCTTTCAAAACTTCCGAAATGCACATTCGATCAAGAACCTAATCAAAACACCTCTGAATCATTTGAAATTTTGCACACACATCCCAAATTACTTAACGAAGCTACTGCAGCTCTCAGAATTGTATTTTGACCCTAGGATCAAAGTCTCACCTATCAACCAGATATCGCCAAAATGCTAACTTTGCCAATTAAAGCCTAATTCTACACCGGACCTCCAAATTAAATTCTGATCACACTCCTAAGTCACAAATCACTCCCCGAAGCTAAGTGAATCACCGAAAATCACATCCGAGCCTTTTAACTCATAAGTCAATATTCGGTTGACTTTTCCAAACCTAACCTTCCTTAAAGAGACTAAGTGTATCATTTCCTACCAAAACCAAATCAATTCAACTCTAACACACTAAACGCTGATAATGAAATATGAAGAAGCATAAAGTGGTGGAAATGGGGCTGAAAGACATGAGACGACACATCGGGTTGTCACAGCAGATTTCTGTGGACATGGCCTTTGATAGGAAGGTTTGAAGGTCGAGCATTAGGGCTATATGATATGGTGGTAGTCGAGCTTCTTACCCTCCATTCCGGGGGGGGGGGGAGGGAGTGAGTTTGAGTGGGTAGGTCCTAGACAGGCTTGTGGTTAATGTGGAGTTCATACTAACCTTACTGTTTCCCATAGATCTAGACCTTAGTTGTGGGTTGAGGTTATTGCATGTCATCTATTTTATGGTTTTTAGATTTTGTCATTATTTCTATGATTATGTTAGACGTTACTGATAAATTACCTTTTCTTGTTTTATTTTTATCTTCATGAGCCGAGGGTCTATCGAAAACAACCTCTCTACCCTATCGGGGTAGGGATAAGGTCTGCGTACACACTACCCTCCTCAGACTCCACTTAGTGGGACTTTATTGGGTTGTTGTTGTTGTTGTTGTGGATATGCTATCATGAGTACAAAAAAAAGACCAGCTCAATGCACAAAACATCATGCGTTTACGCAGGGTCCGGGGAAGGGCCGCACCTAAGGGGGTATAATGTAGGCATCCCACCTTGATGCAAGAATTAATGGACGATTCCATAACTTGAATACGTGAAATATAGGTTATACAAAAAAAACTTTACCGTTTCTCCAGGACTCTCCTTCTTATTTTATCATCTATAGAGTATTAAGTACACATCTAATTATCCAGATCAGAGATCAACGATATATTAACCAATAAATATTGCACAAGTGTACATTTACATAAAATAATAATATGAAGAACACTCTTAATAAATCTATAGGTAAATAAACTATTGTTACATGCAATTCTCGTGTAATCATTCTATTATTTTACTAAACAAAATTAGCTCCTTCATAGGGTAAAAAGTCTACCTCTTTTGCACTCTTAACACACAAAAGCGATTTTCTAAAAATTGCAATCTATACCTGCATAGAAGAATGGCTTCTTTCCAAAAGCAATTAGCTGTTTTCATGCTCCTCCTCTGGGTCGCTACAATTGGTGAGTAATTTTTATTTATAACTCCCTCAGCTAACTCTTCCATAAAAATTTAAAAAATAACCATATTTTACATATGAGTGCATGTGCATGCACGTTTACGTTACACAGTACTACTACAAAAATGTGTTTTTCTGATGGACGTTATCCTCAAAATTTACCAAAAATTTGAAATTTGTATAGGAAAACGGTCGAAAACCATTTTTGATAGCAGAGGCGGGGCTAAGATTTGAACTTATTGATTCTAAATTCTAAGATAGCAATATTAGGGGATAGTAACTGTATTCTAAATTCAATTTTGTACATATATTTAGTAGATTTCTTAAAACAAATATAGAGTTTGAACCAAAACTACTGAATTTTGTCGAACTAGTAGTTCACCCTCTAGATCCGCCCTTGCCGATGAGCACATTCTCGACACAAGTCCATTGGAAAAGCATGTATTTCTAGTAGTGACACATGATTACAACAACAACAATTGACCCAGTAATGACTTACCCCAAGTGGGGTCTGGGGAGGATCAGATCGAGTAAGCTCAGATTGACGTAATATGAAACCTATAAGACCAAAAGCTCCATAGAAAGCAACAAAAGTTCACACACCCTCCAATTGACAATAATGAGTAAAATCTCCTTGCGCTTCAGGGTTGCGTGTACGCAGTCCTTACCCCTACCCTGTGAGGGTAGAGAGGCTGAATAGATCCCCGGCTAAAAAAATGAAAAAAACAGTAGCACCAAACAGTAACAACAACATGACATTAAGAAAATCGAAGCGAAAGAATCAATACAATAGTAATAATAACTGTTAAATCAAACTGAAGGGAGAGAATAATGAATTGTGTACCTTATTGATGCAGCGGAAACCGTTGAACTCACCGCCGAAATAATTTCCCCAAATCGAACTTTGAATCACTAGGAAACAAAGTTAATCTTCCACCAATTAGATACCCTTACTTGTTTGTGATTTTCGTTGGGAGAAGAAGAGAGTCAGAGAAAGTTCTTATGGTCCTCTTTTATATATTGTCTCCTTCGCATAAAATAGACAGAGAAAATAGCGGTTGAGGAAAAAACCCCCCAATCACCTTTTTTTTGCACGTTCAGTTTAGTTGAGTGTTTGTGTCTAGTGGTAACTTCCCTTAACCTCTCTCCCTTATCTCTCCTAATAGGGTTGGGTCAGCCCACATGGAGCGACCCATGACCCATAATCCAACATCTCCCACTTCGCTCATAGTGGGCTAGGCCGATGTCTTTGACACATTTTTCATACTGGCAAATAGTTGGTACGACCTGCAAGCACAAAGAGTTGTAAAATTCCAAAATCAATTAAAGGTTGTGCTAAAGCTCTATGTAGAAATCCGATCACATATGGAAGGATTTACTACTAGGATGAGGATATTATTACTCTCAATACACCAGACATCATTCGCTATTGCAATAGCTACTTATTCGATCCCCCATCCTCAAAAGAGGCAAACTCGAGTTCTCATATAATATTGTATCCACAATTACACTCAATACCCTCATGGTAGGTGTAATGGTCGACCTATGAATATAAGTTAAAGTACTAATTTTTTAGTCGTCTTCCCTTTCTACTCGAATCTTTCCATTCCAAATCAACTGCTTTCCTAGACATGCACTGCATTGCCGAATCACTCGTGGCTATTAGTAACATGCTAAAGTAGCAACACTGATTGGCACTTCAAGAAACATTAAAAGGTCAAAGGGTATTTTAATAAAAGTTAATGTAACTTCTTTGGGATCTCACACAATTAAGAAGCATGGATTCATTCTTTCATTATCCCATGGTCGATAGCACACGTGGTATGAAACACATGTTACGGTGTTCTCACCTTATATTGGCGCGTGTGTCTTATTTTTTTAATCATTCAACATCGTATAGATCTTTGTCTAGACACCTCCAAGTGTCTAACCCGAGTTTCTCGCTTCTATAATCCTCAAACCATCTTCTTTGAGAAACTCGCATCTGGTTTACAAAATAAGTCATAATCGAATAACGAAATTTGTAAATTGTCAAGAACGACCTCTTCAAGTAAATATAACCCTGAATTATCCAAGGTTCTATAAGGTCTAATCTCTTAACGATTCTTAAAGCAAGAGACGATTGCTTGTGTGAGAGAGCCAATCTCGTGCCTTGTTCGACACACTTTATCATCAAAATATTCATCAAATGCATACGAGATATAGCAAAATTCAAGAGTCAAATATTGATGAGCATAACATAATACTAAAGTCATATTACAATACATAAATATGTTCATATCCTTTGCAAACCTAGAGCCATAACATGTTTCTCAAACATGTCTCTAGATATTGTCTTTGTAAAAGGAACAACTACCATGCTTTGCGTAGGAATGTACTGTAAATTTATCTCTCCACTTGCTACCAAGTCTCTTGCAAAGTTATACTTGATGTCAATATGTTTGGTCTTGCTGTGATACTTAGGATCTTATATATATGCAATAGCCACTTGACTATCATAATATAGAGTCATGGGACCCGGATAGTTCTTTGTAATATTCAAATGCTCAAAGAATCTCTTCAATAAAACAACTTTTTGTACTGCAGACGCATAAGCCACGAACTCAGCTTCTATCGTTGAAAGGTTTGTACAGGTTTGTTTCTTAATTTTTCATGGTATAGCATCACCATTAAGTAAGAAAGCATAACTGGATATTAATTTCTTATTATTCCGATCACCAGCCCAATCAACATCTGTATATCCTCTAAAGTATAAATCATTTCCACTACAACATAGTGAATAATTTGCATTTCCCTTCAGGTATCTAAAAATTCTCTTCACGGATTTCCAATGATCTCTTCCAGGATTGGATTGATACCTGCTAACCGAACCTAGGACATAACAAATGTCTGGGTGAGTACACATCATAGCATACATCAAGCTCCCGACAACACTTGAATATGGAACTCAAGCCATGTCTTCCTTTTCATTTTCAGTCTTGGGACACATTTCAAGGCTTAAAGTTTCACCTCTCACTATAGTATTATCCATGGATTTGCAACTATTCATGCAAAAATGCTCCAAGATTTTCTTTATATAAGTTTCTTGAGATAGACTCAATAACTTTTTGGAACGGTCTCTTTGGATCTTAAATCCAAGGATATAGTCTGCCTCGCCCATATCTTTTATGTCAAAAGACTTTGAAAGCTATGACTCGACCGTTTTCAAATACTCCAAATTATTTCTGGCCAATAAAATATCGTCCACATAAAGAGAAAGAATTACAAACATCCCATTGGACTTCTTTACATAAATGTAATGGTCTTCATCGATCATGGTGAAATCATATGAGATCACCTCCTTAATCTCAAAAATCATTTTCTTGAAGATTACTTCAGGCCATAAATAGATCTTTTCAATTTACAGACCTTCAGTTCTTGGCCTTTAACGATGAAGCCTACATGTTGTTCCATGTAGATTTCTTCGTTTAGTTCTTCATTGAGAAAAGTTGTCTCCACATCCATTTGATGTAATTCCAAATCCAAACGTGCAATAATAGCCAACAGTAAGCGAATTGAGGTAAACTTCACAACTGGTGAAAATGTTTCCTCATAATCTATTCCAACTTCTTGAGTAAATCCTTTTTCCACCAATCGTACCTTGTATCTTTCTATTGACCCATCCACTTTGCATTTAACTTTGAGAACTCACTTGTTCTTAATAGCTCTACGCCAAGGCGTAAAAATCAAATAGATCCCAGACCTTGTTGGTTTTCATGGACTCTAATTCTTCTTTCATTGCTTTCATTCACTCATCTATTCCAGGGCTCTATAAAGCCTCAGTCACACACTTGGCCCATCCATTTCTGTCAGAGGTACCAAGAAAATATAATCCTTAATTTTATAAGTATGTTTGGATATATTTTTCCTGGCACTCTTTTGTAGTTGAAATTCAGATTTGTCAGAAGGATTTTGGGATTGAGAATTCCCACTCCTACTCGGATCAAGAATAATATCTTGATCAATTTGATTATCAACTATTTCAGAAGACACTTGCTGACTATCTGAGTTCAACATTTCATAAAGAGTCTCACTACTCTTTACCTCGCCCTTTTTTAAAAAATCATTTTCCAGAAATGTGACATCTCATGATTTAATCTAACTATCACTTCCATCCTCTAATTCACCAATGAACACATACTCTTTGGAGTGTTCTGAATATCTTATAAAGATACATTTCTTGCTTTTTGGACCTAATTTACCAAACTTGCTAAAAGAATCTTTTACATATGCAGTATAAACCCAAGGTCATAAATCCTTTAAGTTTTGTTTATTACCGGTCCATAGCTCATAAGGAGTAGAAGAAATTGATTTAGAAGGCACTTTGTTCAATATGTAAGTTGCAGTCAATAATGCATCTCCCCAAAAGGGGATAGGTAAATTTTCCTTCGCCATCATGGACCTTATCATGTCTAGTCGTGTTCTATTCCTAATTTCTGCTACACCATTTTTTTGAGGTGTATACAAAATAGTTAACTATCTGGTGATTCCATTTTCATTGCATAATTCTTCAAATTCTTTTGATAGATATTCACGCCCTCTATCGGTTCTTAGGGTATTAATCCTTTTGTCTAATTGATTCTCAACTTCATTCAAATATTTCTTAAAGCATTCAAGTGCTTTAAATTTATGAGAAATCAAATAGACATAACCAAAACGCGTGAAATCATCAATAAACGTAATGAAATATAAAGCACCATACCTAGCCTTGACATTCATTGGACCATAGATGTCGGAATAAAATAATTGCAATGTAAAATTAGCTCTCTTAGACTTTCCAAATAGTTTACGTGTAATCTTTCCGGAAAGACAATTTTCACAAGTTGGCATTTCAATTTTAGATAAAGAACCCAAATGTCCTTCCTTAGCCAATCTATTCATTCGATCCTGCCCTATGTGACCTAAACTTGCATGCCATGTGATAAAATCAACTTCATTGTTACTATGATAACATGCCATAACACAACGGTCAACATAATATTTATACGTAGAAGGATTACGATCTAACACAATAAAGCCATCATAACGATGTCCAAAACCATAAAAAACATTGTCTTGAGTAATCCTAAGACCACTGCGACTAAAGTTCAAATTGGAATCCAAATCTAGAAGAACAGACATAGAGACTAAGTGTTGTCGAATCTATGGAACATAAAGGACATCATACAACATCAAAGATCGGCCACCACGCATGTCCATTCTGCAAGTGCCTATCCCTTTGACTTCAAGCTTTGCATTATTTTCCATATATACATGCTTTGATCCAAGTAAAACTCGACGAAACTCTATAAACACTTCTGCATAGCGCCTCACATGGTCGGTGGCCCCTGAGTCTACAATCCACACAGGATAATATTCAGTTAGTAAAACAGTGCTAGAAACATATATAGCACTAAGAGATGCGTTTTGAAATGTTACCTTTTTCGGCTCAGTGCACACACGAGCAAAATGCCCTGGAACTTGGTAATTGTAACACTTCATCTTGCTCTTGTCTTTCTTCTTGAAAAATCGTTTTTCTTTCTTGGAATTTGGCTTGTTTCTTTTCTTGGAGGGTCCTTCTCGGTCTCCTTACCCTTTTCGTCATTTCCAGTTTCTCTTGCACTTGAAGCTTGATTTCTTTGTACCATTTGATTCTGCCACAAAGGCATTAGGTACAGCTTTAGCAGCACCAAGCCGCTCGTCTTCAAGCTCCACATGATGGGCAACATCAGCAAAAGTTTTGATGCTATCATTGTGGGTCAAGTTAACCTTCAGATACTCCCAATTATTGGGAAGAGACCGAATCATTGCCTGAACCTGCTACTCGTCAGAGAGAACATGGTCAGAATCTTTGAGTTGAGCAATCATATTCGACATCACACTTAGATGTTGTTTGACACCGTGGTCATGACATTTTTTGTAAGTTCAAATTTGATAGTCAGCTATCTAAGGCGGGTTGTTGTAGTACCCCTATATGTTTCTCTCAAATGCGCCCATATGGCATTAACACTAGGGAATTGTTCACATTCATGAATGAAATCATCCACAACTGAGCTTACAATGATTCCATGAGCAATGACTTCTTTATTTTTCCAAGAATTGTAATCCTCAAGATCTCTCCTATGTTGGGCAGTGTTACCCTCCTCTGGGCAAACCATGACATGGTTAATAGCTTCAAGAGCATTTTTCTCTTCCAGCATATACCATATCTTACGGCTCCAAATATCATAATTTTCACCATTTAGTTTGTCACCTTTGTTTAAGTCAGCTATGATAATTTTTGATGCCATAGTTTGTTAAATGAAACAATAATGTAAGTGTATTTATTACTCATTATTCTCGCATGTGATATACACACTTAGGCAAATCAATTAAATAAAATATTAATTTTACACTTAGTATAGAATCGAAAGGTTACTACATTTTCATTCATCATCTACAACTAAATGTTCAACTAATATTTTATAAAATCATTTTTCATAGTGTGTATCTTGTCAAGGTTTTCAATATCATGTCATACTTGTATTAATTTCCACACATTAAAAACAAACGAATAAAATGACATGTAATCTTGCAAACAAATAACAAAGTTTCATTAATTAAATAAATTACAAGTAGTTGTAGAGACGGTTCTCCCAATAAATTTCAAATTTAAGAACATAACCCAAAAAAGGTTCTGATGTAAATAAACGTCAATACCACAGTAGAGGGGGGGGGGGGTTATTTGTGTGGTACCTAATTTTCGCTTTAGAAGAACTTGTTTCTTCTAAGTGTTCTAACTACTGCAGTTTGCAGAATAATAAAAAATTGAAAGTGAAGTGCACAACAATTTTACGTGGAAAACACATGGCTCAAAAGGTGAAAAAACCACGACCTACTACTCAATAGGATTTTCCCTAACTTCACTAAAATCAATGAGCCAAAAACAGCATTTACGAAACTCTTGTAAACCTAAGGATTAAACTCTAATCCTAGTGTGGCACACAACCTCAGCTGTTGCGACACTATCAAGTTAACTCTAACTTGATGACACAATGTACCTAATACAATTGCTTCTAACTAAGTGAAAGGCACAATATAAAACCTATTACAATTGAACTAGAAATAAAACAATCATATGGAACTGGTTCATCTCGAGGTTCATGTAGCTGTAGGCGTACACACTTGTAACTTGCATATATTGCTTGCAAATCAAACTTGCTCATTTTCTCTCAAATATGCTTTTACTTCTGCTTGTGTGTGTTACCTGTAAAAGAGAAATAACTCAATCATACATTGAGTTAGCAGTTAGAGTTTGATTATGACTCCACTTCTTATGCGTTCACAATTCAAGTCCTTGGTCAATGCAAACTCCAACCCTTATCCTAACTTAGGATTAATTTCTCTTCACATAAGGAGACTGTCCTCCTTATCCCAATGCAATCTTTTCAATTATGATCAGAAGATATTGATGCGTGATCTTTGGTGCATTATCTTCCTCACATGTTCTGCATATGACCTCGTTGATTCAGTCTGTGTAATGCAAGATGGACCAGGTCCTTCTGTCAGTTCATTTGTCAATCTTCAAAACTTCAACTGAAATTTGGGCTAACAATTTCCCCCTTTTTGGTAATGACAAACTCTGTGCATATTATGATCAGGACCCTGTAGACTTAGCTGAAATCAACGCTTAGAAAATTATTTAACTTATCATTAAGGAGGTCATATTTAGGTCATAAACATCACTAGTTCAGAAAAACATTTTTAAGCACAATATCTTCCCCCTTTTGGCATCATCGAAAAGTTGCATAAATGATGTGAGTACTCGAAGTTAATATCTATTCATGGCCGCTGGGGCAACTGCAAGTGAACACATGTTCAAGTTAATCAAAATCTTCTCAGAAATAACTATATTGAACAAGATTAACAAGAACCAGAAAAGTTTCATTCATTGATTCAGAAATGTTCCTACCAAGCAGTCCACAAAAAGAAACTTAAAACTTCCGACCATGAGCAAAAAAGGAAAACAAACCAGGAACCAAATAAACTTGTTAATAGGGGGGGGGGGGGGAACTAGACTGGAACCTAGTCAGAGGACTTCTAAAGCTTGGATGAGCTAGAGGGTTGTACATTTAGCAGATTAAGCAATTGCTGTAGCATGCCTTCATTCTTTTCCTTCTCCTTGGCAAGATCAGCTCTAAGTAATTTTCTTTCTCCCTCCAATTTTTCCGCCCTGGCATTAAGCCTAGCAATTTAAGCATCCTTCAGTCCAACCTCCTGAACTAAGGACCTTACTTTGCTGTTGACAGGAGTTTTAGCTAATGAACCAGGTTCAACAAAAATAGTGCTAAGCAGATAGTCACAGCTTTAAAGGGTCTTGATGCCAAAGCGTTCCTTGCTAGATGTCATCTCCCTATTCTTCAGGGGAACATGTATACGTTCAAGCACAGTAGTCAGAATAAACCCATAGGGAATGGCATGGGCCTTGGAACCATTGATTTTCCTTTACAACAGTTTCACCATGAACACAGGCCAGTTCATTTGCTTGCTTTCAGTCAAGCACTGCATGAGAACAAGGTCCATATAATTTGCAGTGTGCCTTCTTTCCTGTCTAGGCAGAAGGCATTTGTTGACAAACTCAAAGAGCACCTTGTGTTCAGGCCTCATTTCACTCTTTTGCACTGGCCTTGCCCCTGGCACTTTTTCCTCTGATGTGGTATCACAGAAGTTTTTAGTAATCTGCAGCTCTGAGGTGGCCCATCCAAACAAGGCCATCTTTGCCTTGTGTAATAATCATATCCCTCACAAGGGATGTTTAGAATTTCTCCCAGCTTCTTAGCATCAAATTTTACCTTGACTCCTTTAACAGAGCTTGTCACTACACCATTTTTCACTGACCTATTTGCCATAAACTCCACCAGTTCCATCCTAGCTAGTTTCCCATTAAACTGAAGGACCATGTCATTCCACCCTTGAGCTTCCCGATATGTTAGAAGCCTCAACATACCTGGCTCCTCCAGGTCTTTCAACAGCCTACCCTTCAGAATTTCACTTTCAGTCATCTTCTTCTTCTTAATCACTTTCTTCTTCTTCTACAACCTTTTTCACCTGTTTGCCTTTAGAAGCAGATCTTGTTCTCTTTTCCAGGGAGGACTCAGTAGGTACAGCTTTGGAAGACTTCTTGGAAGAAGTCTTAGTCTCCTTGGATTTTGCAATAGGAGCTTTCTTAGTTTGTTTTGCTGGATGGACCTGTTCCATCACCTCGTCGTCCTCCTAAGCAACAGTTTCTGAACTCTCACCAACCTTCCCCTTTCCTTTCTCCAGTCTTTTCTTCTTGATTTCTTCCAGATCCCTCTTCAACTCAGCTTCACTTTATCTCACTTTGCTTCTTGTTGTCCTAGTCGTAGGTGCAACCTTGGGAGATGCAGCTTTGGATTTCTTTGATGGTTTTGCAGCAGCATGTGTTATAAGAGAAGATTACTTTCATTTCTTGGGGTCATAGCCCATCCCCCAACTCTTCATGAGATCAGCCAATGTCTCCTCCACTTTTGGACTAGTTTGATTACTCAAATCTACCAACCCCTCAGCAGCTTCCCCAAATTCACTTCCCCCTGAGTGTGATACCCCATTACCCCGACTTCCACAGATAGATAACACCTTTTCCTCTTTTTCTTTGAATGTTCTATAGACTCATACCCAGAAATGTTCTTAGCTTCCCCTACCAAAACATATCTATTCTCTACCTTTTCACCTACATCCTCTGAAACAAGACAAGATTTTACCTCTGTTGGATTTTATTGAGGCGGAGAATTTTGAGAAGACCCAGGTTCATCTCCCTCGCTTGCAGAAATGTATTGATCTGACTCAGAGCTGGACTCAGTGACCTCTACTTGGGGTTTCTTCTTTTGACTTGCTTCAGCTTCTCATTTTGAAGATTTTCTTAGAGGTCCAGTAGCCACTGCTTTTATGGCTATCATTTTTGTTCGACGAAACCTGGATTTTGGGGGTTCAACAGGAGGGGTAGAGGATGAGGTGGTGTTGGGTGACACTGGTGGTGGGCCTGGATTATCTTGAGGATTAGTTATTTTTGGGTGGTGGATTTGTTGAAGATTCTAAGAAAAATTGGGAAATTTTTTAGGGTTTTGGAGATGCAGGAGATGATCAGAGATATTAGAGCTTCATCTTCATATTCCTGTCTCTCAGAAAGAGTGTTAGTTTCATCAAAAATAACATGTACATTTTCTTCTACACATAGAGTTCTTTTATTAAACACTTTATTCGCCTTGCTATGTGAAGAATATCCCAAGAATACTCCCTCATCACTTCTGGGATCAAACTTACCAAGGGAATCTTAGCCATTATTGTGCACATAGCACTTGCAACCAAAAGCCCTTAGGTGGGATATATTTGGTTTTCTCCCTTTAAGTAACTCATAGGGAGTTTTCTCTACCAGTGGTCTGGTCATACACCTGTTTATTATGTAGCATGCTGTATTTATTGCCTCTGCCCAAAAGCTATGAGGTAGTTTACTAGAAAGTAATATGGTCCTTGCCATATCCTCAAGGGTACTGTTCTTCCTTTCAACTACCCCATTTTGCTGAGGAGTTCTAGGGGTAGAGAAATTGTGATCTATTCTATTTTCATCACAAAATTCAGCAAACTTAGCATTTTCAAATTCAGTTCCATGATCAGACCTAATGGATGCAAGTTGATTTCCTAATTATTTTTGGATTTTTCTAACAAAGGTTGTGAATATTTCAAATGCTTCATCTTTAGAAGTTAGGAATAACACCCAGGTAATCTAGAGTAATCATCAACCAACACCATGACATATCTTTTAGCACCTCTTTTCATGGCTCTCATAGGACCACAGAGATCCATATGAACCAGTTCCAACGACTTGGACGAGCTTACATTTTCTTAGATTTGAAAGATGACCTTACCTGCTTCCCCCTTGCACATGCCTCAAAAACTTTGTCTTCCTTGAATTTGATATTAGGCAGCCCTATCACCAAGTCCTTGGAGACTAATTTGTTTAATTGATTTAGACTAGCATGACCAAGTCTTTTGTGACAAATGAGGGGATCATTTATTATCACACTCAGACAAGTGAGTTCATTTTCAGAAAGAGTTGACAAATCTACAATGTAAATATTGTTAACTCTTGTTCCCTACAAAACAATCTTGTCTGTAGTAAGGTTAATTACAAAACATTTTAAGGAAGTGAAAGCCACTAGATTACCTCTGTCACACAGTTGTGACACACTTATCAGGCTATATTACAAGCCATCTATCAAGTAGACATTCTCAATGGAATGAGAGTCTGTCTTTCCTACATTTTCAACCCCAATGATCTCATCTTTCTTTCCATTTCCAAAGGAGACATTGCCTCCTCTTAAGTTCTCAAGTGAAAGAAACCGGTCCTTGTTACCAGTCATATGTTTTTAGCAACCACTATTCATGTACCAAATTTGGCTGCCTCCTTTCACTTGGACCTGCAAAATGAAATCAGGGGTTAGTCCTAGGAACCCAAACAAGTGTGGGTCCCTTTCTATGGGCAAAAGGATAAATTAGATTTTTCTTTTCCCATCAAGGCAGTTTGTGTTTTTCTTGAACAAAATGTTTGTTCCTTTGACTGGCCTTTTCTTTTGCATTACATTCAATTTTGTAATGGACAGTATTACTATAATGTGTACAGATTTTTTTCTCAGGAAGAGTGAGATACTTGTTTTTGGGATCCCATTTTGGAGCTTGAGTCCCAAACCCAAGTCCTCTCTTGTTGCTGCTGTGATGCTTTTGCAGCCAGGAGAGTGCATCAGAAGCCTTGTTCCATTGTTCTGTCTAGTTCATGCTTCACCTTTCCTAATTCTTCTTTAAGGACCTTGCTTGATTCATCTTTCATATACAACTTATCTTTCATTTTTCCTAAAAAAATTTCTAGTGTGAGAAATGATTGATCAGCCTTTTTCTTTCTTGTCCCTATTTTCAAATTCAAATTTTCAGACTTGAGTTCTAGGACACTGTTTTCCAGTTGAAGAACCTGTGTATTTAAGTTATTACTCTCATCAGCCCTAGATTCTAGTCTTTTGCATTTTTCTTCTAGTATTTCACAATCCATATACAGAACATCTTTCTCACTGTTTATTATTTCAGACTCATCTATGAAGTCAATCAAGAGTTCAGCCAATTTTTCTTTTGACAGGAATTTAATTTTTTCTTTAAGATGTAGAATACTTACCTCCTGTTCATCTTCTGATTCTGTGATGGTCATAAGAGTTTGCTCATCTTCAGCTTCATTTTCTGAGTCTTCATCTGACGTATCTCCCCATGCAGCAACCATGTCCTTGGTAGTACCTTTGTTTCTCCTTGGTTGAACCTGTTCTTTCTTCCTGTTCCTTCTTTCTGCCTTTTGTTTCTTCCACCCAATCTCCCATTGACGGAAGTTCTTTATCATGTGATATGTCTTTCCACATTTAAAGTAACCATCATTTGTCTGCTTATCAGGAGTCCTACGGTTTGTTGAATGTTGATCCTCTTGAAGAGCCCTTGCCTCTCATAAGGTATTTCTTGAAGTCTCTGGTTATCATTGTCATTTCATCATCTTCAAGATCTGATCATTCTGAGATCCTAAAAGCCAAACTTCTTTCTTTCTTTGGAGCATCCATCTTCGTACTTTGCCTTCTCAATTCATAAGCAGTCAAGTTTCCAATCAGTTCATCCAATTTCAGAGTAGCAATATTTTTGGATTCATGAATGGCAGTGATTTTGCTTTCCCAGAAGATTGGAAAAACTCTAGTTAGAATCTTCTCTACCTTGTCTTCTTCCAGAATGACCCATCCAAGAGACTCAAGTTCATTTATCAGTGTAGTGAACCTAGTGTACATCTCTTGGATAGTTTCACCATCCTTCATAGTAAAATTCTCATATTGAGAATACAGTAGAGTACCTCTGGACTTCTTCACTTGAGGTGTTCCTTCATGAGCCACTTGTAAAGTGTCCCAAATTTCCTTGGCAGTTGTACATCCCTGAATCCTTATGTATTTATCAGGTCCAAGTCCACACACTAACCATTTCTTGGATTTAGCATTTTTCTCCCATTTCCTTAGATCATCAGCAATACAATATGCTCTAGTTTTTGGAACATCCATTCCTTCAGCATTCTTCTTGGTTGTAGCAAGATGACCATCAGGGATGATGTCCCAAAGTTCATAATCTTTACCCATGATGTGATCTCTCATTTGCTTTTTCCAACAAGAATAATAGAGCCCATTGAAGAGTGGAGGCCTTGCAGTAGACTGTCCTTCCCAGTTCCCAGGTGGTGCACTCAAGTTGATCTTTTTCCTAAGGTGTTAACCTCTTAAAGGATAACCTAGCTCTGATACCAATTGATGTAAATAAACTTCAATACCACACAAGAGAGGGGGGGGGGGGTTGATTTGTTTGGACCTAATTTTCGCATTAGAAGAACCTGATTCTTCTAAGTGTTCTAACTACTGCTGTTTGCAGGATAATAAAAACCTGAAAGTAAAGTGCACATCAATTTTACGTGAAAAACACCTGGCTCAAAAGGTGAAAAAACCATGACCTACTACTCAATAGGATTTTTCCAAACTTCACTAAAATGAATAAGCCAAAAACAGCATTTACAAAACTCTTGTAAACCTAAGGATTAAACTCTAATCCCAGTGTGGCACACAGCCTCAGCTGCTGCGACACTATCAAGTTAACTCTAACTTGATGACATAATGTACCTAATACAATTGCTTCTAACTAAGCTGGAAGGTACAATATAAAACCTACCACAATTGGACTAGAAATAAAACAATCATATGGAACTGGTTCTTCTCTAGGTTCAAGTAGTTGTAGGCGTCCACACTTGTAACTTGCATATATTGCTTGCAAATCAGACTTGCTCGTTTGCTCTCGAATATGCTTTTACTTATGCTTGTGTGTGTTACCTGTAAAAGAGAAAT
Source organism: Nicotiana benthamiana (assembly GCA_034376525.1). NCBI lineage: Eukaryota > Viridiplantae > Streptophyta > Magnoliopsida > Solanales > Solanaceae > Nicotiana > Nicotiana benthamiana. The sequence goes on along the minus strand of CM067328.1, from coordinate 54,913,530 downwards.
AACTCAATCATATATTGAGTTAGCAGTTAGAGTTCGATTAAGACTCCACTTCTTATCCGTTCACAATTCAAGTCCTTGCCCAATGCAAGCTCCAACCCTTATCCTAACTTAGGATTAAGTTTTCTTCACATAAGGGGATTGTCCTCCTTATCCCAATGCAATCTTTTCGATTATGATCAGAAGATATTGATGCATGATCTTTGGTGCATTATCTTCCTCACGTGCTCTGCATGTGCCCTTGTTGATTCAGACTGTATAATACAAGATGGACCAGGTTCTTCTGTCAGTTCATTTGTCAATCTTCAAAATTCAACTGAAACTTGGGCCAATAGGTTCACTTGGCCAAACCTCATGATAAACTTCAGTCAAAATACTACCTAAAGGTTCTCCAAGTGAATCTACTAAAATATCTAAGGCTTCCCAATCAGATAGTTCAATTTCGTCAATAGCATCAATTAGTGCATCTCGGGTAAACTGATAATTTCCAATATGTTCAGCTAGAGAAGCCCTAAGCTCTCTAAATTTCTTTTCTCTTTCCCTTCGTTCAACCCTTTGATCCTTTAACTGATTTTGTCTCGCCATCTGGATAATCCTGATGACTCCAGGCTCCGAGTTTAAATCATTATAGAAATAAGTCATGCGACATAGATCCCTTCCTTAACTTCGAGAACTCCCACTTGGAATAATTCGAACTTGTCCATGTTCATCCATATTTGAAATAGGACCAAGGAAACAATAAAAATGGCTACAACCATTCAATGTAATAACATATATCACAATTACTTATAGAAGGATATTAATTGAGGGATCAAGACTAAACTAATTTTAATTCATTGAAACAGACAATGTTTCTTTCTCAAAGTACAGGATGTTCCATTGTTTAAGCTAATCAACTTCAATTATATAGCTTAATCACTGTCACAATTCACATTAAACAAACGTTACATTCGTGTTCACATGTAATTCGTTGTTGAACTGCATAGAGAGACGTGTAATTATTTGGCATATTTGTTTACATAGAGAGCCTTAGGAAATCCATCTCAACTATTTGAGTTGGTTGTTTAAAAATTTCTCCTTGCATAAGTTGTAAAGCCTTTTACGGGTAGGTCTTGTTGAAATTTACAGTGTCCATACTAAGATTTCTCTCACACACATATCACCTCTTTGCAATCTCTAAAAGCATGACTCTCACAGTTATAACAATTACATAAAACAATATGAAATATCAAAGACCAATTCATTAATAACTATTGTTATATCAACTCAAATTGCTCATCAAGGAACAGACATGACAGTATCTAACAATATTTTTGATACTTCGATCGATTTAGGTCCGTTACTCTTCTTATTTCATCTAGAATCACTTCAGTATGTACTATTCTTATTGTATGGACCACATCCAAAATTGCTACTAGGAAAATACAAAAACACTTAGAATAGAAACGGTGGTCCATATTCAAAAAGTGTTGTAGTCCTGTTTCAAGATAATCAATTTATGTATTAGTTTCAGAACCTACATATATAAAGAAAAGATTTGAGAGTCCAACTTTTACATCCTCAAAAAAACATAACAACAATCAATCATAAATTAGTGGAGACACAATTGACTTACAACACTCTTATTCAAAGCTTATTTAATAAACCAATTTATTTTACGCAAACTGAAATAAAAAATTTGCGGCACCGTAAAAGGTTTACAAATCTATTTAATTTATTCCTTGTTTAAAGAAACAAGAAACAACTTGGCTCTGATACCATTGTTAAATCAAATCGAGCAAAGAGAATAACGAATTGTGTACCTTATTGATGCAGCGGAAAGCGTTGAACTCACCACCGAAACAATTTTCCCAAATCGAACTTTGAATCACTAGGAAACAAAGTTAATCTTCCACCAATTAGATGTCCTTACATGTGTGTGCTTTTCGTTGGGAGAAGAATAGAGTCAGAGAAAATTCTTACGCTCTTCTTTTCTATATTGTCTCATTCGTATAAAATAGGAAGAGAAAATAGCGGTTGAGGAAGAAACCCCCCACTCACCCCCTTTTTTTGCATGTTCAGTTTAGTGGAGTGTTTGTGATCTAGTGATAACTTCCCTTAACCTCTCTCCCTTATCTCTCCTAACCGGGTCGGGTTAGCCCACATAGAGGGACTCATGACCCTTAATCCAACAATAACAATCCAAGAATAAAAATATACCATTGTGACATATGATGTTATATATACATGCAAATTTTGAGGGTCACCAAACATGGTAGTTATGGTTGTACGTAAGGGTGTAAACTGGCCCGGGCCTAAAGGGGCCTCACAGGCCGGGCTTCGCGGTCCCGGGCTTCGTGTGCCGGGCCTGGCAGCCCTGACGGTAGAGACCAGCCCATGACGGGCCTAAGCCCACAGTCGTCCTTGGCCTGGCAGGCCGGGCCTGGCGGGCCTGACGGGGGATTTTTTTTTAAGGCAATATGTTGTATAGTAGTTATTAGTATAGTGTAGAATATATTTTATATGGTGTACTAAGTTATTAATATAGTATATATAATATATATTTTATTGTATATTGTGTTGTAGTAATTAGTATATATTGTATATTATGTATATAGTGTGTTGTAGTAATTAATATATATTGTATATATGTATATATTGTGTTGTAGTAATTAGAAGATATTGTATATAATGTATATATTGTGTTGTAGTAATTAGTATATTGTGTTGTACTAATTAGTATATATTATATATTTTGTATATATGTATATTCCCTATATATCTTCTTGTAGTATATATTGTATCTTATGTATATATATATATTCTCTTATATAATTTCATGTAGTATATATATTGTATATTATGTATATATATTTTGTTGTAGTATATATATTGTATCTCTTATGTATAATATATATATATTCTCTTATATATATTGTATCTTATGTATATATGTTATTACTTATATATTTTCTTGTAGTTTAGGTTGTATATAAGTATATATATTCTAGTATATATTTTATTGTAGTATATATTGTATGTTATATATTGTATGTTATATAAATATAATATGTATATATATATATATATATATATATATATATATATATATATATATATATATATATATATATATATCGAAGCAAAGACAAAGAAATATTGAGAAAAAAGATATTCAAGGATATGTCTTATAATTTTTATTGCCCAAAATGGCATATCTTTCTTAGTCTTCCTTCCCCCAATGGAATAAGCACAACATGGTACTGATACCACCATTAAAAGGAAAAACACTAAAAGAAGATGTGCCAATGTACAAGTTACATCATAATCTACATTGTATCTCTAACAAATCTCATAAATCCGTCAAGGTTGGGAGGAGGTTGTGTTGGTGGTGGTGGAAACGAAGCTTGTTCATCACCACTTCTGGGCGAAGCCGAATCCTACAAAAGTTCCGCTATAATTTCTTCATAAGCTTCATCTATCGGCGGTTATGATTCTGCAATTCCAAAGTTTCTTCGTTCCGCGCGAATCCAATCTCTAAAAAGCACCAATTTTTCCAAGCTATCCCTCATCGCCGCTCTATGATCACCGATTTGTAGTCTTGCTTGACTGAAAGCGCTCTCCGATGCAACAGTTGAAGCTTGAATTGATAAAACATCCCGAGCCATCCTTGCAAGAACCGGAAATATTTTTCCCTTGACTTCTACCATTCCAAAAGATCGAAAGAGCCGTCTGTATTATCCTTTCCAAGTCCCTGAGACAAGTAAACTTGAAGCTCATTTAGATGTTAAATTTCATCATAATTATCACCTTGAGAACCCCGGAACTCCGTCCAAGATTTAAGAGCTGTTAAGCCCGCAACTCTTTTAGACGAGCTAAACTAAGTAGGGGTTGGAATATTTGGTCTAGCATGCTCTAAGGCAACATTATAAGCATTATAAATAGTTTGAGCATTAATTTTAATTGATGCTTTTGCATCTGCAAGTGTAGCACTTTCCTTGTTTGAAAGATCTAAAACCTTATAAATATTTGAATAGCAAAAATGAGGACCTCCAAATTTCATTGTAGGATTTAACATTGCAGCAACACCAAATAGGAGGGATAGGGAAAAAATATTTTTTAAATTTTTGTTTCATTTCATTTATAACAAGTTCATAAATATCCTCACCCTCGCCAAATTCAACAAACAAATCAGCTAGTGCGGCAATATAAACTAAACAGTTTGAAATAGTAGGATAATATTGCGCAGAAAATGCATTTGTAGCAACTTGAAAATGTTCTCAAAAATCTAAAAGAATTTTAACATTCGTTCAATATTAGGTAGTAAGCATTTCATCACCATCCTCACCACCTACCCGAGAATTAAACGTTGCATTAATTGGGTTTCTATATTCATATGCAACTACTAAACTTTGGTACATACAATTCCACCTAGTCGGGCAAGGTTTAGGAACCTTTCTTTCTCTAAGGCCATATTCATCACATTTTTTAATATACTCTCTAAGTCTAGTTCTACGGTTTGAATAAAAAAGCCAATTAAGAGCCATTCGAACCTTTTCAATTTCTATGTTTAAAATTCACATACCATCACTAACAATTAAATGATAAATATGACAAATACATCTAACATGGAAAATATTACTAAATGCAGGATTTAGTGTTTTTGTAAGCATGCCTATTGCACTAGTGTTACTAGAAGCATTATCCATAGAAATTGTCATTATTTTATCGCTAAAGCAAAAATATCTACAAATATCTGAAACAATGTTAGCTATAAACTTACCCGTGTGACGTAAATTAATTATTCTATATGCAATTATACGTTTTTGTATTGTCCAATCCTCATTTATCCAATGACTTGTAACGGTTAGATAATCACAGTCATTATTCCTTCTACCAATGTCAGTAGTAATAGAAATCCGATTAGGTATATGAGTAAATAAATAGCACAAATATTGTTCATATTCATGTTTGAATTTATAAATATCGGCCTTATCTGTTGCGCGAGGACAACCTTTATAAGTAGGATTAAAAACTCTTCTAATATAATGAACCCAATTAGGATTAGAAGCAAAAGTATAAGGTAAGCACATAACATTAATCATCTTTGCTAATTCTTCACGATCTCTATTTGGATCGTAATATAAAATACCTCCGGTGACAGTGTTAATTCTTGGTTGAACAAGATTTGAACCTGTACTAGGGTTAACTGCAGAATCTACACTTGTCCCCTCTTGCTCTGCTTGCATTTGAAAAAATCTAGTCCTATCTGTAGGGTGTATTTTTATGTGCCTAACCAAACTACCTCTGTCTCTGCAGTCTCCAGTAAATTTATGAACCAGTAATTTCCCACAAGTTTTACACTTAGCCTTATTTATTTTTCTTACTTGAGTAAAAAAATTCCAAACTAATGATGTTTCTGCACGTTTAGCAGGTTGTCTACTAAAAGTTGGAGTTTCTACAGGTGTGTGTGCCAATGCATTACTTGAGTTATGAACAGGATTAGTAGGTGTATCATTTAAATCTGGTGCTTGGGTTTCATCATCATCATCATCATCATCATCCTCATTTTACTCTAAGATAGGTTCATTAGGATAAAGAGCATTCATAATTTCATCATCTAATCTATCACCTACTGCAACATCATGTAGAAATTCACTATATCGGTAAATTGAAAACAAGGGTGATCACTATCAAGAATTACGGGAGGCGGAGTAGGACGTCTAGGTTGGTGGCTACTTTCAACTTACTTATCTTTTGTAGGTCGTGGAGCCGGGGGAAGGGTAGTATTATGGCCACTACTTTCAATGGTTTTACCTTTTCCTTTGCCGAACATTTTTTTCGAAGAAAATGCCATATTAATTATAACTATGCAAACTAAACAACACCAAAATATATTATTAAAACGTAAAAGTAGAAACGAATTTACCGGATTGCCGAACAACTTCTTGAAAATTGAAAATCGTTGAACACTTGAAAAATTCAATTCAACAACTTCACAATAAATTAAGCAATTGTAGTAGAAAGATTGAAAGAGAGATTGAGAGATGTTGATGAATTGGTGAACAAAAATAAAAGAATGAGGGGGTGTTTATAGTTGAGATATGAGAAAAAATGTAATTATATAAAGTTTGAGGTTAAATTAAAGTTTGGGGGCCAAATGGATATTTTACAAAGTTTCAAACGGCTACTTTTGAAAAGAGCCGTTACTGATTTTTAAATTTTTTTTTTTAAAAAAAAATAGCCGTTGGGCCCGCCAGGACCGGCCTAGGCCCGTCTGGTGGTCCCGGGCCTGTCGGTTCTTCACTTCTGGACCGGCCCGTCACGGACCTATAGGACCGGCAGGCACGGGACCGCCAGGACCGGCCCACCAGGCCCTCCAGGATCGCCAGGACGCGGGCCCGGTTCTGGCCCGGGCCAATTTACACTCTTAGTTGTACGTGATTTTCCATTGGAGGTAGCTGTCATGAAACAAACTTTGTTTTTAAATTCAGTAATCAGTTGCCAGAGACCATGTCAAATAGGGGTGGACAAAACCGAAATTCGAATTTTTAAAAAGTTTTGGTTTGGATTTTCGGATTACGGATTGGATTTTGGATTTAATATTTAATATTTTTGGATTTCGGATTGGATGTTGGATTTGGTACTTTGGATTTTTGGATATCCGAAAAATCAAAAATTTTATGCTTTATATTTCGTATGTTATCTATCTATATATCAATAATGATAAGTTAAATACCTTATCCATTAGATATTATTTCATATATGCAATATTGATTGCTAAGATACTGTTAGAATATATTCTATTTGGACATGGTTTTACTATTACTGCTTCTTATCAGCCGTATTAATGTCTCTGTTACATTTTCTTGATAGTAATTTCATTACTTGAATACGTTATTTGGATGATTGCGGTGAGAATGGGTAACTTTTCAGGCAATTTAATATGAATACTTCATTTGGATATTAATTTCTGTAAAAAGAAGAAACATGTCAACTTATAAGCTCAAAACCGAAAATCCAAAATATCCAACCCGATTAATCCAAAATCGAACTTGAAAAATCCGGTCCAATCCGAACTTATTTGAATTGAATTTGGATTGTTATTTCTTTAATCCAAAAACAGAAAATTCAAACCAAAATTTTATATTTAACCCGAACTACCCGAACATCCACCCTTAATGTCAAACAAACAACGATTGCTCAGACGCTATTATTTGCAAGACATGCCATTATTTTCCAGAGGAGAATGAGAGAATTTGTTTCGCTCGTTAAATGGATATTTTGAATATTACGTTTTGTGTACGTTGTTTAATAATAAAGCAATTTGCAATTGCTTCAGCTCTATGTTGCAACAAATTGCACAGTCAAATGTTTGTATTGTAAACATATCTTAAATATCGTATGTTCTTGTGTCGTCTTTAATTATATGTATTATCAGTGTATGTGTTCCATGTTATTTATTGTTAATGTATGGTGTAGTACGATGGATGTTATATATAGTGTTGCTTTTGAAAGCATAATTATTTTTGTGGCGACTAAAGTCACAAGATATTGATTGAGGAGTTTGATGGAGTTTAGTTGACTGAATCCATCCATAAACTTAGACCGCGATAACCTTCGTAACCAAAGCGTCACGACAACATCCAAAGGTGACCTTTTGCGTCGCTTAGATTGTGATGGTACTTGCAATCAAACAAAACCCCCTAGAGCGGGTTGGTCCGCTTTCCAAATTTTTATTCTCTTTTTCTATATTTCTAGGTCGAGGGCACTGGTGAACCTTATACTTATGTACCCGGGCTAGCGCCCTTTTTATATCTGTTCTTATTCATATATTACCTTCCATTGTTTTAAAAAAAATACATAGAAATAAAAAATATTAAGATATTCTTAATAATATTCGGGCTTCTACCCAACAAAGTTTCCATAACTGACCGACTTATAAAAGGATAGCCGGACCCATTGAAAGCCGGCAATTATTGATGGCTCAAAAAGCATACCATAGAATAACATTTATGATGTTTCTATGTACTATGATCATCATGTAAAAATATATTTTATGTAGGTCGACAAATGAATAATGACTTTACTAGCGTCCTATTTTTGATTTTGAGTGGTGACATAGTTAACATTGAATGTTGACAAATCTCATAGATTTAGAGTTTATGGGACATTTTGGGGTTTATTTATTTATTTTATATTTTTCACTTGATATTTGGTACCTATTATTCACATTGGTTTCTTATTATATTTGGACTTGTGCCGCGTAAGGTTCCATTTGGGGGGAGGGGGGAGCGTTCCCTATCAAAGATTTTTTTATATACAGGGCTCGAACCCGTAACCTTTCATTAAAAAAAAATAGTCTCATCCACTGCAGCTCCTTTGATAGTATGGGACAATTTGTTGAATGTGTTATGCGGTAAAAAAAAAAATCAGATGATCCTATTTAAGTTATTTACACGTTCACACGTTGAAATAAAAGGTTTCTTATTTTGGGTTTGATTGCAATTTCTTTTTTAGCTAACCAGGATTGCATGCATTTTTTTGCTTGAGTTATGCTTATTAACTTATTATACTTTATATCTGATCAAATGCACAAACAGAAAATACATTAGACAAGTTGTATGATAACAATTAGTTTGCTGGAATATTCAAGAAAATACATGGAGATTATGTTAGTAAATTGTATTTGTAAAATAATTTTGGAAATATCAATTAATATAAATAGAAATGATCATAAACAAAAATCACATATACAGAAATGATCATATATAGAAATAATAGAAACAATTCGAGCACATTGAATTCATAGTATTTCCTTAAGAAATCTAGCACCCAAGGTTATAGATTATTTCCTCGCAGGATAGAACGAATTACACACTGGTGTAGTGGTATTTCAAACGCTAGTGTTTTAGCGAACACGAAGATCAGAAAGCGAATCACACTTACTTTTTGCTTTATTTTTATGCTAAAAGTATGCAAAAGAAGGAGAAAAACCTCAGAAATTCGTAGTGAAATTCTGAGCAGAATAGTGTTATATGAAGAGCTACAACTCTTCAGAATGGTTATTTCTGCAAAACCGCCACAACATAAATGCCATTACATAAATGACTATTTACTCAATAATAAAGAAGGAAAATTGATGGGTAGTTAATTTTCTATTACAAAAATAGAAAATTGAAATCTGAATAATTGATTTGAATTTAATATTAATATTTATTTTAATATTAATATTATGTTATTAAAATAAATATTTAATAACATTTCTGTTAATATTTTCTATTAACAAATAAATTTGGTCCAAAAAAATTAATCAATCATTTGACCGAAGCAGAAGCCGAGCCAAGCGACGGCGGCGACGCGAGGCTTGCTTTCTTCTCAACTCTTTAAAAGTTAGAAGAAGAATAATTGCTTATAAACCCATAAAAACCCTCTTCATTTTCCAATATGGGACAATATCCATATGCCAAGGGGGAAATTTGAAATCTTACTCAAAAAATTTATTTCTCTCTATTTCTCATTCACCTTTTTTTAAATATTTAATTTATTAATTAAATACATAAACCCAACCGATCAAAAATCCTACCAACTTGTTAAAAGAGCAGAAAGACAAAGAATTAAACTAGTGGATACCATATTTCATATGTTTTCCACTTGGAACCTAAGGAAGAGACGGAACCCTTCTTTTCTAAAAAAAATAAAAATAAAGAAAGAAACAAAAGGAACTGTCCAAAATTAAAAATAAAAATAAAGAAAGAAGAAAACCGAAGGAGCACAATTCTGCTAAAAACTATTAAGAGATATAGTGAGATGGATGAGATCCCTCCACGCTTAATTATAAGTTTCGGGTTTGAGACTAAGAATGGGAAAAAATTCCTAGTAGGAACTCAAAATTAGGTTATTCGAGGAGTAAATTCTAGTATCCAAATGATTAGATCTTTTAAAAAACTCCGGCGAATTCCTTGCAGTTTAAATTAACAAGGCTTTCAATTATGGAATTAATTTGTAATTTTCGAAATTAATATTCACCATAATTAATTACGAATTGTTCCACAAAAAATTTGTAATTGCACTCCTATTCAATTTCAAAATTCATCCATTAAATCTTATTTAACTCTTCATGTTAAGATTTAGATACTAATAAATTAAATTAAATTACTAATGATTTAATTTATTGATTATTTCTTTTAGACTTTCGGTTAACTTATAGAAGTTTAAATTTGGTGATGATATTTGGAAACATTTTCCGATGGTAAGAGGCTTTCTACATAAATGTAAATGCCTTATATTCGACCATCTTTGGGAAGTCCTTGCATTTCAAATTCTCTCCAACTTTTTACTGTGACATCATAACATAAATAGGAGAATTCATTGGTTTTCTCAAAGCCAGAGTCTTGGCTTGGAGGATGTAATCCCCTACTTTGAGCGGCCTTATTTTTATCCTTTTTTTATAGTATCTTTCGACTTGTTGCTGGATTTGGGTGTTGTTTTGTGCGCCCATAAGACTTCGGGTAGTAGTTCGGGCCATAGTCCCTTGGCATCTTCGAGCTTCTTTTTGAGTATGTTCAGGATAGTTTTATTGGAGGACTCCACTTGATCGTTGGCGGCGGGGTGGTATGTCGTGGATAGTATCCTTTTGATGCGCCATTTTTCGAAGAACTCGGTCGTTTTATGATCGATGAATTGGCGCCCATTATCGCCGTTGATTTCTTTGGGGATGCCAAAACGGCATATGATGTTCTTTCAAATAAAGGTGATGAGTTCTTGCTCGCGTATTTGTGCATGCGCACCTGCTTCCACCCACTTAGAGAAATAGTCAGTTAAAACAAGTAAAAATCGTACCTTTCCTCGTCCTGGGGGTAACAGACAGACTATGTCCATCCCACACTTGATGAATGGCCATGGGCGGGGGCGGATCTATATATAAAAATTGGGTGCTCGAGCACCCATTAACCTCGACCCCGAACACGTATGATTATATAAAAAACTTATGAAAACGGATATAACAAAATAGCAAGCACCCAGATAACAAAAGGCTTGGCGGGTGCTTTGGTTATGATGGATGTTGAAGGGCCCTAAATGAGTATATGGTCGAGAGATCGAATCTCACTCACGCCCCTATATAGACTTTTTCCTCCATTTATCAAGCACTAACTTTCTTTTGCTCCAATTAAAAAAGTTAAGCACCCACGAACTCAAAATCCTGGATCCGCCATTGGCCATGGGTATGTGAGGAATGGAGGGGTTCCCCTGGTTGGTCTATCATTGGGGCGAACTTTTGGCACTGCTCGCATCAGCGGACGTACTCCGCAGCCTCTTTCTCCATGGTGGGCCAATAGTAGCCGGCGCGTATGATGCACCTAACGAGAGCGCGGTTGCCAGTGTGGGCGCCGCAATGGCCTTCGTGTACTTCTTCGAGTACAAGTCTTGCTTGTTGCGGTCCTAAGCACTTGGCTAGGGGGCCAGCGGACGTCCTTTTATAAAGGTCGTTGTTGATCGTGCAGTATCGGGCGGCCTGCACGCAGAGCTTTTTTGCTTCTTTTTTATCAAGGGGGAGTATCCCGTCCTCCAAGTAAGATACGAACTGGTTACGCCAGTTCCAAGTTAGGTTTAATGAAAGTACCTCGGTGTGATCGATAGCTGAGTGGAGGAGCGTGACCACACTCTCTTTGTTGATGCATTTTGTAGTGGCAGCCAACTTCGCCAGGCCGTTCGCTTCGATATTCTTGTTCGAAGCAGCGTTCGTCGAATGTAGCCATCAGCCTATGGATTTCTGACTAGTACTTTTGTAGCCTTTGTTCCTTGATTTAATAAGTCCCAATGATCTAGTTTACCACAAATGGGAGTCGCAGGGGAGGAGAATTCGGCGAGCTCCATATTTGGTGGCCAACTTCATGCCTGCAATTACGGCGTCGTACTCGGCCTCGTTGTTAGTCATTTCAGGGCATCGTATGGCCTGGCGAATTGTTTCGCCCGTAGGGACTTCGAGAACGAGTCCCAGTTCCGATCCCAATGCAGTGGCGGCGCCATTCGTATAAAGGACCCATAGGTCATTTTCGTAGGATCCGCGTTGTGCCTCAAGTTCCACCTTTGGCAGGTCTTTCGCGCTGAAGTCGGCGATGAAGTCAGCTAAGACTTGTGACTTGATGGCGGTTATTGGGAGGTATGTAGTATCATGCTCGCTGAGTTCGGCGGCCCATCTGGCAGGTCTCCCTAAGAGTTCGGGTTTGTGCAGGACGCTCCTTAGAGGGAAGGTCGTCACCACCCGTATAGGATGGCACTGGAAATACATTCGTAGCTTTCGTGAAGCTACTACAAGTGCCAAAGCTAATCTCTCAAGGTGGGCATACCAAGTTTCGACGTCCACTAAAGTTTTGCTGATATAACAAATAGGAGATTGCGTACCTTTGTTTTCGCGTACTAGGACGGCGCTGACTGCGACCTCTGATACGACCAAATATACTAGCAATGGCTCTCCGGGGTTGGCTTTTACCAGTAGGGGCGGTGATGATAAGTATGCTTTTAAGTTCCTCAGGGATTCTATGCATTCTCCGTTCCATTGCAGTCCCTGGTCTTTTTTCAGTACCCCAAAGAACTTGTGGCATCTGTCGGAGCAGCGTGAGATGAACCGGGAGAGGGCGGCTATTCGGCCCGTTATTCTTGCTGCTTAGCGTTTCTGGGATGGCCTCTATGGTTTTGATCTGGTGAGGGTTGACTTCGATGCCCCTTTGTGATACCAGAAATCCCAGGAAATTTCCTGACGCTACTCCAAAAGCGCACTTCTCAGGGTTCAGTTTCTTGCCGTACTTCCTTAGTATTTCGAAGGCTTCCTTCAGATGGGTGAGTGATCCTCTTTTTTCGATGATTTTACCAATATGTCGTCGATGTAGACCTCCATTGTCTTGCCGAGTTGTTCTTTGAACATTGTTGTCACTAGCCTCTAGTAAGTGGCCCCTGCGTTCTTGAGCGCGAAGGGCATTATTTATAGCAATAAGTCCCCTGATGGGTGATAAAAGTTGTTTTCTCCTGATCTTCTTCGGCCATCATGATTTGATTGTAGCCGGAATACGCATCAAGGAAGCTTAGCAGCTCATGGCCTACTGTTGCGTCTATCAGCTGGTCGATGTGGGGGTAGCGGGAAAGAGTCTTTCAACTGGGCTAGAAAACTTCAATTCAACAACTTCACAATTTTTCATGAATTTGCAACAATAAATTAAACACTTGCACTAGAAAGATTGAAAGAGAGCTTGAGAGAGATTGGGAGATATTGATGAATTGGTGAATAAAAATGAAAGAATGAGGGGGTATTTATAGTTGAGAAATGAGAAATAGTGTAATTATATAAAGTTTGGGGTTAAATTAAAGTTTGGGGGCCAAATGGCTAATTTTTAAACTTCAAAACGGCTACTTTTTGCAAAGAGCCGTTGCTGAAATAATTTTTTAAAAAATTTCTTTTTTTTTGAAAAATGCCCGTTGGGAACCGGCTGGAACCGCCAGAACCGGTTCAGAACCGCCAGCAGGTTCCGGTTCTGCCGGTTCCCGAGTATAGAACCGAACCGTCACGGTCCCCTGGAACCGTCGAAACCGAAACCGTCGGAACCGGGCCGCTGGAATCGGAACCGCCGGAACCGGCAGAACCGCCAGGGCCACGGTTCCGGTCCGATTCCGGTTCGAAACCGTTACGCCCAACAGCCTTAGCTGAAAAAAAAGGATTCTACAAAAGATAGTTAGAAGAATTATTTAATTAAAAATAAAATGCTGTTTGTTTATACTTTAGTATTTTAGCTACTCCAATAAAAACGAATTTCTTGTCAAGCTCATAGCAGATCTGGTTAGGCAAAATAGATTAGAAAAATGCGTGAATTTTGAACATAAAAAATGTTGAATTTAAAATAAAATGATACGTGGTTAATTGTAGGGGTCCTCGCAGACCAAAATGGTGTCCCAGTAAAGCATGTATTAAAAAAGAAAATTAAATTACTTAATTTTTTAATATTGTGCCACGTTAACACTGAGAATTGTAATGTACTTATGGAGTAAAGTAATAGTGGCCCAGCATAGTTTAGGTGTTCAAGCTGCGAAACAAGTCAAGTTTAAGGGTGTGTTTGGTACAAAGAAACTATTTTTAAAAGAAATAGGAAACAAAACTTGCCTATGGGTACTAATATTTGCAAAATTTTATGGACAATACATTTTTAAAAAGAAAATTGCAAAAAAAGATTCGGATAATCGGGGGCCTAAATATGACAAATTTCTACATAGCAAACACACCCTAAGTCATGTCTTTATATATTAAGACAACATCACCTTTTTTTTGGTATTCAAGCAAACCAAAAAAGAGTAACCAAATGGAAAAACCTCTCCTCCCTTCTTCCTCTTCATCTTCAAACCAGCAACAATCCAATCTTGAAAATTCAATTTTAATTGACTCAGATTATCCATCATTTCCAAAGAAAAACCTTTACAAATCCAAGTCTAATCCATCTATATCCACAATTAATTACACTGAAAATTATCCATCACCAATTCCAAATCCAATCCATATTGTGAAAAAAAATTCTATTGTAAAACAAGCTATGTTACTTCTAATTCTTTATTTAACTATTGGTGTAACTCTATGTTCTTTCCTCAATGATCAATTTAAGTCCAGCACAAAAACTCATCCAATTATTGATGCACTATATTTTTGCATAATAACTTTATGTACAATTGGTTATAGTGATATAAAACCAAATAGTACACTTACCAAATTATTTGCAATATTATTTGTATTAGTTGGTTTTGGATTTATTAATATATTACTCAAAGGACTTGTTACATATGTTCTTGATTTACAAAAGAATTATATCAACAAGGAAAGAATGGGATCAAGAATCAAAGTGTCTCTAGCAATGAGTGTTTTGGTTTTTTGTATTGGAATTGGAGTTTTTTTTATGCATTTTGTAGAGAAAATTGGATGGTTTGATTCATTTTATTTTTCTATTATTGGAGTTACTACTGTTGGATATGGTGAAAAGGTATTTAATTCAATGGGTGGAAGAATATTTGCATCAATTTGGTTGCTTGTTTCTACCCTAGTTGTTGCTAGAGTATTTCTTTTGTTGGCTGAAGTTAGAGTTGATGAAAAGCAAAGGGAATTGGAAGAATGGGTGTTAGACCAGGATTTGACTGTTCAACAGTTTCATGCTGCAGATATTGATAATAATGGCTTTGTCAGGTATTCTTTTAATTTACGTTGGTCGAACTCTTCAAAAATATTGTTATATTCGTGTCAGATCTTGCGATAGTACATTATTTTTGAAGAATCCAATACGCACTTTGAGATATTTTTAAAGAGTGCGAGCACCATAGCTTTGAAGTGAAGTTCTTTTATGCTATTGAAGATATAACATAAAGAAACATGTGTTAGGCTTAAAAAAGATAAAGAAAGATGTGTTATATGCTTGTGTTTTCCTAGTTAATTCGCACACGACCATCTTTTTTCTGATTGAAAACCGAGACTCCAAGAAGAGGAGCCTTGCAACGGTCAAGTTGTTTCCGTGTGAATCAACTATTGATGCTTGCATCAGGTTAGGTTGCCTATATTATACCTCTTGGGGTACGGCCCTTCCTCGGACCCTGCGTGAATACGGGATACTTTGTGCATCGAGCTGCCCAGAAAAGTCAGACTCCCTAGAGACATAGTATCTCGTAAGTTTCTGGAAGAAAGATGTAAAAATAAGTAGTATAGAAATTTTTACTGTCCAATTCTTCCCAAATAAAGGTGAAGATTTACCCCTTAATATTTGATTATGGTTTAGAATTATCTTTCAGGGGTCAAGTGCAAAAATAATTTCAATCTTTAAGTTAAAATGTGTTAATTTCTTCATTAGCTATTTTCAAAAGTTGTTTATGGGGTTTTAAGTTTGGCTATGAATTAATTTGAGTCTTGTGTATGTGGCAGTAAATCAGATTATGTGATCTACAAACTGAAGGAATTGGGAAAGATTACTGAGAAAGATGTACTGTTGATCAGCAAACATTTTGAGAGATGGGACACTGCTAATTCTGGAAAGATTACTCTTTCTCATCTTTTTGTGGAAAGAGATTATTGAAATAATGTCAAACTAGAGTATTTTCTTGAATATCAAGAAAGGTGTGGTATGCAAGTATTAAATAAAATATAGTTTAATAAATATGTATATGTTTATGTAATGTTGGTATTTAAGGGAAACATGTAAAGTTTATCTTCGCATGACCTAATGGTCAGGGGTTCGAACCATAGAATCTCTGCTAACAATTGAATAAATGTGGAACGATTCGTCCACCTAACTTCTCTCTCTTTTTTTTTGGTAATATTGGTAGTATTTAGTATAAAGAAGTCATACTAGAGTGGTTAGACCCTTTTGGATCTGATCAAGGCATATCTAGCCTTATAGTATCGGGTTCATTTGAATCCAGTATTTTTAACGTGAAGCATAATTTATGTAGAAATTTATTAATATTGTAATCAATGGTAGTTATGAAATCATAACTTTTAAAATATAACGGGTTCAATGTTTAAAAACTTAAATATTGAATTCACAAAGTTTAAATTTTGAATTCGCCTTTGGCCGTATGATATATACTTTTAAAAAATTATAGTGCGAGAAGGGGGTGATAGACAGATGTTATGTCCTGTGTTTATCTAGTTTTTTTTACTTGAATTGTTTAAATTTGAAGTAAACATCATTTGTAATTTTAAAAGTAAAATATGTTGACTAATTCATGACATTACGCGTGGAGCAGATGGATTTATTTTTAATGCATATACAATCAAGCCTTTTTATAACAGTCTCGTTTGTTTCAAATATTTTTAGATATTATAGCAAATTATTGTTACAAAAAACATATATTATAAGAGAACATAAAATTTGACATAAAATTTGGTGGTGAATAGACCTGATGAGGTCAGGCATAAACCTCCCATCTTTATGTAACTTGTTAGAGAAGGGGCAGTAAAACTGTCTTCATGTGACCTTTAGGTTACAGGTTCAAATCATGGAATCAGATATTGATACTTACCTTAGGATATGTTACCTATATCTTACTACCTTGGGCTACGACCTTCTTCGAATCTTGCATGAATGCAGAATAATTCGTGGACGTTATAATGCCACAGTGATTAGGATGATAAAAAAATAGTTTAAAAGATTATTCTGAGTCCAGAGTCTCAGATCATGCTAAAGACTCTTCACATTTGGATCTGAAATTAGCTTTTAAAATATTCTAAGTTTGAGAAAGAGACGACAGACAAATGTTGTGTTCTGTGTTTATCTAATTTTTTACTTCAAATAGTTTAAATTTGAAGTAAGCATCATTTGTAATTTTAAAAGTGAAAAATGTTGACTGATACAAAACATTACGCATGATGTAGCTGTTGTATTTTCCTTTACGCATCTCGAATTAGAAATTATCACTAGTATTACAATTCGCGCTATGCGCAATAAAATTAAAGAATATTAATTATTTTAAATTATAATTTATCATTCTAGTATATAATACTATTATGTTGCGTTAATAGAATTTTAACTGGCATCTTACTTCTCAATACAATATTTCATTAACTAAACTATATGAAATTTTAAAAAAAAAATTATGTAGTCATTGTTTTGTTTCTTATTTTCTTTTATTATATTTTTATTATTCAGTATTAATATATTATTAATATGACAATTTATTAGCGCGTCACTTAACTTAATATCATTGTCCACTTACTCCTTTTAACATAATATTTGTTACTCCTAAAAAATATTATTTTATGATAGAGATTTGTGGCCAATTAATAAGAATATTGATCAAGTCATATCTTTAATTTTTTACTCTACCATTATTTTAGTTGATGTGCTATTTACATATAACACTTTGAATATAATGGCACACGTGACGGAAAGATCATTTGCAAGTGCTTCACCTATTTAAAGATATTTCTTTAATATTTTGGCAACATAATATCACCAACCACATATAAATAGAATAAACGAACAAATTTACGAAATCCTATTTTGATAATCATGTAAAATTATCTGGTTGCTTGGTATTTCGTTATCTTTAGCATGTAAAGTTCTACGCTGAGAACTTAATTGATCTTAACAATCCTGATAATTTTATTAGTTTAGACATTATGCAAAACATTCTCAGTAGAAAAGGCATTACTCTTCATGCAAACTTTTAATATTTTATATCTACATTGGTAGTAGTCATATTCGAAAATACAGTTATGCGTATAATTTTTGTGAGCACATGATTTTTGCCCTATATATAAATTATTCCCAAAAATTCAAACAAATAATTTTTCTTTATTTTTGTAATTTTTGTGTCGCTTTCTGTTAATCGTTTGTATTTTATTAGTGCATATTAATTCATAAAAATATAAAAATGTGCATTTGCATGTTTAGGATTTCATTCTATATTTTAGGATTAATTATCAAATTAGTTGTTTTATAAAAACAAAAAAAATCATCAAAAATAGCTTATTTCGCACTTTTTAGTCTTAGTTTTGAATTTTGATGGTTTTTCTTTTAACTGGATTTTTAATTAATTACGGTATTAGGAGTAAATTAATTCAATTTGATAGGTTAATTTGATTTTGTAGTCTAATTTAGGTTTTATTTTTGAGAAAAACAAGAAAAAGGGAATTAAAAAGAGCTGGAAATCAAATAAAAGGAAAAAGAAAAGAAGAATTTTTAAAAAACATTGGGCCATGCTTGTTCAAACAACCAGCCCAAACGCCCAGGCCCGTTTTTGGCCTCAACCTGGTCCGGTTATTAAGCAACCCAAACGACGTCGTTTCCAGAAGCAATCCTAACCCTCAATTCTTGATCTAACGATCGAGATCATCCTATGATGTTTTATATAAGTATGTCCGCACCCCACCCCATACCCCCTCGTCATCTCTTTCATCAGACCCCTCCTCTTATGAGCGCCGTCCTAAAATCCACCATTGCCGGTGGCGGCGCCACCTTCAATCCCTCCCAAATTAACACCCCAATCTCCTCTCGTCCTCCCTGTCCCATATCTGATATTGGTTTTTCTCGAATCGAACCAAAGCCTCTCGAATCTTGATTTTAAAGTCAGGTCCGAGTCTGAAATTTGTCCAAACGAGCCCAAATTGCTACCAGGTGGCTCACCGGTCTTCCTCACCTCGAATCCATGGTTATTATGCTTCAAATCTCAGTGGTCCACCCTCAATTCCACATCTAGGGTTCATTTTTTTGGCTTGGTTGAGGTGTCTTCTTTTATGGTAAGTTCTTGTTAATATTATGACTCTAATTTATTTAGTTTAATAGTTTCATCTTCTCCTTCTCCTTCTCCTTCTCCGTCGATTGGGTCAGTTGTAGAAATTGTTCTCAGTCACTACGTTTTCGTACCTGTTTAGGTCTGTTACGATTAGTTGATTTTTGTTTTACTCTTTAGTTATTAGTTTAGCTCAGTTTGATTGGCGGTAAGTTTAAAGTCTCTGATTGTTGTTATCTTAATTAATCATTAGGATTAGTTGTTTATCGACCGAATTTTAACGTCGTTCATAGATAATATTAGTCGAATAGGTAGTGTTAAATAAATATCATGTTAGATGCCTACTTGGGTTGTTCTATTTCAGCTTTTATGATTATCTATAGTTCTCTATTAGTTGATTTTCATATTAATTTCTGTCGTTTTCTTAATTAGTTTGGGTTCGTTAGTTAATTAGGCTGATTGAAATTTGGGATTTGGAATTGGTTTGAGAATTGGTTTCAATTAGGGCTAATCTGTGCATCTTAGTGTTAATGAAATATTGTGTTTGGTTATAGCTGAATGAGCTCTCTAGTTGACTTCAGTCAGGTTTTAACTGGGGTAAAAGGGCTGAGGATAATCGAGGTTGGGAGGGTTAGTAATTTCAGGGCTGTTTAAGGGTGTTTTCGGTAGTTTAAGTGGGGGAATCTTTTTCTAACTGAAAGAGGAAGCTTCCAGTAGGGATTTCAGGCCAATTTCAGGTTTTTGAAGGGGTAAACTTGGGCCTCAAGTCAATAGTGGGAGGACTAAGTAGCAAAACATAAAATACTAGAGGGATTAAAGCTGTAAATAATGAGGGACTGAGAGTGCAAGCCTAAAATCTGAGGGTTGCCCTATTTTGCTCCTATAAAAAGGGCATTAGATGGCTTGTAGAGGGGTCTTTAACCTTTAGCTGAAAAAATTCACAGAAATTCAGTTTCTCCTTTTAAGCTTCAAATTAGTCTCTACAGTCAGATATACAAAAATGCAAAAAAAAAATACATACAAAAAATAGAAAACAACAAAAAAAAAATTCATTGTTTCATTGGTTGTGGGTACATTCTGGGTTTTCCTTTGGAGTTCTCCCTTATAGCTTGGTTTGGGATTTGTTTTGAATTGGTTTTGGAGTTATTTCTGCTGGTTTTTGAGGTTTCTCGTTGGATTTCAAAGTTCTGGGTTGTTGTTCGGAAGTCCTGGGCTATTTAGCGTAGCTGTTGATTCTTTTGCAACTGTTGCTGCATGACCTTCTTCTTCCTGCTGCTCTATAATTGCTGTTGACTATCTTCTCTGTTGGGTTTCTATTTCCAGGTACTGTTTTTTACTCAATGACATGTAGATGTGAATCGGAAGCTGAAATAAGAAGTGATTTGGAGTTTTATATGTTTTGAGTGTTTGTTCTTGACCGTTTCATAGTTACATTAGCATTATAACTTCATTTGGCTTTATATGAATTTATTTGCAGTTGTAAAGTTGTAGAATCATGGTAATGATGGCCTGTTAAGTGGTTTGAATAGGAATCCTTGTCGAAGTAGTGAAGACTGATTCACTGAATGTCTGCTCTAGTTTGTTTAAGTTTGAACTTTACAATTTTTATTTGGACTTCTATGTTAACTGTAGCTTTTGGGGCCATGAATTTTACATGTAAACGTTAGCTGAAGAGTCGAGTTCTAGTGATAGCGAGTCTGAAATTGACAGAGTTTGTTAGTTAGTGATTGTGGGTTTTAATCTATATTTCTAGAATTTCAAAAGTAGAACTTGGATAATAATTAGATTGTTTAGACTTGCTTAATTATGTGAATCAAAATCAGTAGATGAAATGAGACTTTAGGGTTTATTGAATTAGAAATTATTCTTGGTCATCGTATAAAGTAATTTTCGTGAATTGATATTGGAATCAACAAGCCCCTTAATTAACAGTTCATTTGATTAAGCATATAGAATTGGGCTTATTATTGAACATTGATTTGGTAATAAAAGCAGTTAGTACAGTTAGTGTATTAAATTCAGTATTTTCAATTAATAGGGAAATTAGTCTTTGATAACCTATTTGTGAATAAACTCGTGGGATGCCCCCTTAGTGTTGTTTGGGAATCGAACAGAGCATGGGAATTGAGCTCTTTACGCCGACTGGGTTCGAACACAAGTCCTTGGGCCGGAGGCAGCTTCTTGTTACGCTTATTTGGGGCCAACTTTTGGCCCATGCGGAGTGAGTCTGCACTTCAAGGTTTAAAGATTAGAAATTTGGGTTTTTGGGTTAGGATTTTTCCTTTATTTTAGAAACCAAAAATAGAAAAATGTAGTTGCTTCTAGGTTGGCCTTTTAATAAATAATGAGATGAGTCTCGCGAAACAAAATAAAATTGTGGAGCCCTTAGTAAATGATTGTCGAAGTTTTAGAATATGGGAAGGCTGTTTGGCGAATTTCACGGCCTTCTCCAAAATAATAATACGCTAGAATCTTTAGACGCGTTTTAATTAAAGTACTTTCTTAAACTCGGGTGTGCATTGATGCAACCCAAATTCAAATCTCGACGAAGTCAAAATGTGTTGATAACCACGGGTGTCTTTATGGAGACAGGGTTAGAAACGTGTTTACGACGTCGCAAATCTTTTAAAATAAATAATGGTAAAAGCGGTATATAAATAAAAGGCACATAAGCTAGCACGTATTAAAATCGGATAAAATCAAATACAACAGTTGAGTGACCATACTAGAATCATGGAACCTGGGAATGCCTAACAGCTTCTTTCGGGTTAATAGAATTCCTTATCCGGATTTCTGATTCGTGGACTGTTAATAGAGTCATAATCTTCCTCGGTTCAGGATTCAAATCGATGACTTGGGACACCATAAATCTCCCAAGTGGCGACTCTGAATAATTAATAACCAAATCTTCTTCCGATTGTCCTTTAATTGGAAAAACTCCTTTACGCTCCTTTGCGGCGGGGGGGAGGGGGGGGGGGGGTATAGCAAAAAAAAGAGGTGTGGCAATTTTCTCATTCACCAATTTTGCCTCAATGGAATATAGTTAGTAGTGGTTATGAGAATAATCATAAAATAAAGTTTTTTTTTGTATATTCTATTCCATTAAAAGAAGTCAAGTAACAAAGTTTCCCCGAGCCTTTTGCCTGAATAAAAGTTATAAACTCAGAACCCGAGTCGAGATCATTGAGACAAAGACAGTCGTTCGTGAATTTCTAGATTTTTTTTTGCGTCTCCGACTTGTCCTGCACAATACAACTTGAACTTTAGGTAAAAAATAGAGCTTCTTCCAATAACACACTATCAGAAAATTTTCCGAAGCAAATTTATATGTTTCACACTTCCATCGATGTATAACGAAATTCCTTTTGGGGAATAATGTTCTATGTATACCTCTCCGACTTGAGATGTTAGTGTCGGACTTGTCTTGCATATATCTTTAATTATATGTTGGTGTTAAAATTCTCACATCAAGTTATTGTGTATAGGACTTCCCACTATGCCTCTTCCTCATTTTTATGCTTATTATAGTTATAGCTAGCGCCATGACATCCATGAGTCGTCCTTCATAGACCTTCCATTCAGAATAAAAAAGAAATAGTCAGTATTCATCTTAGTCAATAATTGAGAAATGAATTACATAACACATGTCGATCCGGATTTTCCATTCTCGAAAATCATGATGGTGCCTACTAATAGGATTAGGTAAGCCAACTTACCTACTTTTTCTCAGCACATAATAATAACATTAAACCTTTTTCATTTAAAACAATAATGCGGAAGACGTAAATTTTAAAGATGCTGAATAATCTGAGGAATTTTAACACAATACTACCCAAAACCTGGTGTTACATATCTCACGAATGTCTAAGAGTATTCTAAATATAGTGTCATGAAAGAAAGTAAAAATGTTTGTCCTGAAATACAATGGAATGACAACTAAAACATGATAAGGGAGACGTCGGCCCGCGGAAGCCTGCAGGGCTACCTCGGTATCTCGCTCTGGACTGAAATAATCTCCCAAATCTCCTACTACTATCCAAAAGCTGCACCGGCTCCGTGATCTGTATAAAATGATACACAGAGTGTAGCATCAGCACAACCGACCCCATGTATTGGTAAGTGCATGGCCTAACTCCGGCGAAGTAGTGATGAGGCTAGACCGGTCAACCAAACAAATATGTAAAGATATATATACAAGTACAACGAAATAACAACGGAAAGTAAACAATTGAAGCTGGGAGGGAGAAACATGTTTATGGGGGTAACAGATATAACAGAATATCAGGAATAACAAAAGAAACCGCGTCTGATTACTTCTAGCAGAGAATAAGGGAAAAAAAGAACTTTCACTTATTTCAAATTCCTCTTGTTGCAGGCACGCAACACGATCCCATTTCCTCATATCACATGGTAAGCGTACCACATGTTCCCATTTCATAATATCACGTGGCGGGCGTCCCACACGTTCCCATTTAATAATATCACGTGGTAGGCGTACCACACGTTCCCATTTCATAATATCTCGTGGTAGGTGTACCACACATTCCTATCTCATAATATCTCGTGGTAGGCGTAGCACACGTTCCCATCTCAAAATATCTCGTGGTAGGCGTACTACACGTTCCCATTTCATAAGATCTTGTGGTAGGCATACCACATGATCCCATTTCATAATATCTCGTGGTAGGCGTACAACACGATCCCATTTCATAATATCTCGTGGTAGGCGTACCACATGATCTCATTTCATAATATATCATGGTAGGCGTACCATATGATTCCATTTCAAAATATCAACATAATACACAATGTAGTCCCGGCAAGGGAGAGAATAAAATGATTTCCCGTCAAGGGAACAAGAATAGTAAATCAACTATCCCGGCAAGGGAGAGTCGCTATACCAACCTAGTTCAACTTCTACTTAATACAATATTCACTAATACTCAGTCAAAATCAAATCCACGAAAATAACTAATTACTTGCTCAACATAATGATTATCTATCAAGTTATCATAGGAGAAATTAAGAATACAACAATTTAGTAATTTCGTACTCACGGTCATGCTCGACCCCCAACGTATAGATACTCATCAACATGCCTATACGTCGGATACAACACATAACAAGTAGCATATATGACTCAACTCTTGTTCCCTCAAGCTAAATTCAGACCAAACACTTATCCCGAATGCTCCAAACTCAACTCAAGCCTCTAGTATAGCTTTACCCCTCGAGTTCACCATAAAACCGCTCGAATCTAGTCACAATTACTTGAAGGTATCAACAAATGCTAATTGAATCAATTTGAATGCCTAAGAATGAATTTTCCAAAGTTTGACTCAAAAATTCTTAAAGCGCCCTCGGGCCCACGTAGTAAAAACCCGAGGTTCAAACCAAAATCCGGTTATCCATTCCCCCACGAGTTCATATTTGTGATTTGTTTTAAAATCGGACCTTAAATTGAGGTTCAAATCTCCAATATTAAGAAAACTATGTTCTACCCAAAATATCCATTTTCACCCATGAAAATCCTTGATTTTTAAGATGAAAACATGTTTAATGATGTTATAGATTGAAGAAATTAAGTAAAAGTTGAGTTACAAATGATTTGGAGAAGATGGATTTCTTGGAAAATCGCATATGGAGTTTGTGTTTTGAAAGAATGAAGAAAAGGGGTTTAAATTCATCTAAGTATGAAATTGTTGGGCTGCGGGTATGGGAAATACGAACTCGGGTTCGCAATTGCGAACCAACAGGCTAGGGAAATGTGAGGAAAAATGATCGCATTTGGGGAAACCTGGGGATTCGCATTTGTGAACCCAAATGTCGCATTTGCGAAACGCGGGCTTCGCATTTGCGAGGTCCTATATCGTATTTGCGATGACCTCAGGCCTAGCACACTTCTCGCATTTGCGATCTGACTCTTCGCATTTAAGGGCTCGCATTTGCAATGTGAAGCCTGGAGGTAAGTTATGGCTGCAATTTTCCCAAGGTTAAAAAAGCACTCCGACTTATATCCAGAACTTACCCGAGCCCTCGAGGTTCCAAACCAAACATACACACAACCTCAAAAATATTCTACGGACTTACTCTTGCGATCAAATCTCCAAAATAACATCATATACATAGAATTAAGCCTCAAAATACATGATTTCATCCAACTTTTCATAAAACACTAATTTTCCATTCCAAATCCGAAATACGTCAAACAACATCCGTTTTCAATCAAACTTTATAGAAAGTGCTTAAATTACATATATACCGGCATTAGAACCAAAATACGAGCCTGATACCATAGTCTTCTGATCAAATTTATTTTCCATTTTCCTTAATTAATTTCAAAAAATAATTTCACACAAAAATTCATTTCTCGGGCTTGGGACCTCGGAATTCGATTCCGGACATTCCGCTAAGTCCCATATTTTCCTACGGACCCTCCGGGACAGTCAAATCACCGGTCCGGGTATGTTTACCTAAAATGTTGACCGAAGTCAATATTAATCATATTGATATCAAAATTCATCATGTTTCTCAAAGAATTCATATTTAAGCTTTACGGTTACGCACCCGGACTGCTTATGCAAATCGAGGTGACTAAAAATGAGGTTTTCAAGGCCTCGGAGACATAGAATGAGTAAGAACACGGGTGATGACCCTTTGGGCCGTCACATTCTCCACCTCTAAAACAACTATTTGTCCAAGAACGGACAAATGAAAGAAGTATCTGAGTCGGGAAATAGATGAGGATAACGGCTCCGCATATCGGACTCAGACTCGCAGGTCGATGCCTTAGGAGGCTGACCTCTCCACTGAACACCCACAGAAGGAAAACTTTTCGACCTCAACTCTTGAACCTGTCGGTCTAAAATGGCCATTAGCTCCTCCCCGTAAGACAGATCCTTGTCCAATTGGACAATGCTAAAATCTAACACATGGGTTGGATCGCCGTGATACCTCCGAATCATGGACACATGAAAAACCAGATGCACGGCTGACAAGCTAGGCGGCAAGGCAAGTCTATAAGAAACCTTCCCCACACGATCGAGAATATCAAATGGCAAATGAGCCTAGAGCTAAGCTTTACTTTTTTCCCAAATCTTATCACGTCCTTCATAGGCAACACTCGGAGCAATACTCGCTCGCCAACTATGAAAGTCACATCTCAAACCTTCCGATATGCATAACTCTTCTTCTTGGACTAAGCTGTCTGAAAGCTATCCTGAATGATCTTGACCTTATCCAAGTCCTCCTAAACTAAATCTGTACCCAATAACCGAGCCTCTCTCGACTCAAATCATCCAATTGGAGACCAACATCGCCTACCATACAACACCTCATATGGAGCGATATGAATACTGTACTGGTAGCTGTTATTTTAGACGAACTTTGCTAACGGCAAAAACTGGTCCCGCAAGCCTCCAAAATCAATGACACAGGCTCGGAGTATATCCTCCAATATCCGAAAAGTCCGCTCAGACTGTCCATCCTTTTGAGGATGAAATGTTTTGCAATACTCAACTTGGGCCGGTCCTAGCGGGCCTGGCGGACCTATGCGGGCCCAACGACTATTTTTTTTAGAAAACAATTTTTTGTTTTAAAAATCAGCAACGGCCATATTTAAAATATAGCCGTTTGGGCTGAAAATATGGCCGTTTGGAAGTTTACAAAATGGCCATTTGGCCCCCAAACTTTAATTTAACCTCCAACTTTATATAATTATACTTTTTCCCATTTCTCAACTATAAATACCAGCTCATTCTTCCATTTTATTCACCAATTCATCAATATCTCTCAATCTTTCTACTACAATTGCTTAATTTATTGTTGAAAATTCGTGAAAAATTGTGAAGTTGTTGAATTGAAGTTTTCAAGTGTTCAACAATTTTGAATTTTCAAGAAGTTGTTCGGCAATCTGGTAAACTCGTTTCACCTCTTACATTTTAATAATATATTTTTGAGTGGTTTAGTTTGCATAATTATAATTAATATGGCATTTTCTTTGAAAAAAATTTTTGGTAAAGGAAAAGGTAAAATCGGTGAAAGTAGTGACCATAATAGTACCCTTTCCCCGGCTCACCGACCTACAAAAGATAAGCAAGTTGAAAGTAGTCGCCAACCTAGACGTCCTCCTCCTCCTTCCGTAATGCTTGATAGTGATCACCCTTGTTTTCAATTTACCGATAGTGAATTTTACATGATGTTGCAGTAGGTGATAGATTAGATGATGAAATTATGAATGCTCTTATCCTAATGAACCTATCTTAGAGGAAAGTGAGAATGATGATGATGATGATGAAACCCAAGCACAAGATTTAGATGATACACCTACTAGTCATGTTCATAACTAAGTAATGCACCGACCGATCCACCTGTAGAAACTCCAACTTTTAATAGACAACCTACTAAACGTCAAGAAACATCATTAGTTTGGAATTTATTTACTCAAGTAAGAGAACTAAATAAGTCTAAGTATAAAACTTGTGGGAAATTACTGGTTCATAAATTTACTGGAGACCGTAGCGGTACGGGTAGTTTGACTAGGCACATAAAAACACACCCTAGAGATAAGGCTAGATTTTTTCAAATGCAAGCGCAGCAAAAGGGGACAAGTGTAGATTCTGCAGTTAACCCTAGTAATAGTTCAAATCTAGTTCAACCATGAATTAACACTGTCACCGGAGGTATTTTATATTACGATCCAAATAGAGATCGTGAAGAATTAGCAAAGATGATTAATGTTATGTGCTTACCTTATACTTTTGCACTTTGGCACATCTTCTTTTAGTTTTTTTCTTTTAATGGTGGTATTAGTACTTTGTTGTGCTCATTCCATTGGGGGAAGGAAGACTAAGAAAGATATCCTATTTTGGGTAATAAAAATTATAAGACATACCCTTGAATATCGTTTTTCTCAATATTTCTTTGTCTTTACTTCGAATTATTTACTACAATATATATATATATACATATATATATATATATAACAAGAAAATATATAAGTAATAACATATATACATAAGATACAATATTATAAGAGAATATATATATACATTATACATAAGAGATACAATATATATATACTACAACAAAATATATAACTATATAAGCTCTTTGATGTGGATCTCAGCTAACCTCTCAGATGAATAAGTGGCTGCAACAGGAACAAAATGCACTGACTTGGTCAGCCAATCAATAATGACCCAAATCGCATCAAACTTCTTCCAGGTCAACGGGAGTCCAGTAATAAAATCTATAGTAATCACTCCCACTTCCTCCCGGGGAGCTCAATCCTTTGAAACAGTCCACCAGGCCTCTGATGCTCATACTTAACTTGCTGACAATTCAAACATCGAGCCACATATGCAACAATATCTTTCTTCATTCTGCGCTACCAATAGTGCTGCTACAGATCCTGATACATATTCGCGGCACCCGGGTGAATAGAATACCGAGAACTATGGGTCTCCGCTAAGATCAACTCTCGAATCCCATCAGCATTGGGCACACAAAATCGCCCATGCAATCTCAAAATACCATCATCACCTAAGGTCACCTTCTTGGCACCTCCACACTGCACCGTGTCTCTCAGGACACACAAATGGAGATCATGCAACTGTTGACGGATACACTCCAATAATGAAGAACGAGCACCCGTGCAAGCTAACGCTCTACTAGGCTTAGAAATATCCAACCTCACCAGTCAATTGTGTTGGAAATACGTTCTCAAGGCTTTATGCTAAAACGTGTGTTCTTATGTGTAGGTTTTGATGAATGACAAACGAAGCGCAAAGTGATATATGACGAAGTTCAAGTACAAGCGCATAATTGGTGGATAACGAGATTCAAGCACAAGACAAAGTTTTATAGTTTAAATGAGTCGTTCTTAATTGTGATCTTGATCCGACAACTTGACTCATGACATGGCTTCTCTCGTAAAATTATTTTTACAAAATCATGCATATTTAATTTAATGCTAAACGATTTTAAATCATGCATATTTACTTTAGTCAAAATGATTTTTAAACATGCCTCTAAAATCTGGACTAAGATAATCGATTATGTACTTATGATAATCGATTATGTTAAGCCGAGACTGCATGACAATCGATTGTGAACTAATGACAATCGATTGTTTTAAGGCAGTGAACATCAGGTTTTTCAAAACCTACATGACAATCGATTGTGAAGCTAATGACAATCGATTGTGATGAGGCAGTGTCCATCAAAGTTTTTCAAAACTCAGAATAATTGATTGTGAAGCTAATGACAATCGATTGTGAAGAGACAGTGTCCATCAGATTTTTAAAAGTCACAAAATAATCGATTGTGAACATATGACAATCGATTGTGTTGAGGCAGTGACTTCCAGACTTTTTCAAAATTATTAAATAATCGATTGTGAGTATATAACAATCGATTGTCACGAGGCAGTGTCTAAAATGATTTTCAAAGTCTGATAAATAATCGATTATTAACATTGCACAATCGATTGTGAAGCTGACCGTTGTCGTAAAATTTTCAAATACCGTCAGGTAATCGATTGTTGATTTTGTACAATCGATTGTTGATATTGAAATCTGAAAAAGATTTTTTGAACGTTGCTGAATAATCGATTATTAATTTGGTATAATTGATTGTTTTACGAAAAATCTGGAAATGATTTTTTGAACGTTGCCAATAACCGATTGTTGATCTTGGACAATCGATTGTTAAGCTTAAAATCTGGGATTGATTTTTGGAACTATTGGCAAACAATCGATTGTGGCTTCCTGACAATCGATTGTCACAGAGTAAAATCAGCAACTCTTAATTGGCAATTAGGCAACGGTATGCCAAGTTTTTCAACTATAAATACAACTTAATTTCAGTGTTGTAAACACAACAACACACAACAACTGATCATTCTATTGCTATAAGCTTGCATATTATTGTTTATCATTTTATATTCATTGCATAAAGCTTTTGAGAGCCAAAGTCTTGTCCATAGTTGTTGTAATCTTGAGCCTACTTCTTTTAGTTATATCTACTCATTAAGGAGTGTTTTGTTTGAGTGCTTAGTGTTTTGCACACTTGTAAGAGAATTGTGATTCTCTTGTTGTAAGGAACTTGTGTTTCCTTGGTTGAAGTCTTGGAGTGGTGTATCTCCGAGCAAAGGTGTTAAGGCTTGTGTCCTTAAGTTGTAAAGGTTTGTTGAGCACCCGTAAGCTTGACAAGTTAGTGGAAAATCTCGAGAGAGTCTCTCGGGGACTGGACTAGCCACGTGTTGTGGTGAACCTGAATACATCGGTGCGTTCTTTCCTTTTGTTTATTTAACGCACTTAATTATTTCCTGCAAATTTTAATTTCCGCAAGTTTACGCTAAATTTTATTGTAATGCTATTCACCCCCCTCTAGCGTTAAGCGTATTATCTAACAAATTGGACAGGGACTGAACATCCAAGCAAACAATCTCTGGATGACTGAAATATAAGTAAGACTACCCATGCTGGCGGACTTCCTACTCAATGCATCAGCCACCACATTGGCCTCTCCCGGGTGGTACAAGATAGTAACATCATAATCGTTCAACAACTCCAACCACTTTCTCTGCCTCAAATTCAACTCCTTCTGCTTGAACAGATACTGAAGACTCTTGTGATTAGTGTATACCTCACACGTCACACCATATAGATAATGCCTCCAAATCTTCAACACATGAAAAATTGCTACCAACTCTAGATCATGAACCGTATAATTCTTCTCGTGGATCTTCAACTTCCTCAAAACATAGGCAATGATTCTGTTGTCCTGCATTAATACTGCACCAAGCCCAATACGGGAATCATCACCATAGACAGTATAAGGCCTTGAACCTGTTGGAAAAACCAATACTGGTGTCTTAGTTAAGGCTATCTTGAGGTTCTGAAAGCTCGCCTCACACTTATCCGACCATATGAACTGGGCACCCTTCTGAGTCAACCTGGTCATCGGGGCTTCAATAGATGAAAACCTCTCCATGAACCGATGGTAGTAGCATGCTAACCCGAAGAAACTCTGAATCTCTGCAGCTGAAGCTGGTCGAGGCCTGTTCTTGACTGCCTCAATCTTCTTCGGGTCCACCTTAATACCCTCTGCTGAAACAACGTGACCCACAAATGCAACCGAACTCAACTAAAACTCACACTTCAAGAACTTAATATATATTGATTATCCTTCAAAGTCTGAAGAACCATTCTGAGATGCTGCTCGCTCCTCCTGACTGCGGGAGTATATCATAATATCATCAATGAAAACTATCGCGAACAAGTCCAAATAAGGCCTGAACACTCAGTTCATCAACTCCATAAATGTTGTTGGGGCATTGGTTAACCCAAATGACATGATCAAAAACTCATAATGCCCATACCGAGTGCGGAATGCTGTCTTAGGGACATCAGATTCCCTAATCCTCAATTGATGGTAGCTAAATCTCACGTATTTCTTTGAAAACATCTTTGCACCCTGAAGTTGGTCGAACAAATCGTTAATCCTCAGCAGTGGATACTTGTTCTTGATCGTAACTTTGTTCAATTGCCGGTAATCAATGCACATCCTCATCAAACCATCCTTTTTCTTCACAAATAACACTGGCGCACCCCAAAGCGAAACGCTATGTCTAATAACCCTTCTCAAGCAAATCCTGTAACTAATCCTTTAACTCTTCCAACTTTGGCGGGGCCATGCGATACAGCGGTATGAAAATGTGCTGAGTGACCGGATCCAGATCTATACAAATATCGATATCCCTGTCGGACGGCATGCCCGGTAGGTCTGAAGGGAAAGTTTCGGGGAACTCTCGAACAATAGGAACATGATCAATGGAAGGGACTTTGCGCTGGAATCGCGAACATACGCCAGATAAGCTAGACAACCCTTCTCGACCATGGATCGAACCTTCACATATGAAACAACATTGCGAGTGGTATGACCTGGGGTACCTCTCGGCGTGGAAAATCTGGTAAATCCAAGGTCTTGGCATGGCAATTCAAGATAGCATGATACGGGGACAATCAATCCATCCCTAATATAATGTCGAAACCCACCATATCTAAGAGCAACAAATCAACACGGGTCTCAAGAACCCTAAGTACCATAACACAAGAATGATGAACTCGTTCGACCATAATAGAATCACCCAGCGATGTAGATACATAAATAGGAATACTCAATTCATCACTAGGCCTAACCAAGTATGGTGAAAAATAGGATGACACATACGAATACGTAGACCCGGGGTCAAATAGCACTGAAGCATCTCTATCACATATCAGAATAGTACTTGTATCGTCTGCATCTAAAGACTTAGCCTCTGGCCTGGCTGCTGGCTGTCCTCCACCACTGGCGGCCTGAGTTCCACCTCCATGACTTCTACCTCCACCTCTATGACCTTTACGCCCCCTCTCTAGCTTGCTGGGCAGGCTGTGGAACCGCTAATGCCTAAATCATAGCACGAGAACTTTGATGCTGAGAGCTGCTAGAAGCTCGAGGGAAATACCTGAAAATGTGCCTCATATCGCCACACGTGAAACAAGCCCTCCGCTGCTGGGAATAACGAAGTGGTGGTGCACTGAAAGACTGCTGGTCATAATAATGCAGTTGAGAACCACTCAATCTTGGGCAAGCCCTCCTGATATGACCATACTCATCACACTCAACATCCACGCAATTGCTGCAGCTGAGGAAACTGAAATTGACCTTGTCGACCTGAATTACCATCTGAAGTACCATGAGTGACCTGGAGAGCTGACTGAAAGGGCCTATGAGGATGGCATCTACCATAAGAACCTCTACCTCAATATGAGGTGCCGCTTAATCTGTTTGCATTACGGGGCCTCTTATCCGACCTATGACCGCCTCCGTATGGCAGAACCACCTCAACTCTATGGCCCACATTGGCCGCCTCTTGAAAAGTGAGCTCACTCCTGGCCCGAGCCACTATACCCGGCTGACCTGCCACCACTGGATGAACCCTTGGGAGAAAACCTGCTCGAATGACGCTCTCCACAAAGCCTACTAATCTAACCAAAGCACCCTGAAGAACAAGGTGGCTATAAACCCCTGTGGGACCTGACTTGGGCTACCGGAACTGCTGGGGCTGGAACCTCCTCGCAATAATCAATTAGAGGCTCCGCCACTAGGGCTGCTGCTCAGGGCTGAGCACTGCCCCTACCTCAGCCTCTGGCACGGCCTCGGCCTCTACCCCTCGTGGAAACTGGTTCTCGGGCTCGCGCTGCTGAGCGGCAGAAAAGGAAGCGCGTATTCTCGCCATCTTCGAAAGAATAGAGTAGAAATCCAATCGGTGTTTGAGAAACGGAAACGCACGACAAGAAGGAACAAATGGGAAGTTTTTCTAACTCGGTAGCCTCTGGTGGTTAAATACAGACGTCTCCGTACCGATCCCTTAAATTTTTCATCCTTGGGAGTCATGATGGCTCTTACTAACAGGAGCTAGGCAAGCAGGCTTAACTACTTTTTCTCGGCACATAATAATAACATCAAAACTTTTTCACTTAAAACAATAATTCGGAAGACTTAACATTTAAAGAAACTTAATAATCTACAGAATTTTAACACAATACTACCCAAAACCTGGTATCACATATCGCACGAACGTCTAAGAGTATTCTAAATATAGTGTCATGAAATAAAGTAAAAATGTTTATCCCGAAATATAATGGGATAACAACTAAAACAAGATAAGGGAGACGCCGGGCCCGCGGACGTCTGCAAGGCTACCTCGGTATCTCGCTCTGGACTGAAATCAGCTCCCAAATCTCCTACTGCTGCCCAAAAGCTGCTCCGGCTCTGTGATCTGTACAAAAATTTGCACAGAGTGTAGCATCAGTACAACCAACCCCACATGTCGGTAAGTGGCTGGCCTAACCCCGACGAAGTAGTGACGAGGCTAGACCGGTCTACCAAACAAAATTTAAACAAAATATCAGGAATAACAAAAGAATCTGCGTATGATTACTTCTAGCACAGAATAATGGAAAACAAATAACTTTCACTTGTTTCAAATTCCTCTTGTTGCAAGCATGCAACACGATTCCATTTACTCATATCACGTGGTAGGCGTACCACATGCTCCCATTTCATAATATCACGTGGTAGGCGTACCACACGTTCCCATTTCATAATATCACGTGGTAGGCGTACCACATGTTCCCATTTCATAATATATCTTGGTAGGAGTACCACACGTTCCCATGTCATAATATCTCGTGGTAGGCATACCACACATTCCCATCTCATAATATCTCGTGGTAGGCATACCACACGTTCTTATTTCATAATATCTCGTGGTAGGCATACCACACGATCCCATTTCAATCGTGGTAGGCGTACCACACGATCCCATTTCATAATATCTCGTGGTAGGCGTACCACACGATCCTATTTCATAATATCAACAAAATACACAAAGTAGTCCCGGCAAGGGAGAAATATAATAAAATGATTTCCCGACAAGGGAACAAGAATAGTAAATCAACTATCCCAGCAAGGGAGAGTCAGCTATAACCAACCTAGTTCAACTTCTACTTAATACAATATTCACTAATACTTAGTCAAAATAAAATCCACGAAAATAAATAATTATTTGCTCAACTTGAAGATTATCAATAAGGTTATCATAGGAGCAATTAAGAGTACAACAATTTAGCAATTTCGGACTCATGGACATGCTCGACCCCCAATGTATAGATACTCATCACCATACCTATACGTCGGACACAACACATAACAAGTAGCGTATATGACTCAACTCCTATTTCCTCAAGCCAAATTTAGACCGAACACTTACCTCGAATGCTCCAAAGTCAACTCAAGCCTCTAGTATAGCTTTACCTCTCGAATTCACCACAAAACCGCTTGAATCTTGTCACAAATTACATGAAAGTATCAACAAATAATAATTGAATCAATTTGAATAAATAAGAATGAATTTCCCAAAGGTTTGCTCAAAAATTCCCTAAACGTCACCGGACCCACGTGGTCAAAACCCGAGGATCGAACCAAAACTCGGTTACCTAGTCCACCCACGAGTTCATATCTATGATTTATTTTGAAATTGGATCTCAAATTGAGGTCCAAATCCCCAGTTTTAAGAAAACCTAAGTTCTACCAAAAATCCCCATTTTCACCCATGGAAATCCTGTATTTTTACGATGAAAACATTTTTAATGATGTTAAAATTGAAGAAATTAAGTAAAATTTGACTTAAAAATGATTTGGAGAAGATGGATTTCTTGGAAAATCGCCAATGGAGTTTCTGTTTTGAAAGAATAAAGAAAAGAAGTTTAAAATTCGTCTAAGTATGAAATTGTTGGGCTACGGGTATGGGAAATGTGAACTTGGGTTCGCAATAGGGAAATGCGAGAAAAAATGATCGTATTTGCGAACAAGGGGGAAAACTGGGATGTTCGCATTTGGAACACTATGGTCGTATTTGCGGAACCCGACCTTCGCATTTGCGAGGTCCTATATCGCATTTGCGATGACCTTAGGCCTGGCACACTTCTCGCATTTGCGAGCTGACTCTTCGCATTTGTGATGCGAATCCTACAGGTCAGTTATGGCTGCAATTTTCCCAAGGTTGTAAAAGCACTCCGACTCCTATCCAAAACCCACCCGATCCCTCGGGGCTCGAAACCAAACATACATACAACCTCAAAAACATTCTACGGACTTATTCGTGCGATAAAATCGCCAAAATAACATCATATACATAGAACCAAGCCTCGAAACACATGCTTTCTTCCAAGTTTTAATTTTCCATTCCAAGTCCGAAATACGTCAAATGACATCCGTTTTAAACCAAACTTTATAGAAAGTTCTTAAATCACATATATGACTTGTACCGGGCTACCATAGTCCTCTGATCAAATTTATTTTTCATTTCCCTAAATTAATTTCGGAAAATATTTTCACACAAAAATTTATTTCTCGAGCTTGGGACCTCGAAATTCAATTTACGGTCATATGCCCAAGTCCCATATTTTCCTACGGATCCTCCGGGTCTGGTTCCGTTTACCCAAAATATTGACCGAAGTCAATATTAATCATATTAATATCAAAATTCATTATTTTTCTCACTGAATTCATATTTAAGCTTTCTGGTTACGCGCCTAGACTGCACACACATATCGAGGTGACTAAACATAAAGTTTTCAACACCTCGGAGATACAGAATAAGTTAGAACACAGGTGATGACCCTTTGAATTGTCACAACATAACATATTCACTAACATTGTTAACATTGTCTTACAATAAATGCATACCTACCCACTGGAATCTACACAGATTAAATTTGAGATATCAAAGTTTTTAGTGGCCTCTCAAAGCTCATCCAAAATAAACGTTTGATAAGGAGGGCCCAAGCAGACCCAACTTCCTTCTTTCAGAAAAGAACCCTATCAGGACCCAAATATTAAAATATAACTGAACTTTTGCCAAAAAATAGAGTTTCTTCCAATAAAACACTTAGAAAATTTTTGAAGCAAATTCATATGTTCCGTACTTCCATCTATATATAATGAAAGTCCTTTTCAGGAATAAATTTCCATGTATACCTGCCCGACTTGAATTGTGCATGTCTGACTTGATATATATATATATATATATATAGTGACTAACTGGTAGGTTTTCTTTTCCTTTCGGTGGCGAATTCAAATAGATCATCATCATCATCATCAAAGCTTCTTCGTATCCACTGCGAATGGTCGCTAAAGCCAAGGAGGAGAAATCACTTTTGATTGATTCTTCCAACTCTTCAGCTCCTAGAAACCATCCTTCAAAAGTTGTTGTAGTAAAGAATATTATTGAGATTAGATGTGACGATCCGACCCGTCGCCTCATGTATTTTATCCTGTATTCCCCGTTTAATGCTTCTACATGTTTCATTGTATGTGTTTTGTGAATTTAAAGTTATTCGGATATAGTTTTGTTGGAAATGACACAATTAGTCTCTTTAGGGAAAGTTTGGTTTGGAATAGTCAACCGAATGTTGACTTGTATGGTAGAGGGCTCGGAATGAATTTCTGATTATTTGGTTAGTTTTGGGGGATGATTTAAGGCTTTGGAGAGCAATCAGAAGTAATTTTGGAGGCTCGATGTAGAATTAGGCTTGAATTGGCTAAGTTTGAATTTTGGCGAATTCCGGTTGATAGGTGAGATTTTTATCCGAGGATCAGAATGAAATTACGAGAGTTGCAGTAGCTTTGTTAGATTATTTATGATGTGTGTGCAAAATTTCAGTTAAATCGGAGGTTTGTAGGTCGGGTTTTTGTTCGAATGTGAGTTTCGAAAGTTTTGCTTGTTAGGCTTGAATTCGTTGAGAATTGATGATTCTTGTGCTGTTGGATGTGTTTTATGATCGGAACATGTTTGTGTGATATATTAGGATGGGTTGGCACTTTTAGCTGAGGTCCCGGGGGCCTCGGGGTGTTTTCAGGTAGTCAATCGGACCAATCTTGGCTTTTGGGAGTTGCAGAAAAATAGGTGAAGTGTTACAGAGAATTTTCTCTATGCGATCACATAGGGAGCATTCTCACATAGGAGGTTTTGGAAGGGGTTCAGATTTGTTCTATGCAATCGCATATGAGGCTGTGTGATCACATAGATTTGGAAAATTGGTCAGTGCGTTCGCATTCGTGGTGTTGCGATCGCGTAGTGTAATGGGACCTGGGGTCCCTGGTAGCATTATTTTCTATGCGAACACGAGGCTTGAAATGCAATCGCATAGTTGTGGGAGGCTGTGCTCTGCGATTGGTGGGGCAGTTGTGCGATCACATCAAGCATTTCTTGGAGGTCTGGAAATTTGTGCTATGCGATCGCAATAGCAAGGCTGCGATCGCATAGGTTTAATTAATGCCTGGGAAGAATGTTTTAAGTACATTTCATCTGCGACTTGGGTCTAATTTCCACCATTGGTGGGCGACCTTGGGAGCTTTTGACAAGGAATTTAGAGGGTTTTGACTGGGAATCGATTGGGGGTAAGTCCTATGGCCTAGAAACATCATCTAATTATGATCACCTAAATTCATGGAATTTAAGTAAAAAGAGAAGAACTATGGCTTGGGTTTTTGAATGAGAAATTGGATTTTGAGGGAGCATTTAGACTCCAATTTTGATAAATTTTACATGTATCGACTCGTGGCGAGATAAGGAACAATTTGGTTTAAAAATCTTTGACTTTTGAGAAGTGGGCCCGGGGCTCGAGTTTTGAAAATTTTGAGGTTTTCGATATTTTCGAGTCTTTTCAACTGGGTTATATTCCCTTAGCCTATTGTAATGTATTCGTTGTGGTTTTGGCCAAATTCGATGCTCGATGAGGTCGATTCGAGAGGCAAGGGCATTGCGAGCTAGTATTCAACCGGCTAGAAGTGAGTAATGGATGTAAATGCTGCTCTGAGGGTTTGAAACCCCAGACTTTCACATTGTAGCGCTAGATTGAGGCATGACACACATTCCACGATGAGTGCGGGGTCTTTTATTGTTGGGGATTGAGACTTAGTCCATCTCGAGTGTTGATTTCTACTATATTAGCGATTGAGACGCATACTTTATCATTGTGAACTGGGCTTATTGACATGTTTGGGGCCTTGTGCCGACCTGTAAAATCCTTAGGGGATCCTTATGTGTTTTTCTCAGTTGTGTGCATCACATATACACTCAGTCATGTTTTTTCAACTGTTAAAAACAATATAATAATTGTATTTTATACATGAACATTACATGAAAAGGATATGAGGGCTGAGATCCCTATAGTATGTCACGTCCGAATGGCTGTGGAGTTATATGACTGAGATGGGTCGGGGACCCAGTGGTGAGGATATTTCCTTGATATGCCGTAGCGATTATATACATTGATATTGAGGCCGAGAACCTGTTTTATGCCAATACCTAGTTGATATTGCGCTTGGACTATAGGAGCCCTTCCGGAGTATGTACACACCCCCAGTGAGCGTCGTCGATGTTAAATAAGTGGAATGAGTTGTATGCCGCAGCGGGTACTAGTGTTTACTGCTATATGTGTTGCATTCTTTCATGCATTATTTATTAACTATATTAATCGTTGTATACTGTTTCCACTGTGCTGGATATGAACTGCTAGACATAGAGTACTTTGTGCATTTTCTGTGTTTTATTACTTTCAGACCGTAGTTATGTTTATTACTCACTGGGTCAGAGTACTCACTTTACTCCCTGCACCTTGCGTGCAGATCCAGGGCAGTCTCAGGCTGAGTAGATCCAGTTGATCCAGAGTATCTATTCCGGGAGTATTTGAGGTAGCTGTAGAGCGTTCGCAGCCGATGATTCTCCCCTCTATCTCTATCCTTTATTTCCGCATTATTAGTTTTAGACAGACTTGCGGTAGGATATTACTTCATATTCTAGAGGCTCATGTTCGTGACACCGGGTCCTAGTTGGGCTGTATTGGTATTTTGTTAGATTTTCCGTATTATTATCAGTATATCAAACTTTTGAATTAAATGATATTTATCTTCATCTGTTAATTAATGGTGTTATTGTTATAAATGGTTAGGCTTGCCTAGTAGTGTGTTGGGCGCCATCACGACCGGGTTGGGATCGTGACAAGTTGGTATTAGAGCCTAGGTTACTTGGTCTCGCGAGTCATGATCCAGTTTATAGAGTCTCGCGGAATGGTACAGAGACGTTTGTACTTATCTTTGGGAGGCTACAGAACCTTTAGGAAACTTCATATTCTTGGGATTCTTATCGTGCGACTTTGTTGATCCAAGAACTAAAATCTGTAGAAAATCATTCTATCCATAATATGTGCGCTTTGGTTGTATTAGCACGATTTTCAGGTATAGGTTTTGATGAATGACAAACAATGAAGTCAAGTGTCAAACAATGTTATTATATGACAAACAATCAAGATTGAATGCCGAGAAGCATATTGATGACGAAATTGCATAGACAAGCCAAAGACGAGCTCAAAAGTTCAAGACCGAAGACCCAAGGCGTAGGTCGTTAGGTAGAACAAATGTAAGAGCAACGTTTAAAGTTATCTCGTCTTGTGGTTCAATATAGGTCATCATAAATATGCATAAAATCATTTTATCAAATCATATTTCAAATACTTCAAACAAAATGATTTCAAACATTTTCATTTTAGCCAAAATGAATTTTAAACATGTCTTTCAAAGCTGGACAGAAATAATCGATTATGTTAACTTTGATAATCGATTATGTTAAGACAGTGTAAGCCGGAATTTGCAAAACAGCAAAATAATCGATTATCACAAGTTCATAATCGATTATCTTGTATCCGTTGCCAGTGTTTGAACACTGTAACAA
The DNA here is from genome assembly GCA_034376525.1 of Nicotiana benthamiana. Classification (NCBI taxonomy): domain Eukaryota; kingdom Viridiplantae; phylum Streptophyta; class Magnoliopsida; order Solanales; family Solanaceae; genus Nicotiana; species Nicotiana benthamiana. The sequence continues at coordinate 54,872,954 of CM067328.1, read as the reverse complement.
AATAATCGATTATGCAAAATCTGATAATCGATTATTCTGCATAAAATCAGCTTCCGATTTTGTTACGCTAAGCTGATAATCGATTATCCAAATCTGATAATCGATTATCTTGGCATAAAATCAGCATAATTGATTGCCAATTAAGCAACGGACATACAAATTATAACACCTATAAATAGAGGTCTTTTGAGCTGAATTGTAACACACAACACCTCTCATTATTCATATACATATTGATATCATTTGTGCATCATTATAGAGCTTTTGTTGAGCCATTTAAGAGACAACTTTGAGTTGTTCATAGAGCTAATATTGTATCTCTTTATCTACTCTTTTTAGAGAGTTCTTGTTGTAAAAGGAAAAGGTGTTTGAGAAGACCATATCTTCTCTTTGATTGTCGGGTTTGCTAAGTACCCTCAATCTTAGTGTGTGAAGTCTTGTGGTGCGGTATCCACGAGCAAGGTGAAGTCTTGAGGTGAGGTATCCTCGAGCAAGGTGAAGTCTTGAGGTGCGGTATCCTCGAGCAAGTTGAAGTCTTGTAGAGTGTACATCTACGAGCAAGTGTAACGGTTTGTTAGGCACCCGTAAGCTTAACGGAGTTAGTGGAATCTCGAGAGAGTCTCTCGGGGACTGGACTAACCAAAAGTTGTGGTGAACTAGGATAAATTCGGTGTGTTCTTTCCTTAATCTTTTAATTTCCGCATTTACTTTACTCCTACAATTTTAATTCCGCAATATTTATCAATATTTATCAATATTCTCGTGCCGCACTATTCACCCCCCCCCTCTAGTGACGGGCATAAATCCTAACAATTGGTATCAGAGCCTAACTCTCTGAAAACCTTAACCGGTTGAGAGAACGATATATATTTTTTGTTGAAAATATTGAACGCAGGAATAATGAGCGAAGGACACTCCACCTATAGGCCTCCACTATTTGACGGAACAAATTACACATATTGGAAAGAGCGGATGAGAATCTTCATCCAATCAAATAACTTTCGCTTGTGGCAAATCATCAAGAACGGTGAACAAATGCCAACAAAGAAAGTTGGGGAAACCACGGTTCCAAAGGAGGAAGATGAATATGATGCCGAGGACGTCAAGAAAGTTGAAAATAATGCAAAGGCCGTCAACTTATTATATTGTGCGGTGAATCCGGATGACTATCGGAAGATTTCTTGCTGCACAACCGCTAAGGAGATGTGGGATAAACTCGAGATCACTTATGAAGGTACGTCTCAAGTCCGAGAATCTAAAGTTGATTTTCTAACACATGAATATGAACTCTTTAAAATGAGGGAGAAAGAACCCATCGGTATTATGTTCGAACGATTCTCAAAAATCGTCAACGATCTTCATGCTATCGGGAAAGTGTACACGAACAAAGATCTTGTTCGAAAAATCTACGGAGTCTCACTCCCGAATGGCGTTCCAAAGCCAATGCCATCAAAGAGTCGATAGGAATCACGGATGTCACAATTGATGGACTAAGAGGTAACCTCGAAACTTATGAAAGCACAATTCTTAATCCCTATCTTAGAAGTAAAAGGAATATTGCCTTCAAAGACTCATCTTCTAAAAGAGTAGAGGTAAGTGATTCGGAAAGCGATGATGATATTATTTCCAATGATATAATTGAAAAGTTTTATAAGTGTATGAAGGAGGAAATAAAGAAGGAAGAACCAAGTCCTTCATGCCAAAATTGTGGAAAATTTGGCCACACCAAATCACATTGTCCAAAATCCAAGGACAAGAAGAAAAACAAACACCAAAGGCGTGTGACATGGGATTCGGACAGCTGGGGCGATGAAACCGCCGCTTTATGCCTCATGGCCAACGAGGAAGAAGAGGTAAGTAATTCTAACTCTTATTCTTTTGAAGAATTACAAGAAGCTTTTCATGACTTATATGGTGAATTGAAAAAGACTTCAAAAATATCCAAAGAGGCCAAGGCTAAAATCAAAGTTTTAGAAGAGAAAAATAAATTTTTAGAAAAGGACAATATTGATCTTAGAAATAAAATTAAGGAGATGAATGAAGCCTCTTCAATTGATCAAAGTTCAAATTGTTCTTCTTGTAAGTCTTTGAAAATAGAGAACATAGAACTTAGGAACACACTAGAAAAACGTAATGTTGATAATCCTAAAACAATTGAAGAAAGTAAAAAGGATGATAGAAATAATTTTAGACCACCTAGAAACGACTCTAGAAATTTTGTTAATGAGTCTGGAAATAATCACGTTTGGCCACCTAGAAACAATTCTAGGAACTTTGTTAATGAGTCTAAGATTAATCATTTTAGACCACCTAGAAATGACTCTAGGAATTTCAACGCTTCTAGGAATAATGACTTTAGATCACCTAGAACGTTATTGGCTCAACCAAGACATATGCACAACCCGAATGTTATATGTCATTATTGCAACCGGGTAGGACACATAGCACCCGTATGTTTTGCAAAACATAGAGATTTATCATTTGGCTATGATTATTATTTGCCTAACCCCCAAGGACCCAAAAGCAGTTGGGTACCGAAAACCTATTTTGAGGCACGTTTGCAGGTGTGCTTGAAGACTACAATATCGTAGTAGATGCACCAAGCACGAAACCTTATTGCATCGAGGGGGAACTTCGGTTAGTTATCACATTTTTGATAAAAACGTAATAAGTGATATGTGTTAACGATTAATATATTTTTGTTAATAATTGATATTAATTATTTTTGTTGATTCATATTTTTGATAACTTTTATCTTGAATACCAATTGGTATCAATTATTTTTGTTAAAAATAATGATTGATGTTTTGATGAATATCTCTCTAGTTTGAATAACAGTTGGTATATTCGCTAAAAATAACCTTTGATATGGTTGTTATATTTTTACTAACATTTGGTATTATTTCATGTTGGTATTTTTTTTAAATATCGTCAATGTATCTTATATTTGACACTAACAATTGATATACCCAAAAGGGGGAAGTGTCGAAAGGGGATAATAGCCTTTGTATACTCTCTTTTTGCTAATGCCAAAAGGGGGAAGAGTTTAGGCGATATGCATCAAATAAGGGGGAATGTATCTACGTTATAGTATGCCTTATTTGAGGGGGGAATTATCATTAAGGGGAATTGTTTACATGAATTGTATGTTGAGATATAGCATGAATTTGAGGGGAATCCGATATGCATATCTCCTGTTGTTTGTCATTATCAGAAAGGGGGAAATTGTAGAAAATCATTCTATCCATGATATGTGCGTTTTGGTTGTATTAGCATGATTTTCAGGTATAGGTTTTGATGAATGACAAACAACGAAGTCGATGAATGACAAACAATGAAGTCAAGTGTCAAACAATGTTATTATATGACAAACAATCAAGATTGAATGCCGAGAAGCATATTGATGACGGAATTGCATAGACAAGCCAAAGACGAGCTCAAAAATTCAAGACCGAAGACCCAAGGCGTGGGTCGTTAGGTAGAACAAATGTAAGAGCAACGTTTAAAGTTATCTCGTCTTGTGGTTCAACATAGTTCATCATAAATATGCATAAAATCATTTGATCAAATCATATTTCAAATACTTCAAACAAAATGATTTCAAACATTTTCATTTTAACCAAAATGAATTTAAACATGTCTTTCAAAGCTGGACAGAAATAATCGATTATGTTAACTTTGATAATCGATTATGTTAAGACAGTGTAAACCGGAATTTGCAAAACAGCAAAATAATCGATTATCAGAAGTGCATAATCGATTATCTTGTATCCGTTGCCAGTGTTTGAACACTGTAACAAAATAATCGATTATGCAAAATCTGATAATCGATTATTCTGCATAAAATCAATATTGTAACGGTAAGCTGATAATCGATTATCCAAATCAGATAATCGATTATCTTGGCATAAAATCAGCATAATTGATTGCCAATTAAGCAACGGACATACAACTTATAACACCTATAAATAGAGGTCTTTTGAGCTGAATTGTAACACACAACACCTCTCATTATTCATATACATATTGATATCATTTGTGCATCATTATAGAGCTTTTGTTGAGCCATTTGAGAGACAACTTTGAGTTGTTCATAGAGCTAATATTGTATCTCTTTATCTACTCTTATAAGATAGTTCTTGTTGTAAAAGAGAAAGGTGTTTGAGAAGACCATATCTTCTCATTGATTGTCGGGTTTGCTAAGTACCCTCAATCTTAGTGTGTGAAGTCTTGTGGTGCGGTATCCACGAGCAAAGTGAAGTCTTGTGGTGCGGTATCCATGAGCAAGGTGAAGTCTTGAGGTGCGGTATCCTCGAACAAGTTTAAGTCTTGTAGAGTGTACATCTACGAGCAATTGTAACGGTTTGTTAGGCACCCGTAAGCTTAACGGAGTTAGTGGAATCTCGAGAGAGTCTCTCGGGGACTGGACTAACCACAAGTTGTGGTGAACCAGGATAAATTCGGTGTGTTCTTTCCTTAATCTTTTAATTGCCGCATTTACTTTACTCCTGCAATTTTAATTCCGAAATATTTATCAATATTCTCGTGCCGCACTATTCACCCCCCCTAGTGACGGGCATAAATCCTAACAAATTCTAATATTCTATTCACTCGGAGATAGCGAGAACTCGTGCTTCTGGACGAGGTAGACAACAACCTGTACCACCTACTGAGGCCACTATAGGCCGTGGATGCGGTCGAGGTCATGGTCGAGTAGAGCCGAGGGGGCAGCACCTATTGACCCACCAGTTGGCTCGGCTCAGGAGCAGGCTCCATCTGTAGAGACTCCAGCAGTACCTGTTCAGGCACCAGTTGTGCCCATTGTGCTTTCGGGTCTTTGGGAAGCCCTAGCTCACATTCTATCAGTTTGCACTGGCTTGGCTCAGGCCATCTCAGCCACTACTGCATCAGATACTTCGTAGGGCGGCGGAGGCAATCACACCCCGCTGCTCGCACGCCTGAGCATGTAGTGCAGAGTTTGTAGACACCAGAAGCACCACCGTTCAGCAGGTTGCCCCAGTTCAGGAGGTTGCTCCAGTTCAACCGGTTGCCCTGGTTCAGGATGATGTGATTCCACTTATGCCAGATGATGAGCAACGTCGTCTTGAGAGGTTCTGTAGGCTCTCATCATCTACTTTCAGTGGTGTTCTGGGCGAGGATGCCCAGGGTTTTCTCGATAAGTGTCGACGTATGCTGCGGACCGCAGGGATCTTGGAGTCGAGTGGGGTATCATTTACTACTTTTCGGTTTTCGGACGTTGTGCTGGATATATATATATATATATATTCATAAATAATAATCAATAACTAATTATGCTATGTGGCAGTTTGTTAGGTTACCACTTGGCTTAAGGAGAGGGCTTTTTCCTCTCCTTTTAATAATATATAGATTTCGATTAATTTTAATTTGTGCCACGTAGAGTGTATTAAAGGAAAATCGCCTCCTATTAGAATTGTGGTTTGAATATGAGATCTCTGCTTAAGGGTGAAGAGATTTATAAAAGGCTCTGTAATTAGAGAGCCACTGTTACTTGTTTTTATAAGATATGAATACATACATTGGGATAAGTATATCACTTAAAGATAAGTATTAAGAGTCCATCACATATATGGGATAACTACAAATATGAGATTAACTCTTAGAGTCCTACTACGCCCCCTCAATCTGGACTAGCAGACATGACGGACAGATTGTCACGTATGAAGTTGAACTGAGATAATGGTAAACCTTTTGTGAAAATATCTACAAACTGTAACCGAGTGTGCACATATCGAACAACAAGATCCCCTTGAGTAACTTTTTCACGAACAAAATGAAAATCAACATCAATGTGTTTGCAGCTGTCATGAAACACAGAGTTACGAGATAAATATGTAGAGCTCACATTATCACAAAGAACATGAACTGGGTTACTAAGATAGAGCCCGACGTCATGAAGAATATTACGAATCCAAGATCTTTCAGCTACAGTGTAGGTGATAGCTCTATACTCAGCCTCTGTAGAAGATTTAAAGACTGTTGGTTGCTTTTTTGCACGCCATGGGATAAGATTAGATCCTAAAAATACTACAAACCTTGTGGCAGAGCGTCGACTATCAAGACAACCAGCCCAATCAGCATCCGAATAGGCTAATATAGAGGAGATGGATGACGAGGCACTGAAGAATAATCCATATGTGATGGTACCATGTAAATACCTGAAAATGCGCTTCACACAATGCAAAAGAGTAGTACGTGGAGCATGCATAAATTGTGAAACAATGTTAACAGCATAGGCAATATCTGGGCGAGTCATAGTTAAGTATTGAAGAGCTCCAATCATAATCCTATATTCAATAGGATCCGAAAGTAACTCACCATCCATAATAGAAAAAAAGTGCGAGAAGCAATAGAGGTGCGAACCGGTTTGCATGTATGCATGTTAAATTTAAGAAGCAAATCAGAAATATATTTTTGTTGTGATAGATGAAGCCCATTAGAAGAATGAACTGCCTAAACACCAAGAAAGTAATGAAGATCACGTATGTCTTTCATAGCAAATTGTCTAGAGAGATGACTAATGAAGTGATCAAGAAGAGAAGAATGACTACCAGTAAGAATAATGTCATCAACATAAAGTAATAAAATAAGAATACCAAATGATGAACGGTTAATGAATATGGAAGTATCTGATTTGATGCAAATAAAATCATGAGCCATGAGAAATGAACTAAAGCGATGAAACCAAGCACGTGGTCCCTGCTTCAAACCATAGAAAGCTTTAGTTAGCTTACAAACATGACGAGGATAATCAGGATGAGTAAAACCTGGAGGTTGTTTCATAAATACTTCCTCATTAAGAACACCATGCAGAAAATATTTTTAACATCAAGTTGACGAATAGGCCAAGAAAAGAAACAGTAAGAGAGAGAACAACACAAATAGTTGTAGCACGAACAACAGGACTAAATGTTTCATGATAATCAATGCCAGATTGCTGATGAAATTCTTGTGCTCCAAGTCGGCCGTTGCATCGCTCAACTGGCCCATCTGAATTACATTTAATACTATGAACCTATTTACAACCAACTAAGTTCATATGAGGTTAAAAAGGAAAAAGTACCCAAGTATTATTTGCTAATAGTGCATTAAACTCATCTGCCATGGCATGCTGCCACTTCGGACATTTTACTGCCTGAGAAAAATAAGAGGCTTCAATTTCTTGAATAATAGTATTCAAAGAAAATGTTTGTTTTGGTTTCGAAATACCAGACTTAGAGCGAGTGTGCATTGAGTGAGTAGGAGGTATAGAAGTAGAAGGAGGAGCAATGCTAGTTGGAAGTAAGGTAGATGCACAAGAAAAAAAAACATTAGAGCAACACTCAGTAGGAGAAGCGATGATGGACACGTGATCCGTAGGGCTGGATGCAGGGCACGGGGAAGAAATAATAGAGGGGGGTGGAGAAGACGACATAGAAGGAGACATACTTGACTTAGATTGGAGCAATAACTATAAGAATCTCAGAAGAGTCATTGGATGAAGGGGCGGTAGAAGGACGAGATAGGTTAGGATATGGAAAAACTATTTCATGAAAGACAACATGGAGACTCATATAAACACGACCAGATGTAGGATCTAGGAAACGATATCCTTTACTATTAGAAGCATAACCAAGTAAAATACATTGGATAGAACGTGGTTGAAGCTTATGAAAAACTTGAGAAGATATATTTGAAAAACATTCACAACCAAAACTTCGGAGAAAACTGTAGCCAGGGGGGTGTATGAAAAAACTTTTCAAATGGAGAAAGTCCTTTTAAAATAAGAGTAGGCAATCTATTAATAGCATAAACATCGTAAAAAGCAGCATCAACCCAAAATTGAGATGGCAAATGATCATCTAAAAGGATGGTACGCACCATTTCAGTAATGTGGCGATGTTTTCGTTCAGCTACACTATTTTTTTGAGTAGTATCTGGGCATGATTTTCAAAAATAAATACCCGAGTTAGAAAGGTGTTGAAACATAGCCTTATTATTGAATTCACTACCGCTATCACTTCGAAATTTTTTAATTTTAGTGTTAAAGGTGTTCTCCGTGAGTTTTTGAAATGCACAGAAGCGCTGACAAACTTTGATTTTCTCATCATAGGATAAAGACATGTAAATCGAGAAAAATCGTCAACAAATATAACATAATATCAAAGACCCAAGTTTGATAAAACAGGCGATTGCCAAGTATCAGAATAAATAATATTAAGGAAAAGAACGACGGTGAGCAACTAAATTAAAGGACAAACATTGAGACTATCCTAACTTGCACAAAACACAATTATTACTAAAGGAATTTAGTAGCATAATAAGATTACGGTTCCTAATACTTGACAAGCCATGATGTCACAACCCGAATTTCCCGCCTTCGGGGGTCGTGATGGCGCCTACTAGTAGGAGCTAGGCAAGCCAAACTTAGTAAATTTTCCATTAAACAAATATCCCTTTTAAATAATTAACAGTGGTAAAGTAAAAAATAACGGAGACAAAATTATAAGCATAAGTCTTCAATTTAAATAACCGAATATAAATGCGGATATCTCAATAAGAATCTCTACCCAAGAACTGGAGTCACAAGCTCACGAACTACTAAGATTATCTAAATACAAGGTTTTGAAAGAAATTTATATAGTGTCTATCTCGAATACAAGAGATAACAACTGAAAACAAGATAAGGACATGTTGGGATCGTGGACGCTTGCGAGTCTACCTCGGTATCCATGTATGGAATGAAGGATGGCTCCCTGGATACTGATGCTCTCCGTATGCTACTCCGGTATCTGCCCATAAGCGCAGAGTATAGCATCAGCACAACCAACCCCATGCGATGGTAAGTGTCTGGCCTAATCCCGGTAAGGTAGTGACGAGGCTAGGACCAAAGTCCAGATAAACCTATGCAGCTATAAATAGTACATGGCAGAAAAGTAAACAGGCAAAAAGCAGTAAAAGGGAGGGGTACATGCTTCGGGGGAACAATTTAGCTTAACAAAAACCAAGTGAATAAGAAGGAACTGTACTATATCAAAAACCATGTAAAATACTACAGTTGCGTCGCGCAACCCGATCCATGTGCATATCTCAATTGTTGCGGTGCGAAACCTGACCTATCATGTATAATCTGTTGCGACATGCAACACGATCAAATATAAGATTTGGTGCGGCGTACAACACGACCCAATTCAATATCTGTTGCAGCGTGTAACCCGATCCGGTGCAATATCTGTTGCGGCGTGCAACCCAATCCAACATATATATTTTCATTAATAAAGGTGTTATAGCGCACAGTCCATTCAAAAGCACAGCTTATAATGATCACAACAACAATCCTGGCAAGGGACTAAAAATAAATTACACTATCCCAGCAAGGGATCTCAACAACACAAGTATAAACGTCCCGGCAAGGGAGAATCAGCTATAACCAATGTCGATTCAACTTCTAATTATCACTACTATCATTATTCTCATCCCCCGAGTACTTCAACAAAAATAACTAAGACTTTACTCAATTCCACGGATTTCCTCACTATTTCAATCATAACATTGTTCAAGAATACACAATTGTCAATTAAAGACTCACGGTCATGCTCGACACCAACGTATTGATAGTAGTCACCATACCAATACGACGTACCCAACAAGAAACACATAGTAAATATGAGTCAACTCCTATTCCCTCAAGCTAGGGTTTGACCGAACGCTTACCTAAAACTTTCACGGCCAAATTAATCCTCAATTACTACTTTCCCTCTCGAACTCTGCTTTGAATCAATCAAAACTATACATAAATGACTTCATAACATCAATACATGCTAAAAAACTCGAATCCAATGCCTAAATATAGATTCCCAGCCTTTCTTCTCAAAATTCAAAAAATTAACCCCGGGCCCGCTTGGTCGAAACACGAGGTTCGGACCAAATTCATGTCACCCATTCCCCCACGAGCCCGAATATACAATTTGTTTCCAAATTCGACCCCAAAGTGAGGTCTAAATCAACGAAAAGTGAAAAGCCCTAACTCTACCCATTTCCCCCAATTTCAACCCTGGATTACATGATTTAAGCTTAGGAATTCATTAATTAATGAAGAAAAATGAATAAATAAAGTGAGAATTCACTAACCCAAGTGGTGTTGAAGAAGGGGGGATCCAATGGAATCCTAAGTGCTTAGGAAAGAAGAGAGCTCGTGAATTTTTTGAATAAATCTCATAACTACTGTTTCTGAAAAGTTAAAAAAATCGATGGGCAAAAATACACTATATGTTCGCAACATGGTGGACGCGTTCGTGATGAGTAGGGTCTAAAAAGCATCGCGATCGCGGGAGAAGGGGTGCGAATGCTGTTGGACAATACGCTTTACGCTAGAGGGGGGGGGGTGAATAGCGTTTTAAAAATATTAAGCGTTTTAGTGCGGAATTTAAAAACTTTGCAGAAATTAAAACAAGTGCAGTAGAATAAACTTACACAATGATGTATCCTGGTTGGCCACAAACGTGGTTAGTCCAGTCCCCGAGAGACTCTCTCGAGATTTCCACTAAACTTGTCAAGCTTACGGGTGCTTAACAAACCGTTACAGCTGAGGACACAAGCCTCACCTAGGTGCTCGGGGATCACAATCCCAAAGACTTCAATTGCTCGGGGATACCAATCCCAAAGACTTCAATTGCTCGGGGATAACAATCCCAAAGACTTCAACTGCTCGGGGATAACAATCCCAAAGACTTCAACTGCTCGGGGATAACAATCCCAAAGACTTCAACTGCTCGGGGATAACAATCCCAAAGACTTCAACCGAGGAATCACAAGTTCCTCAACAAACGAGAATCGCAATTCTCTTACAAACACAAAACACACTCACTTTACAAAGCACTCCTTAATGAGTAGATATGAGTAGAAATAGTACGCTCAAGATCACAACAACTTAGCTCAATAGAATGGCTCTTCAAAAAGCTTTATGGATGAATGGAAAATGATGATCAATGTAAGAAAGCTTTTAGCAATGAAAATACTCAAAGTGTATATGTTGTTGTTATGAAAACACTGAGTTGAAGCTGTATTTATAGGTGAAAAACTCAGTCTTACCGTTGTCTAATTGCCAATTAAGGATTGCTGAAATTACTCAGTGACAATCGATTGTCAAGACTAAACAGTCGATTGTTTGCCTATCAGATTAAAAATTCAATCCCAGATTTTACGTCAACAATCGATTACTTCAAATCAATAATCGATTATTTATAACGTTAAGAAATCCTTTCCAATTTTTGGCATAAAACATCGATTGTCCGGAAATCAACAATCGATTATTTTAACAACGTTCAGAAAATCTTTTCCAGATTTTAAGCAAAACATCGATTGTTAAATATCAACAATCGATTACCTGAAGGTAATTGAAAATATATGACAACGGTCAGCTTCAACAATCGATTATCAAATGGAATAATCGATTATTAATTAATTTCAAAACTCTCTGTCTCATATATAATCGATTATCAAAAGCCACAATCGATTATCATTTTATTTAAAATCACTGGGAGACATTTTTCTCATTCTAATCGATTACCATTAGTTCATAATCGATTTTTATGAGTTTTGAAAACTTTGCCTCAGTTAACAATCGATTATCATAAGTACACAATCGATTGTTATGCAGTTTGCAAAAACCTGATGTTAACTGACTTACTCACAATCGATTATCATTAATTCACAATCGATTGTCATGCAGTCTTGGCTTAGAGATACTCGATTATCATAAGTACATAATCGATTATCTTAGCCCAGATTTTTGAGGCATGCTTGGAAAACATTTTAACAAATGTAAATATGCATAGTTTAAAATCATTTGACACTTAATTTAAATATGCATGATTTTGGAAAAATAATTTTAGTAGAGAAGCCATGTTATGAGCCAAGTTGAGGAATCAAGATCACAATTAATATTGACTCAATTATAACATTTCTAAACTTTGTCTTGAGCTTCTTGTAATGCATCCATTTTGTGCTTGTCCTTGAGTACTGCTATATATCGCTTTTTGCTTTGTTTGACATTCATCAAAACCTACAAAAGAACACACGTTTAGTATATTGCATTTGAAACGTGTTTCCAACAATTTCCCCCTTTTTGATAATGGCAAACATAAGCGGGATATATGCAATAATTATTTTGATAATCCAAGACAAGTGTAAAGTATGCAATTTGATGTTCCCCCTCAATTCATGTTCCCCCTCACTTTAAGCATGAATGAAGTTGAGAGTGATATAGCATACTTCTTGATATCCCGTTTCTTCCCCCTTTTGCCATTAGCAAAAATATATACAAGGGAAGAATATGCAAAAAAAACATATGAAATAAATAAAAGTTTATTTATTGGAAAATAACATTACATGGGTGGAGCCAAACACAATAAAACGAACAACAACTAACCAACCAAGGAAAAACAAATCAAAAACAACAATTTCACATCATCAAAAACAACAATTTCATCATTCATCACCCCCATCCCCTTCATCATCATTGGGAGGCGCTTGATATGGCACCACCTGAGCATAGGCATAATGCACGTGATCAAAGTAACCATGGACCTCACGGGTTAATTGAGTAATTTGGTCAGAGATAGTCCGGAGGGTAGGCTCCTGAGGAGGATGAGCACGACGGGCTTGTCGATTTTGAGGAGGAGCGGGAGCATGATCACCATCATGATGAAAGGAAGACTCCGAAATTTCCCAGATTTTGGTGCTCTTTTTGAGAGGACCATTAGCAATATTGACCCCGGAAGCTTCAAGAAATTTCATTATTAAGAGGGCATAGGGGAGAGGTATGTCATCTCTGGTGGCATTGAACATATGAGATTGAATAAGCTTGCACCAATTGATTTTAACACCGGTGATAATGGCATGAAGAAATTTGGCATCCTCTTGGGAAATGGTGGTGTGATTGAGTTTACGGGGTTTGAGAACACGAGTGATGAAATAGAGAATGAAACGATAATTCGGGTCCATACCCTTTATGGTGGGACGACGGGAAGAAGACTCATCATAGGCGACTCCGGCTTGGCGGAAGAGATTAGCTTCATCAATCATGTCCCCGGCATCATTTATGTACTGGTAGATGTCTTCACCATCATGCGGAATGCCGGCAATGAGGTGGAGGTTATCTTCAGAAATAAGAATGGAAATGCCGTTAACATTGGTAACGAGTTCACCTCATCATCTTTGTGAAGGTTGGAGTAAAAAGCTTCAACCAAAGTAATGTTGTAGTAGGGGTGAGTAAGGAGTAGGAAATTGAAAAGTTGGCACTCTCTTAGCATATTCGCGGCTGGAATGAATGGTGCAACAAGAGCGTTTGTTGAAAAGCGAGGAGGGAGAATAAGGCGTTTCTCAAATTTGGTTAAGAAACGGGTGAGCTCTTCATCGGATTCAAAGAATAGAACCGATCCATCTTGATATGGATGGCAAGAAGAAGAAGCACATTGTTTGGAACGAGCACGTTTGGAGTTGCGGCTTGACATTTTTGAAAAAGATGTGCTAGGATTTTTCAAAGATAACAAGATAATTTGATGCTTGGGAGGCTTGAGTGAGTATACAAGAGCATATGTGCAGCCTATATATAGAGAAGGAATGAATCTTACACTTATTTGAAAAGATTTGAAGAGATTTGAAGAGCTTTGAAGTCTGAAACGGTAAAAATAAATTCACTGACCGTTCAATAATCGATTGTTTGAATAGAATAATCGATTGTCATTAATGAAAATGATCTGACACATCGATTACACGCCAGAACGGTAAAAAAAATTTGAAAAAGATAGTCGATTGTCAAACTTGGTAATCGATTGTTTTTCATATTTATGACCTGACAGGAATCGATTGTAGAGCCAAAACGGTAACATAAGTTTAAAACAGATAATCGATTGTCAATATATAGTAATCGATTATTTCACTCACAGAGAGTTTGGATTTTGGCAAATAATCGATTGGCAGAACAAATAATCGATTGTTTGGAAGGGGGATGCTAAAATGATGAGACTTAATTCTATCAAGCAATGTAAACATTCAACAAGATTTCATGACAAAAAAAATTGAATCAACAAATAATCGATTATTGATACTGATAATCGATTGTAAGCATAAATAATCGATTATGATCGATTTTTCTTGTATCAAGACAATTTATACTTTCCTCTTACCTTTTGGGGGATACCTGCAAAATAGAATTAAACATCTCCGACGCTCAAGTCAGTAATCTATAAATGAAATAATAACTTTGAAACTAGTGTAGTCGGGTGAAAAACGTGAACTCTTAAGAATTTTGTCCTAGGATGTTCTTAAGAGGGTTTAGGGTACTTACCTTCCCTTCGACTTTGCCAATTACCTGATTTTGAACATCCTCCGTTCATTTTGGTCTTTTGGCTCATTCTTCAATTTAAGAAGCTTCTTCCACAATTTTGCCTTTGTCTTCCTTGTATTTTGTCTTTTAAATTTTTCGAAAATACTTCCGATTTTGAAAAAAAATGCCTAAATCGACTTTTCCGTCTCTTCCTCCTTCTTTGTGCTTTAATTTAAGGAATTTTGAATTCGTCTCCCGTCAAGTGTTTGGAGTATCCACTACACTTGATTCCTTCAAGCACACCTGCAAAACAAATCAATGCTCTTTTGATACCCATGCCATTTTGGGTCCTTGAGGGTTATGCATACTATAATGATATGTTTGAGTAGCATGTCTATGTCTAGTAAAGCATGCGGGAGCAATATGACCAATTCGTCTACAATAATGACATGTCACATTTGGATTATGCATGCGTCTAGGCTCATAGTAGCTAGAATAATGCACATTGTTTACTCTATTTTCATTTCTCCTAATTTGAGCACCATAATCATTTCTAGGTTGAACATTTCGGGATCTTCTAGCATGATCACTGTTGTGCCTAAAATATGCATCATGTCTATGGTGACGATTGCTAGGCGGAAGGTCATGTCTAGGTCTCCTAATATTTTGTCTAGCATGCATGTTTGTTTTAGGAAAGGCATTTTTGTTATTAATCCTAGATTGAGCTCTAGGTGGTTGGGTTTTTGCATCAACCTCTTCTTCATTTATGAAGCCTATTCCATGCTTGGTTGATTTCAAGTTATCAAGCACCACATTCAAGTTTTTATGAGAGGAGTTGAATTTATCTAGTGTGCCTTTTAATCTACCTACTTCATTCTTAAGGTCTACACAAGAAGCACAATTTTTTGTAGAACTCTCGGGCTTGTCAGAACTTCTTTTCCCATAAAACTTGTTTTGTTCTAGTAGCTTCTCATTTTCCAAAACCAATTTTTCTAATTCTTTTTCTTTTAATGAAAACTGTTTTTGAAAATCTTGTTCTTTTAGAGAAGCACTTTCTCTTAAACTAGTGACGGTTTTTGTAACTTTGAGAAATTCAGCATACAATTCATCAAAGGCATTTCTCATGTCATCAAGAGTATAAAAATTTTGAGAAGAGATTTGACTTACCTCACTTTGATTTTCTTCCTGTGCCATGAGGCAGAGATTTGCCGCTTCTTCATTTTCTTCTTCACTGGATTCGTCTCCGGAATCTCCTCCCCAAGATATGTATGCTCGTTGCTTCTTGAAGGGTATCTTCTCCTTTTTAAGATTTGGGCAGTTTGTTTTGATATGCCCTGTTTCACCACATTCATAACATTTAACTTGCTCACCTTGCTTTTTCCCTTTGCGGTCATATTCTTTTCGCATGAATTTTTGGAACTTTTTGATGATGAGTCCGAATTCGCTATCTCCATCCTCTTCAATTGGTGATTGACTTGTGCTCGCCTTTAGAGCAATCTTTTGCCTTCTTTGTTCATCAATAACAGGGTTAAGAATAGTGGATTCATAAGTCTTAAGATTACCTCTAAGAGCGTCTATGGTGACGTTCGTGATTCCAATTGACTCTTGAATCGCATCGGCCTTTGATCGCCATGCCGGTGTTAGACTCCTAAGGATTTTTCGAACTAGTTCTTTGTCTGTGAACGTCTTCTTGAGCGCGTGGAGATCATTCACTATTGATGAGAACCGCTCAAACATCTCGTCTACCTTTTCGCCTTCCTTCATATGGAACAATTCGTAAGCATGAGTTAAAAAGTCAATTTTAGCTTCTCTTACCTGGTCAGTCCCTTCGTAAGTGACCTCAAGCTTGTCCCACATTTCTTTCGCTGTTTTGCAGCAGGAGATTTTCCTGTAATCATTAGCATTAACAGCACAAAGTAATAAATTAATAGCTTTAAAATTATTTTGGACCATTCGATTATCCTCGGCGTTGAATTCCTCTTCTGATTTTGGCACCCATTCTCCTTCCACCTTTTTGACAGGAACCTCATTTCCTTTGGTGTACACCTTCCACAAGTAAGGGCTGTTTGATCTGACGAATATCTGCATCCTTTCTTTCCAATATGAATAATTAGTCCCGTTAAACAAAGGAGGTCTTGTGGGGCACTGTCCTTCATCAATACCTGCAAAAGAGTCTAGAGTAGAAGCTATGGAAAGATTCTCTCAAACGGTTAAGTCTTTCAGAGAGTATGGCTCTGATACCAATTGTTGGACAATACGCTTTACGCTAGAGGGGGGGGGGGTGAATAGCGTTTTAAAAATATTAAGCGTTTTAGTGCGGAATTTAAAAACTTTGCAGAAATTAAAACAAGTGCAGTAGAATAAACTTACACAATGATGTATCCTGGTTGGCCACAAACGTGGTTAGTCCAGTCCCCGAGAGACTCTCTCGAGATTTCCACTAAACTTGTCAAGCTTACGGGTGCTTAACAAACCGTTACAGCTGAGGACACAAGCCTCACCCAGGTGCTCGGGGATCACAATCCCAAAGACTTCAATTGCTCGGGGATACCAATCCCAAAGACTTCAATTGCTCGGGGATAACAATCCCAAAGACTTCAACTGCTCGGGGATAACAATCCCAAAGACTTCAACTGCTCGGGGATAACAATCCCAAAGACTTCAACTGCTCGGGGATAACAATCCCAAAGACTTCAACCGAGGAATCACAAGTTCCTCAACAAACGAGAATCGCAATTCTCTTACAAACACAAAACACACTCACTTTACAAAGCACTCCTTAATGAGTAGATATGAGTAGAAATAGTACGCTCAAGATCACAACAACTTAGCTCAATAGAATGGCTCTTCAAAAAGCTTTATGGATGAATGGAAAATGATGATCAATGTAAGAAAGCTTTTAGCAATGAAAATACTCAAAGTGTATATGTTGTTGTTATGAAAACACTGAGTTGAAGCTGTATTTATAGGTGAAAAACTCAGTCTTACCGTTGTCTAATTGCCAATTAAGGATTGCTGAAATTACTCAGTGACAATCGATTGTCAAGACTAAACAGTCGATTGTTTGCCTATCAGATTAAAAATTCAATCCCAGATTTTACGTCAACAATCGATTACTTCAAATCAATAATCGATTATTTATAACGTTAAGAAATCCTTTCCAATTTTTGGCATAAAACATCGATTGTCCGGAAATCAACAATTGATTATTTTAACAACGTTCAGAAAATCTTTTCCAGATTTTAAGCAAAACATCGATTGTTAAATATCAACAATCGATTACCTGAAGGTAATTGAAAATATATGACAACGGTCAGCTTCAACAATCGATTATCAAATGGAATAATCGATTATTAATTAATTTCAAAACTCTCTGTCTCATATATAATCGATTATCAAAAGCCACAATCGATTATCATTTTATTTAAAATCACTGGGAGACATTTTTCTCATTCTAATCGATTACCATTAGTTCATAATCGATTTTTATGAGTTTTGAAAACTTTGCCTCAGTTAACAATCGATTATCATAAGTACACAATCGATTGTTATGCAGTTTGCAAAAACCTGATGTTAACTGACTTACTCACAATCGATTATCATTAATTCACAATCGATTGTCATGCAGTCTTGGCTTAGAGATACTCGATTATCATAAGTACATAATCGATTATCTTAGCCCAGATTTTTGAGGCATGCTTGGAAAACATTTTAACAAATGTAAATATGCATAGTTTAAAATCATTTGACACTTAATTTAAATATGCATGATTTTGGAAAAATAATTTTAGTAGAGAAGCCATGTTATGAGCCAAGTTGAGGAATCAAGATCACAATTAATATTGACTCAATTATAACATTTCTAAACTTTGTCTTGAGCTTCTTGTAATGCATCCATTTTGTGCTTGTCCTTGAGTACTGCTATATATCGCTTTTTGCTTTGTTTGACATTCATCAAAACCTACAAAAGAACACACGTTTAGTATATTGCATTTGAAACGTGTTTCCAACAAATGCAAATAAGGAGAATTCTGGGTTCCAAGGACATTGGCCTATGCGAACGCATTAGCATGTTATGCGAACGCGATGGGAAGGGGCTGGAAACCTACGCAAACATGGTCCAGCCATCCCGAACGCGAAGAAGGAAGGGAGGTTGGGCCCTCAGAACTCGATAACTCTATGTGGTCATGGTGAATGAATGCGAACACGAAGGAGGGATAAATCTAAAGCTATGCGACCGCAAAGGAGACATTGCGAACGCGCACTGAGCACCTGTTGTAGTTTTTTTGCAATTCCACTAAGTTTAAAACCACACCAAACACCTCCGAAAACACTCCCGACCCCTTGAGACTCCTAACCAATCAAACACACTAACTCAGCCACACCCTACGAACTTAACCGTGCGAAAAATTGCAACAATAACATCAAAAACGAGGAACAACCCTCAAAATCGTTACTTTTTCATCAAACTTTATAAACTTCCATTTTTAGAATTTTATGTCTGAAACACATCACATAAGATCCAATTTCAACCAGATTTCATAGAAACGTCTTAAAATACATATAAGACCTGTACAGAGCACCGGAACTAAAATACGAGTCTTATACCAACATGTTATAATCCATTTTCATTACAAATTTCCTTAATAATTTAAGAAAAATAATTTTTAAAAAAAATCATTTCTCAGGCTCAGGACCTTGGATTTTGATTCTGGGCATACACGCGAATCCCATATTTTTCTGCGGACCCTCCGGGACCATCAAATCACGGGTCCAGGTTTGTTTACCCAAAATGTTGACCAAAGTCGACTTTACTCATTTTAATTCCAAATTTTAGCCTTTTTCAGAGAAATTTCACATTTAAGCTTTCCGGGTACGAGCTCGGACTATGCACGCATATTGAGACAACTAAAATGAGATTTTCAAGGCCTCAAAAGCACGAAAAAAAGACAAAACTGGTTGGGTCATCACGTTCTCCACCTCTAAAACAACCGTTCGTGCTCAAACGGACAAAAGAAAGAAGTACCTGAGTCGAGAAACATATGAGGATAACGACTCCGCATATCAGACTCGGACTCCCAGGTCGATGCCCCAAGATGCTGACCTCTCCACTGAACATGCACTGAAGGAAAACTCTTAGACCATTACTGTCAAACATGTCGGTCTAGAATAGCCATCGGCTCCTCCTCATAAGACAGATCATTGTCCAACTGGACAGTGCTGAAATCTAACATGCGGGCTGGATCATCGTGATACCTCCGAAGCATAGACACATGAAAAACTGGTTGCATGGCTGACAAGCTAGGCAGCAATGCAAGTCTATAAGCCACCTCTCCCACACGATCGAGAATCTCAAATGGACCAATTAACCTAGGACTAATCTTGCCCTTCTTCCCAAATCTCATCACACCCTTCATAGTCGACACTCGGACCAATACCCACTCACCAATCATAAAAGCCACATCTCGAGCCTTGCGGTCTGCATAACTCTTCTTCCTGGACTGAGCTGTACGAAGCCTATCCTGAATGATCTTGATCTTATCCAAGGCCTCCTAAATTGAATCTGTACCCAATAACCAAGCCCCTCCCTGCTCAAACCATCCAAGCGGATACTGACATCACCTACCATAAAACGCCTCATATGGGGCCATCTGAATGCTGGACTAGTAGCTGTTGTTGTAGGCAAACTCCGCTAAAGGAAAAAATTGATCCCACAAGTCTCTGAAGTCAATAACACAAGCTCGGAGCATGTCCTCCAATATCTGAATAGTTCCATTAGAGTGTCTATCCGTCTGAGGATGAAATGTTGTGCTCAACTCAACCTCGGTGCCCAACTCTTGCTGAACTGCTCTCCAGAAGCGTGACGTAAACTGCGTTACCCGGTCCGAAATGATATATACAGACACCCTATGAAGGCGAACAATCTCTCTGATGTAGATCTCAACTAACCTCTCGAATGAATTAGTGACTGCAACGGGAACAAAATACGCTGACTTGGTCAGCCTATCAACAATAACCCAAACGGCATCAAACTTTTTCCAGGTCAACGGGAGTCCAGTAACAAAATCCATAGTAATCCTCTCTCACTTCCACTCGGGAAGCTCAATCCTCTGAAATAGTCCATCAGGCCTCTGATGCTCGTACTTAACCTGCTGACAGTTTCAACATTGAGACACATATGCATAAATATCTTTCCTAATTCTGTACCACTAATAGTGCTGCCTCAAATCCTGATGCGCCTTCGCGGCCCCTGGGTTAAGAGAATATCGAGAACTATGGGCCTCGGCTAAAATCAACTCTCGAATCCCATCAACATTGGGCACACAAACTCGCCCCTAAAATCTCAAGACATTATCAACACCTAAAGCCACTTTCTTGGCACCTCCACGCTGCACGTGTCTCTCAGGACACACAAATAGGGATCATCAAACTGCCGATCACGGATACGCTCCAATAATGAAGAACAAGCGATCGTGCAAGCTAACACTCGGCTAGGATAAGAAATATCCAACCTCACAAATTGATTGGCCAAGGCCTGAATATCCAAAGCAAGCGGTCTCTGGCTGACCAGAAAATAAGCAAGACCACCCATGCTGGCGGACTTCCTACTCAATGCATCGACCACCACATTGGCCTTCCCCGGGTGGTACAAGATAGTAACATCATAATCTTTCAATAACTCCAACCACCTCCTCTGCCTCAAATTCAACTCTTTTTTCTTGAACTAGTACTGAAGACTCGTGTGATTAATGTACACCTTACACGTCACACCATATAAATAATATCTCCAAATCTTCAAAGCGTGAACAATGGCTGCCAACTCTAGATCATGAACCGGATAATTCTTCTCGTGAATCTTCAACTGCCTCGAAGCATAGGCAATGACGATGCCATCCTGCATCAATAGTGCACCAAGACCAATACGGGAAGCATCACAATAAACACAATAAGGCCCTAATCCCGTGGGCAAAACCAACACGGGTCTCAAGACCCTCAAACACTACCGCACAGGAACGATGAACTCAGTCAACCACAATGGAATCACCCATTGGTGTAGACACATAAATAGAATACTCAATGTATCACTAGGTGTACCTAGGTATGGTGTAAAATAAGATGACACATACGAATACGTAGACCTAGGGTGAAATAGCACCGAATCATCTCTATCACAAACCATAATAGTACTTGCAATGACTTGCATCTGAAGACTTAGCCTCTGGCCTGGCTGGAAGAGCATAACACCCGGGCTAGGTCCCACCTCCCTAAACCATATCGTTGGGACGATCGGCTGTTGGCTGGCCTCTACCTCTGGCGGTCTGAGCTCCACCTCTATGACCTCGACCTCCACCTCTATGACCTCGACCTCCACCTCTATGACCTCTGCCCCTGTCTCTAGCTGGCTGGGCGGTCAATGGAGCACCTGTTGCCTGAATCATAGAAAGAGGACCCTGCTGCGACTGAGCACCCCTCAACCTCGGGAAAGCCCTACGGATGTGACCATACTCACCACACTCATAGCAACCACGCAACCACCTGAATGATGCAGCTGAGAAGACTGATACTGACCCTGTCGACCTGGATGACCACCCTGGAAGCTTTGAAGCGTTAGTGCCCTGATAGGAGTTGATGGTGCATTGTAAGGCTGCTGATCAGAATAATGCGGCTGAAAACCATGATCACCCGAAGTACCATGAGAGACCTGGAGAGATGATTGAAAGGGCCTAGGAGGATGGCCTCTACCATAAGAATCTCTACCTACAAACGAGGTACCACTGGATCTGCCTGAGTGAGAGGGCCTCTTCTCCGACCCAAGACCACCTCCATGTGACAGAACCATCTCAACTCGACGGGCCACATCGGCCGCCTCCTGAAAACTGATCTCACTCTCGGCTCCCATAGCCATCTGGAGACGAATCGACTGAATCAACCCATCAATAAACCTCTGCACCCTCCCTCTCTCTATCTGTGGGGAGTATGACAGTAGCATGGCGAGCTAGATCAATGAGCCGGGCCTCATGCTGAGTGACTGTCATGGAGCCCCGCTGAAGGCGCTCAAACTGCCTGCGAAGAAACTGTCACTGAGTGACAGGGAGAAACTTATCCAAGAACAACTTTACAAACTGGTCCCAAGCCAGATATGGAGACCCTGCTGGTCTAGATAAGTATTAATCCCTCCACCAAGTCTTGGCGAATCCAAATAGACGAAAGGTGGCAAAGTCGACACCATTGGTCTCCATAATACCCATTGTCCGAAGAACCTCAGGCAGCTATATAAGAAATCCCAGGGTCCTCTAAAGACCGCTGAATGTGGTGGTGAAGAGCTTGGTGAACCTATCCATCCTCCAAAAAAGATCTACGGACATAGTCGCTTCACAACACCCGGCGGAACTGCCATTGCTGGCTGAACCACTGGAACCTGAGCCTGGGGAGCTACCTGCTCCGGAGTATGTGTAGCAAGAGTCTGAATCCCTCCTCCAGCTTGAGAAGTGGATGGTGCTACTAGAAGTAATCCCGCTCTGGTGACACTCTCCATGAGCCCTACCAATCTGACCAAAACGTCCTAAAGAACTGGGGTGTCCATGAACGCCCTAGGACCTGAGCTGGGCCCACCGGAGATGCTGGAGTGGAACCTCCTCGTCATAATCAATCTGAGGCTCCACCTCTAGAGCTGCTGCTCGGGGCTTAGCTCTTCCCCTGCCTCGGCCTCGCCCTCTGCCCCTCTTAGGAGCTGATGCTGGGGGACTTGGGCTGCTACCGGTAGAAGTGAAAGCATGTATTCTCGCCATCTGCGAATGAATAGAGTAGAAATACAATTAGTATTTGAGAAACAAAATTGCACGACAAGAAAGAAAAAATGTTAAGTTTCCCTAACTGTGTAGCCTCTTGGGTATAAATATAGTCGTCTCTGTACCGATCCCTCATTACCAAGTTTGTCCATGAGTTGTGAGACCTATGCAACCTAGTGCTCTGATACCAAATTGTCACGAGCCGGATTTCCACCTTCGGGGGTCGTGATGGCGCCTACTAGTAGGATCTAGGCAAAACAAACTTAGTCAATTTTCCACTAAGCAAATATCCCCTTTAAATATTTAACAGCGGTAAAGTAAAATAACATAGACAAAATTATAAGCAGAAGTCTTCAATTTAAATAGTTGAATATAAATGCAGAAATCTCAATAAGAATCTCTACCCAAGAACTGGAGTCACAAGCTCATGAACTACTAAGATTATCTAAATACAAGGTTTGAAAGAAATTTATACTGTATATCCCGAATATAAGAGATAATAACTGAAAACAAGATAAGGAGATGCCAGGCCCGCGAATGCCTGCGAGTCTTCCTCGGTATCCCTATATGGACGGAAGGATGGCTCCCTGGCTACTGCTGCTCTCCGTACACTAATCCAATATCTGCACATAAGTGCAGAGTGTAGCATCAGCACAACCGACCCCATGTGCTGGTAAATGTCTGGTCTAACCCCGGCGAGGTAGTGACGACGCTAGGATCAATCTCCAGATAAACCTGTGTAGTTATATATAGTATATGGCTGAAAAGTAAACAGGCAAAAAGTAGTAAAGGGGAGGGGGTATATGCTTCGGGAGAACAATTTGACTTAACAAAAACCAAGTGAATAAGAATGAACTGTATTGTATCTAAAACCATGTAAAAATACTACTGTTGTGGCGTGTAACCCAATCCATGTGCATATCTCAATTGTTGCAGCACGCAACCCGACTCATCATGTATAATCCATTGCGGCATGCAACCCAATCCAATATAACATCTGTTGCGACGTGCAACCCGACCATATTTATTTGTTGCGACATGCAACCCCATCCAATTCAATATCTGTTGTGCCGTGCAACCCGATCCAAAAAATATATTTTCATTTATAAAGGTGTTATGGCGCATAGTCCGTTCAAAAGCAAAGCTTACAGTGATCACAACAACAATCCCGGCAAGGGACTAACCATAAATTACACTATCCCGGTAAGAAAACTCAACAGCATAAGTATAAACGTCCCGACAAGGGAGAATCGGCTATAACCAATATCGATTCAACTTCTAATTATCACTACTATCATTATTCTCATCCCTCGAGTACTTCAACGAAAATAACTAAGCATTTACTCAATACATCGGATTTCCTTACTATTTTAATCATAACATTGTTCAAGAATACACAATTACCAATTTAAAACTCACAGTCACGCTCGATTCCAACGTATAGATACTCGTCACCATGCCTATATGTCGTACCCAACAAGAAACACATAGAAAATATTACTCAAATCCTATCCCTCAAGTTAGGATTAGACCGGATGCTTACCTCAAACTTTCACGGCCAAATTAATCCTCAAGTACCGCTTTCCCTCTCGAACTCGGCTTTGAATCAATCAAATCTATACATAAATGACTTCATAACATCAATACATGCTAAAAAAATCGAATCCAATACCTAAATATAGATTCCCAACCTTCCTTCCCAAAATTCCAAAAATGGACCCCGGACCCGCTTAGTCGAAACACAAGGTTCGGACCAAATTCATGTCACCATTCCCCCTCGAGCCCGAATATATAATTTGTTTCCAAATTCGACCCCAAAGTGAGGTCTAAATCAAAGAAAATTGAAAAGCCTTAACTCTACCCATACCCCCCAATTTCAACCCCATATTACATGATATAAGCTTAGGAATTCAATAATTAATGAAGAAAAATGAAGAAAATAAGTGAGAATTTACTAACCCAAGTGTTCTTGAAGAATGGGGTCTTCAATGGACTCCTAAGTGCTTGGGGAAGAAGAGAGCTCGTGAATTTTTTGAATAAATCCCGTAACTACTATTTCTGAAAACTTAAAAAAAATTGTTGGGGAAAAATACTCTATGTGTTCGCGACATGGAGGATGCGTTCGTGATGGGAGTAGTGTCTGATAAGCATCGCGTTCGCGGGAGAAGGGGTGCGAATGCAAAGAAGGAAAATTTTGGGGTCCAAGGACATTATTCTACGTGTACGCATTAGCATGTACGCGAACACGATGGGAAGGGGCTGGAAACTTACACGAATGCGGTCCAGTCATCGCAAACGCGAAGAAGGAAGGGGGGTTGGGCCTTCAGAACTCGATAACTCTACGCGATCGCGGTGAAGGAATGCGAATGCGAAGGAGGGAGGAATCTAAAGCGATGTGAACGCGAAGGAGACATTGCAAACGCGATGAAGGAATTCACTGAGCACCTGATGCAGATTTTTCTGCAATTCCATCAAGTTCAAAACCACTCTGAACACCTCTGATAACACTCCCCAGCCCACGGGACTCCTAAAAAATCACATACGCTAACTCAATCACACCCAACAAACTTAACCACGTGATCAAATCTCCATAATAACATCAAAAACAAGGAATCAACCCTCAAAATCATTACTTTTTCATCAAACTTCATATACTTTCATTTTTAGAGATTTAAGTCTGAAACACGTCAAATGACATACTATTTCAACCAAATTTCACATAATCGTCGTAAAACACATATAAGACCTGTACCAGGCACCAGAACCAAAATACGGGTCCGATACTAACACGTTCTAATCCGTTTTTATTTTAAATTTCCTTAATAATATTAGAAAAATAATTTCTTTTAAAAATCATTTCTCGGTCAAAGACCTTGGATTTCGATTCCGGGCACACACCAGAGTCCCATATTTTTCTACGGACCCTCCGGGACCGTAAAATCATGGGCCCGGGTTCGTTTACACGAAATATTGACCAAAGTCAACTTTACTCATTTTAATTCTAGATTTTAGCATTTTTCATAGAATTTCACATTTGAGCTTTCCGGCTACGCGCTCAAAATATGCACGTATATCTATGCAACTAAAAATGAGGTTTTTAGGGCCTCAGAAGCACGAAAAAAGAGAGAAAATAGGTGATAGCCCTTTGGGTCGTCACACACGACTACCACTATGACCTAAAGATGTTGCCAGATGTCTCCGGATTGACGTAGAGCAACAACTGCTTGAGGAGTAGACGTCACAAACGAGGACGATAATGGATAAACATCACCCTTACTGGAAGCTTGAAGGAGAGGTTGCCCCGTTACCTTGTCCTTCACACAAACAGAAGAATCATCAAAGTCAACTTTACAATTATTATCCCTACATAACTTTTTAACAGAAATCAAATTATGGCGAAGTTGAGGAACATGAAATATAGACTGTAAGTGTAGAGGACGAGATGTAGAAGGTAACTGAGCATAGCCAACATTTTCAATGTTAAGCAATGTACCATTTCCTACCAAAACACGATAGAGCCAATGTAAGGGTTCTTTTGTCTAAAATTACCTTCAGATGGAGTCATGTGAGCGACGTGACAGTGTCAAACACCAAGAAGTGTCATTTGTTTCACCAAAAGACATAGTAGCAAAAGACATAGGAAGATCATTAGCAACGAAAGCATAATTGAAGCGATTTTGACATTGTAAGGCAGTGTGACCAGGATGCCCACAAATTTGACAAGAAATGGGTGAGGGTGAGGGACCTAAGATCCCACTGGATGGTGAGAATGTACTGTCAGATTGTGAATTATAAGGAGTGAAAGAAGCACCACCAATACCTGACGAAGACTGACCAGTAGAACCATTGCGAGCAAGATTATTTGGAGTAGACTGTTGTGAGGGACCTCGACAAGAGAAACCACGACCCCTTCCACCACGAACTCGACCTCGAAAAGATGAGGATCTTCCCCGTCCACTATTACTTGAAAAAGGTGCAGCATAGCTGGACACATTCGAAGAATTTGATTGAACATTCTGGGTAGCTAATGCATGATGAGAGATGATAGAATCAGATTCTTGAAACCGTTGCAACCATTGTTCATGCAAAAGGAGCTTAGAACGTAAATCTTCAACTGATACATGTACAGGGAAGTGAGTGAGGATACCAACCAGCGTATCGTGTTCTTTTCCTAATCCAATAAGGACATGATCAATAAAATCCTAGGAGGAAACTGGAGCATTTATGGTTGCAAGTAAATCAACTAATTGTTTAGCCTCTCTCAAATATTGATCAATTGATATATATGTCGTCTTCTTCAAAGTAGTGAATTGTACCTTAAGTTCAATTGCTTTAGCTTGGCTAAAATCCATATATCTACGGTGTAAGGAAAGCCAAATATCACGGGAAGATGGTAAAAGATGGACGTCGACAAGAACTTCACGCGACAAAGTCGCAAAGATCCAAGAACGGGCGCTTTGATCGATTTGAACCCACGAGCGATAGCTTGGATTCGGTTGTTGCGAACAGTAGCGTCGCAAAGAAGCATGGGTTGAGTAGGGATAGAACCATCGACAAAACCAAGCAAATCATGAGATATGAGAAGGGAAGTGAACTGAGTATGCCATGTGAGATAATCTTCAACAGATTGTAACTTAATTGTTGCCTGGTTGGTGACATTAGACGCTGCTAGTGCAGTAACAGAGTGAAAATTTGGGGCAGTAGTTAAGTCCGACGAACCAGCGCAGGGATATATAGGTGGCGTAATAGTAGCAGTAGGACATGGTAGCAAGCTACGAGCAGATAAATTACTTGGTACTGATGAGGCCATGGAAGAAAGGGATGACATAAGAGGAGGAAATATTAAAGGGGGAGATGAGAAAGCAACATTAAGGCTTGAGGATGGAATAGTATTGTCAGGAGTGGATATATGAATAGAAGTAGAGGGATGATGACATAGCAAAGAAAATTGATGTGGGAAAGTACTGGAGTTGAGGGAAATATTTAGAAGAAAACGTGACTGCTTAGAAGAAGGAATGAGAAAGGATTTTGCTGGCCAATCTGATACAATGAAGAGATTTTTGAAAGGCTCAATAATTAGAGAGCTATTGTTACTTGTATTTATAAGATGTGAATACTTATACTGGGATAAGTATATCACCTACAAAGATAAGTATTAGGAGTGTATTACATATATGGGATAACTACAAATATGAGATAAAGACAAGAGGGGTTGCTCTGATGGTAAGAAACCCCCATTTCCAACCGAGAGGTTGTGAGTTCGAGTCTCCCCAATAGCAAAGTGGGAAGTCCTTGGAGGGAAGGATGCCGGGGGTCTATTTGGAAACAGCCTCTCTACCCCAGGATATGGGTAAGGTCTGCGTACGCACTACCCTCCCCAGACCTCACTAAGTGGAATTATACTGAGTTATTGTTGTTATTACAAATATGAGATAAACTCTTAAAGTCCAAATAATAGGTTGAAGAAATCCACCGTCCATCGCACTCTGTGGTGGTGAGCAGAAGGATCTCGATGATGGGGGATATTGATTTTTTGACTATTTTTTAGTCAATATGGAATGGATATACAAATAATTTTTTAAGTTATATACTAACGATGACAATCTTTCTATGCTATTAGTATTTTATTGTATCAATTTTTTTTTATAAAAATTATATATATTATAATATTATTGTAAGTCAACTTAATGTCTTAATCTAACAGTATAAAAATTGCATGAACTATCAACCTACAAGATTTGATTGATTAATATTAGCATTACGAGCTAGGGCCTTAAGGTTAAGATTGTTATAAAACTTATTCAGGCATACTTGTTAATGTTTCATGTAATGTAAAACTGGAAAATAGTCAGATTTACCCTTCCACTTTTACATATTATCTAGATTTAATTTTCTTTATACTTAGCAAGCATCATTGCTTACGATAATTTTAGAACCCAACTATTAAAATCTCACGTAGCCCGAGATTTGAGTGAGGTTACGCCACATGGAGTTTCTTGAAGATAAATGTGATAAAATAGTGTAAAAATTACACTGAGCGCCTTATTTAGCCGCCCCATTTAGTATATATTTATTTTTAAAATTTTTTTAACTTGTACTCAATTTTCAAACAACTTTAGCCCCTTTTTCCTCCTCCTTCTCCTCATTCATTTTCTTCTTCTTCTTTTTTTATTAACAACTAAAAGGTATTATGATTAATTTTTTAATACTACCAGCATTCCATATGTTTGACCAATTAGGCTCAAAAACTATATAAAAAAACGGTGGGATTGGAAAAATTAACCTTTTCAAAACTTTGCAGTGGCTAAGCAAAGATGAAAATACTTGATATTTCCTAAAACGGAAAAGGGCCAAATACCTTTCTGGACTTTACGATAAGGTTTATATATAACCCTCGTTAAAAGTTTGGCCCATTCCCAATCTTGTTATTACACTATTGGCTTAAATATCCCCCCTAGACTTTACGATAAAGGTCTATATATAACCCTCGTTAAAAATTTGGCTCATCCCCAATCTTGCCGTTATACTATCAATAGTGTAATGGCAAGGTTAGGGATAGGTCAACTTTTTAACGAGGGCTATATATAGACCTTATCGTAAAGTCCAGGGGTGTATTTTGGCCCTTTTTCGTTCCTAAAATGGAGCAACACGACATATCACTATACTTTGTGAAGATCCTAATAGTCTAGCAAAAACATACCAGACAACAGAATTTCCTTCCAGTATATTTTATTGGACCGATTTTTATTGCAATAAAATAATGAATATCTTTTATTAACTTGATAATTACCAACTATTTTTAAATAAACGATTCTAAAACTGACTAAATCGTGTTATTTGACGAACTTAACAGAATTTGTTAGGAGAGAGAACTTTTAATAATTTTGGGCTTCAAATCAGAACGGCCCAGCCTCTTTGAATTAGGTAAAGTTGCATAGAGTCCAAGATACTATCAGTATGATTCAGCAAAGGTCTTTTAACATATTAGGCCTATTGATTAAAGGAAATTTTACCTCCAATAGCAAAGATGTATATCTTATTTATTATAGGAAATTTTACTTTTTATAGCAAAGGTATATATCTTATTTATTATAAACTAAAATTATTTTAAAATATTATTTTCTATAGCTACTTTTTATATTTTATAGCAAAATAAATATTTATGGTATATACTACCATTGAGGTATGAAATAAGGCATGAAATACGCTATTTATATTTTTCCTCTCTCTTAGACAGCTGGATATACCTATTTTAAGTTGATTGTCATTAATGTATTTATGAATACATAGCGCGAATACATGTATTACATGCGCGTACAGTTGGACTGCCCTGATTTTATATAGCATCGCAAATACGTGTGAATACATGCGCGTGTAGATGGACTTACCTGATTTTAGGCGCTTTCTGTTGATGTATTCATGAATACATGGTACAAATACATGTGAATAGATGTGCGTACTGCTGGACTACCATGATTTTAGGCATTTTTTCCTGTTGTATCATGAATACAGCAACACGAATACAAGTGAATACATCCGCGTAGAGCTGGACTGCCCTAATTTTAGGCACTTTTGCTGTTGTATTCATAAATACATGGTGCAAATACATATGAATGTGTACGCGTACAGCTGGACTACCCTTATTTTTAGACTCTTTTTATTGCTGTATTCATGAATAAAGCAGCACGAATATAGCGAATACACTACCGTAACAAACTGAATATTAGTTGTAGCAAGTAATTATGTATATGGTAGCTATAAGAAGTTAATAACTATTAAATAATGTAGTGGTTTCTGGAAATTCTTCTTTATTATAAGCCAAATTATTTTTTATAGTTACCTTTTTGTATTTTATAGCAAAATAAATATTTATGATATATACTAGCATTGAGGCATGAAATATGCTATTTATGTTTTTTCTCTATCTTAGATAGCCGGATATATCTATTTCTAAGGTGATTGTTGTTACTGCATTTATGAAAACATGGTGCAAATATATGTGAATACATGCGCGTATATCTGGACTGCCATGATTTTAGGCATTTTTAACTGTTGTATTCATGAATACGGCAATGCAAATACATGCTAATACATGCGCATACAGCCGGACTTTCCTCATTTTAGGCGTTTTTTGCGACTGTATTCAAGAATACATGACGCGAATATATGTGAATACATGCGCATACAGCTGGGCTTCCGTGATTTTAGGTGTTTTTACTGCTGTATCCATGAATACAATAGCGCGAATACATGTGAATACATGCGCGTACATATGGACTGCCCTGATTTTAGGCACTTTTTGATGTTGTATTCATGAACACATGGCGAGAATACATGTGAATACATATACGCACAACTGGACCACCCTAATTTTTAGGCCTTTTTTGTTGTTGTATTCATGAATACAACAATGCGAATACAACGAATACACTACTGTAACAACTGAATATTAGCTATAGGAAGCAATTATGTAGA
Organism: Nicotiana benthamiana; assembly: GCA_034376525.1. Classification (NCBI taxonomy): domain Eukaryota; kingdom Viridiplantae; phylum Streptophyta; class Magnoliopsida; order Solanales; family Solanaceae; genus Nicotiana; species Nicotiana benthamiana. The sequence goes on along the minus strand of CM067328.1, from coordinate 54,841,343 downwards.
TGGTAGCTAAAAGAAGTTAATAGCTACTAAATAATAGTGATTTCTGAAAAATTTTCTTTATTATAAATCAAAATTATTATAATATATTATTTTCTATAGCTACCTTTGATATTTTATAGCAAAATAAATATTTATGGTATATACTACCATTGAGGCATGAAATAGGGCATGAAAAGCGCTATTTATGTTTTTCTTCTCTCTTAGACAATTGGACATACATATTTCTAAGGTGATTGCCATTACAGTATTCATGAATACATGGCACAAATACATGTGAATACATGCGCGTATAACTGGACTGCCCTGATTTTAGGCGCTTTTTACTGTTGTATTCATGAATATATCAACGCATATACATGTGAACACATGCGCATATAGCTGGACTGCCCTAATATATAGGTACTTTTTGTTGCTGTATTCATGAATACAACAGCGCGAATACATGTGAATACATGCACGTACAGTTGGATTCCCTTGATTTTAGGCGCTTTTTACTGCTGTATTCATGAATACAGCAATGTGAATACATGTGAATGAATACACGTATAGCTGGACTGCCCTGATATTAGGCGCTTTTTGCTACTATATTCGTGAATACATGGCATGCGAATACATGTGATGTCACGACCCGGAATTCCCCACCATCTGAGGTCATGATGGCGCATACAATTAAGAGCTAGGCAAGCCAATTTTCAATCATCTTAACTAACATTTTCGATAAAACACTTAGGACAAAACAAACATAACGAGCGGAAGTCTCAAATATAATTACTGAAGGAAATGCGGAAAATTTAACAGAATCATCTACCCAAGATTGGTGTCACAATACTCACGAACTTCTAGGATTACTAAATACATTCATTTGAAAGAAGTCATAAAAGTCTGTTTCAATACAAGAGCTAACAAACTGAATAAAAATAGAAGAGACTCCGGGCCTGCGGACGTCAGCAAGGCTACCTCAAGAGTCCCTGGACTGAAGTTCTGCTCCCGGTCTAATACTGTTGCGGTCTGAAAGCTGCATCCTAATCTGTGCAAAATAAATGTGTTAGAATATACGCTTAACGCTAGAGGGGGGGTGAATAGCATTATAATAAAAAATAATGTAAATTTGCAGAACTAAAATTACAGGAATAACGTAAGTGTAGTAATTAAAAAGATAAGGAGAGAACACACCGAATTTTATCCTGGTTCACCACAACACGTGGTTAGTCCAGTCCCCGAGAGACTCTCTCGAGTTTTACACTAACTTCGTTAAGCTTACGGGTGCTTAACAAACCGTTACACTTGCTCGTAGATATACACTCTACAAGACTTCAACCTGCTCGAGGATACCGCACCTCAAGACTTCAAACCAAGGAACTACTTTTCCTTCTTACAACAAGGGATTAGACTATCCCTTCAAGTGTGTACAAACACTTAGCACTCAAGACAAGACTCTCTTTAAAGAGTAGATATGAGTAAAAACAATACGCTCAAGAACACAACAATTTCGTCAAGAGTTTGGCTCTAAAAAACTTTGAAAATCATTTTGCTTTAAATTAAAGATGCATGATTTGATAAAAATGATTTTACGAGAGAGGCCAAGTCTTGAATCAATTGTCGGATCAAGATCACAATTATAGAACGACTCATGTATAAATTTGTTGCTTTACTAAATCTTGATCTTTGTTTCTCTTGTGCTTGGACTTCGGCATATGTCAATGTTCCGTTCACGTTGGTTTGTCATTTATCAAAACCTACAAATATGAACACACGTTTAGTTTAGCGACTTGAGACGTGTTTCAACAATTTCCCCCTTTTTGATAATGGCAAACCAATATCGGGATATGCATATTCATAATGACGATCCAAGACAAGTATATAGATATGCAACGAGTTCCCCCTCAAGTTATGAATTCTCCCTCAATTTATGCCAATATGTATTAGTGTGCATAGCCCATATCTTCCCCCTTTTGACATTAGCAAAAAAATAACTAACTCTTTATTGATTAAACAATAATGCAGATACATGTAAATAAAAGACAGAATATTATGCAAACTAGAAAAACAAAGAGACAAGACATTATTCATTAACTCGGGGAATAATCGATTGTGCTTTTGAGATAATCGATTATTTCAGGAAATGTAGTAACGGACATCCGAGACGGTGATAGGAAAATCGATTACACTGTTTTAAATAATCGATTATTGTCACATAGTGACTTAACTCCTGAAAATAAATGTCAGCATAATCGATTAGGGATATGTGATAATCGATTTTTATATTTAACAGCTAAAATCCTGCAAAGCCAAAACTGTTAGATAATCGATTGTAGTGTTGTATAATCGATTATGTCAATTTTCCAGCATAATAAACATAAAACGTAAATGGGGAATAATCGATTATTGACTTTAGAGAAATCGATTATTCTGCGCCAGTGTCTGATAATTCCCCCTGTCTTTGGGGCGATACCTGCAAAAAAGAATTAGGCGCCTCCGACGCTCAAGTTAGTAATCGTTAAAACATAAAAATGCAATGCATGAATTAGATCAACGTGGAGTCAAGAATCCCGAGTTCACTACGAATTCGGAAGAAGGACTCTTTCTCTAAAGGCTTTGTGAAGATGTCGGCCAATTAATTTTTGGTTTCAACAAATTCAATTTCGACATCGCCCTTGAGAACGTGATCTCTTATAAAGTGATGTCTAATTTCTATGTGTTTCGTTCTTGAGTGAAGAATAGGATTCTTTAAGAAGGTTTCGTGTACTTACCCCTTTCTCGATGTTGCCAATTACCTTGTCAAGAGGATGGTCTTTAGACGTCCTCCAAGCCTTAGGCATCATCGATTCTTCTTCTTGTGGTGGTACTTCTTCCGAAGGTTGTTCCATGACTTCATCTTGAACTTCCTTTGGATCCTCCTTTTGTACCTCGTCTTGAAGATTGATTTTCTTTAAAGCATCTGCAAGATCAACACAAGAATCCTTTCTCGCCAAGCGAGCATCATTTTCACAAAATACTACATGAGGAGATTCCTCAACAGTTTTGGTTCGATTATTAAACACTCTATGTGCTTTGCTACGTGATAAGTAACCAAGAAAAATTCCTTCATCAGATTTCGCATCAAATTTTCCCAAGTTATCTTTTCCGTTGTTGTGAATAAAACATTTACAACCGAAGACTCTAAGATGAGAAAGATTTGGTTTCCTTCCCTTATAGAGTTCATAGGGAGTTTTCATGAGTATCGGTCTAATGATTGCTCTATTTAAAACATAGCTTGTGGTACTCACGGCATCCGCCCAAAAATATTTGGGAATATCGGCCTCTTCGAGCATGGTTCTAGCCATCTCTTCGAGACATCAATTTTTACGTTCTACCACTCCATTTTGTTGTGGTGTACGTGGAGCCGAAAAGGTATGTTCAATACCGAGTTCGTCACAAAAGTCCGCGAAGAGATTGTGATCGAACTCTCCCCCATGATCACTTCTTATGGAAGTGACGGTTGTGTCCTTTTCATTTTGAACACGTTTAAGAAAACTTTTAAAAGCTTGAAAGGCATTACTTTTATGAGCAAGAAATAACGTCCATCTAAATCTAGAATAGTCATCAACAATAACAAAAGCATAAAGATTACCACCATGACTCTTAATTCTAGAAGGTCCGAAAAGGTCCATGTGTAGAAGTTGTAAAGTTCTAATGGTTGAAACAACATTTTTGGATTTAAAAGAAGCCTTTGTTTGTTTCCCTTTTTGACATGAATCACAAACAGAGTCTTTTTCAAATTTCATGTTTGGAAGACCAAGTACTAAATCTTGTGAGACTAGTTTGTTTAAAAGATTCATATTTACATGAGCTACTCTACGATGCCATAACCACATGTCGTCTTCTTTACTCAAAAGACAATTCACATAACTTGATGAAGAATTTTCAAGATCAACCATATAGATATTATCCATTCTAAAACCACGAAGAATAATTTTAAAACCACTACGACGGATAACTAAGCATTCTTCGGAGACAAACAATACAAGATTTCCCTTGTCACATAATTGGCTTATGCTCAAGAGATTATGTTTGAGACCTTTAACAAGCAAAATATGCTTAATGGAGGAGGATTCGTCCTTACCGACCGATCCAATGCCGATAATTTTTCCTTTGTTATTGTCTCCAAAAATAACATTTCCTCCTTCCGTAGGTTTTAGTTGAAGGAATTTTGATGCATCCCCCGTCATATGTTTGGAGCATCCACTATCAAGGTACCAAAGTACACTTGATCCCTTCAAACACACCTACAAAACAAATTAATGAGATTTTGGTACCCAAGCCATTTTGGGTCCTTGTGCGTTAGGTGCAACATATTGGTGTGATTGCCCTGCAGTGAAATGTCTATGTCTAGTGAAGCATGCGGGAGCAATATGTCCAATTTTATTGCAATAATGACAAATGACATTCGGATTGTGCATTCTTCTAGGTTGATAATAATTTGGGGGTCTAAATTTATTCACTCTATTTTTAGGAACATAGTTTTGATGTAGTTTTCGAAAATCTTGTCTAGGTGGTCTATACATGCCAACGTTTCTTCTAGTGTTCACTACATTTTTAGAAATATAGTTTTGATGTGGTTTTCGAAAATCTTGTCTAAGTGGTCTATACATTCCAATATTTCTCCTAGCATTTGATCTAGGATGAGATGCAATTCTAGGATTAAAATTTCTAGGTTTAGTGTTGACATTTATTTATTTTTGCCTAAGTTGAGTCTTAGGTGGTTTAGGAATGGACTCAACTTTTTCTTTCGTCTCGTGTTTAAAGCCTATACCGTGCTTAGTGGATTTCAAATTTACAAGCACTTCATTGAGATTTTTATGTGAAGAATTGAATTTGTGCAAAGTGCTTCTAAGACTTTCTACTTCTTCCTGTAGAGATTTGCAAGAAGTACAATCCTTATTTGAGCTTTCGGGTTTATCGGCGCTTCTTTTGCCATAAAACTTGTTTTCCTCTTTTAATTTCTCATTTTCAAGAGTAAGTTTTTCAAAATCCTTTTCTTTTGAAGAAAGTTGTTTTCTTAAATCTTTTATAGATTTAGAAGCGCTAATAAACTCTTTATACAACTCATCAAATGCATCTTGCATTTCTTCTAAAGTAAAATAGTTCTTAGAAGAAGTACATACCTCATTTTGATTTTCTTCGTGTGCCATAAGACACAAGTTTGCGGTCTCGTTTCCTTCTCCATCACTTGATTCATCTCCGGAGTCGCCTCCCCAAGAGATGTATGCTCTTTGTTTCTTGAATGGTTTCTTCTCCTTTTTGATGTTTGGACAATTTGATTTGACATGCCCGATTTCTCCGCATCCATAGCACTTCAATTGGTCGCCTTGTTGCTTACCTTTTCGTTCATACTTATTTTGCATGAACTTGTGAAATTTCTTAATAACGAGTCCAAGCTCGACATCTTCATCACTTGACTCCTCATCGTTTTGAGGTTGAGTAGTTGATGCTTTGAGCGCAATCTTTCTTTTCCTTTGATCATCCAAAGGAGAGTTAAGAATAGTTGATTCATAAGTTTTAAGATTACCTCGTAGTCCGTCGATGGTGACGTTTGTGATGCCGATTGATTCTTGGATAGCATCGGCTTTGGAACGCCATTCCGGAGTGAGGCTTCTTAGAATTTTCCGGACAAGCTCCTTATCCGTGAATGTCTTTTTGAGGGCGTGTAGGTCATTGACGATTTTTGAGAATCGTTTGAACATGTCATCTATCTTCTCGTTTTCCTTCATGCGAAACAGTTCATATTCGTGGGTTAGGAAATCAGTTTTAGCTTCCCTTACCTGGTCCGTACCTTCGTAGGTGATTTCTAATTTGTCCCACATTTGCTTGGCAGTGGTGCAACATGATATTTTTCGATAGTCATCGGGGTTCACTGCACAATACATCATGTTGATTGCCTTTGCGTTGTTCTCTATTTTTCTGATATCATCGGCGTCGTATTCGTCTTCCGTTTTTGGAATGAGTTCTTCTCCAACCTTTTTGGTAGGTTGTAGTTCTCCATTTTTGATAATTTTCCACAGTTGGAAGTTGTTTGATTGTATAAAAATCCTTATTCTCTCCTTCCAGTAAGTGTAGTTGGTGCCATCAAAAAGTGGTGGCCTTGTGAAGCATTGTCCTTCACCTAGTCCTGCATAAACACTACGAGTAGAAGCCATGGAAAGCTTCTCTCAAACTGTTAAGTCATTCAGAGAGCATGGCTCTGATACCAATTGTTAGAATATATGCTTAACGCTAGAGGGGGTGAATAGCGTTATAATAAAAAACAATGTAAATTTGCGGAATTAAAAATTGCAGGAATAACGTAAGTGCAGTAATTAAAAAGATAAGGAGAGAACACACCGAATTTTATCCTGGTTCACCACAACACGTGGTTAGTCCAGTCCCCGAGAGACTCTCTCGAGTTTTACACTAACTTCGTTAAGCTTACGGGTGCTTAACAAACCGTTACACTTGCTCGTAGATATACACTCTACAAGACTTCAACCTGCTCGAGGATACCGCACCTCAAGACTTCAAACCAAGGAACTACTTTTCCTTCTTACAACAAGGGATTAGACTATTCCTTCAAGTGTGTACAAACACTTAGCACTCAAGACAAGACTCTCTTTAATGAGTAGATATGAGTAAAAACAATACGCTCAAGAACACAACAACTTCGTCAAGAGTTTGGCTCTCAAAAACTTAGGAAATGAATATAAAATGATTGCAAAGAGAGTATGAAAGCTTTAGCAAGAATGTAATCAGTTGTTGTGCTTAGAAGAGTGATTTTGAGTTGTATTTATAGTGCTCAAAACACCCAAGACCGTTGCTTAATTGCCAATCACAAATTGCTGATTTTGTGCTAGGATAATCGATTATCTGATTCTGCATAATCGATTATCTGCCAACGTTCAAAAATCAATCCCAGATTTTAAGCAGAATAATCGATTATCCAAATCGTATAATTGATTACCTGACAACGTTCAAAAATCAATCCCTGATTTTATGCTTAGCATAATCGATTATCTGATTGTACATAATCGATTATTTTTCAGTGTTTGAAAATACTTTGGCAACGGTCTTTAATATAATCGATTACCAGAAAAGCCATAATCGATTACTTTGCTACTTTGAAAAGTCTGATGTTCACTGCCTCAACATAATCGATTATCATAAGGTACATAATCGATTATCTTGTAGCTTTGAAAAATCTGGTGAACACTGCCTTAACATAATCGATTATCATTTGGTACATAATCGATTATCTTGTAGCTTTGACAAAACTGGTGAACACTGCCTTAACATAATCGATTATCATAAGGTACATAATCGATTATCTTGCAGCTTTGTAAAATCTGGTGTACACTGCCTTAACATAATCGATTATCATAAGGTACATAATCGATTATCTTACAGCTTTGTAAAATCTGGTGTACACTGCTTTAACATAATCGATTATCATAAAGTACATGATCGATTTTGTTTGACCAGATTTGAAAGACATGTTTAGAATTCATTTTGGTTAAAAAGCAATGTTTGAAGATCATTTTGCTTTAAATTAAAGATGCATGATTTGATAAAAATGATTTTACGAGAGAAGCCAAGTCTTGAATCAATTGTCGGATCAAGATCACAATTATAGAACGACTCATGTATAACTTTGTTGCTTTACTAAATCTTGATCTTTGTTTCTCTTGTGCTTGGACTTCGGCATATGTCAATGTTCCGTTCACGTTGGTTTGTCATTTATCAAAACCTACAAATATGAACACACGTTTAGTTTAGCGACTTGAGAACGTGTTTCAACAAAATGCACAGAGTGTAGCATCAGCACAACCGATCCCATGTGCTGGTATGTGCCTAGCCTAACCCCAGCGAGGCAGTGGCGAGGCTAGACATGACCTACCATAAATAACCTGTACAGATATATGTGTAAAAACAGGAAATACGCTAATTTAAAAAATTAAAGGGGGAGGGGAGCATGTTGTGGGATACTACATTCTAAACATAATAATCATCGATAAATAAATGTAACTGAACAATAACAACTAATAAGGAAAACATAGGAAGTCTCTACATATGAAAACAATACACTCAGCCCATACTCTGTTGCGGCGCATAACCCAATCCACAACAGATATCGTTGTTGCGGCGTGCAACCCGACATTCAACAATCAATACCATTGCGGCGTGCAACACGATCCTCAATATTCAATACCATTGCAGCGTGCAACCTAATCCTCAGTATTCATCAACACTGTTGTGGCGTGCAATCTGATCCTCAACATTTAATACCAAGAACTCACCCAAACAACGACCGCAACTCAAGTGCGAGGGGAGTAACAACAATTACAAGACATCCCGGCAAGGGAATACAATTAACAATTCAATTATCCCGACAAGGGAAAAAAATACAATAAGTACTTACGTCCCGGCAAGGGAATAATCACTAGACACTCCTCTTTAAATCGCTTGTTTTTTGAGTAACAATTTCTAGTCCAAGCCAATGATCCAAATGACAAACCAATCACAAACCTTCCTCAACTATTCACTTTATATTATACTTATCAACCCAAGCAAGAAAATTTTATCATTAAATCTGAATCCAACACATATAAGACTCACGGTCATGCTAGACTTCGGTGAATAGATAACCGTCACCATGACTATACACCGTACTCCACAATTAGCACGTAGCAAATAATATCCTAATCATAATCTCTCAAGCCAAAGTTAGAACAAACACTTACCTCGAAAGCTCCAAACTCAACTCACGCCTCTAGAATGGCTTTACCCCTCGAATTTGCCACAAACCACTCGAATCTAGTCACAAATTACTCAAATGTATCAACAAATGCTAGTTAAATCAATTTGAATGCATAAGAATGAATTTCCCAAGTTTTGTCCGAAAATTCCCAAAAATGCCCCCGGACTCACGTGGTTAAGACCCGAGGTTCGAAACAAAATCCGGTTACCCATTCCCCTACGAGTTCATATCTATACTTTGTTTTGAAATTAGACATCAAATTGAGGTTCAAATCTCCAATTTAGTGAAAACCTAAGTTCTACCCCAAAATCCTCATTTTCAACCATGGAAAACCTTGATTTAAGATGCAATCATGATAAATGATGTTAAAGATTGAAGAAATTGAGTAAAATTTGACTTACGAATGATTTGGAGAAAAGGGAGTTCGAGAGAAATCGCAATTGGTGTTTAGGTTTTGAAAATATGAAAAGATGAGCTTCAAAATCGTCTAAGTATGAAATATGCAGGTGCAGGTATCACAAATGTGAACCCAGCAGACTTGGGAATTGTGAGGATTTTGTTCGCATTCGCGAACTAAGGCAGAATGAGCGGACTTCGCATTTGCGAAGGTGGTGTTCGCATTTGCGAACTCTGGGCTTTAGGACGGGGGTCGCATGTGCGATTAAGGTCTTCGCATTTGCAAAGACTGGGCCAATATACAGACATCGCATTTGCAATGCTTTCTTTGCATTTGCAAAGTCAGCAGCATCATGGGAGATGTCGCAATTATGAGGTTGGCTTCGCAATTGCGAAGCCTGCAGGTTAGGCATACTAGCAATTTTTTTCCAACATGAAGAAATGAACTCTTGGCCTATCTAAAACTCTCTCGAGCCCTCGGGGCTCCAAACCAAACAAGCACACAACTTGAAAATATCCTACGAACTTACTCGTGCGATCAAATCACCAAAATAACATCAAAATCTACGAATTAAGCCTCAAAACACAGAATTCTTCTTTCAACTTTCATAAACTTCTAATTTATCATTTTAGTCCGAAACACGTCAAAGGACGTTCAATTTCAACCAAACTTTACATATAGCACTTAACACATATTTAAGACTTGTACCGGGCGTGGGAACCAAAATACGAGCTCAATACCATAGGTTTCTAATTTGTTTTCTTTTCAAATATTCATATCATTTTCAGGAAAACAGTTTCTTTCAAAACTTCTATACTCGGGCTTAGGACCACGGATTTCGATTCCGGGAATACGCCCGAGTACCATATTTTTCTAAGGACTTATCGGGACCGTCACATCACGGGTCAGGGTCTATTTACCTAAAATGTTGACAGAAGTAAACTATATAAATATTAATATCTAAATTCTTCAAATTATCCATAGAATTCACATATTGTAACATAAAAATTTTCTGGCTTCACGCTCGGAATGTGCATGCAAATCGAGGCAACTAACATGAGGTTTTCAATGCCTCGGAAGCGCGGTTAAAAGGAGAATTATGGTGATGACCCTTTGGGTCGTCACATCCTCCACCTCTAAAATAACCGTTCTTCCTCGAACGAACAAAAGAAATAAGTACCTGAGTCGGAGAATATATGAGGATAATGGCTCTGCATATTAGACTCGGACTTCCAGGTCGATGCCTTAGGAGGCAGACCTCTCCACTAAACACGCACTGAAGGAAAACACTTCAACCTCAATCGTCGAACCTGCCAGTCTAAATAGCCACCGGCTCCTCCTCATATGACAGATCCTTGTCCAATTGGACAGTGCTGAAATCTAACACGTGGCATGTATCACTGTGATACCCCCGAAGCATGGATACATGAAAAATTGGATGTACGTCTGACAAGCTAAGCGGCAAGATAAGTCTATAAGCCACCTCTCCCACTCGCTCAACAATCTCAAATGGCCCATTGTACCTAGGGCTAAGCTTGCCCTTCTTCCCGAATCTCATCACGCCCTTCATAGGCGATACACAGAGCAATACTCGCTCACCAACCATGAAAGCAACATCTCCGACCTTTCGGTCTACATAGCTCTTCTGAAGTCTGTCCTGAATGATGTTGACCTTATTCAAAGCCTCCTGTACTAGATCTGTACCCAATAATCGAGCCTCTCCTGGCTCAAACCATCCGACTGGGGACCGACACCGCCTACCATACAAAACGCCTCATACAGAGCCATCTGAATGCTTGACTGGTAGCTGTTGTTGTAGGTAAACTCTGCTAAAGGCAAGAACTGGTCCCACGAGCCTCCAAAATCAATAATGTAGGCTCGCAGCACATCCTCAAGAATCTGAATAGTCCTACCGGACTGACCGCTCTTCTGGGGATGGAATATTGTACTCAATTGAACCTGGGTGCCCAACTACTTCTGTACTGCTCTCCAGGAAATGCGAGGTAAACTGTGGGCCCCGTTCTGAAATGATAGATATAGGCACCCCATGAAGGCGAACAATCTCCCTGATATAAATCCCATCTAATATCTCGGACGAATAGTTGGTGGCAACCGACACCAAAAAGCGCTAACTTGGTCAACCTATCAACAATGACCCATATAACATCAAACTTCTTCTGATTCATCAGAAGGCCAGAAATGAAATCCGTGGTAATCTTCTCCCACTTCCACTCGGGAAGCTCAATCCTCTGAAATAATCCACCAAGCCTTTGATGCTCGTACTTAACCTGCTGACAGTTCAAACAACGGGCCACATATGCAACAATGTCTTTCCTCATTCTGCGCCACCAATAGTGCTGCCTTAAATCTTGATACATCTTCGTGGTGACCAGATGAATAGAATATCGAGAACTGTGGGCCTCTGCTAAGATCAACTCACGAATACTATCGACATTGGGCACACAAACTCGCCCCTGCAATCACAATACACCATCATCTCCCAAGGTCATTTTCTTGTCACCTCCATGCTGCATCGTGTCTCTCAGGACACACAAATGGGGATCATCAAACTGACGCTCACGGACACGCTCCATCAACGATGAATAAGCGACCGTGCAAGCTAACACCCTGCTAGGCTCAGAGATATCCAACCTCACAAATCGATTGTCCAAGGCCTAAACATCCAAAGCAAGTGGTCTCTGGCTGACCGGAATATAGGCTAGCGGACTTCCTACTCAATGCATCGGCCACCACATTAGCCTTTCCCGGGTGGTATTAGATAGAAACATCATAGTCTTTCAACATCTCCAACCACCTCCTCTGCCTCAAATTCAACTCTTTATGCTTGAACAAGTACTGGAGGATTTTGTGATCCGTGTACACCTCATACGTCACACCATATAGATAATGCCTCCAAATCTTCAAGGCATGAACGATGGCTGCCAACTCTAGGTCATGAACTGGAGAATTCTTCTCGTGGATCTTCAACTGCTCGAAGCATATGCTATGACTCTGCAATTCTGCATCAATATTGCGCCAAGCCCAATATGAGAAGCATCACAATAAACACTATAAGGCTCTGATCCCATGGGCAAAACCAACACCAGTGCCGTAGTCAGAACTGCCTTGAGCTTCTGGAAGCTTGCCTCACACTCATCTGACCACCTGAACTGGGTACCTTTCTGGTTCAATCTAGTCATCGGGGCTGCGATTGATGGGAACCCTTCCACGAACTGCCGGTAGTAACCTGCTAACCCCAAGAAACTCCGGATCTCTATAGATAACGTTAGTCGAGGCCAGTGCTTAACTGCCTCAATCTTCTTCGGGTCCACCTGAATACCCTATGCTGAAACAACGTGACCCATGAATGAAACAGAAGTCAACCAAAACTCGCACTTCGAGAACTTGGCATATAACTGACTATTATTCAGAGTCTGAAGAACCACTCTGAGGTGCTGCTCATGCTCCTCATGACTGTGAGAGTATATAAGAATATCGTCAATGAATACAATCACAAACAAATCCAAATAGGGCTTGAACATTGGGTTCATCAACTCCATAAATGTTGTTGGGGCATTGGTCAACCCAAATGACATGACCAAAAACTCATAATGCCCGTACCGAGTGCGAAATGTTGTCTTAGGGACATCAGACGCCCTAATCCTCAGGTGATGATAACTAGATCTCAAATCTATCTTCGAGAACACCGTAGCACCCTGAAGCTGGTCGAATAAATCGTCGATCCTTGGCAGTGGATACTTGTTATTTATCGTCACCTTGTTCAACTTCCGGTAATCAATGCACATCCTCATCGACCCATCATTTTTCTTCACAAATAACACTGGCGCACCCCAAGACGATACACTGGGTCTAATCAAGCAAATCCTGAAGCTGCTCCTTTAACTCTTTCAACTCTGGCGAGGCATGCGATATGGCAGAATGGAAATAGGCTTAGTACCCGGAGCCAAATCAATACAATAATAAATATTCCTGTTGGGCGGCATACCTGGAAGGTCTAAAGAGAAAACCTCGGGGAACTCCCGAACAATAGGAACAGAGTCAATAGATAAGGCCCCTGTGCTGGAGCCACGAACATACGCCATATATGCTAGACACCCGTTCTCGACCATGGGTCGAGACTTGACATATGAAATAACACTACGGGTGGCATGACCTGGGTCCCTCTCCACTCAAGTCAAGGCAAGTCTGGCAAAGTCAAGGTCACTGTCTTGGCGTGACAATCCAAAATATCATGATACGGGGATAACTAATACATCCCTAAAATAATGCCGAAGTCCACCATATCTAAGAGCAATAAGTCAATACGGGTCTCAAAACCCTCAAATACTACCACACATGAATGATGCACTCGGTCGACCACTATAGAAATACCCAAGGCCTCACTAGGCGTAACCAAATAGGGTGCAAAATAGGATGACACATATGAATACGTAGATCTGGGATAAAATGGCACAGAACCATCTGTATCACAGACCAAAATAGTACTTGTAATCACAGCATCTGATGACTCATCCTCTGGCCTAGCTGGTAAAGCATAACAACGGGGTAGGGCCACACCTCCCTAAACTATGTCTGTAGGATGATCGACTATTAGCTGACCCTTGCCTCTGGCGGTCCGAGCTCCACCTCTACGGTCTCTACCTCCACCTCTATGATCCCTACCCCCGCCTCTAGCTGGCTGGGCAAGCTGGGGGGTTACCTGGTGCCTGAATCATGGGACGAGGACCCTACTGCTGTGACCGAGCACCTCTCAACCTCGGCAATATCTCCTGTTGTGACCGAGGTCTCCACACTCATAACACCCAGCTGAATGTAGTAATTGAGAAAATTAGGAATTACCCTGCCGCCCTGAATGACCTTCTCAAAGGCTCTGAATCTGTGGTGCACTGATGGGCTACTGATCAGAATAGTGTGCTGAGAGCTGCTACCGCATGCAGTACCATGTGAAACCTGAAGTGCTGACTGAAAGGGCCTCTTAAGGTGGCCTCTACCATATGAATCCCTACCTCCAGATGAGGTACCACCGAACCTACCAGAATAACGAGGACTCTTATCTGACCCCTGACCACCTCCTCGTGCAAGTGCCATCTCTATCCTGTGGGCCGCATTGTCCGCCTCCTGAAAAGACATATCACTACCGGCCCCCATGGCCATCTGAAGCCAGATCGGCTGACTCAACCCATCAACAAATATCCGAACCCTCTCCCACTCAGTGGGGAGTATAACAATAGCATGGCATGACAAATCAATAAAAGGAGTCTCATACTGCGTGACTGTCATAATATCCCGATGAAGACCCTCAAACTGCCTGCGTAGAGCATCTCGCTTAGTCACCGGGAGGAACTTCTGCAAGAACAACTCTGCAAACTGATCTCAAGTCAATAATGGCGACCCTGCTGGCCTAGATAAACAATAGTCCCTCCACCAAGTCTTGGCGGATCTTGCAAGCCGAAAAGTGATGAAGCCGACCAAATTGGTTTCCAAAATACCCATAGTCCTGAGAACCTCATGGAAACTGAATAAGAAGTCCTAGGGGTCCTATGTAGAAGAACCGCTGAAGGTGGTGGTAAAGAGCTTGGTGAACCAATAATCCTCCACAAAGCATCCGCGGACATCTCCGCACCATCGCCGGTGTGAGCTGGAATACCGGCTGGACTTCCAGAGCTGGCTGAACTACTGGAACCTGAGGTTGAGGAGCTGCCTGCTCTGGAGTACGCGTAGCGGGAATATAAACTCCTCCCCAGCCTCAGATGTTGTTGATGCTACGGGAAGAAAGCACGCTCTAGAGACACTCTCCATAAAGCCTACCAGTCGGACCAAGGCGTCCTGGAGTATTGGAATGGCTATGAAACCCTATGGGATCTGAGCTGGGCCCACCGAAGTTGCTGGTGCTGGAACCTTTTCATCATAGTCAACATCAGGCTCCACCACTGGGACTGCTGCTCGGGGCTGAGCTCTACCCCGACCTCGGCTCGCCCCCTGCCACTGCCTCGGCCTAGCCCCATGACAGGAGCTTCTGCTGGGGGCTCGCGCTGCTGTGCGGTAGAAGAAGAAGCACGCGTTCTCGCCATCTGCGAAAGAACATAGTAGAATAACAATCAGTATTTGAGAAATAGAATCACACGACAAGAATGAACAAAGTGAAATATTTCCTAACTTTGTAGCCTCTGGGGATAAACAGAGATGTCTCTGTACCGATCCCTCAACCTCTACCGAGTTTGTCCGTGAGTTGTGAGACCTATGTAACCTAGTGCCCTGATACTAACTTATCACGACCCGGAATGTCCCACCATCGGTGGTCCTGATGGTGCCTATTATTAAGATCTAGGCAAGAGGACTTTCAATAATCTTTACTCACATTTTCGATAAAGCACTTAGGACAAAACAAACATAACGAGCGGAAGTCTCAATATAATTACTGAAGGAAATGCGAAAAATTTAACAGTATCCTCTACCAGAGATTGGTGTCACAATACTCACGAACTTCTGGGATTACTAAATACAATCGTCTGAAAGAAGTTAAAACAGTCTGTTTCAATACAAGAGTTAACAAATTGAATAATGATAGAAGAGACTTCGGGACTGCGGACGTCAACAAGGCTACCTCAACAGTCCCTGGACTGAAGTTCTGCTACCGGTCTAATACTGCTGCGGTCTGAAAGCTGCGTCCTGATCTGTGCAAAAGAAATACACAGAGTGTAGCATCAGTACAACCGACCCCATGTGCTAGTAAGTGTCTGGCCTAACCTCGGTGAGATAGTGACGAGGCTAGACAGGACCTACCACAAATAACTGTACGGATATATGTGCAAAAACAGGAAATATACTAATTTAAATAATTAAAGGTGGGAGGGGAGCATGCTGTGGGGTACGACAGTTTAAACATAGAAATCATCGGTAAATAAATGTAATTGAACAATAACAACTGGTAAGGAAAATACATGAAGTCTCTACATACGAAAATAATACACTCAGTCCATACTCTGTTGCGGCGCGCAACCCAATCCTCAACAGATATTGTCATTGCGGCATGCAACCCGACACTCAACAATCAATACTGTTGCGGCGTGCAACCCGATTCTCAATATTCAATATCGTTGCGGCATGCAAACTGATCCTTATTATCCAATACCGTTGCAGTGTGCAACCCGACCCTTAATATTCGTCAACACCATTGCGGCGTGCAACCCGATCCTCAACATATAATACCAAGAACTCACCCAAACAACGACCAAAACTCAAGTGCGAGGGGAGTAACAACAATTACAAGACATCCCGGCAAAGGGAATACAATTAACAATTCTATTATTCCGGCAATGGAAAAAAATACAATAAATACTTACGGAGGCAAGGGAATAATCACTACACGTTCCCCTTTTAATCGCCTATTTCTCGAGTAACAATTTCTAGTCAAAGTAATGCTCCAAATGACAAACCAATCACAAACCTTCCTCAACTATTCACTTTATATTATACTCATCAGCCCAAGCAAGAAAGATATATCATTAAATTCTAATCCAACACATATAAGACTCACAATCATGCTAGAATCCAGTGCATATATAACCGTCACCATGCCTATACAGCGTACTCCACAATTAGCACGTAGCAAATAATATCCTAATCATAATCCCTCAAGTCAAAGTTAAAACAAACACTTACCTCGAAAGCTCCAAATTCAACTCACGCCTCTAGAATGGATTTACCCCTCGAATTTGCCACAAAATCGCTCGAATCTAGTCACAAATTACTCAAATGTATCAACAAATACTAATTAAATAAATTTGAATGCATAAGAATGAATTTCTCAAAATTTTGCCCAAAAATTCCAAAAAATGCCCCGGACCCACGTGGTAAGACCCGAGGTTCGAACCAAAATTCGGTTACCCATTCCCCCACGAGTTCATATCTATACTTTGTTTTGAAATCGGACCTTAAATTGAGGTCCAAATCCCCAATTTAGTGAAAACCTAAATTCTACCCCAAAATCATCATTTTCACCCATGGAAACCTTGATTTTAAGATGCAATCATGATAAATGATGTTAAAGATTAAAGAAATTGAGTAAAAGTTGACTTACCAATGATTTGGAGAAGAGGGAGTTGGAGAGAAATCGCCAATGGGTGTTTGAGATTTGAAAATATGAAAAGATGAGCTTTAAAATCGTATAAGTATGAAATATGGAGGTACAGGAATCGCAAATGCGAAACTGGATTCGCAAATTTGAACCCAGCAGACTTGGGAATTGCAAGGATTCTGTTCGCATTTGTAAACTAAGGCAGAATGGGCAGACTTCGCATTTGCGAAGGGTGTTCGCATTCGCGAACTTTGGGGGTCACATTTGCAATGAAGATCTTCACATTTGCGAAGACTGGACCAATATACAAACATCGCATTTGCGAAGTCTGCAGCATCAGGGGGAATGTCGCAATTGCGAAGCCTGCAGGTTAGACATACCAGCAATTTTTTTTTCCAACATGCAAAAATGAACTCTTGGCCTATCCTAATCTCTCCCGAGCCCTCGGGGCTCCCAAACCAAACTTACACACAACTTCAAAAACATCCTACGAACTTACTCGTGCGATCAAATCACCAAAATAACATCAAATCTATGAATTAAGCCTCAAAACAAAGAATTCTTCTTTCAACTTTCATAAACTTCAAATTTCTCATTTTAGTCCGAAACACGTCAAACGACGTTCGTTTTCAACCAAACTTTACAGATAGCGCTTAACACATAATTAAGACTTGTACCGGGCATCGGAAAAAAGATACGAGCCCGGTACCATAAGTTTCTAATTCGTTTTCTTTTCAAAATTCCATATCATATTCAGGAAAATAATTTCTTTCAAAAATTCTATACTCGAGCTTGGGACCTCGGATTTCTATTCCGGGAATATGCTCGAGTCCCATATTTTTCTATGGACCTCCCAGAACCGTCACATCACGGGTCCGGGTTCGTTTACCCAAAATATTGACCAGAGTCAACTATATCAATATTAATATCAAAATTCTTCAAATTTTCCTCATAATTTACATATTTTAACATAAAAATTTTCCGGCTTCGTGCCCGGACTGCGCACGCAAATCGAGACAACTAAAAGCGAGGTTTTCAAGGCCTCAAAAGTGCGGTAAAGGAAGAATTACGGTGATGACCCTTTGGATCATCACATGTGAATACACGCGCATACAACTGGAATGCCCTCATTTTTAGGTACTTTCGTTACTGTATCACAAATACAAGAGCGCGAATACAACGAATATACTACCATAACAATTGAATAGTAGATGTTGGAAGTAATTATGCACATGGTAGCTATAGAAAATTAATAGCCACTAAACAATAGTGGTTTATGAAAATTCCTCTTGATTAAAATTTGCAATTACTAATCAAATATACAAAGCAAATATATTCATAAATTATTATTGTTAGGGACAGTTATACGTGTAAAACTCTCATTCACTAATACCTCAATCCCTTTAGTTGCAAATATTATATGTAATTTCTCAATATGTTATATTCAACTAAAAATTTTAAAAGAAAAATGTTTTGAATCGAACGCGTTCTATTAGTTATAGCCAAATATTCAAAAAAAGAAAATAAATAAAACATTCATTGCCAGTAACAACAATGTTGGTGGATAATATAGAAGCAACAATGTTGATACTAGTATGTGTCTGGAGTATGAATGCTATGGTGCATTCAAGGTTTTGGGGGAAGATGGATTATCAAGATGACAAAGAATCTGAAAAATTGATTAGATCTACATTTAAGAAGATATAGGAAGGCAACGGATCAGGACAAAATGAACGTGACATTCCGTATCCATTTAGAGAAGTGCAACCTGGTCTAAGAACTCTGATTTTTGGCAGTTGGCTGTTGAACTATCCAAGTCTAACTGCTTGCGCCTGAGGGTCCTTTTATAGTTTTTTCTTGGTTGTATTTGCCTCAGGAAACTGGCATATTTACCTAGTATGATGCCACCTATACTAGTAGCTATAATTTTTTTGTTGAATAAGTGTGGTGTCCGGGCTAGCTTTTGCAGAAGCGGCAAACTTATCTTTTTTCAACAATAACAACAGCTCAGTATAATCTTACTTAATGGTTTTTGGGAAAGGTAGCGTGTACGCGAACCTTTCCCCTACCCTGAGTTAGAGAGGCTATTTCCAAATAGACCCCCGGCATACTTACCTTCAAGAACTTTCCATCTTACTCTTGGGTGACTCGAACTCACAATCTCTTGGTTGAAAGTGAAGTTTGCTTAGCATCAGAGCAGCCCTCTTGTCTCAAACTTATCTTTTTCTCAAATGAAAAAAAAATATAGAAGCAAAGAAAAGCAGACCAATCACCAGCCTTCCCTGCCACTGCTGCTTTTTATCACCTTCTCCCCAACTCCAGCCCTTCCATTGACTAGTTCAATTTTCCCCTCTCCCAACCGTTTCCACCCCTGCCCAAACACGCCATGTCTAAGTTGTCATTTCTTCCTTCATTCTTCTTTTCGATAGATTCTCTCTCTCAATTTTCTACAGCTGCTGGTTCACAATTCTCTCCATAAAAAGAATGATACATTGCCTTCTTAGTCCAGCTTGAAAAGCATTTTGACTTTCTTTGTCTTTATCGTTCAAAATATCCATCCCAAGTGAGACTCCTACATTGACTATAAGCTCTTGTCGAGAAATTACGTTACAATCTCCTCACGTCCTCTCCCACTCCACCTCCCAATATTAAAATTTCAAAAGAACATTAGATATTTCAAGCAATGTCCTGAGGTGGGCTTTTGGTTTAATATTCGTGAATTCCTGGTAGAAATTTGAATTGGCATCGCAGATACTGGAGAAGCCAAGACTTGTTTAAAGATTCATATGGGATTGGAAGAAATTTAGGCCAACAAATGGTTGCCAGAGGGGCATGATGGGGGAGTTAGAACTTTGGAGGGATTAAATTCTGCGTTGCACTACTTAGAAATCGATGAGAGACCTGAAGTATCCTTGGAGTAAGGTTTTGAATTCTGCATTGCACTATCCGCACTAGTTTTGATGCTTTAGAGATATTTAGAAAAGGTAAGGTTGACTTCATTGTGGTAGTACTTCTATTAGATAATTAAGATGCATGTGATGAGGTTCTCAATTATGTTTCCCGTCAAAATTGTAAAAGCCCTTCCAAGGATTAGCTTATGTCATCTCATTCCACAGGGGGTCACCACTACTATTGTTCTTGGTATTAGCTATTTTAAGAGTGAACTTTGTGGAATTGAAGCATCTTTATTATGCCTGTCCAGAATTGAATTTTTAATTAAGGACAAAAAGTTTCTTTGGGCACCTTAATTTTTAAACGCTACAGTAATTATTGTGTATATGGAAGTTAATCTAGGGTTGTTATTTAGTGTAGCTTTGAAGCGTTTTTATTTATATGGTTTACTTTTCTGTGCCAGCAGTCATTCAGATAATAATCTGGCGGAATTGGAACTCTCAACAACCAAGGAAGAAGATCGAGTTGTCTTACTGGAGGGAGGTCTTTCAAAATCTCCATCTGTGAAGTTGTCAAGTTCATCGATAAAAACAAATATTATTAGGTCAGTCTGCTAACAGACATGCAGTTTGCTGAACATCTCTTCTTTCTAACTTCATCAATGTTTTCTTAACATTTTCCACCTATTTTGTAGGTTTCTTACGATGGAGGATGCCTATGTGAGTCACTTGAATATTTTGATTATGGTGGCATACAGTTTCTTTCTAATTCTGATATTTCTCTCTTATGATCTCATACAGGTCTGAATTTGGGGGAATCCTGTTCTATTACTATATATGTGACCGTAGAAATCTCTTTGCAGATTCTGCTAAGGTGTGTGATCTTCTATTCCTGAAACTATGTATAAAATTTGATTTGCTAAGGTTGTGCTGTGTAATATGTATCCTTAATTGTAAGTTTTGTTGCACCACAACAACTATGGAATCATCTCGCGGAATAAGCACATACGGGCAATTTGAGTTGTGCATCAAGCAACCACGGGCTTGCATATTCATATGAAATATACGTTAACCCAGTTCAGACAAAATGGGTGTGTTACTTTTGATTCTTCTTTGTGCATTATGAACTCCTGAACCTTGTTATCTTGATTGAACTCTTGGAATTTCAAATTCCATAACACAATAAGTGTAGGTCATGTATAACAAACTTTGTTATAAATAATTGAAAGAATACACTAGCATATGATAAGCATGCTTGTGTCTAAACCTAATTCTTTTTCATAGCATTGGATTATCCGATTCTCGAAGCTGATGATTGTTCCTGTTGCAAAACTGTAACTGCTTCAAAAATTTCGTGTTTTACGCAGTTTAAATTCATTTCGAGCAAGTACTCAGTTAATTCTGGATGAACTGCTACCTTCTGTTCCTCCTTCCCCTTAATTATGTATTGATTGTGGGTAGGGAGGAGTGAATACGAACTCTGATAGTGG
Source organism: Nicotiana benthamiana (assembly GCA_034376525.1). Taxonomy (NCBI): domain Eukaryota; kingdom Viridiplantae; phylum Streptophyta; class Magnoliopsida; order Solanales; family Solanaceae; genus Nicotiana; species Nicotiana benthamiana. The sequence goes on along the minus strand of CM067328.1, from coordinate 54,819,700 downwards.
ACTAATTCTATGGACGTGATCTTCAAATATTTCCATGTTGCTGCAATTGTATTTTTAGTTTGTGTGCCAACCTCATTGCTGAGACGTTTAAGATTTCGTTACACTCGCATATCCATGAGACCAGCAATCAGTAACAGGTTTCTGTGTGATGTTTTCTTTGAACAGAGCTACAATCGCGATCTCTTCATCTTTTTGTATGTTCTTCTGATCATAATTTCGGCAATGACTTCTCTCAAGAAACATAATGACAAATCAGCATTTTCTGGCAAAGCGATACTCTATCTTAATCGCCATCAGACTGAGGAGTGGAAAGGATGGATGCAGGCAAGTTTTTTCTGTCGCATTCCCTTCACCTATTTATGCTTCATTTTAGTTATGATGTTACTTTGGGCCTATGTGGACTTTTAGCAATACTTTCTTTGTGATCTCCTTTTTCTAGTAATCTTGGGTGCAAGTGTCGCTGCATGTTTGTTTTACTACCTCAAGTAAAGGTGTGTTAATGTAGTGCGAATGGATCTTGCAACTTCTTTTTGCTTTGTGTAACCTTCGTCAGTTGTTGTATCTCAAAACCGCACCTCCTGAAAATAGGAAATATCTCAAAATCTCATTTCAACACTGATACACCTCCTGTAGAGATTATTTATGCTCTTTCTTATTGACTCACTCTATCCTTTTTCTGTAACAGGTTCTCTTTTTGATTTATCATTATTTTGCTGCAATAGAGACATACAATGCAATTCGTGTTTTTATTGCCGCATACGTATGGATGACTGGTTTTGGGAACTTCTCCTATTATTACATAAGAAAGGAGTTTAGCCTAGCTCGGTTTGCTCAGGTAACATTGGGTTTATGTTGTACTTTATCGCTGTTTGATATCGGAAGACTTCAGTTAGTAGTTTATCTCGCATATCCATTCTCTGTGCATTATTAATAATGAAAATTTTATCTTTTATGCAGATGATGTGGAGGCTAATTTTTTTGTAATATTTTGTTGTATTATTCTCAATAACGACTACATGCTGTATTACATCTGCCCGATGCACACGCTTTTCACCCTGATGGTTTATGGAGCCCTTGGCATTGGCCACAAGTAAAACGAGATAAGATCAGTAATTGCTGTGAAGTTTCTTATGTGCTTTGTTGTGGTTATCTTGGTTTGGGAGATCCCTGGAGTAGTCGAATTTGTTTGGGGTCCTTTTGTCTTTTATGTTAGGTTGGTTACTCTGTATTCTCATACATTTTGTTTCTGTCTACAATCACTATAAATTCTCAAATACTCTGTGCCGAGGAACTGTTAGTGTTAGTCTCAATATTAGTTCAACTATGTTGATATGGACATTTCCCTATACTCCGAGGAAATATTATATACTGGTTTTCAGGTTTTGTCATCAGAAGTTTTTGAAACTAAGACTTTGTGGTAAATAATTCGGAAGTAGATATGGTTTGAGATATGTTTGCCACTAGATTGATGTCTTCATGGAACCTGTCACTATGTGGAACTAAATGTTGACCCATGTCAACACTCAAAGGTTGCTTAATTTAGGTTCATATATTGTTGTTGTAACAGAAAGTATCTTGGTATCCTATTGTGGTAGCATGAATTGTCAAGAACGTTTTCGAAAAGGTTTCCTGTATTTTGTTTTTATTTTATACATGCTGCTTAAGCACTGTCATCTGATGTGTTTTCTTCTTCTCACAATTGTAGGCTATACTGATCCAGACAAGCCAGATCTCCCTCGATTGCATGAATGGCATTTTAGATCTGGGCTTGACCGCTATATATGGATTATTGGCATGATATATGCCTATTTTACCCCAAATGTAATGTCAAGAATTTTGATTCTTAGTTCTTCGTCCCACTTATCTTTCATTCTTCCATAGGACTGACATTTGCAGTATCTTATCCTTTCAGGTTGAGAAGTGAATGGAGAAACTGGAGGAGTCTGAACCAAAGCGGAGACGGACAATCAAGACATCCATCTGTGCAATATCTTTAATCGTGAGTTGAATTTACGTTCTTCAAATTAGTTAAAAAGTAGGCATTGCAGATTATCTTTCTAATTTCTTAAGTTTGTCATTTGGGGGCATTGTCTTCCTTAGATTGGGTACTTGTGGTTTGAATACATATACAAGCTGGACAAGGTAGCTTACAACAATCTCCACCCCTACACATCGTGGATTCCCATTACGTAAGCCCTTCATTTTGCACGAAACTTAAATGCAAATGCAAATTACTGCCGTTTGTTTGATTATGTGAAGAACTAATAGTTAAAAAAAGCTCCGTGCTTACCTAAAATGTACTCAACCAAAGTTTGTCTCCTCAATGTCTTGTATTACTTTTCTCATTTGCTTTATTTGCCTTGCAGTGTTTACATCTGCTTGCGTAATTTCACTCAGGAGCTGCGGAATTTTTCTTTGACACTCTTAGCGTAAGTTTTCTAAACCAGCAGGCAGTGCCTTATCAGAACATCATGCCTTCCTTTCCTGTCATTTGTCCTTGCGTCATTCTCCTTTCCCTTTTGCGGCATTTGTATCTTCCTTTACTTAGTTCTAATACGAATGATCAAGCTCTACAAAATCTTGAATATTTATTTGTTCTTTTAAATATAGTTGAAACTGCATTTCTTTCTCCTTGTTTAACCGTGGTCTGTTAATGCAGGTGGCTCGGCAAAATTACGTTAGAAACCTATATCTCGCAGTTCCATATCTGGCTGAGGTATGTTGATTTTTTTTAAAGGTTAATAATTGCTCCCTCGGGTTTACCTTGACCTATTGATATGCCATCACGTACCAATAAAAGGGATGAGCAGTGAGGTCCCACTATCCGCGAGGTTCAGGGAAAGATCAGACTATATTTGGTTTATTATATGCAACCTAACCTTGCATTTATGCAAGGTTTGTTTCAACAGCTTGGACCCGAAACCTCCTGGCGAAACGGCGACAACTGTTTTAGTAACACATTCATGTACAAATGAAATTTATATTGATTTGATAACATCACCGAACCTTGAAAGTTTTCAGATTTAGTTGAAACTTGTATTTACGGTGCTCTTCAATGTTGGCATCTGTGAGTGAAAGAAGTGAATAAAATCCTTGATCTTTATCTGTTAGTAATCTGATACTGATCATAGATTTCAAACTAATTTTTGTTTAGCGTCCTCATCCATCCAACTGAAACCTTCTTTCTTTCGTTCTCGCAACTGTTAGGGAATTTTGATGGACTTCGGCCAAAATAATGAACTTTGGGGTCTTATTGCTTTATGACTTTTTTTGTGCAGATCAAATATACCGAATGGACAGCCTAAATGGCTCCTTTCCTTTATCCCGGGCTATCCTGTGCTAAATTTCATGCTGACTACAGCAATTTATGTCTTGGTAAGCATATATACTATTTCAATTTTGAGTTGTAAATCATCTGCTTCTCCTCCTGAGCTCTATCTCAGCGTTGCTTGCTTATTGCAGATATCCTGCCGGCTTTTTTAACTAACCAACACACTCATAATCCGTTTTCTTACCGACGAGACAATCAGAAGCTGCTCCTCAATTTTATCGCTGTTGTCGCGATTTCTGTGTGCTTATACAGCATTTCCTTTATTCTTCTTCAGATCCCTCATTGATGAGTAAGTTTGTCATCCATTTTACCTATTTGCTACACACAATAGCTTCACACCCGCCTTTCCCCGCCCTCCTTAAATTTCAGAATAACTACAAATGTTGAAGGCGATGCACACTAAGATTGCACGTTAAGTTTTTTGTTGAACCATCTATCTGAACTGCTTCATTTTGAGACAGATCAATATGGCAAAGGCCAGATAGCACATCAATAGAGAGTGCTAGAGAGTTAAAGGATCAATGTGGAACTGAACTACTAATAGAATCCGATTCGTAGACGGGGATAGAGATCTTGATATCAACCCCAGGTTGTGAAGTCTGTGTTTCCAACAATTTTGTGAAGTGTCACTTGCAGTTACCCCGTCGATTGTCCAAAACGAAAACCAGTTTTGGCTATTCAAAGTTTGGAGAAAAAGCAGTGAAGTTAGAGGAAGGAAATCATGTGTATATCGTCGATTACCACGTGTATTTGTTCCTTTTTTTCTTTTTCGTTTTCCTTTCACATTCATATATCTTTCCTTCATGTAAATCAACATGAGAAAATGTGGGAACGTATTTGTTTTTCTACTTCAATGGACTTTATTAATTAATTGGAAATGCAAATCTTGATCTCCAATTGATCATTACATATTTGTAGAAATGAGCTACTTTTTAAAGTGATATTTGTTATAAATAGACTTCTATTTAAGGTGAATGTCTTTAATTAGAGAGATTCTAGAGTCCTATTATTGGTTGGTAGATCATTCCACTCCCTATAAATAAAGGGGTCTTCTACCATTGTAAATCATTCCTAACATTCTCTAAGTATCAATAAGAAGAACTCTCGCTAATCTTCTCTCTATTGCTCTTGTTCTTGCATTATTGTTCTTGTCTTTTATATTATTTCATAACACGTTATCAGCACGAGACTCTACCGTATCAAGAACCATTCTCGAAAAATCTAAGGTATTTCCCTCTTCCTAATTTAATTTTCGATTATGTCTGACATTACGAAAAGAAAGTTCGTTGCCCTTGAAATTTCGGGCAAGAACTATATGACATGGGTGTTGGATGCTGAAATCCACTTAGATGCTATGGGTCTCGGAGACACCATCAAAGATAGAGAAAAAGCATCCACCCAAGAATGTGCGAAGGCCTTGATTTTCTTGCGCCATCACCTTGATGAAGGTTTGAAGATTGAATATCTCACCGTCAAGGATCCACTCATCTTGTGGAACGGCTTAAAGGAGAGATATGACAACCTGAAGTTGGTCACTCTGCCACAAGCACGATATGATTGGGCTCATCTGAGGCTCCAGGACTTTAAGTCCGTTTCTGAATATAATTCTGCAATGTTCAGAATTACTTCTAAATTGAAGCTATGCGGGGATAATATCTCCGATTATGATATGCTTGAGAAAACGTTTACAACGTTTCATGCCTCCAATATGGTACTGCAACAACAGTACAGAGAGAAAGGCTTTACAAAGTACTCTGAACTGATTTCTCTTCTACTAGTGGCTGAGCGAAATAATGACCTGCTCATGAGAAATCACGAAAATCGACCCACTGGGTCTACACCACTGCTTGAAGCAGATAAGGTGCACTCTCATTATGCCAAACATGAAAAGAGCCATGGTCATGGTCATAAACGGGGTCATAGCCAGGGACGTAGACAAGGAAGAAATTCCAATGAAGTCCGTCAACCCCCAAGGAGAGATAACCGCCGAAAGCAGAAACGGGGTCATGAAGATCCTAAGGCAAATGGTTCAGAAACTATATGTTATCGTTGCGGTGGGAAAGGGCACTGGTCAAAGACTTGCCGTATACCAAGACACTTGGTTGACCTTTATCAAGCATCTCGAAAGAGAAAAGGCCCTGAAACAAATTTTGTCTATGACGACAATGAGGACATCACCCACCTGGATGTGGCAGACTTCTTTGAGCAACCCGAGGGGAAAATAGACCACCTAATCGGTGATGGGTCCGTGATGAAAGAAGATGGAGTTATTTGATTTTGTTCTACTTATTTGTATTAGTTAGTGAATAAATTAATAGTCATTAGTATTAGCTCGTATTAGTTAGTTCATGATGCAATGTTAGCAGTAGTTCTTTAGAATGTCTTCAATATGCTCAAATATCAATAATATTTTTATTTTTCAGTAGGGGTAATCGACTAGCCTGAAAAACTAGTCGATTATCTACTATTTTCGCATTAAAGCTGAAAAATAATTGATCAACAATCGATTGTCTTTGTCTAACAATCGATTGTCGTTAAGACAGTGTAATCTGGAATTTTTCATAAATCATCCACAATCGATTGTCTTTGTCTAACAATCGATTGTCGTTAAGACAGTGTAATCTGGAATTTTTCAAAAATCATCCACAATCGATCGATTGTTTGTGTTTAACAATCGATTGTTTGAAGAAAATGTTTAAACTGAAATTTTCAAACTGCAAAGTAATCAATTATGGATAACATATCTGATTTTGTTAGTGAACTGTTAGCAGCAGATTTTGAAAATATTATGTGACACAAACAAATTGAACTTGTTTATTCTTATGTTCGTGTATCTCTTTTGTATGTCAAACTATGGGAAAGCAAATATGGATATCTCACAAAGCGAACTTGGATCAAAGTCCAACTGTAAAAGTATTTGCCTAGTTGATTCATGTACTACACATACAATACTCAAAGAAAGGAAATATTTCTCTCAACTAAATATGTGTAAGGCAAACGTTACTACAATCTCTGGAAGTAGTAAATTGATTGAAGGCTCCGGAAGAGCAATTGTAACTCTGCCCAAAGGCACGACGTTAATCATAGAGAATGCAATGTTCTCCTCCAAGTCTAAGAGAAACTTGTAGAGTTTTAAAGATGTACGCCGGAATGGCTATCATATTGAGACAATGGATGAAGATAATCTTGAATATCTCGTCATCACAAAGAATGTCTCCGGCCAAAAGAGGGTTATTGAGAAATTCTCATCTTTATCTTGTGGCCTGTATTGGACAAGAATTAGTGCAATTGAGGCACATTCAACAGTAAACCAAAGGGTTACTGATTCCAATACCTTTGTACTTTGGCATGATCGATTGGGACACCCAGGATCGGTCATGATGAGACGGATTATAGAAAGCTCATATGGGCATCCGTTAAAGAATTTCAAAATTCTTTCGAATAATGAATATCCTTGCACTTCGTGTTATCAAGGCAAGTTGATTATCAGGCCATCACCAACAAAGGTTGGGACTAAGTCACCCACGTTTCTGGAACGTATACAAGGGGACATTTGTGGACCTATTCACCCACCTAGTGGGTCGTTTAGGTATTTCATGGTCTTGATAGACGCATCCTGTAGATGGTCTCATGTGTGCCTGTTGTCATCACGCAACCTTGCGTTTGCGAAATTAATGGCACAAATATTTCGACTACGAGCACAATTTCCAGATAATCCAATCAAGTCCATTAGACTGGATAATGCTGCTAAGTTTACATCCCAAGCATTTAATGATTATTGCTTATCAATCGGGATAAAAGTTGAACATTCTGTAGCTCATGTTCACACTCAAAATGGTCTTGCAGAATCGTTAATTAAATGCCTGCAGTTGATTGCAAGGCCATTACTTATGAGAACGAGGCTGCCCACTTCGGTATGGGGTCACGCCATCTTACATACAGCAATGCTAATTCGTCTCAGACCGACGAATTACCACAAGTATTCCCCGTTGCAATTGGTTTTGGGTCATGAACCCAATATATCCCATTTAAGAATTTTTGGATGCGCAGTATATGTGCCTATAGCACCGCCATCCCGCACCAAAATGGGGCCGCAAAGAAGGTTAGGAATATATGTTGGGTTTGAATCGCCCTCCATCATTCGCTACCTCGAAACATTGACAGGCGACTTGTTTACTGCACGATTTGCAGACTGTCAATTTGATGAGACACTTTTCCCAAAATTAGGGGGAGAAGTTGGTGAAACCAAACGGGAAATTTTGTGGAAAAATGCATCATTATCTCATCTTGATCCACATACCTCTATTTGTGAAAGAGAGGTACAAAAGATTATCCATTTGCAAAGAATAGCAAATCAAATGCCTGACGCATTTACGGACTTGAAGAGGATAACGAAATCCCACATTCCCGCGGAAAATGTTCCAATCCGTATTGATGTCCCTGTTGGACAATCATCTAGTGTCATAACCAATGAGTCGAATGCACGCCTGAAGCGTGGCAGACCATTAGGTTCCAAAGATCGAAATCCTAGAAAAAGGAAAAAGAACGATCGAGATGACACTACGAAAGAATCTCATGAGGAAATTCATGATTTGACAAATTCTGAGATTCATGAAGAATCCACTGAACCCGAGACTCTGAAAATACGGAACTATCCCTAAATCCAATTAATATTGAGGCAAATATTAATCGAGTGGATATTGTGGTGGATAATGCCTTTGCTTATAATGTAGCACCTAGCATTATGCAAGAATGTGAGGATCTCGAACCTCAATCTGTTGAAGAATGTCGAAAAAGACAGGATTGGCCAAAGTGGCAAGAAGCAATTCAATCAGAATTGAATTCGCTGGCAAAACGTGAAGTTTTTGGCCCTATAGTTGAAACACCTAATGGTGTTAAGCCTGTCGGCTATAAATGGGTTTTTGTACGCAAAAGAAATGAGAAAAACGAGGTACAAAGATATAAGGCACGCCTTGTTGCACAAGGTTTTTCTCAAAGGCCTGGTGTCGATTATGAAGAGACATATTCGCCTGTAATAGATGCGATAACCTTTCGTTATCTCATAAGTTTTGCTGTCCATGAAAAGCTTGACATGCACTTAATGGATGTGGTTACTGCCTATCTTTATGGATCACTTGATAATGAGATATACATGAAAATTCCCGATGGACTCAAGATGCCAAACGCGCATAATTCAAAATCTCGGGAAATGTTCTCAATTAAATTGCAAAGGTCCTTGTATGGTCTAAAGCAATCAGGACGAATATGGTATAATCGTCTTAGTGAGTACTTGTTAAAACAAGGCTATATAAATGACGCCATTTGCCCGTGTGTTTTTATAAAGAAAACAACATCGGAATTTGTTGTACTTGCCGTATATGTCGATGACATAAACCTTATTGGAACCCCTATAGAACTCCAAAAGGCAATTGATTATCTAAAGGATGAATTCGAGATGAAAGATCTCGGAAAGACTAAACTATGTCTTGGTTTGCAAATTGAATATTTGGCAAACGGAATTTTTGTTCATCAATCTACCTATACAGAAAAGGTACTGAAACGGTTTTACATGGATGAAGCACATCCTTTAAGTACACCGATGGTTGTTCGATCACTTGATGTGAACAAAGATCCATTCCGACCACAAGAAAGGAATGAAGAGCTACTTGGTCCTGAAGTACCATATCTTAGCGCAATTGGCGCACTAATGTATCTTACAAATACTACAAGACCTGACATATCCTTTTCAGTTAATGTCTTAGCAAGATTTAGCTCGGCTCCTACGATGAGACATTGGAATGGGATCAAACACATATTGCGGTACCTAAAGGGAACTACCGATATGGGCTTATTTTATGGCAAGCATTGCAGCCCGGATCTTGTTGGTTATGCTGATGCTAGATATTTGTCCGACCCACACAAGGCTCGATCTCTAATGGGTTATGTGTTTACCTGTGGAGAAACCGCCATATCTTGGCGATCGACTAAGCAATCAATTGTGGCTACTTCATCTAATCATGCCGAGATAATTGCTATTCATGAAGCAAGTCGAGAGTGTGTGTGGTTGAGGTCTATAATACATCATATCCAAGACAAATGTGGTTTGAAGTGTGATAAACTACCCACAACTTTGTATGAAGACAATGCAGCATGTATAGCTCAATTGAAGGGAGGATTCATAAAAGGAGATAGAACGAAGCATATTTCACCAAAGTTATTTTTCACACATGATCTTCAAAAGAATGGTGATATCAATGTTCAACAGATTCGTTCAAGCGAAAATATGGCTGATTTGTTCACAAAATCTCTACCAAAGTCAACCTTCAAGAAGCTAGTTCACAAGATCGGGATGCGAAGACTTAAGGACATAAATTGATGTTCTTATCAGGGGGAGTTTAATGCGCGTTGCACTCTTTTTCCCTTACAAGGTTTTGTCCCACCGGGTTTTCCTTGCGAGGTTTTTAATGAGGCAACCAATAGGCGCATATTCAAACATGTGTACTCTTTTTCCTTTCTTTAATTTTTCCCATTGGGTTTTGTTTTAAGGTTTTAACGAGGCACATCATTGAATAGACATTCAAGGGGGAGTGTTATAAATAGACTTCTATTTAAGGTGAATGTCTTTAATTAGAGAGATTCTAGAGTCCTATTATTGGCAGGTAGATCATTCCACTCCCTATAAATAAAGGGGTCTTCTACCATTGTAAATTATTTCTAACATTCTCTAAGTATCAATAAGAAGAACTCTCTCTAATCTTCTCTCCATTGCTCTTGTTCTTGCATTATTGTTCTTGTCTTTTATATTATTTCATAACAGTATTTACTTTTTATCCAGCATTTTTAATGTTGATCAAAAGTAGTCACTATTCTATTAAAATTAATAAAAGACGAAGTTACCCTTTCTTCTATTTCTTTTCCACCCCAAACCCTCTATCAAAATTTCAAAACCCTTTCTCCTGATCAAAATTTTCAAACTCGTTACTTCTCTTCCCATACAGTAAGTTCTTCCCCAACTTCATCCCACTTCCTAAACCCAAAGGCAGACAACTTATTTTTCTGTTCTTTTGGTTGGTTAGGTTCTTGTTGTCTTTTAGACTTTAGGTTTTAATTAATCTGATAGTTATTATTATCTGTTACATGTCATGGTTTTGACTGTACTGTTTCCATTTAGTTGATGGGACCCTTTACCATTTTATGGAATTGAATTTTGATTGGAAAACTGAGAGACGTAAATTTTCAAAAAAAAAAAAAATTCAAAAAAAGAAAGTTGTTTCTTTTTGTTATTAACTTTCTGTCGTGTAATTTAACATCAATCTTATGTGTAAATTGCAATTACTTTTATATTTATTTGTGAAAATATACAAATAACGTTTGGTTTCCTACTGCGTTATGGATCCTAAACTTATAATTATGAACTTAGAATTACAAGTTCAAAAGTTAAGGACATTTGGTCATGAACTTAGGCTAAGAAGCCCAAAAGTTAAGGACAATAAGTCCTGAACTTACTGTTACAAGTTTAAAAGTTAAGAACAATTGGTCATGAAGTCCTGAATTTAGACTAACAAGCTCAAAAGTTAAGGACAATAGGTCCTGAACTTAGGCTAAGAAGCCCAAAAGTTAAGGACAATAAGTCTTTAACTTAAACTAACAAGCTCAAAAGTTAAGGATACTTGGTCCTGAACTTACATTTACAAGTTCAAAAATTAAGGACATGTAGTCATGAAGTCCTAAACTTAGAGTTCCAAGTTCAAAAATTAAGGACATGTAGTCCTGAAGTCTTAAACTTAGAGTTACAAGTTCAAAAGTTAGGGACACATAGTCCCGAAGTCCTGAAGCTAAGTTCAAAAGTTAAGAACATGAGTAGAAGGATATTTTTGTCCGGACAGTTAAAGTTTATTAAAATAATGGTTAAAGACTAAAGACATAAGACATTTTAAACAATGGCTTAAAAATAAATACATATACTATTAGTTGCCAACTGTGCACTTTCCCCTACATATTCCTGAGGTTGTATTTTCTTTTGTGAAAATCTTAAGTAAACATTTCTAAGTTCTCAAGTTTTAATTTCTAATGGGCCAAATTAATATCAGAAATTAAGGTAAAGTAATATGGGTAATAATTGAAAAATAGTTATTTTTTTGTTGTAATACGGAAAATTCCAGTATAATACATTGGAGATTGGTGCAGTTATGTATGAACTTCCAGCATATTATGTCAAAACTCTAAGACACTGAAAGGAAAGTTCCAGCATAATATACTAGATATTGGAGTACCTGTGTATGAACATCCAACATATTATGCTAGACCAGTATATTATGCAGGAAGTTTACATGTAAAATATTTGAACTCTAGTATATTATGCTGGAATATTTTTCGGATTTTAAACAGTATTTTCGTTTAAATTTATCTTTACATGAAAAGTGATTAAATTTCGATTACTTTTAAAATTATAGCTATTTTCCAATTACCACTTATAAATCTGGCTAATTTTGAATCTCACCCAATTTAAGTGGTTGGGCTAGTGGTTATCCTTTTTCTAATGATTGATCTCCAAGTTAGATTTTGAGACAAACTCCTCGCTTTTCCAAAACGAGCTCTTAATTTTTTAAGAAACAAATTGGCAGCATCTATTCCCAAATCAAGAACTGCCTTAAAACAAAATAATTTTTGGTCTTGGTTTGTTGAAAGCTTTTGAAAACTCTTTTTTTATATATATGTTTTAGAACGATATTTTTTGTATTTAAAATAATTTAAATTGATTTTTTTTTATTTTTTCCTTAATGAGATAATTTATAACTACACATATAATATTTATGACTTCTTTTAAAATTACTAGCTTTTATATACATGCGTTGCACGTAAATCTTTAGTCTATTATTTATACGAAGGAACAATGCATTAAATTTATGGGGAAATTAAATAAAAGAAAACCGAATAAAGCCATTAGTGTGGGAAAAAATGCAATAGTATCATCATTGTACATATATACATACATATATATGTGTGTGTCAACAGTAAAAAAATAATACATTTAATTTTATACTCATAGTCATGTTATGAATACACATTCGATCTAACACAACACACACGATAAAAATTTATCCGCACCGGATATTTTTTTTGCTTTGCTTTAAAGAAGCAAAGAGTAAAGGAGACAGAGTATTTTGGAACCCACGAATTATGACCTGACATGCTAGTTGCTAGTGGTGTCGATTGTTCGGTTCGGTTATTTTATAAAACTTGCACCATATCAATTTTTTTATTATTTTATTATGTAGACTTTTCAAAATAGTCTCAATCATGTCGGTTTTGAACCATACCAATTTTTTAATTATTTTATTATATATAATTAAAATTAGACTTTTTAAAATCGTCTCAATCATGTCGGTTTTGAACCATACATATTTTTTAATTATTTTATTATGTATAATTAAAATTAGAATTTTTAAAATCGTCCCAATCATGTCGGTTTCTTTTTGATTCGTTACGACTTGGTTGATTTTTATTTTTTTTACATGTCATGAAAAAGATACTAGTAGAAGTTGAGTGCAATAGCATACGTACTTTTATAGGAATTCGTAAAACTCTCAAGAGATTTTTACTATTAAAAGGGGGATGAATTAAAAAACATGAAAACTGGCCAAAGTATAGATCCATCAACTATTCTACAAAAGCGTAAAAGAAAATAAGCAAAGACAAATAAAATATAAATCACACGAATAAAAAGAAATTAACTAAGTTGGGACTCAAGAATAAAGCCTATGTAAGATTCAATACTCAAAAAGATAAATCAAAATCATACTAAAGGAAACATATTCAATACATTACAGTTTGCGTCTCATAATCGCTAGAATACCTTGTGTCTTGCTAGTGATGCTGGAAATAGTTTTATATTTAATAGGAATAGCATAATAGATTTGGGAATTATGATTTTGTATTTAATTACTTATTGGCCTGTAACCATTTTTATAATTCCAAGGCCCATGAAAAAAATTAATGCTTTATTTTTTTTAAACTTAATATATAAATATATTTTCTATATGTAAATTTATTTGGTACGAACTGATATTTTTTCGTATTATTTTTATAAAATAAAAAACATACCCTAATAATGGTACAATTATATTGAGCCGAAAATCTCACCACTTTGTAAAATATTCAATAAAATCCATATATTATCAAAATTACCTTTATTGTATAAATTTCTAGCAATATTCCTCAAGCAACATACATTAAACTAAAATAGTAAATATGTATCACACATCCAATCACTTTATCTTTAATTAACTAATTTATTTAGTCAAAGATGGGAATTCGTTGTAATCAACTTCTTAACTTGTTTACTTTAATTCGTTGGTGTTTACCTCAAGGGTATACTTAATTTTATCAGCAAACGGCTAAATATGCTCCCGTACTTTTGAAAATGATCTAAATCTTCGTTATACTTTGAGCCAAATATACCTCGGTTGTTATACTTTGGGCTCAAATATATCCCTTATTTAACGGTAATAGTTTAAGAATACCCCTCGTTATACTATTGGGTTATGTATACCCATGTTGTCATACTTTGGAATAAAAATACCCCTATTGTGGATGGAGTGTCATGTGGCAGCACCAGAATAAAACGACCTATTTATTTTTTACCCAATTTGTTTTAAGAAAAACCATCACCCTACCCAATTCTCACCCAAGGTAAAATTTTTTCTTATTATTTGCTTATTGAGAGTTAAGTATATAAATAAAATCATCTTAGTGTTTTTCGTTTCTACGACTAAATTCTAATTTCTCACTTCTTTTTTTAATTCATCAATCAGCGAGTTATTTCGATTTACTTGATAAATTTTGATTCGACATTTGACCTTAGAAAAATAATATTTTAAAACTTAAGGTTAAGAATATCATAACGCTTGGAAACTTTTAAAATTTGAAATCTTCAAATTAAAGTTTTGTGTGTTATACAAACTTATCACTAAAAATAACCGAGAACTATAAAAAAGATATTTTTAGATTTAAAAATTAGGATCGGGTAAAAATCAGTATAATTAAAAAAGATTGGTGCGTTTTAAAAAGCGGATCGGGTAAAAAAATAAATTGATCATTTTAATATGGTGTTGCCACGTGGTACTCCATCCAAAATAGGAGTATTTTTGTTCCAAAGTCTGACAATAGTGGTATAGATAATCCAATAGTATAACGAGGGCTATTCTTAGACCATTACCGTCAAATGAGGGATATATTTGAGCCCAAAGTAAATCAATAGGAGTATATTTGGACTCAAAGTATAACGAAGGATATTCTTAAACCATTTTCGAAAGTACAAGAGTATATTTGGGCCTTTGCCCTAATTTTATTGGTTGCACACTCCATATTTTCTTCTTTTTCTTTTAGGAGGGGAATTTTTTCTCTATAGATAATAAAACTTGCAACATTTTTTCTGACGTGAATTTTTAATTTTAACTTTATGAGTGTATAATGCCACAGAACTCGCTAATTATATTGAGTTATTTATTTTAAAATTTAATATTTATACGTATTTAATAAATTAAATAATATTTGAGCCGAATATAGATTATATTGTGGTCTTATTGCTTAATGACCTTTTCCCAATTAGGAACAGTATTCAAGAATTTTATAAAAATTTATAGTCCAAAATAAATGATTAACATTTTTGTAACGTTAAATTACTTCGATAAGGATAGAATAAAAAATCTAAAAGTGTTATAAAACAATAAAAGAATAAGAGCAACATTGAAGAGAAGGAGAGAAAAGGAATTTTTATTGAATTTTGGGATGAATTACAGTGAAATAGAACCATCTATTTATAGGGAGAGTGTGACTTAGCCACCAAATAATAAACTCTAGAATCTCTCTAAATATAGACATTCACCATAAATAAAATTCAATTTATAACACTCCCTATTGAATGTCTATTCAACAGATAATGTGCCTCGTTAAAACCTTAACTAAATAAAACCTAGTGGGAAAAAAATTCTAGAGAAGGAAAAAGAGTACACATATCTAACAATACGCCTTTTGGTTGGCTCATTAAAAACCTTGCAAGGAAAACCCATTGGGAAAAAATCTTGTAAGAAAAAAAGAGTGCAACACACATTAACTCCCTCTGATAAGAGCATCAATTAACATCATTGAGCCTTCGCACTCCAATCTTGTGCACTAGCTTCTTGAAGGTTGACATCGAGAGAGTTTTGGTGAATAAATCAGCCATATTAACACCAACGAATATATTACACCTTGAAAATTCTCGCTATCACATTATCATACTTATAGTTATAGCAAGATACTAATGTGCATAAATTGTACTGAGAAAGTGGTACTTAAGGATCAAGAATTATATATGCTTTAAACAACCTAAATCCTTCATGGATTGTCATATAAGTTAAGTCATAAGCCATTTAAAGAGGCTTTAGATAAATATCAAGTTTTCATGTTATGCAAATGATACGACCCGGATTTCTCACCATCGGGAGTCGTGATGGCGCCTACTATTAGGGGCTAGGCAAGCCGATTATTAAAAATTTCCTTTAACAAAACACCAACAATATTAAAACAAGAGATATATAATATAAACACAGAAGTCTTAATATAAAATTTAACCGAAAGTAAGTGCGGAACTTCAAATACAACTCTATCCAGATCTGGTGTCACTAACTCATGAACTTTTGCAGAATGCTAAATATAAAGTCTGAATGAAAGTACAGTGTTGTCTGTTCTGATACAAAGGAAATACAAACAAAAAACTAAGATAGAAGAGACTCCGGGCCAAGCAGATGTCAGCAAGGCTACCTCGGGAATCTTTGGATTGAAGTCAGCTCCCAATGCTCCTACTGTGGTCCACAAGCTGTTCCAGATCCATAATCTGTGAAAAAAATGCACATAGTGTAACATCAGCACAACTATCCCATGTGTTGGTAAGTGCCTGGCCTAACCCCGGCGAAGTAGTGACGAGGCTAGGCAGGACTACCAAACAAAGGCTATGCAATTCAATATATATATATATATATATATATATATATATATATATATATATATATATATATATATATATATATATATATATGCAATAGAAGAAAATACAGAATTTAAGCATTCAAGAGGGAGGGGAGCATGCTATGGGGGAGGTAACAGTCTGGATATAAAGTCAGCAAATAGAGCAAAAACCTATAAAATTACGATAATTAATAAGAGCAGGATAATTAACAGTTGCACGACATCGACCTTCCTGCTTTTACTCTCATTCTCACTAAGACAATCAAACAAAGTGCATGGCATCAACCTTCATGCTTTTCCTCACGTAACTCTCATATCATTGCACGGGATGACCCTTCGTGCAATAGTAATCAAATCATGACACAGATTGTTCCTTCGTGCATTATTAATCAAAACATGGGAAGGAATGCTCCTTCTGTTAGATAATACGCTTAACGTTAGAGGGGGGGGGGTGAATAGCGTTATAATAAAAATAGCGTAAACTTGCGGAATTTAAAAATTGCAGGAAATAAATAAGTGCGATAAGTAAATAAATTAGAACAAACGCACCGATATATCCTGGTTCACCATAACCCTTGGCTAGTCCAGTCCCCGAGAGACTCTCTCGAGATTTCCACTAACTTGTTAAGCTTACGGGTGCTCAACAAACCGTTACAACTTGAGGACACAAGCCTCAACAACCTTTGCTCGGAGATACAACACTCCAAGACTTCAACCAAGGAAACACAAGTTCCTTCTTACAACACAAGGGACTAACACTTCCCTTCAAGTGTACAAAAACACTTAGCACTCAAACAAGACACTCCTTTAAGAGTAGATATGAGTAGAAAGAATACGCTCAAGGTCACAATAACTTTTGACAAGAATTTGGCTCTCAAAAGCTTATGTAATGAATATAAAATGATAAGCAATAAAGTATGCAAGCTTTAACAATTGTATGATCAGTTGTTGTGTGTTGTTTTTCTTAAAAGACTGAATTGAAGCTGTATTTATAGTTGAAAAACTTTGTATTACCGTTGCCTAATTGCCAATTAAGAATTGCTGATTTTACTCAGTGATAATCGATTGTCAAAGTACCACAATCGATTGTTTGCCAGTTCTTCCAAAAATCAATCCCAGATTTTACACTTAACAATCGATTATCTAAGATCAATAATCGATTACTGGCAACGTTCAAAAAATCATTTCCAGATTTTACGTCAAACAATCGATTGTCAGAAATCTACAATCGATTACTCAGCAACGTTCAAAAAATCATTTTCGGATTTTACTTAAAACAATCGATTATAGGAAATCAATAATCGATTACTCAGCAACGTTCAAAAAATCCTTTCCAGATTTTAATTAAAACAATCGATTGTAAGAAATCAATAATCGATTACCTGACGGTATTTGAAAACATATTGGCAATGGTCATTTATACAATCGATTATACTAAGTTAACAATCGATTATATATCAGTCTTGAAAAATCAATTTAGACACTGCCTCTTGACAATCGATTGTCATAGGTTCACAATCGATTATTTCATAACTTTGAAAAAGTCTGGAAGACACTGCCTCAACACAATCGATTGTCATATGTTCACAATCGATTATTTTGTGACTTTGAAAAATTTGATGGACACTGTCTCTTCACAATCGATTGTCATTAGCTTCACAATCGATTATTTTGAGTTTTGAAGTTTCCAACAATTTCCCCCTTTTTGATAATGGCAAACTTTAAGTGGGATATGCATATTAGGCAATTCATAATGACGATTCAAGACAAGTAAAGATATGCAACAAGTATATAGATATGCAATTTGTTCCCCCTCAATATATGAATTCCCCCTCAATTTATGCCGATAAGTATTGAGAGTGCATACCCGTTATCTTCCCCCTTTTGTCATTAGCAAAAATATAGAATAATAAAAAACTTGTTTATTTATTAAAAAAAACTGCAATTTCAGACATAATAACACAAATAATGTCAAGATAATCGATTATTGATACTGGATAATCGATTATATAAAAGAGAAATCGATTGTTATGTGCGTCAAGCTTTTATAATTCCCCCTGCCTTTAGGGCGATACCTGCAAAAATACGTTAGACGTCTCCAACGCTCAAGTTAGAAAACATGTGAAGGGGAAAATGCAATGCATGACTTAGATCAACGTGGAGTCAAGGATCCCGAGTTCACTACGAATTCAGAAGAAGGACTCTTTCTCTAAGGGCTTTGTAAAGATGTCGGCCAATTGATCTTTGGTTTCAACAAATTCAATTTCGACATCGCCCTTGAGAACGTGATCTCGTATAAAATGATGTCTAATTTCAATGTGTTTTGTTCGCGAATGAAGAACGTGATTCTTCGTCGAGCATATGGCACTAGTATTATCACATCTAAGAGGGATATGATCAAGACTTAGGCCATAGTCCAAGAGTTGATGTTTCATCCAAAGGATTTGAGCGCAACAACTCCTCGCGGCTACATATTCTGCCTCGGTTGTGGACAACGCAACACTTACTTGTTTCTTGCTAAACCAAGAAACGAGAGAGCTACCGAGCAAATGGCAAGTGCCACTAGTGCTCTTGCTGTCCAATTTACATCCAGCAAAATCGGAATCGGAATAGCCAACAAGTTGGCATGAAGAACCTTTGGGGTACCATAGACCCACATTTACAATACCAACAAGATACTTCAATATCCGTTTCACCGCAGTTAGGTGAGACTCCTTCGGACACGATTGATAACGAGCGCATAAGCACACGCTAAACATGATGTCCGGACGACTAGCAGTAAGATAAAGGAGAGAGCCAATCATACCTCGATACTTTTTGATGTCGACTTCCTTACCTTTCTCATCTTTGTCTAGATGATCGGATGTGCTCATGGGGGTTGCCATTGCTTTTGCATTGGTCATTTCAAATCGTTTCAGCAATTCTTTGCAATATTTCGCTTGGCAAATGGACGTACCTTCTTTCATTTGCTTTACTTGTAATCCCAAAAAGAATGTTAACTCACCCATCATAGACATCTCAAATTCGCTTGTCATTAAATCGGAAAATTCCTTGCACAAAACATTGTTAGTAGCACCAAATATAATATCATCCACATAGATTTGAACTAATAAAATATCATTGTTTTATGCTTAACAAAAAGAGTGGTGTCAACTTTCCCCCTTATGAAGTCATTTTCCAATAGAAATTTACTCAATCTTTCATACCAAGCTCGGGGAGCTTGTTTTAAACCATAAAGAGACTTTTTGAGTTTGAAAACATGATCGGGAGATTTAAAATCTTCAAAACCGGGGGGTTGTTCAACATAAACTTCTTCTTGAATAACACCATTTAGAAAAGCACTTTTCACATCCATTTGATATAAATTGAAATTCATAGAATAGGCAAAAGCAAGCAATAAACGAATAGCTTCTAATCTAGCTACGGGAGCATATGTTTCTTCATAGTCAATACCTTCTTCTTGATTATAGCCTTTTGCTACAAGCCTAGCTTTGTTTCTAGTGATTACACCATTTTCATCTAGTTTGTTTCTAAAAACCCATTTTGTACCAATTTATGGTATGATTTTCGGGTCTTGGCACCAAATCCCAAACGTCATTCCGTTTGAATTGGTTAAGCTCCTCTTGCATTGCCAAGGTCCAAAATTCATCCCCAATTGCTTCGGAGATGGTTGTTGGTTCAATTTGAGAAACAAAAGCACTATGTCCTAAGGTGTTCTTAAGGAGTTTCGGGTACTTACCTTTTCTCCGACGTCGCCAATTACCTGTTCGAGAGGGTGATCTTTGATTGTTCTCCACTCGTTAGGCATTTTCGTTTCTTTCTCCAATTGTGGCGTTTCCTCCGTCGATTGTTCCAAGATTTCATCTTGAGTTTCCTTAGGAGTTTCCTCTTGTACTTTGTCTTTTAAACTATTTCGAATACCTGCAAGATCAGAACAAGAATCCTTTCTCGCCAAGCGAGCATTATTTTCGGAAAACACAAATGAGGGAATTCCTCCACAGTTTGGGTTCTATTATTAAATACCCTATATGCTTTGCTACGTAAGAATACCCAATAAAAATTCCTTCATCGGATTTGGCATCAAATTTTCCCAATTGATCTTTTTCATTGTTATGAATAAAAACTTTACAACCGAATACTCTAAAATGGGAGATATTTGGTTTCCTTCCCTTGTAGAGTTCATAAGAGTTTTTCATGAGTATTGGCCTTATGACTACTCTATTTAAAACGTAGCATGCGGTACTCACGGCATCCGCCCAAAAATGTTTGGGAATCTTAGCCTCTTCGAGCATGGTTCTAGCCATCTCTTCGAGACACCTATTTTTCCTTTCCACCACCCCATTTTGTTGTGGTGTTCGTGGAGCGGAAAAGGTATGCTCGATACCGAGTTCGTCACAAAAGTCCGCAAAGAGATTGTGATCAACCTCTCCCCCATGATCACTTCTAATTGAAGTGACGGTTGTTTCCTTTTCGTTTTGAACACGTTTAAGAAAATATTTAAAATTCTGAAAAGCATCACTTTTGTGGGCAAGAAATAAAGTCCAAGTAAATCTGGAATAATCATCAACAATAACAAACGCATAACGATTTCTACCAAGACTTTCAATGCGAGATGGTCCAAACAAATCCATGTGAAGCAATTGCAATGGTCTAGTAGTTGAAACAATATTTTTCGATTTAAAAGATGCTTTTGTTTGCTTCCCTTTTTGACACGAATCACAAATAGAGTCATTTTCAAAATTCAAATTTGGAAGACCAACAACTAAATTTTGTGAAACCAATTTGTTCAAAAGATGCATGTTGATGTGAGCTACTCTACGATGCCATAACCAAGAATCATCCTCTTTGCTCATTAATCAATTCACATATTCGGGTGAAGAATTTGCAAGATCAACCATATAAATGTTATCCATTCTAAAACCACGAAGGATAATTTTAAAATCGCTACGTCAAAAAACTAAGCATTCATCCGAATCAAATAAAACAAGATTTCCCTTGTCACATAATTGACTTATGCTCAAGAGATTATGTTTTAAACCTTTCACAAGTAATATATGCTTAATGGAAGAGATTTCATCCTTACTGACCGATCCGATGCCGATAATCTTTCCTTTGTTGTTATCACCAAAAATAACACTTCCCCCTTCCTTGTGTTCTAGTTGAAGGAATTTGGATTCGTCTCCCGTCATGTGCTTGGAGCATCAACTATCAAGGTACCATAGTACACTTGATCCCTTCAAACATACCTACAAAACAGATTAATGAGTCTTAGGTACCCATGCCATTTTGGGTCCTTTGGGGTTAGGCAAATCATAGTGATGTGATTGAGTGTTATGTCTATGTCGTGTAAAACAAGCAGGAGCAATATGTCCAATTCGTCTACAATAATGACAAGTCACGTTAGGATTATTCATCCTTCTAAGTTGATAGTAATTGGACGGACGAAATTCATTTGCTCTATTCTTGACAATATAACCATTGCGCAAATCATGAAAATCATTTCTCCTACCATTTGTTCTAGGATATGCATCATTTCTAGAATAGTTGTTTCTAGGTTGGAAGTCATTTCTAGGTGTTCTAAAAGGTTCAAAATTCTTTCTAGTGTTTGGCCTAGAATGTGCATTATTTCTAGCATGATTATTTCTAGGTTGCGATTGATGAAAACCATTTCTAGGTTTGTTGTATCTAGGATGAACATTTGTTTTATTTATCCTAGGTTGAGCCTTAGGTGGTTGGGGGTTGGCTTCAACTTTCTCTTTAGGCTCGTTTCTAAAACTTATGCCATGCTTGGTCGACTTCAAATTAACGAGCACTTCATTCAAATTTTTATGAGAAGAGTGAAACTTATCTAAGGTGCCCTTAAGCCTTTCTACTTCATTTTTGAGATGCATGCAAGAAGTACAATTTCTAGAACTTTCGGGCTTGTCGGCGCTTCTCTTGCCAAAAAAATTGTTTTCCTCTTTCAACTTCTCATTTTCTAAAATCAGTTTTTCCAATTCCTTTTCTTTAAAAGAGAGTTGTTTTTGAAAATCTTTTTCTTTTAAAGATGCATTTTCTTTTATACTCTTAACAGTTTTTGAAGCTCTAATAAATTCGCTATACAACTCACCAAAAGCATTTTGCATTTCTTCAAGGGAAAAGAAATTTTTGGAAGAAATTTGACATACCTCTTCTTTGTTGTCTTCTTGTGCCATAAGACAAAGATTTGCGGCTTCGTCTTCTTCTTCCTCACTTGACTCGTCACCGGAGTCGCCTCCCCAAGATATGTATGCTCGCTGCTTCTTGAAGGGTTTCTTCTCCTTTTTAGCATTTGGGCAATTTGATTTAATGTGCCCGGTTTCTCCGCACTCATAGCACTTTATTTGATCTCCTTGCTTTTTGCCCTTTCGTTCATACTCTTTTCGCATGAACTTTTGAAATCTCTTGATAACGAGTCCGAACTCGTTGTCTCCGTCCTCATCATTTTGAGGTTGGCTTGTGCTTGCCTTGAGAGCAATTCTTTGCTTCCTTTGATCATCAACAAGAGGGTTAAGTATAGTAGATTCATAAGTTTTAAGATTACCTCTTAATGCGTCGATGGTGACATTTGAAATCCCAATGGATTCTTGAATCGCGTCGGCCTTAGATCGCCATTCCGGAGTGAGACTTCGGAGAATTTTTCGGACAAGTTCCTTATCCGTGAAGGTCTTCTTAAGAGCATGTAAATCATTTACGATTTTTGAAAATCGTTCAAACATCTCATCGACCTTTTCACCTTCCTTCATGTGAAACAATTCATATGCATGGGTTAGGAAATCAATTTTGGCTTCCCTTACCTGGTCCGTACCTTCGTACGTAATTTCCAGCTTGTCCCACATTTGCTTCGCCGTTGTGCAACAAGATATCTTCCTGTAATCATCAGCATTTACAGCACAATATAATAAATTAATAGCTTTAATATTATTTTGCACCTTTCGGATATCATCCGCATCGTATTCATCTTCGGACTTTGGGACCCATTCATTTTCAACGTTCTTGGTTGGAATTTGTTCTCCATTTATTATGACCTTCCAAAGATGAAAACTATTTGATTGTACAAATATTCTCACCCTTTCCTTCCAGTATGTATAATTTGTACCATCGAATAGCGGTGGTCGGGTGGAGCACTGTCCTTCACCTATTCTTGCAAAAGAATCACGAGTAGAAGCCATGGATGTTTCTCTCAAACGGTTAAGTCTTTAGAGAGTTGGGCTCTGATACCAATTGTTAGATAATACGCTTAACGCTAGAGGGGGGGGGGGTGAATAGCGTTATAATAAAAATAGCGTAAACTTGCGGAATTTAAAAATTGCAGGAAATAAATAAGTGCGATAAGTAAATAAATTTGAACAAACGCACCGATATATCCTGGTTCGCCACAACCCGTGGCTAGTCCAGTCCCCGAGAGACTCTCTCGAGATTTCCACTAACTTGATAAGCTTACGGGTGCTCAACAAACCGTTACAACTTGAGGACACAAGCCTCAACAACCTTTGCTCGGAGATACAACACTCCAAGACTTCAACCAAGGAAACAAAAGTTCCTTCTTACAACATAAGGGACTAACACTTCCCTTCAAGTGTACAAAAACACTTAGCACTCAAACAAGACACTCCTTTAAGAGTAGATATGAGTAGAAAGAATACGCTCAAGATCGCAACAACTTTAGACAAGAATTTGGCTCTCAAAAGCTTATGTAATGAATATAAAATGATAAGCAATAAAGTATGCAAGCTTTAGCAATTGTATGATCAGTTGTATTGTGTTGTTGTTTTTAAAAGACTGAATTGAAGCTGTATTTATAGTTGAAAAACTTTGTATTACCGTTGCCTAATTGCCAATTAAGAATTGCTGATTTTACTCAGTGACAATCGATTGTCAAAGTACCACAATCGATTGTTTGCCAGTTCTTCCAAAAATCAATCCCAGATTTTACGCTTAACAATCGATTATCTAAGATCAATAATCGATTACTGGCAACGTTCAAAAAATCATTTCCAGATTTTACGTCAAACAATCGATTCTTAGAAATCTACAATCGATTACTCAGCAACGTTCAAAAAATCATTTCCGGATTTTACTTAAAACAATCGATTATAGGAAATCAATAATCGATTACTCAGCAACGTTCAAAAAATCCTTTCCAGATTTTAATTAAAACAATCAATTATAAGAAATCAAAAATCGATTACCTGACGGTATTTGAAAACATTTTGGCAACGGTCATTTATACAATCGATTATACGAAGTTAACAATCGATTATATATCAGTCTTGAAAAATCAATTTAGACACTGCCTCCAATCGATTGTTATAGGTTCACAATCGATTATTTAATAACTTTGAAAAATTCTGGAAGACACTGCCTCAACACAATCGATTGTCATATGTTCACAATCGATTATTTTGTGACTTTGAAAAATCTGATGGACACTGTCTCTTCACAATCGTTTGACATTAGCTTCACAATCGATTATTTTGAGTTTTGAAAAACTTTGATGGACACTGCCTCATCACAATCGATTGTCATAAGGTTCACAATCGATTGTCATGCAGATTTGAAAAATCTGATGCTCACTGCCTTAACACAATCGATTGTCATAAGTTCACAATCGATTGTCAAGCAGCTGACTTAAACATAATCGATTATCATAAGTACATAATCGATTATCTTAGTACAGATTTTAGAGGCATGTTTAAAAATCATTTTGACTAAAGTAAATATGCATTATTTAAAATCATTTTGCTCTAAATTAAATATGCATGATTTGTTAAAAATATTTTTACGAGAGAAGCCAAGTCTTGAGTTTAAGTTGTCAGATCAAGATCACAATTAAATACCGACTCATATAAAACTTAATCTCGATCTTTGTCTTGTGCTTGAATCTCGTTATATATCAATTTTGCACTTGTGCTTGGACCTCGTCATATGTCAATTTGCGCATAGTTTGTCATTCATCAAAACCTACAAATATGAACACACGTTTAGTATAATGCCTTGAGAACGTGTTTCCAACACCTTCGTGCAATTATAATCAAAACATGGTGCGAATGTTTCTTCGTACTTAAATATTCAAAATATGGCATGGAATGACCCTTCGTGCATTATCATTTTTTCTCACCCAAACAGCAAACACAACCAAACGGGGCAAGGGGATAGAAAAACAATAATAAAAAACCCGGCAAGGGAACCCACAAGTAAACAACTAAATCTCGCAATAACAATAACTTTCACATCCCAGCAATATACTAAAAACATCCCGGCAAGGGATTAATGACATCTCTTTCTATTTCTTTCATTTCTTACTCGATAGTTTTTTTAATCGTTCGAGCCCACGCTCCAAGAGTTTACAACTCACAATTATTTCTCATACTCTTCACTTTACATAGAAGTCATCAATTAAACATGGAAGAGTCACAACAAAACCAAAATAGGTACAAGTAAAGACTCACGGTCATGCTAGACACCAGTGTATAGATACTCGTCACCATGCCCATACACCATACTCATCATTTAACAATTAGCAAATAATACTCTAATTCTATTCCCTCAAACCAAAGTTAGATCAAACACTTTCCTCGAATGCTCTAAACTCAACTCAAGCCTCTAGTATAGTTTTGCCCCTCGAATTCACCACAAAGCCGCTCAAATCTAGTCACAAATTACTTGAATGTATCAACAAATGCTATTTGAATCAATTTGAATGCATGAAAATGAATTTCCCAAAGTTTTAATAAAAAATTCCCAAAACGCCCCCGGCCCACGTGGTCAAGACTCGAGGTTCGAACTAAAAACAGGTTAGCCATTCCCCCACGAGTTCATATCTATGATTGTTTTGAAATTGGACCTCACATTGAGGTCCAAATCCCAACTTGAAGAAAACCTAAGTTCTACCCAAAATCCCCATTTTCACCCATGAAAATCATTGATTTTAAGATGAAAACATATTTAATGATGTTAAAGATTGAAGAAATTAAGTAAAAGTTGACTTACAAATGATTTGCAGAAGATAGATTTTTTGGAAAATCGCCTATGGAGTTTGAATTTTGAAAGAATGAAGAAATGGGATTTAAAATTCGACTAAGTATGAAAAATGCAGGTTGCAGGTATGGGAATTGCTAACTGGGGTTCACAATTGCGAACCTCGACCCTGCCAAGTTGGGTATTGCGAAGAAATTCGTATTTGCGAACACTGAGCATTAATGCAGACTTCGAATTTGCGATAACGGACGTCGCATCTATTACTGGGCGGTCCTCGCATTTGCGGACAAAGTTATCGCATTTGCAACCCAAGCACATATCCTCCTTTCTCGCATTTCCGATGGTGGACACGCATTTGCGAGAAATCCTTCGCAAATTCGAAGATACCAGACCTGACCTGCAACATTCTTTCCAAATTTCAAAAATGCACTCGTGACCTATCCAAAAATCACCCGAGCCCTCGAGGCTCCAACCCAAACATATACACAACCTCAAAAACATCCTACAGACTTACTCGTGCGATCAAATCGCCAAAATAACATCATATACATAGAATCAAGCCTCAAATCACATGATTTTCTCCCATTCTTTCATAAAACTCTTATTTTCTATTTTAATTCCGAAACACATCAAATAACTTCCATTTTCAACCAAACTTTACAGAAAGCGCTTAAATCACATATAAGACTTGTACCGGGTGCTAGAACCAAAATACGAGCCCGATACCCTAGTCTTATGATCATGTTTCTGTTTCAATTTCCTTAATTAATTTCAGAAAACAATTTCACACAAAAATTTATTTCTCGGGCTTGGGACCTCGGAATTTGATTCCGGGCATACGGCCAAGTCCTATATTTTCCTACGGACCCTCCGGGACCGTCAAATTACCGGTCCGGATTTGTTTACCCAAAATGTTAACCAAAGTCAACTTTACTCATATTAATATAAAAAATTTATCATTTTCACACATTATTTATATTCAAGCTTTCCGGCTACGCAACTGGATTGCGCACGCAAATCAAGACAACCTTAAACGAGATTTTCAAGGCCTCAAAGACACAGAATGGGTAAGAGCACAGGTGATGCCCTTTGGGTTTTCTCATTCTCCACCTTTAAAACAATTGTTCATCCTCGAACGGACAAAAGAAAGAAGTACATGAGTCGGGAAATAGATGAGGTTACGACTTTGCGTATCGGAATCGGATTCCCAGGTTGATGCCTCAGAAGGCTGACCTCTCCACTGAACAC
The DNA here is from genome assembly GCA_034376525.1 of Nicotiana benthamiana. Classification (NCBI taxonomy): domain Eukaryota; kingdom Viridiplantae; phylum Streptophyta; class Magnoliopsida; order Solanales; family Solanaceae; genus Nicotiana; species Nicotiana benthamiana. The sequence continues at coordinate 54,792,114 of CM067328.1, read as the reverse complement.
GCATAGAAGGAAAACTTTTCGACCTCAACTGTCGAACCTGCCGGTCTAGAATAGCCACCGACTCCCCCTCATAAGATAGATCCTTGTCCAATTGAACTGTGCTGAAATATAACACGTGGACTGGATCGCCGTGATACCTCTGAAGCATGGACACATGAAAAACTGTATGCACGGCTGACAAGCTAGGCATCAAGGCAAGTCTATAAGCCATCTCTCCCACATGATCGATAATCTCAAATGGGCCAATAAACCTAGGGCTAAGCTTGCCCTTCTTCCTAAATGTCATCACGCCCTTCATAGGCGACACTCAAAGCAATACTCTCTCACCAACCATGAAAGCCACATCTCGAACCTTGCAATCTGTATAACTCTTCTGCGTGGACTGAACTGTTCGGAGTCTGTCCTGAATGATCTTGACCTTATCCAAGGCCTCCTGAACCAAATCTGTATCTAATAACCGAGCCTCTCCTGAATCAAACCACCCAACTGGAGACCGACAATGCCTACCATACAACGCCTCATATGGAGCCATCTAAATGCTAGACTGATAGCTATTGTTGTAGGCGAACTCTGCTAAAGGCAAAAACTGGTCCCACGAGCCTCCAAAATCAATGACACAGGCTCAGAGCATATCCTCCAATATCTAAATAGTCCGCTCGGACTGTCCGTCTGTTTGAGGATGAAATTCTATGCTCAACTCAACTCGGGTACCCAACTCTTGCTGGAATGCTCTCCAGAAGTGCGAGGTAAACTACGTATAATAGATACCGTCACCCCATGAAGACGAACAATCTCTCTAATGTAGATCGCAGCTAACATCTCTAATGAATAAGTGGCTGCAATAGGAACAAAATGCGCTGACTTGGTCATCCTATCAACAATGACCCAAATAGCATCAAACTTCTTCCGAGTCATAGGAAGTCCAGTAACAAAATCCATAGTAATCCTCTCCCACTTCCCCTGGGGAAGCTCAATCCTCTAAAATACACCACCGGGCCTCTGATGCTCATACTTAACCTGCTGAAAGTTCAAACATCGAGCCACATATGCAACTATCTTTCTTTATTCTACGCCACCAATAGTGCTGCCTCAAATCCTGATACATCATCGCGACGCCCGGGTGAATAAAATACCGAGAATTATGGGCCTCCGCTAAGATCAACTCTCGAATCCCATCAACATTGGGCTCACAAACTCGCCCCTGCAATCATAAAGCACCATCACCATCTTGGAACCTCCACGCTGCACTGTATCTCTCAGGACACACAATGGGGATCATCAAACTGCCGATCAAGGATACGCTCTAATAATGAAGAACAAGTGACCGTGCAAGCTAACACTCGGGTAGACTCCGAAATATCAGACCTCACAAATTGGTTGGCCAAGGCCTGATTATCTAAAGCAAGCGGTCTTTGGCTGATCGGAATATAAGCAAGACTACCCATGCTGGCTAACTTCCTACTTAATGCATCGGCTACCATATTGGCCTTCCCCGGGTGATACAAGATAGCAACATCATAGTCTTTCAACAACTCCAACCACCTCCTCTACCTAAAATTCAACTCCTTTTGCTAGAACAAGTACTGAAGACTCTTGTGATAAGTGTATACCTCACACGTCACACCATATAGATACTGCCTCCAAATCTTCAAAGCATGAACAATGGCTGCCAACTCTAGATCATGAACCGGATAATTTTTCTTGTGGATCTTCAACTGCCTCGAATCATAGGCAATGACTTTTCCATCCTACATCAACACTGCACCAAACCCAATACGGGAGGTATCACAATAGACTGTATAAGGCCCTGAACCTGTGGGCAAAACCAATACTGGTGGCGTAGTCAGAGTTGTCCTGAGCCTCCGGAAGCTCGCCTCACACTCATGTGACCATCTGAACTGGGCACCCTTCTGGGTCAATCTGGTTATCGGGGCTGCAATAGATGAAAACCCCTCTACCAACCGACAGTAGTAACTTGCTAATCCCAATAAACTCTAAATATCTATAGCTGATGCTGGTCGAAGCCAGTTGTTGACAGCCTCAATCTTCTTCGGGTCCACCTGAATACCCTCTGCTGAAACAATGTGACCTAGAAATGCAATTGAACTCAACCAGACTCGCACTTTAGCAACTTGGCATATAACTAACTATCCTTCAGAGTCAGAAGAACCACTCTGAGGTGATGCTCGTGCTCCTCCTAACTGTGGGAGTATATCAGAATATCATCAATGAAAACTATCACGAACAACTCTGATAAGGCCTGAACACTCGGTTCATCAACTCCATAAATGCAGCTGGGGCATTGGTTAACCCATATGACATGACTAGGAACTCATAATGCTCATACCGAGTGCGGAATACTGTCCTAGGGACATCAGGTGCCCTATTCCTCAAGTGATGGTAGCTAGATCTCAAATCTATCTTTGAAAACACCTTCGCACCCTAAAGCTGGTTGAATAAATCGTCAATCCTCGGCAGTGGATACTTGTTCTTAATCTTCACTTTGTTCAATTGCCGATAATCAATGCACATCCTCATCGACCCATCCTTTTTGTTCATAAATAACACTGGCACACCCCAAGATGATACATTGGGTCTAATGAAACCCTTCTCAAGAAAATCCTGTAACTGATCCTTTAACTCTTTCAACTATAACCCGGAGCCAGATCAATACAAAAATCAATATCACTTTCGGGCGGCATACCCGGCAGGTAGGAAGGGAAAACCTTGGGGAACTCTCGAACAATAGGAACATAGTTAATAGAAGGGACCTCTGCACTGGAATCACGAACATACGCCGGATAAGCTAAACACCCATTCTCGACCGTGCATCAAGCTTTCACATATGATATTACACTGCGGGTGGCATATCTTGGGGTCCCCCTCCACTCCAAACGAGGCAAATCTGGCAAAGCTAAGGTCACAGTCTTGGCATGACAATCCAAGATAGCATGATACGGGGACAACCAATCCATCCCCAATATGACGTCGAAATCCACCATATCTAAGAGCAATAAATCAACACGGGTCTCAAGACCCTCAAACACTACCATACAGGAATGATGCACTCAGTCAACCACTATAGAATCACTCACTGGTATAAATATATAAATAGGAATCCTCAAAGCATCACTAGGCATAACCAGATAGGGTGCAAAATAGGATGACACATACGAATACGTAGACCCAGGGTCAAATAGCACTAAAGCATCCCTATCACAAACCAGAATAATACTTGTAATAACATCATTGTATGACTCAGCCTCTGGCCTAGCTGGCAAAGCATAACACGGGGGCTGGGCCCCACCTCCCTAAATCATATCTTTAGGACGGTCGGCTGCTGGCTGGCCCCTACCTCTAGCGGTCCGAGCTCCACCTCTACGGTCTCTACCTCTACCTCTAGCTGGCTAAGCAGGCCGTGGATCACCTGGTGCTTGAATCATGGGGCGAGGACCCTGCTACTGAGAACTGCCCGAAGCTCGAGGGCAAAATCTGACAATGTGACTTGGGTCACCACAACCGTAACAAGCCCTTGGTTGTTGAGATTGCTGGTCCTATTGACCTGAATGTGCTCCCTGGAAACTCTAATGTGGCAGTGCACTGATGGGAGCTAGTGATGCACTGAAAGACTGTTGATCAGAATAATGCTGCAGAGAACCACCACTACCTCAAGTACCATGAGAGACCTGGAGTGCTGACTGAAAGGGCCTAGGTGGATGACCTCTACCATAAGAATCCCTACCTCCATACGAGGTACTACAGAACCTACCAGAATGACGTGGCCTCTTATCTGACCCATGAACACCTCCCCGTGCAAGAGCCATCTCAAATCTACGGGCCCCATTGGCCGCCTCCTGAAAAGAAATCTAACTCCCGGCTCCCATAGCCATCTGGAGACGGATCGACTGAATCAATCCATCAATAAACCTCCGCACCCTTTATATCTAAGTGGGGAGTATAACAATAACATAGCGTGCCAGATCAATGAACCAGGTGTCATACTATGTGACTGTCATAGAGTTCTGCTGGAGGCACTCGAACTGCCTGCGAAAAGCCTATCACTGAGTAACTGGGAGAAACTTCTCCAAAAACAACTCTACAAACTGGTCCCAAGTCAATGAAGGCAACCCTACTGGTCTTGATAAATAATAGTCCCTCCACCAAGTCTTGGCGGATACTGCTAGTCAAAAGGTGGCAAAGGCGACCCCATTGGTCTCCACAATATCAGAGTCCGGAGAACTTCACGGCATCTGAATAAAAAATCCTGGGGGTCCTCTGTAGGAGCACTGCTAAAAGTGGTGGTGAAGAGCTTGGTGAACCTATCAAGCCTCCACAAAGCATCCGTAGACATAGCCGCACCATTGCCGGTTTGAGCCGCAATACCCGACCAAACTGCCACAACCGGCTGAACCGCTGGAACCTGAGCCTGAGGATCTACCTGCCCCGGGATACGTGTAGCGGGAGTCTGAACTCCTCCCCCAGCCTGAGAAGTGTCTAGTGCTATTGGAAGCAAACTCGCTCTAGTGACGCTCTCCATAAAGCCTACCAATTTGACCAAAGCGTTCTGAAGAACTGAGGTGGCTATGAACCCCTATGGGACTTGAGTTGGGCCCACCGGAGCAGCTGGGGTTGGAACCTCCTCATCATAATCAACATGAGGCTCCACCTCTAGGATTGCTACTCGGGGCTGAGCTCTGCTCCTGGCTCGGCCTCGCCCTCTACCCCTCGTAGGAGCTGCTACTGGGAGCTCGAGCTGCTGCCCGGTAGAATATGAAGCACGTATTATCGCCATCTGTGAAAGAACAGAGTAGAAAGACAATCAATATTTGAGAAACAGAATCGCACGACAAGAAAGAACAAAAATGAAAATTTCCTAACTCTGCAGCCTCTGGGGGATAAATACAGACGTCTATGTACCAATCCCTCATACTCTACTAAGTTTGTCTGTGAGTTATAAGACCTATGTAACCTAGTGCTTTGATACCAACTTGTCACGACCTGGATTTCCAACCATCGAGAGTCGTGATGGCGCCTACTATTAGGAGCTAGGCAAGTCGATTATTAGAAATTTCCTTTAACAAAACACCAACAATATTAAAACAAGAGACATTAGTATAAATACATAAGTCTTAATATAAAAATAAACCGAAAGCAAGTGCGGAAGTTCAAATACAACACTACCTAGATATGGTTTCACTAAATCACGACCTTCTACAGAATTCTAAATACAAAGCTTGAATGAAAATACAATGTTGTATGTTCTAATACAAAGGAAAACGAAAAACTAAGATAGGAGATACTCCAGGCCAAGCGGACGTCAGCAAGGCTACCTTGGGAATCTCTAGACTGAAGTGAGCTCCTAATAATCCTACTGTGGTCAAGAAGCTGCTCCGGAATCGTAATCTGTGCAAAAATATGCACAAAGTGTAGCATCAGCACAACCGACCCCATGTGCTGGTAAGTGCCTGGCCTAACCTCGGTGAAGTAGTGATGAGGCTAGACATGACTACCAAACAAACCCGTACAGTTCAATATATATATAGAATTTCAAGAGGGAGGGGAGCATACTATGGGGGCGGTAACAGTCCGGATATAAAGTCACCAAATAGAGCAAGAAACTGTATGATAATAATAATTAATGAGAGCATGATAATTAACAGTTGCACGGCACCGACCTTCGTGCTTTTACTCTCATTTTCACCAAGACAATTAGATAAAGTGCACGTCATCAACCTTCGTGCTTTTCCTCACATAACTCTCATGTCATGGCACAGAATGACCCTTCATGCAATAGTAATCAAAGCAGGGCACGGAATGTTCCTTCGTGCATTATTAATCAAAATATGGCACAGAATGTTCCTTCGTGCAATTATAACCAAAACATGGCACGGAATGTTCCTTCCTACTTAAATATTCAAAACATGGAACGGAATGACCCTTCGTGCATTATCACTCTTCCTCACCCAAACAACAAACACAACCAAACGGGGCGAGGGGATAACAAATGATAATAAACATCCCGGCAAGGGAACCCACAAGTAAATAGCTAAATCCCGACAAGGGAGCAACAACAATAACTTTCACATCCTGGCAAGGGAGATAATCAATATACTCAAAACATCCCGGCAAGGGATTAATGACATCTCTTTCTATTTCTTTCTATTTCTTACTCAATGGTATTTTTTTATCGTTCGATCCCACGCTTCAAGATTTTAAAACTCGCAATTATTTTTCATACTCTTCACATTACATAGAAGTCATTAATTAAACATGGAAGAGTCACAAAAAAACCAGAATAAGTACAAGTAAAGACTCATGGTAATGCTAGACACCAGTGTATATATACTCATCACCATGCCTATACACCATACTCATTATTTAACAATTAGCAAAAATACTCTAATCCTATTCCCTCAAATCAAAGTTAGATCAAACACTTATCTCGAATGCTCCAAACTTAACTCAAGCCTCTAGTATAGCTTTACCCCTCGAATTCACCACAACGCTGCACGAATCTAGTCACAAATTACTTCAATGTATCAACAAATGCTATTTGAATCAATTTAAATGCATGAAAATGAATTTCCCAAAGTTTTACTCAAAAATTTTCAAAATGCCCCAGGGCCTACGTGGTCAAAACCCGAGGTTCGAACCAAAACCCGCTTACTGATTCCCCCACGAATTCATATCTATGATTATTTTGAAATCGGACCTCAAATTAAGGTCCAAATCCCCAATTTAAAGAAAAACTAAGTTCTACCCAAAATCCCCATTTTCACCCATGAAAATCATTAATTGTAAGATGAAAACATGTTAAATGATGTTAAATATTGAAGAAATTAGGTAAAAGTTGACGTACAAATGATTTGGAGAATATAGATTTCTTGAAAAATTGCCTATGGAGTTTGGGTTTTGAAAGAATGAAGAAATGAGATTTAAAATTCGACTAAATATGAATAATGCAGGTTGCAGGTATGAGAATTGCGAACTAGTTCAACCCTGCCAAGTTGGAAATTGCGAATAAAGGTTCGTATTTACGAACACTGAGCCTCAATACGTACTTCGCATTTGCGATAATGGACGTCGCATTTGCCACTGCACGGCCCTCACATTTGTGGACAAAGTTGTCGCATTTGTGACCCAAGCAGAGATCCTCATTTTCTCGCATTTGCGAGAAATCCTTCGCAAATGCGAAGATACCAGACCTGACCTGCAAAAAATGTTTTCAAAGTTCAAAAATGCACTCGTGGCCTATCCAAAACTCACCCTAGCCCTCGGGGCTCCATACCAAACATATGCACAACCTCAAAAACATCATACGGACTTACTCGTGCAATCAAATCACCAAAATAACATCATATACATAGAATCAAGCCTCAAATCACATGATTTTCTCTCAATCTTTCATAAAACTCTAATTTTCCATTTAAAGTCCGAAACACGTCAAATGACGTCTGTTTCCAACCAAACTTTATTGAAAGCGCTTAAATCACATATAAGACTTGTACCAGGCATCAGAACTAAAAATACGAGCCTGATGCCTAGTCTTCTGATCAAATTTCTTTTCCAATTTCCTTAATTAATTTCAGAAAATAATTTCACACAAAAATCCTTTCTCGGGCTTGGGACCTCAAAATTCGATTCCAGGCATTCGGCAAGTTCCATATTTTTCTACGGACCCTCTAGGATCGTCAAGTTGTGAGTCCGGGTCCGTTTACCTAAAATGTTTATCAAAGTCAACTTTACTCATATTAATATAAAAAATTTATCATTTTTCACACAGAATTTATATCCAAGCTTTCTGGCTATGCGCCCGGACTACACACGCAAATCGAGATAACCCTAAATGAGATTTTGAAGGCCTCGGAGATACAGAATCGGTAAGAACACAGGTGGATGACCCTTTGGGTCGTCACAACTAGACAAATAAGATATCGAAAACTAATTGCACATATAATTGACTTTATACTTTCAAGTGTTTGAGCTACATTTTCAAAACTACATGTCTTTCATATGAAACCAATTCTATTCGAAATGTTTCTTCAGACTTAAAATCCTCAGTGCTATCATAGATTTCCTTACTAACATTTTATATCGGTTCCAACCTCCTTATTTTTTATAAAGACATAACATAGAGATCTCTTCATTCATATTTTCAGGTACCTAAATCTCTCCTAAGAATTATGAAGTATTATGTCATGTGATCTTCTAGATCACTTGCATCCTTTATTATTATCATTTTGATCATTGCTCATATTTTTTACGAAGAAGTTTATTTGAAACCGATTTGTCTATACGCTTTAAGCGTATCATAGACTTTGTCCTTCGAGGACTTAATAGGAGCATACATTTATAGTTACTTTTCTTTTGACTTAGCAAATGCGTATGACATGCTTTGCAATATATTGCAAACGAATTATCTTTTTATGAACTTCAAGTTCATATTATCGTATTCGAGGATTTAGATATACAAATTATAATTCATTCCACGTAACTTTTTCTCAACTGTTTATCATGTTTCCCCCTCATGTTAGAAAAACTAACTTGTTTCCTCAACTTTGAGAATCCACCTTTGTGTGTTATGGTTTTAATCAAAATGTTTGCCGCACATCAATAATAATAAGATGAAATTATTTGGTTTCCTGACTTTGAACCATTTTTGAGGGGAGAATGCAATATACTTTTGTATATAACATATATAAAATTTATATATATATATATAACTAACTTTGTTCTCATAAGAAATATTTTAGCTATTAAGTGGAGGCACTCCATAAATTATTTTGCTAAACCAACTGTGATGTAAACTGTAACGACCCCGCCGGTCATTTCTAGAATTTATGCTCCGATACCCTATTAAATGCTTCACCTAAGTTCATTTATGATATTTTGGTTTGCCGGGACTTTCGGTGTTGGATTTCAGAGAGTTTTGGGACATTTAGTCCCTAAATGAGAATTTAAGTGTTGGAAAGTCATCGTTAGTCGGAGTAGTATAAAGACGGCCTCGGAATGGAAATACGATGTTTTCGTTAGCTCTCTTAGGTGATTTAGGGGTTGGGAGAGTGTTTGGAATGTATTTTGGATGTCCGTAGCTAATGTAGGCTTGAAATTCCGAAGTTTGAAATTTTGGAGTTTCCGGTCTGATAGTGAGATTTTGATCTGAGGGTTGCATTGGAATTTTGAAGGTTACAGTAGCTCCATCATGTCTTTTGGGATGTGTGTAAAAAATGTCAAGTCACTCAGACGAGGTTTGGTTAGGTTTTTGATTGAAAGCGAGTTTTGATAAAATTTGAAGTTCTTAGGCTTAAATTATTGGTTAATTTGAGTTCCGACGTTGTTTAACGATTTGTACAAGTTTGAATTATATTATGGGATAGGGCTTGGGTGTGCTTACGATGCTCAACGGGGCATTTTTTTGTTGAAAAGTGTTGTAGGTTTCTATTGAGTTCTGCTGCAGGTTTTCCTTCTATGCGATCGCAGCGTCCCCTCCGCGATCGCATAGTGTAATTTCAGAGGGTAATTATTTTTCTCTACTCGATTGCAAGCTTTTTCGCGATCGCAGACGTTAGCCTTCCCCTTCTTCGCGTTCACAACCCCATCTCCGCGTTCGAATATAAGGAGTTGAGCTGGTGGCTTATTGGCCAAATCCTTCAATGTGATTGCGTAAATATGCTTCCTCCTCTTCTGTAATCGCAGGACCTTAGTTGCGTTTGCATAGGCCATTTTTCTGAGCTTTTAAGTTTTACCCTTCACGATCGCATTCCATAATTTGCGATCGCATAGAATAAAATGCATGAGCAGTATAAACATTCCCAAAACCGAGGGTTAGCCATTTTTGTCAAAATACAAGCTTGGGAGCTCGGTTTTGGGAGAAATTTCAAAGGATTTTTGAGGCCAAAGATTGGGTAACTATTCTCTACTCTTTTATGCTTAAAACCCGCTAATATAATCATGAATTCCTCCTTATTTTCGGATTTTTGGATGAAAAACGGGTCAAGATTCATAGACTAAATTGTTGTGTTTTGAGCGGGTATTTGACTTCTGATTTAAGAGATTTTTATATGTTTAGACTCGTGAGAGTACGACGGTTCTGAAAATGTAAAATTTATCCGATTCCGAGATATTGGCCTGAAGAGCATTTTGGTTATTTCATATAATTTCACGCCTTAGCTTTAAATTAAACAGTAGAGTCAGTTGCTTGAAATATTATTTATGAAATGTAATTGAATTGAATAGAATTGAGCAATTTGGAGTCGGATATTCGTAGTAAAGGCGTGGTTTCTAGTTGAATTTGAGCTGATTCAAGGTAACCAGCTTGTCTAACCTTGTGTAGGGGACCTTTCCCCTTAGGATATAATATTTGGTAAGTGAATGCCTTGTGCGTGAGGTGAAGAGCACGTACTTGAGCTAATTTTTGAAAAATTCATTTTTACTTGAAGTATTTAAAATGATTTTTCTTGTTTACCTGTTTTACTCCATTTGCAAATGTAGCATGTGTTAGTTAGAGAAGCATGTTTAGTTGACTTACTTATCTATTTGCCTAAAATGCCTTGTTTGTATTCTATGAAGCATGTTAGACTAGAATTTACTATTACTTGTTATGACTTGAGCATTTATTCTAATATTTTGAGTTGTTATTATATGATTAAATTTGGACTACGGGACGACATTCCCGGAGATCCCCTGCACGTGTTATGTTCTAGATTGAGAGGGAGGGATACCAAAAGATCCCTGGAACATGTGTATATATTTATTGAGGATACCAAGAGATCCTCAGGATACCAAGAGATCCCTGACTTACCTATTGAAGATACCAAGAGATCCTCGGGATACCAAGAGATCCCTCGTGTTAATGATAAGGATACCAAGACATACTCAAGATTCCATGAAATCCACGATTATTATTCATGTTGTGAGTAGTAATTTCTTACATTGTTATGCTCCTGCTATTCTATTACTGCATTTCCGCAGAAGCGGGACTGCGGAGGCGGAGTTTGTCCGAAGAAGCAAAATATTTTTCGTGAAAGCGGAAATTGCTGTTTATCATATTTAGATTTCCGCTATAGATTTTATCTATATTGTTTCCTTTATCTTATCATTTATTACGTTTTACCTCAGTAGGGCCCTGACCTTCCTCGTCACTACCCAACCGAGGTTAGGCTTGGCACTTACTGAGTACCGATGTGGTGTACTAATGCCCCTTCTGCGCATGTTTTTCATGTGCATATCCGGGTATCTCCACCCAGGCGTACCGAGGCAGAGAGATCTAGCAGAGTATTCGAGGTATATCTGCCACGTCCACAGAATAGGAGTCCCTATCTTGTTCCAGCTTTAGTAGATGACTTTCCTTTCTGTCAGTTATTTAGACATTCTAGAGTTAGAGCAGTGTATTACATTTCTATTAGCTTGTGTTTTTCGTGAGTTTTTGGGTTTTGGGATGTTATTATAGATTTTCGTGGTGTTGGTCTGTATATGCCAAGTGGCACTTACATACAGTTTTCTCTTAGTTGCTACATTTTCAGCTATTTATTTCTGCAAGTTAATTTGGTTTCCGCATTGTTAGAATTACCTAGCTGTAGAGACCAGGTGCTTCGTGACATGTTCATGGAGGGAGAACTGGGGGCGTGATAAGTTGGTATCAAAGCTATAGGTTCATAGGAGTCATGGAACATAGGCTAGTTTATTAGAGTCTCAATGATCGGTATGGAGACGTCTGTACTTATCTAGGAGAGGCTATGTAACTGTTTAGGAAAAATCTTTACTTCATTTGATTTCCTTGTCGTGCAATATTTTTGACATAAATTCCAAACTTCTGTCTTCTATTCTCTCATAGATGGTGAGGACACGTGCTACTCGGTATGATGAGGCACCCGCACACCCTACTTTAGCCGTCAGAGGTAGGTGCCGAGGTAGAGGCACCTGCGCGATCTGCCGTTGAGGTACCGCTAGCAGATCAAACCGGAGTTTAGACCCCAATCACGCCTATTGTTACTACTACTCCAGCCCTTCAAGATACTTTGGCACAGTTTATGAGTATGTACACCATGTTGGCGCAGGCAGGGTTGCTTCCCCTTGTTGCAGCCATATCCCAGGCTGGGGAAGGAACACAGACTCTAGACTCCCGCACTCCTGAGCAGCCAGTGCATTTTAAGCAGGTCCTAGAGTTCATTCCTGCACAACCTGCTGTCCAAATTCAGCCCGAGAATAAATTAGTTCCTTCTGAGGATGAGTAGCAGAGGCTTGAGAGATTTAAGAAGTATTATCCTCCTGTTTTTAGTGGATTAGCGTCAGATGATGCCTTGGGATTTTTGGAGGAGTGCAATCGTATTCATTGTACTATGGGTATAACCAAGTCCAGCGGGGTTTCCTTTACTATATTTTAGCTTCGCGGAGCCGCCTATGATTGGTGACGCACTTATGAGATAGACAGTTCAGTCGAGGCTGCTTCATTGACCTGGACCCAGTTCTCAGATATGTTTATGAGAGAGTTTGCCTCTAAGAGTCTCAGGGACGCATGACACGTGGAGTTTGAGCATTTGCACCAGAGTGCTATGACCGTTTTAGAGTATGCTATCCGTTATCCCAGATTGGTTAAGCATGGACCGGCCTTGGTTGCTACTGTCTATGAGAGAGTTTGTCGGTTTATTGAGGGCCTTATTCCACCAATCAGATCTAGCATGGCTTGAGAGTTGGAGATGGACATTCCTTATCGGCAGGTAGAAAGCATTGCTAGGAGGATCGAGGGTATGCTTGCCAGGGAGTGAGAGGAGAGAGGCCAAGAGGTCTTGAGAGTCGCGCTACTACTCTGGTGACCGCACTCCAGCAGCAGGTCGTCATGATAGGGTTATATGGGTCACCCTGTTCATTCAGCTCATCCATCCGTAAGAAGTTCTCCAGCTCCTCCTAGACCTCAGGAGCCTTATTATGCACCTTCAATTTCTAGCGCGCCTCCTGCGCGGGGTGCTTTTAGGGGTCAGTCCAGCAGACCTGATCCTAGCTAGTCATAGCCACCACGTCCTCTCAAGGCTAGTTTTGAGTATGGTGACACCCGCCATGCAGTGAGGGATTGCCCTAGACTTGGGAGGGGTGCACCTCCACAAACTGCTCAGCCATAATGTGCTGCTCAGAATTCTCAGGCCATGATCACAGCTTCAGTTGCTACCCCATCTACCTAGCCAGCTAGGGGCGGGGGTCGGGGAGGTAGAGGTCTCCATCGAGGGGGAGGCCAGGCCAGATATTATGCTGTTCATGCCCGTACCGAGGCTGTTGCCTCCAATTCTGTTATTACAGGTACTATATTGGTCACTCACACAAAGGCATCGGTCCTATTCGATTCAGGCTCTACTTATTCTTATGTGTCTTTTTATTTTGATCCGCATTTGGGTGTTCCTTGAGATTCTTTGAGTTCTCCTGTTTATGTTTCTACTTATGTAGAGATTCTATTGTTGTGGATCGCATTTATCGGTCGTGTTTGGTTACTATCTGTGGTTTTAAGACCAGAGCAGATTTATTATTACTCAATATGGTGGATTTTGATATTATCTTGGGCATGGACTGGTTGTCGCCCCATTATGCTATTCCTGATTGTCACGCCAAGACCGTGACGCTGGCTATGCCAAGTATTCTGCGTGTTGAGTGGAGTGGTACTCTAGATCACACTCCCAACAGAGTTACCTCTTTTCTCAAAGATCAACGCATGGTTGAGAAGGGATGTGCCACGTACTTAGCTTATGTGAGTGATGAAATTGTTGATACCACTTTTGTTAATTCAGCCCCAGTGGTACGGAATTAACCCGATGTGTTTCCAGCCGATCTTTCGGGCATGGCGCCTAATAGAGACATTGATTTTGGTATTTGTTGTCGGGCACTCAGCCTATTTCCATTTCTTCGTACCGTATGACTCTGCCTGAGTTGAAGGATCAGTTACAGGGTTTTATTCGACTCAGTGTTTTACCTTCGGGTGCTCCTGTCTTGTTTGTGAAGAAAAATGATAGTTCTGTGCGTATATGTATTGATTATCACCAGTTGAACAAGGCTACAGTGAAGAACCGTTATCCCTTGCCTAGTATTGATGATATATTTGACTAGCTTCAAGGTGCACAGGTATTTACTAAGATTGATTTGCACTCAGGTTACCATCAGTTGAAGATTTGGGAGCTAGATATCACGAAGACTTTTTTCAGGACTCGGTATGGTCATTACGAGTTTCTTGTTATGTTATTTGGGCTGACCAATGCCCCAACAGCTTTTATGCATTTGATGCACAAGTGTGTTCAAGCCATATCTCGACTCGATCATCGTTATTTTCATAGATGATATTCTTGTATACTCCCGGAGTCGGGAAGATCATGAGCAGCACCTGAGGACCGTGCTTCAAACCTTGAGAGAAGCAGTTATATGAAAAGTTCTCAAAATGTGAGTTCTGATTGAATTAGTAACATTGTTAGGCCACGTGTTATCGAGTGAGGGCATTCTGATGGATCTGAAGAAGATAAAGGCAGTGCAGAGTTGGCCTAGATCCTCCTCAGCTACAGAGGTTCGCAATTTCCTTGGCTTGGCGGGTTACTACCATAGTTTTATGGAGAGATTTTCATTGATTGCAGTCCCTATGACCAAATTGACCCAAAGGGTGCTCCATTTCAGTGGACAGAGGAGTGTCAGACAAGCTTTTAGAAGCTCAAGACAGCTCTGACCATGACCCCAATTTTGATATTGCCTACTGGTTCAGGGTCTTATACAGTATATTGTGATGCTTCACTGGTTGGCCTTGGAACGATGTTGATGCAGGATTGTAGGGTGATTGCCTATGCGTCCAGACAGTTGAAGATACATGAAAAGAATTATCCTATCCACGACCTTGAGTTAGCTGCTATTTTTCATGCCTTGAAAATCTAGCGTCATTATTTGTAGGTGTTCCTTGTGAGATTTATACTGACCATCGGAGCTTAAAGAACTTGTTCAAGAAAAAAGATCTAAATTTGCGCCAGAGAAGGTGGTTAGAGTTGCTGAATGATTATGATATTACTATTCTGTATCACCCGGGCAAGGCCAATGTGGTGGGTGACGCCTTGAGTCGCCGGGCAAAGAGTTTGGGGTGTTTGGCATATTTACCAGCTTCAGAGAGGCCTATGGCGATGTATATTGATGCCTTTGCCAGTCAGTTCGTGAGATTGGATCTTTTATATCCCAGTAGGGTCCTAGCTTGCTTGCTTTCTCAGTCTTCCTTATTCGATCATATCAAGGAGCGACAGTATGATGACCCTCATTTACCTGTCCTCAAGGACACAGTTTAGCATGGCGATGCCAGAGATGTAACCATTGGAGATGATGGGGTATTGAGGATACAGGGTCGTGTTTGTGTGCCCAATGTTGATGGGCTATGATAATTAATTTTAGCAGAAGCCCATAGTTCGCAGTATTCCATCCATCCGAGTGCTGCGAAGATGTATCAGGATTTGAGGCAGTACTATTGATGGAGGCGGATGAAAAAGGACATAGTTGGATATGTAACTAGATGCCTCAACTGTCACCAGGTAAAGTATGAGCACCAAAGACCAGGCGGGTTGCTTCAGTACATAGACATTACAGAGTGGAAATGGGATATGATCACCATGGATTTTGTAGCTGGTCTCCCTCGGACTGTGAAGAAGTTTGATGCCATTTCGGTGATTGTGGATTTGCTGACGAAGTCTGCTCATTTTATCTCTATGTGTACTACTTATTCATCAGAGCGGTTGGCGGAATTTATATCCAAGAGATCGTTCGTCTACATGGAATTCCAGTTTCTATTATTTCAGATAGGGGTACTCAATTTACATCGCGGTTCTGGAGGGCCGTTTAGTAGGAGTTGGGTACTCGGGTGCAGTTGAGCACAACATTTCACCCCATATGGACAGACAGTCCGAGCGCACTATCCAAATTCTTGAGATATGCTCTGTGCGCGTGTGATTGAGTTTGGAGGGTATTGGTATCAGTTCTTGCCATTGGCGGAGTTTTCTTACAATAATAGTTATCAGTCCAGCATTTAGATGGTGCCGTATGAGGCTTTATATGGTAGGAGGTGAAGATCTCCAGTGGGTTGGTTTGAGCCGGGTGAGGCTAGACTATTGGGTACAGATTTGGTTCAGGACACATTGGATAAGGCTAAGGTGATTCAGGATAGACTCCGTACAAGCCAGTCCAGAAAGAAGAGCTACACGGACAGGAAGGTTCGCGATGTTTCATATATGGTCGGAGAGAGGGTTCTGCTTCGGGTTTCATCTATGAAGGGCGTTATGAGATTTGGGAAGAAAGGGATGTTGAGTCCGAGGTTTATTGGCCCTTTTGAAATTTTGAGGCGAGTTGAGGAGGTTGATTATGAGCTTGCCTTACCTCCCAGCTTGGCATGAGTTCCTTCGATATTTCATGTTTCGATGTTCCAGAGGTATCACAGGGACTCGCCGCACGTGTTAGATTTAAGTTCGGTCCAATTGGACAAGGACCTATCCTATGTTGAGGAATCACTAGCTATATTGGACAGGCAGATTAGGAAGCTGAGATCAAAAAACATTGCTTTGGTAAAGGTTAGCCGGCCGAGGAGGCAACTTGGGAGACCAAGCGGGATATTCATAGCCGATACCCCTCATCTTTTCACTACTTCAAGTATGTTCTCTATGCTCGTTCAAGGACCAACGGATGTTTAAGTGTGGGAGGATGCCACGACCTGGCTAGTCGTTTTTAGAATTTATGACCCAATCACCTATTAACTACTTTCATCTAAGTTCATTTCTGTTATTTTGGTTTGCCGGGCATTCGGTGTTGGATTTCGGAGAGTTTTGGGACACTTAGTCCCTAAATGAGAACTTAAGTGTTGGAAAGTCATCCGTAGTTAGAGCAGTGTGAATATGGCCTCGTAATGGAAATCTGGTGATTCCGTTAGCACCGTTAGGTGATTTTGGGGTTGGGAGCATGTTCGAAATATATTTTGGAGGTCTAGCTAATGTAGGCTTGAAATGCTAAAGTTTGAAATTTTGGAGTTTCTGGTCCGATAGTGAGATTTTGATTTGAGGGTCGGAATGGAATTCCGGAAGTTACAATATCGTGTCATTTGGGATGTGTGTGCGCAATTTCAGGTCATTCGGATGAGGCTTGGTTAGGTTTTTGATCGAAAGAGAGATTTGATAAAATTTGAAGTCTTAGACTTAAATTATTGGTTAACTCGAGTTTCAGCATTGTTTTAGGTGGTTTAAAGATTGTACAAGTTTGAATGATGTTATGGGATATGTCCTTAGGTTTCGTTGAGGTTTCGGGGGCCTCGAGTGTGTTTCAGATGCTCAACGGGGCATTTTTGCGTTGAAAAGTGTTGCAGATTTCTCTTCAGTTCTGCTGCAGGTTTTCCTTCTATGCAATTGTAGCGTCCCCTCCGCGATCGCATAATGTAATTTCAGAGGGGGATTATTTTTCTCTACACTATTGCATCAGCTTATTCGCGATCGCATACATCAACCTTCCCCTTCTTCGTATTTGCAACCTGATCTCCGCGTTCACATATAAGGAACTGAGCCACTGGCTCAGTGGCCAAATCCTTCTACGCGATTGCATGGCCCTGTACGCAATCGCGTATGTCTGCTCCCTCCTCTAATGCGATCGTAGGACCTTAGATGCATTCGCTTAGGCCATTTTTGAGCCTTTAAATTTTACTCTTCGCGATCGCATTCCTCCTCTTGCGATCGCATAAAACAAAATGCCTGGGCAGTATAAATATTTCCAAAACCGAGGGTTAGCCATTTTTGTCAAAATACAAGCTTGGTAGCTCGGTTTTGGGAGAGATTTTGAGGGACTTTTGAGGTTAACGATTGGGTAACTATTCTCTACTCTTTTATGCTTAAACTCCGCTAATCTAATCATGAATTCCTCCTTATTTTCGGGTTTTTGAATTAAAAATGGGTCAAGATTCATAGACTAAATTGTTGAGTTTTGAGCGGGTATTTGACCTCCGATTTGAGAGATTTTTAGATTGTTAGACTCGTGAGAGTACGAAGGTTCTAAAAATATAAAATTTATTTGATTCCGAGACATTGGCCTGGAGAGCATTTGGGTCATTTTACATAATTTCGCGCCTTAGCTTTGAATTAAATGTAGAATCAGTTGCTTGAAATGTTATTTACAAAATGTAATTGAATTGAATAGATTTGAGACATTTGGAGTTGGATACTCGTGACAAAGGCGCGGTTTCTAGTTGAATTTGAGCTGGTTCGAGGTAAGTGGCTTGTCTAACCTTGTGTGGGAGACCTTTCCCCTTAGGATATGATATTTGGTAATTGAATGCCTTGTACGTGAGGTGACGAGTGCGTACTTGAGCTAATTGTTGAAAAATCCATTTTTACTTAAAGTATTTAAAATGATTTTTCTTGTTTACATGTTTTACTCCATTTGCAAATGTAGCCTATGTTAGTTAAAGAAGCATGTTTAGTTGACTTACTTGTCTATATCCCTAAACTTCCTTGTTGTATTCGATGAAGCATGTTAGGCTAGAATTTACTATTACTTATTATGAGTTGAGCATTTATTCTAATATTTTGTGATGTTATTGTATGTTTTAAATTTGGGACTATGGGATGGAATTTCGGGAGATCCCCTGCACGTGTTATGTTCTAAATTGAGAGTGCGGGATTCCAAGAGATCCCTAGCACATGTGTATATATTGATTGAGGATACCAATAGATCCTCGGGATACCAAGAGATCCCTGACTTACCTATTGTGGATACCAAGAGATCCCTCGTGTTAATGATAAGGATATTAACAGATCCCCGATTATTATTTCATTTGTGAGTAGTACTTTCTAACATGGTTATGTTCCAGCTTTTCTATTACTACATTTCCTTATTTATCCTGTTTAGATTCCCGTCGTAGATTTTATCTATATTATTTCCTTTATCTTATCATTTATTATGTTTTACCTCAGTAGGTCCCTGACTTTCCTCGTTACTACCCAATCGAGGTTTGGCTTGGCACTTACTGAGTACCGATGTAGCGTACTCATGCCCCTTCTGCTCATAATTTTTATATGCAGATCCAGGTACCTCCACCCAGGCGTACTATCCCCGAGGCGGAGAGATCTAGCAGAAACTTCGAGGTATATCTGCCGCGTCCGCATATCATGAGTCCTTATGTTATTCCAGCTTTAGGAGATAACTTTCTTTAGTTGTTTAGATATTCTGGAGTTAGAGCAGTGTATTACATTTCTATTAGCCTGTGTTTCCCGTGAGTTTCTGGATTTTGGGATTTTATTATAGGTTTCCGTGATATTGGTCTGTATATGCCAAGCGGTACTTACATACAGTTTTCTCTTCGCTGCTACATTTTCAGATATTTATTTCCGCAAGTTAATTTAGTTTTCGCATTGATAGGCTTACCTAGTCGTAGAGACTAGGTGTCGTCGCGACATATTTATGGAGGGTGAACTGTGGTCGTGACAGAAACCAACTTGTCAAGATGAACTTTTTGAATAGAAAATCTGGAAATTATATTCGAAATTAAATTACTGAGCAAGTTACCTCGCAAGCGCCGGCCAGGTTGCGGGTTAATAATAATCGCACATATAACCATCTCATAGATGCATCTTATGTGAATGTACCCATATTCACCTTTAAAATTTACATAATTCATGGGATTCAATCCCTACTTTAGTTGGTCAATTAATTAACGAGAACAAGCAATATAAGAGAATTCGTAAAAAACTTTCTAGTTCTTTTATATTTACCCATGTGAATTCTCTATTATTTTTGCACATCATACTTAAATTGATATGGCTAAACTGATTATGCCAACTAAGTAAATTATTAATAATGATAAGTTTAGGTTTACACCATGACATGTACAATTATCAATAAACTCCAAGTTTATTATGATATGGGTTTTTATATTAATAAATATCCACTTTAGTGTGGCGTTCTTTTATTTGTGTACTACAAATTGGAGAATAAAGCGGGTAGCTTTTCACATATATAGTTTCCACTACAAGTTATAGTAGTAGAAGATTTAAAATCTTTCCTTTATCTATAGTTTCAATATAATCAACCACTTTCGCGTATACTTTAGAAATTGAATAAGTTTCTTTGAGACTTACTACAACACAATACATTATTGGTAATCAATTGTGTTTGTCCAAAATAGTATAATTGGCTCTTGCTGAGTTCTCAATTAACTTTGTAGTACCACATATTCATCAATATCCATATGGTAAATATCTCTTTGAAGAAGGAAGTTATACCATTATGATTATGGTCAAAACTATATGCAAGATCTCTTTCTTGCATTACCGTTGTCTTTAAGAATCACAATGCCATTATATTTTGGCGTACAATAAGTACGGACCAATGATCATTCACGCCATAATAATGACATTATTTTTTAATTTTATTTCAAACCCCATCTAGAGGTGAGTGTGGTATATTCACTACCTAAGGGTGTCTTCTGGCCCGGGCCTAAACGGGCCTGACGGATCGGGCTTCACGGTCCCGGGCTTCGTGTGCCAGGCCTGGCGGTCCTGGTGGTTGAGACCGGCCCGTGACGGGCCTAAGCCTACAGTGGTCCTGGGCCTGGCGGGCCTAACGGGCCTGGCGGGTATTTTTTTTAAGGCTATATCTTATATAGTAGTTATTAGTATAGTGTAGAATATATTTTATATGGTGTACTAAGTTATTAGTATTGTATATATTGTGTTGTATTAATTAGTATATATTGTATATTATGTATATTGTGTTGTAGTAATTAGTATATATTGGATATTATGTATATATTGTGTGTTAGTAATTAGTATATATTGTATATTATGTATATATTGATACATATTATGTATATATTGTGTTGTAGTAATTAGTATATATTGTATATTATGTATATATTGATATATATTATGTATATATTGTGTTGTAGCAATTAGTATATATTGTATATTATGTATATAGTGTGTTGTAGTAATTAGTATATATTGTATATTTTGTATATATTGACATATATTATGTATATATTGTGTTGTAGTAATTAGTATATATTTATATTATGTATATATGTTATTACTTATATATTTTCTTGTAGTTTAGGTTGTACGTTATGAATATATATTCTCGTATATATTTTATTGTAGTATATATTGTATGTTATATATTGTATGTTATATATATATTCAAGGATTGATATCGAAGTAAAGACAAAGAAATATTGAGAAAAAAGATATTCAAGGATATGTCTTATAATTTTTATTGACCAAAATGGCATATCTTTCTTAGTCTTCCTTCCCCCAATGGAATGAGCACAACAAGGTACTAATACCACCACTAAAAGGAAAAAAAACTAAAAAAAAGATGTGTCAATGTACAAGTTACATCATAATCTACATTGTATCTCTAACAAATCTCATAAATCTGTGAAGGTTGGGAGGATGTTGTGTTGGTGGTGGTGGAAATGAAGCTTGTTCATCACCACTTTCGGGCGAAGCCGAATCCTGCGAAAGTTCTGCTATCATTTCTTCATATGCTTCATCTATCGCCGGTTGTGATTCTGCAATTCCAAAGTTTCCTCTTTCCGTGCGGATCCAATCTCTAAAAAGCACCGATTTTTCCAAGCTCTTCCTCATCGCAACTCTATGATCACCGATTTGTAGTCTTGCTTGACTGAAAGTGCTCTCCGATGCAACAGTTGAAGCTTGAATTGATAAAACATCCTGAGCCATCCCTGCAAGAACGGGAAAATATTTTTCCCTTGACTTCCACCATTCCAAAAGATTGAAAGAGCCGTCTGGATTCTCCTTTTCTAGTACCTGTGACAAGTAAACTTGAAGCTCATTTAGATGTGAAATTTCATCAAAATTATCACCTTGAGAACCTCGGAATGTTGAAACACGTTCTCAAGTCACTAAACTAAACGTGTGTTCATATTTGTAGGTTTTGATAAATGACAAACCGACGTGAACGGAACATTGACATATGCCGAAGTCCAAGCACAAGAGAAACAAAGATCAAGATTAAGTAAAGCAACAAAGTTTTACATGAGTCGTTCTATAATTGTGATCTTGATCCGACAATTGATTCAAGACTTGGCTTCTCTCGTAAAATCATTTTTATCAAACCATGCATCTCTAATTTAAAGCAAAATGATTTTCAAACATTTCATTTTAAACAAAATGAATTTCAAACATGTCTTTTAAATCTGGACAAACAAAATCGATTATGTATTTTATGATAATCGATTATGTGAAAGCAGTGTACACCAGATTTTACAAAGCTGTAAGATAATCGATTATGTACCTTATGATAATCAATTATGTTAAGGCAGTGTACACCAGATTTTACAAAGCTGCAAGATAATCGATTATGTACCTTATGATAATCGATTATGTTAAGGCAGTGTTCACCAGATTTTTCAAAGCTACAAGATAATCGATTATGCGCCTTAGACTAATCGATTATGTTGAGACAGTGAGCATCAGATTTTACAAAGTAGCAAAATAATCGATTATGGCTTTTCTGGTAATCGATTATATTAAAGACCGTTGCCAAAGTATTTTCAAACACAGAAAAATAATCGATTATGTACAATCAGACAATCGGTTATGCTAAGCATAAAATCGGGGATTGATTTTTGAACGTTGTCAGGTAATCGATTATACGATTTGGATAATCGATTATTCTGCCTAAAATCTGGGATTGATTTTTGAACGTTGGAAGATAACCAATTATGCAGAATCAGATAATCGATTATCCTAGCACAAAATCAGCAATTTGTGATTGGCAATTAAGCAACGGTTTTGGGTGTTTTGAGCACTATAAATACAACTCAAATTCACTCTTCTAAGTACGACAACTGAATACATTCTTGCTAAAGCTTACATACTCTCTTTGCAATCATTTTATATTCATTTCATAAGTTTTTGAGAGCCAAACTCTTGACGAAATTGTTGTGTTCTTGAGTGTATTGTTTTTACTCATATCTACTCTATAAAGAGAGTCTTGTCTTGAGTGCTAAGTGTTTGTACACACTTGAAGGGATATTCTAATCCCTTGTTGTAAGAAGGAAAAGTAGTTCCTTGGTTTGAAGTCTTGAGGTGCGGTATCCTCGAGCAGGTTGAAGTCTTGTAGAGTGTATATCTACGAGCAAGTGTAACGGTTTGTTAGGCACCCGTAAGCTTAACGAAGTTAGTGTAAAACTCGAGAGAGTCTCTCGGGGACTGGACTAACCACGTGTTGTGGTGAACCAGGATAAAATTCGGTGTGTTCTCTCCTTATCTTTTTAAATTACTGCACTTACGTTATTCCTGCAATTTTTAATTCCGCAAATTTACATTGTTTTTTATTATAACGCTATTCACCCCCCTCTAGCGTTAAGCGTATATTCTAACAATTGATATCAGAGCCTAACTCTCTGAAAGACTTAACAGTTTGAGAGAAACAATCCATGGCTTCTACTCGTAACATTAATGCAGGACTAGGTGAAGGACAATGCTTCACAAGGCCACCACTCTTTGATGTCACAAATTGTACCTATTGGAAGGAGAGGATGAGGATTTTTATTCAATCAAACAATTTCCAACTGTGGAAAATCATAAGGAATGGAGAACAACTTCCAACTAAAAAGGTTGGAGATGAACTCGTCCCGAAGTCGGAAGACGAATACGATATGGACGATATCAGAAAGGTGGAATATAATGCAAAGGCCATCAACATGCTGTTTTGTGCTGTAAATCCCGATGACTATCGGAAAATTTCATGTTGCACCACGGCTAAGAAAATGTGGGATAAATTGGAGATTACCTACAAAGGTACGGACCAGGTAAGAGAAGCTAAAATAGATTTTCTAACCCACAAATATGAACTTTTTCATATGAAGGAAAGCGAGAAGATAGACGATATGTTCGAACGATTTTCAAAAATCGTTAATGATCTTCATGCTCTCAAGAAGACCTTCACGGATAGGGAGCTTGTCCGTAAAATTCTTCAAAGTCTCACTCCGGAATGGCGCTCCAAAGCCGACGCTATTCAAGAGTCAATCGGCATCACAAATGTCACAATCGACGGGCTTAGAGGTAATCTCAAAACCTATGAATCTACTATTCTTAACCCTCCTTTGGATGATCAAAGGAAGCGAATAATCGCCCTCAAGGAAAGCACGGCTCAACCTCAAAATGATGAGGATTCAAGCGACGAAGATAACGAGTTCGGACTCGTTATTACGAAATTTCACAAGTTCATGCAAAAGGAGTTTGAACGAAAAGGTAAGCGACAAGGAGACCAATTAAAGTGCTATGGATGCGGGGAAATCGGGCACATAAAATCAAATTGTCCAAATGCTAAAAAGGAGAAGAAACCCGTCAAGAAACAAAGAGCATACATCTCTTGGGGAGGCGACTCCGGAGATGAATCAAGTGATGGAGAAGGAAACGAGACCGCAAACTTGTGTCTTATGGCACACGAAGAAAATCAAAATGAGGTATGTACTTCTTCTAAGAACTATTTCACTTTAGAAGAAATGCAAGATGCATTTGATGAGTTGTATAAAGAGTTTATTAGCGCTTCTAAATCTATAAAAGATTTAAGAAAACAATTTTCTTCAGAAGAAAAGGATTTTGAAAAACTCACTCTTGAGAATGAGAAATTAAAAGAGGAAAACAAGTTTTATGGCAAAAGAAGCGCCGATAAACCCGAAAGCTCAAATGAGGATTTTACTTCTTGCAAATCTCTAAAGGAAGAAGTAGAAAGTCTTAGAAGCACTTTGCACAAATTCAATTCTTCACACAAAAATCTCAATGAAGTGCTTGTAAATTTGAAATCCACTAAGCACGGTATAGGCTTTAAACACGAGACGAAAGAAAAAGTTGAGTCCATTCCTAAACCACCTAAGACTCAACTTAGGCAAAAGAAAATAAATGTCAACACTCAACCTAGAAATTTTAATCCTAGAATTGCATCTCATCCTAGAACAAATGCTAGGAGAAATATTGGAATGTATAGACCACCTAGACAAGATTTTCGAAAACCACATCAAAACTATATTTCTAAAAATGTGGTGAACACTAGAAGAAACGTTGGCATGTATAGACCACCTAGACAAGATTTTCGAAAACTACATCAAAACTATGTTCCTAAAAATAGAGTGAATAAATTTAGACCCCCAAATTATTATCATCCTAGAAGAATGCACAATCCGAATGTCATTTGTCATTATTGCAATAAAATTGGACATATTGCTCCCACATGCTTCACTAGACATAGACATTTCACTGTACGGCAATCGCACCAATATGTAGCACCTAACGCACAAGGACCCAAAATGGCTTGGGTACCAAAATCTCATTAATTTATTTTGTAGGTGTGTTTGAAGGGATCAAGTGTACTTTGATACCTTGATAGTGGATGCTCCAAACATATGACCGGGGATGCATCAAAATTCCTTCAACTAAAACCCACGGAAGGAGGAAATGTTATTTTTTGAGACAATAACAAAGGAAAGATTATCAGCATTGGATCGGTCGGTAAGGACGAATCCTCCGCCATTAAGCATATTTTGCTAGTTAAAGGTCTTAAACATAATCTCTTGAGCATAAGTCAATTATGTGACAAGGGAAATCTTGTATTGTTTGACTCCGAAGAATGCTTAGTTATCCGTCGTAGTGATTTCAAAATTATTCTTTGTGGTATTCGAATGGATAATATCTATATGGTCGATCTTGAAAATTCTTCATCAAGTTTTGTAAATTGCCTTATGAGTAAAGAAGACGACATGTGGTTATGGCATCGTAGAGTAGCTCATGTAAATATGAATCTTTTAAACAAACTAGTTTCACAAGATTTAGTACTTGGTCTTCCAAACATGACATTTGAAAAAGACACTATTTGTGATTCATGTCAAAAAGGGAAACAAACAAAGGCTTCTTTTAAATCCAAAAATGTTGTTTCAACCACTAGACCTTTACAACTTCTACACATGGACCTTTTCGGACCTTCTAGAATTAAAAGTCATGGTGGTAATCTTTATGCTTTTGTTATTGTTGATGACTATTCCAGATTTACATTGACATTATTTCTTGCTCATAAAAGTAATGCCTTTCAAGCTTTTAAAAGTTTTCTTAAACGTGTTCAAAATGAAAAGAACACAACCGTCACTTCCATAAGAAGTGATCATGGGGGAGAGTTCGATCACAATCTCTTCGCGGACTTTTGTGACGAACTCGGTATTGAACATACCTTTTTGGCTCCACGTACACCACAACAAAATGGAGTGGTAGAACGTAAAAATCGATGTCTCGAAGAGATGTCTAGAACCATGCTCGAAGAGGCCGATATTCCCAAATATTTTTGGGCGGATGCCGTGAGTACCGCAAGCTATGTTTTAAACAGAGATATCATTAGACCGATACTCATGAAAACTCCCTATGAACTCTATAAGGGAAGGAAACCAAATCTTTCCCATATTAGAGTCTTCGGTTGTAAATGTTTTATTCACAACAACGGAAAAGATAAATTGGGAAAATTTGATGCGAAATCTGATGAAGGAATTTTTCTTGGTTACTCATCACGTAGCAAAGCAAATAGAGTGTTTAATAATCGAACCAAAACTGTTGAGGAATCTCCTCATGTAGTATTTTGTGAAAATGATGCTCGCTTGGCGAGAAAGGATTCTTGTGTTGATCTTGCAGATGCTTTAAAGAAAATCAATCTTCAAGACGAGGTACAAAAGGAGGATCCAAACGAAGTTCAAGATGAAGTCATAGAACAACCTTCGGAAGAAGTACCACCACAAGAAGAAGAATCGATGATGCCTAAGCTTGGAGGACGTATAAAGACCATCCTCTTGACAAGGTAATTGGCAACATCGAGAAAGGGGTAAGTACACGAAACCTTCTTAAAGATACTGTAGGACATATGGCTTTTGTTTCACAAATAGAACCTAAAACCATTTCTGAAGCAATTGGGGATGAGCATTGGACCTTGGCAATGCAAGAGGAGCTTAACCAATTCAAACGTAATGATGTTAGGGAATTGGTGCCAAGACCCGATAATCACACCATAATTGGTACGAAATGGGTTTTTCGGAATAAATTAGATGAAAATGGTATAATCACTAGAAACAAAGCTAGGCTAGTTGCTAAGGGATATAATCAAGAAGAAGGCATTGATTATGAAGAAACCTATGCACCCGTTGCACGCCTAGAAGCCATTTATTTATTACTTGCTTTTTCATCATCTATGAATTTCAAATTATTTCAAATGGATGTCAAAAGTGCCTTCCTCAATGGGTTTATTCAAGAGGAAGTATATGTTGAACAACCCCCGGGCTTTGAAGATTTTACATCTCCCGACCATGTCTTCAAGCTTAAGAAAGCTTTATATGGTCTTAAACAAGCTCCTCGAGCTTGGTATGAACATCTAAGTAAATTTCTCTTAGACAATGAGTTTGAAAGGGGGAAAGTTGACACCACACTTTTTATCAAAAATAAAAACAATGACATTCTATTAGTTCAAATTTATGTCGATGATATTATTTTTGGTGCTACTAATGATTTTCTATGCGAGGAATTCTCTAATTTAATGACTAGCGAATTCGAAATGTCAATGATGGGTGAGCTAAACTTCTTCTTGGGGCTGCAAGTAAAACAAATGAAAGAGGGAACTTTCATTTGCCAATCCAAATATTGCAAGGAGTTGCTAAATCGCTTTGAAATGAGCAACGCCAAAGCAATGGCCACCCCAATGAGTACATCCGACCATCTTGACAAAGATGAGAAAGGTAAGGAAGTAGACACCAAGAAGTATCGAGGTATGATCGGATCTCTTCTCTATCTTACTGCTAGTAGACCGGACATCATGTTTAGCGTATATTTATGCGCTCGATATCAATCATGTCCGAAGGAGTCACACTTAACTGCGGTAAAACGGATTATGAAGTATCTTGTTGGAACAATTAATGTGGGACAATGGTATCCCAAAGATTCTTCATGCCAACTTGTTGGCTATTCCGATTCCGATTTTGCGGGTTGCAAATTGGACCGCAAGAGCACTAGTGGCACTTGCCATTTGCTCGATAGCTCCTTAGTTTCTTGGTTTAGCAAGAAACAAGTTAGTGTCGCGTTATCCACAACCGAGGCTGAATATATAGCCGCGGGGAGTTGTTGTGCTCAAATCCTTTGCATGAAGCAACAACTCTCGGATTATGGTCTTAGTATTGATCATGTTCCTCTTCGATGTGACAATACTAGCACCATAAGCTTGACGAAGAATCCTATTCTTCACTCAAGAACGAAACACATAGAAATTAGACATCACTTTATAAGAGATCACGTTCTCAAGGGCGATGTCGAAATTGAATATGTTGAAACCAAAAATCAATTGGCCGACATCTTCACAAAGCCTTTAGAGAAAGAGTCCTTTTTCCGCATTCGTAGTGAACTCGGAATTCTTCACTCCACGATGATCTAATTCATGCATTGCATTTGTTTTTAAATCATTACTAACTTGAGCGTCGGAGGCGCCTAATTCTTTTTTGCAGGTATCGCCCCAAAGACAGGGGGATTATCAGACACCGATGCAGAATAATCGATTTCTCTAAAGTCAATAATCGATTATTCCCCATTTACGTTTTATGTTTATTATGCTGGAAAATTGACATAATCGATTATACAACACTACAATCGATTATCTAACAGTTTTGGCTTTGCAGGATTTTAGCTGTTAAATATAAAAATCGATTATCACATATCCCTAATCGATTATGTTGACATTTATGTTCAGGTGTTAAGTCACTGTGTGAAAATAATCGATTATTTAAAACAGTGTAATCGATTTTCCTATTACCGTCTCGGATGTCCGTTGCTACATTTCCTGAAATAATCGATTATCTCAAAAGCACAATCGATTATTTCCCGAGTCAGAAAATCACTGGGCACACTGTGTCAGAATAATCGATTACCATAGTTCCATAATCGATTATTCTAAGTCAGTATTTCAAAATAGTTACCGTTTCTGACCGTTTGCTCCTTAAATTTTTTGCAGATTTCTTAACTTTAATGCAATTTCATTCTTCACATTATAAATAGGTGCATTATATCTTCAATGTCTTCACTCAAACATCAATCTTAGCTCGTTCCGGCAAAAATGTTGCCTCCTCTTCCGTCACTCGTCCACTAGTTCATTGTTATAAAGATGGTTCTTATTTACGATTCAATAGTGAAGCCGAACTTATGCGCTTCATTGAAAAATTTGAAAATCGAGAAATCCTTCCTCCTCGATTTTCCACGGATCGTTTCCTTAATCAAAGCGCCCCTCCATCCACAGCAAATATGCTTATACAAAGCCAACTCCTTGAATTACTATATCTTCACACTCCTTACATTCACCCTCCTTTAATTCGGGCCTTCTATTCAAATCTCGAGAAGGACGAAGATGGTGAAATTTTCTCGAACGTCAATGGAATTTCAATTCCTCTATCTGAGGCAAATATTCAAGCCCTCACTAAACTCTCGCGCAATGGGGAAGACATTTCTCTCTATACTGGGGAATAAGGTGCGTTATTTGATGAACAACTTCTCTTCACCCAAATTGGCATCGGTGAATTCATTGCAACTCCGGACCATCGTCGTCCAACCATTACAAACATGCTCCCGGAATATCGTCTAATTTTTTCATCACTCGCATTCTAAAACCGCGAAAATTCAATCACACAACTATCTCTCATGAGGATTGAAAACTCATGCATGCCATTATAACCGGGGCTCGCATCAATTGGTGCAAGTTCGTCATGACTCACTTATATGATGCAATTGGGGAAGATAAGCCACTCCCCTATGCTTTTGTCGTTATGACCATTCCTGTTGCTTCCGGTATCGACACCTCCATCGGTCCTCACAAAAAGGCGACAAAACATTGGGAAATTCAAGAATCTTCATTTCCCAATATCGGTGAGCATCCTCCTCCTCCACCTCAAAGACGTCGTCATCCGGCCCCGTCCGATGTATCCCTCCAATCTATTTCCGAGCAACTTGCCTCCATGTCCACATCCATAAATCGTATTGATATGAATGTCAATCGATTGACTCACGAGCTCCATGGATATTTTGATCACGTCCATTATCCATATGCCCAAATTGTCCTTCGGGAAGATGTACCGGATGTCGAGACGGAAGTCAATGATGATAATGAATGATGTCTTGTCTCTTTGTTTTTCTGGTTTGCATAATATTCTATCTTTTATTTTCATGTATTTGCAATATTGTTTAATCAATAAAGAGTTAGTTATTTTTTTTGCTAATGTCAAAAAGGGGAAGATATGGGCTATGCACACTAATACATATTGGCATAAATTGAGGGGGAATTCATAACTTGAGGGGGAACTTGTTGCATATCTATATACTTGTCTTGGATCGTCATTATGAATTAATTAATATGCATATCAGGATATTGGTTTGCCATTATCAAAAAGGGGGAAATTGTTGAAACACGTTGTCAAGTCGCTAAACTAAACGTGTGTTCATATTTGTAGGTTTTGATAAATGACAAACCGACGTGAACGGAACATTGACATATGCCGAAGTCCAAGCACAAGAGAAACAAAGATCAAGATTAAGTAAGCAACAAAGTTATACATGAGTCGTTCTATAATTGTGATCTTGATCCGACAATTGATTCAAGACTTGGCTTCTCTCGTAAAATAATTTTTATCAAACCATGCATCTTTAATTTAAAGCAAAATGATTTTCAAACATTTCATTTTAAACAAAATGAATTTTAAACTTGTCTTCTAAATCTGGACAAACAAAATCGATTATGTACTTTATGATAATCGATTATGTTAAAGCAGTGTACTCCAGATTTTACTAAGCTGTAAGATAATCGATTATGTACCTTATGATAATCGATTATGTTAAGGCAGTGTACACCAGATTTTACAAAGCTGCAAGATAATCGATTATGTACCTTATGATAATCGATTATGTTAAGGCAGTGTTCACCAGATTTTTCAAAGCTACAAGATAATCGATTATGTGCCTTAGACTAATCGATTATGTTGAGACAGTGAGCATCAGATTATACAAAGTAGCAAAATAATCGATTATGGCTTTTCTGGTAATCGATTATATTAAAGACCGTTGCCAAAGTATTTTCAAACACTGAAAAATAATCGATTATGTACAATCAGACAATCGATTATGTTAAGCATAAAATCGGGGATTGATTTTTGAACGTTGTCAGGTAATCGATTATATGATTTGGATAATCGATTATTCTGCTTAAAATCTGGGATTGATTTTTGAACGTTGGCAGATAATCGATTATGCAGAATCAGATAATCGATTATGCAGAATCAGATAATCGATTATCCTAGCACAAAATCAGCAATTTGTGATTGGCAATTAAGCAACGGTTTTGGGTGTTTTGAGCACTATAAATACAACTCAAATTCACTCTTCTAAGTACAACAATTGAATACATTCTTGCTAAAGCTTACATACTCTCTTTGCAATCATTTTATATTCATTTCATAAGTTTTTGAGAGCCAAACTCTTGACGAAATTGTTGTGTTCTTGAGCGTATTTTTTTTACTCATATCTACTCTATAAAGAGAGTCTTGTCTTGAGTGCTAAGTGTTTGTACACACTTGAAGGGATATTCTAATCCCTTGTTGTAAGAAGGAAAAGTAGTTCCTTGGTTTGAAGTCTTGAGGTGCGGTATCCTCGAGCAGGTTGAAGTCTTGTAGAGTGTATATCTACGAGCAAGTGTAACGGTTTGTTAGGCACCCGTAAGCTTAACGAAGTTAGCGTAAAACTCGAGAGAGTCTCTCGGGGACTGGACTAACCACGTGTTGTGGTGAACCAGGATAAAATTCGGTGTGTTCTCTCCTTATCTTTTTAAATTACTGCACTTACGTTATTCCTGCAATTTTTAATTCCGCAAATTTTACATTGTTTTTTATTATAACGCTGTTCACCCCCCTCTAGCGTTAAGTGTATATCTTAACACGGAATTCCGTCCAAGATTTAAGAGTTGTTAAGCCCGCAGCTCTTTTAGACGATTGTGAGCTAGACGAAGTAGGGGTTGGAATATTTGGCCTAGCATTCTCTAACGCCTGTTTATAAGCATTATAAACAATTTGAGCATTAATTTTAATTGATGCTTTTGCATCAGCAAGTGTAGCATTTTCCTCTTCTGAAAGATCAAAAGCTATATAAATATTAGAATACGAAAAATGAGGACATCCTAATTTCATTGTTGGATTTAACATGCAGCTACACCAAAAATAGGGAGGATAGGGAAAAAATATTTTTTAAACTTTTGTTTCATTTCATTTATAGCAAGTTCATAAATATTCCCACCCTCGCTAAATTCAACAAACAAATCAGCTAGTGCGGCAATATAAACTAAACAGTTTGAAATAGTACGATAATATTGCCCAGAAAATGCATTTGTAGCAAATTGAAAATGTTCTAAAAAATCTAAAAGAATTTTAACATTAGTCCAATCTTGGGTAGTAAACATTTCATCATCATCCTCACCACCTACCTGAGAATTAAACGTAGCATTAATTGGGTTTCTATTTTCATACGCAACTACTAAACTTTCGTACATGCAATTCCACCTAGTCGGGCAAGGTTTAGGAACCTTTCTTTCTCTAAGGCCATATTCATCACATTTCTTAAAATATCTCTAAGTCTAGTTCTACGGTTTGAATAAAATAGCCAATTAAGAGCCATTATCACCTTTTCAATTTCTATGTTTAATATTCGCATTACCATCACCAACAATTAAATGATAAATATGACAAATACATCTAACATGGAAAGTATTACTAAATGCAGGATTAAGGGTTTGTGTTAGCATGCCTATTGCACTAGTGTTACTATAAGCATTATCCATAGAAATTGCCATTATTTTATCGCTAAAGCAAAAATATCTACATATATCTGACAAAGTGTTAGCTATAAACCTACCCGTGTGATGTGAATTAATTATTCTATATGCAATTATGCATTTTTGCATTGTCCAGTCCTCATCTATCCAATGACCTGTAATAGTTAGATAATCACAGTCATTATTACTTCTACCAATATCAGTTGTAATAGAAATCCAATTAGGTACATGAGTAAATTAATAGCGCAAATATTGTTCATATTCATTTTTGAATTTATAAGTATCGGCCTTAACTGTTGAGCGAGGCCAACCTTTATAAGTATGATTAAAAACTCTTCTAATATAGTGAACCCAATTAGGATTAGAAGCAAAAGTATAAGGCAAGCACATAACAATAATCATCTTTGCTAGTTCTTCACGATCTCTATTTGGATCGTAATATAGAATACCTTCGTTGACAGTGTTAATTCCTGGTTGAACTAGATTTGAACCTGTACTAGGGTTAACTTGTAAATCTACACTTGTTCCCCCTCTTGCTGCGCTTGCTTTGAAAAAATCTAGCCTTATCTCTAGGGTGTATTTTTATGTGCCTAACCAAACTATCTGTGCCGCTACGGTCTCCAGTAAATTTATGAACAAGTAATTTCCCACAAGTTTTACACTTAGCCTTAATTTGTTCTCTTACTTGAGTAAAAAAAATGCTAAACTAATGATGTTTCTGCACGTTTAGCAGGTTGTCTACTCAAAGTTAGAATTTCTACAGGTGGGTGTGCCGGTGCATTACTTGAGTTATGAACAGGACTAGTAGGTGTATCATCTAAATCTGGTGCTTGGGTTTCATCATCATTATTATCATCCTCATTTTCCTCTAAGATAGGTTCATTAGGAAAAAGAGCATTCATAATTTCATCATCTAATCTATAACCTACTGCAACATCATGTAGAAAACAAGGGTGATCACTATCAAGCATTACGGGAGGCGGAGTAGGAAGTCTAGGTTGGCGACTACTTTCAACTTGCTTATCTTTTGTAGGTCGGGGAGCCGGGGGAAGGGTAGTATTATGGCAACTACTTTCATCGGTTTTACCTTTTCCTTTACCGAACATTTTTTTCAAAGAAAATGCCATACTAATTAGAATTATGCAAACTAAACAACACAAAAATATATTATTAACACGTAAGAGTTGAAACGAGTTTACCAGATTTCCGAACAACTTCTTGAAAATTGAAAATCGTTGAACACTTGAAAACTTCAATTCAACAACTTCATAATTTTTCACGAATTTTCAACAATAAATTAAGCAATTGTAGTAAAAAGATTGAAAGAGAGCTTGAGAGAGATTGAGAGATATTGATGAATTGGTGAATAAAAATGAAAGAATAAGGGGGTATTTACAGTTGAGAAATGGAAAAAAGTGTAATTACATAAAGTTTGGGGGCCAAATGGCTATTTTACGAAGTACCAAACGGCTATTTTTTTGTTACTGATTTTTAAAAAAAATGCCGTCGGGCCCGCCAGGACCGACCCATGCTGTCCCGGGCCTGACAGTTCGAAGAGAAGACCGGCCCGTCACAGGTTTTTTGGACCGATAAGACCGAGACTGCCAGGACCGGCACACCAGGCCCGCCAGGATCGCGGTCCCGGTCCTGTCCCGATTCGGGCCCGGCCCACCAGACACCCTTATCACTACCACTAGCACATTCATATTCTTCCAAGAATGAATATGTATTAATACATTTGATGTTGTCACATTCACATCATGAATGAACCATAATCATCTATATGTGCTTTATAAAATCTCATGTCAAATTGATAACAAATATTACAATAATGACGATTATAATTTCGTTTATTATCACGTCCACATCCATTGATACATTTATAGTAGTAATTTTGTCTTCTTTCAGGCTTATCACATACTGCTATCATAATCGCTAAAGGGAATGCGAATAGAGCAAATTCAATTGGACGGGTTTTCAGTTCTTTGCCCACAATCATACATGAATTTGATCATGGCAAGGCATAGAAATTTTACCACTTTGGGTAATTATAATTTATTTCAAACTCCATGAGAGTTGCAATCAAAATTTATCGTCTTTGCTTGTATTTAAAATGAAATTATAAAATGTCAAGAATTTGAAAAAGAAAAGTAAAATACATACCTAAATCCAGAACTTAATCATGAAGGAAGTTCATAGAACAATTGACAATCATTATGCTCAATCCCAAAGCTTCTACACAATTAATTAGAGCCTCGTGCTGATAACGAGTTACAAAACAATAAAAAAGGGAGAATTTCACATAAGAACAACTGGGCACCTCAATTTTTAATTTTATAGCCCATATTTTAATTTACAACCAACTAGTCCAAAAATAATAGGCTAAGATTCAATATTCAACTCCAATAGGTTCTCAAAATTACCATTTAATTTTTTTAAAAAGATTTCTCAAGCTTTTAAGTTAATTTTCGAATCAATAACTGTGATTCAAATATTAGTTTAACAAACCAAATCCATCCGGGTGGTGAAAATTAGATTTTTAACAAGCTTAAATATGTGGGTTTAAATTTAAAATTTATTTTGTAAGCAATTTGGAGTGAGTGTTATTTGCATTTGTTAGAAATAGTATAAGGAGGTTGTCTATAAAATTTGAAGTCATTTAATGGAGATTTGGACTGGTTTTGAACAATAATTGCAACTGAAAATCGTCGAAGAAGTTCATCTACAAACATCTGTATAAAGGTTTATAAAAGTGTATAATATGTGTTTATACACCCATATACACTATTATACAAGATTATACAAAAAACTGACTCCGTCTTCTTCCTTGCGTTTTTTGTGAGATTTAACTCCAATCTTGCTCAAATCTACTCCAAATCACTTCAAATTTAAACTTTGAACTCCTTTTGATATTTTCAATCATTGAAACAATACACAATCCAAACAATTAAGAATTACAAGAAAATATATTTTTTAAATTAAAGCTTTGAATGATCTTTAATGGTGGAATTCTACTCTTCAATTTTCTTATATTGCAACCAGATGATATAAGTGGAGAAACAGTAATGGCGGACAACCCCGTGAAGCATATGTAAAAAATGTGAGAAGAAGAGAGAGTGAAAGCAATGGTTGTGAGAACACATATTTAACTCCATTGCTTTTAGAAGCAATATTTGTAAGAACACATAGCTAGTATTTTCAAAATATACTATGGGTTAGGTTGGGTAAAGCTTTGAAACATGGGTCATTTTTTATTATGATGTGAATCCATGTATATTTTATTGTATTTCTTTCATAAAAGAATAAGAGCGATATTGCAGAGAAAGAGAGAGGGAGAATACTTATTGAATTTTGGGATGAATTACAATGGAATAAAACCATCCATTTATAGCGAGAGAGTGACTTAGCCACCAAGTAATAAATCCTAAATCTCTCTAAATATATAGATTCACCATAAATAAAACTCTATTTATAATAAAAAGTAAATTATTAACTCACACACGATTAGGGGCGATAGGAACTAATACCGTCAATAATGTATAGCTCCCGAGTTCAAGTTTCCTTGTCACTCTTTAAAAAAAGTTTCATGATAAGAATTTTTAACTCACACACGATTGGGCCGGAACTAGCATTTTAATCTAAACTCTATATATATAAAATTAATATTTCAAACCCGTAAATTTCAAGTCTTATATTTGTCTACGGCACAATGAAAAAAAACCCATTTATATTTGGTAATCGAAAAATAGTCGCAGTTTTAAAAGTAATCAAAATTTAGTTACTTTTTTAGATAAAGATAAAATCTCAACAAAATCATCCTTAAAAATCCAGAAAAATTTCAACATAATATGCTGGAGTTCGAATTTTACATATGAGATCCCAACATAATTTGTTGGAATTTCATAATATGCTGGAAATTTATATACAAGAGCTCCATAATCCAACATATTATGCTGGAACTTTCCGTGTTTCAGTTATAGTATTTTTGTTTATATTTTATCTTCACATAAAATAAAATTATATTTCAATAATTTTATAAATACTGATTATTTTTTGATTACCAATCCAAAAATTGACTAGCTGCTTCTATTTTTTAGTAAAAAAGCCCGGGCTAGCCAGTTTTCGGACTGGTCATTCGAAAATAATTAGCATTTGTAAAGTCACTGAAAAATAGCCACTATTTTACTTCAACATGGAAAGTTCCAGCATAATGTACTGGAGATCGGTCCACCTATGTATGAACTTCCAGCATATTATGTTGGAACTCCAACACATAAAAACTTCCAATATAATATATTGGAGTATTTTTTCAGATTTTAAATAATATTTTTATTTAAATTTATCTTTACATAAAAAGTAACTAAATATTTTAATTAAATTTAAGATTATAATTATTTTTAAATGACCAATAATAAATCTGGCTATTTTTAATCTCACCATATTTTTGTACACCACAATCCGTTGGTCGTAGTTTGTGGACTGTAGCAAAAGTTGAGGAAGAGAAGCGAGTCCGGTGAATTCCCACCGAGTTTGACCCGGTTGACTCGGCCCGATATCTCGTCGAATAATTTTACTGGACCTATTCCGTTTTCCATTAACAATCTTACCCGTTTAACTGGACTTTTTTTGCAAAATAATGGCCGTAATGGTACTCTTCCGAGTATTAGCTTGTCTAATAATGGTCTTGTTGATTTTAATGTAGCAAATAATCATCTCAATGGGTCAATTCCGAGTAGTTTGTCGAAATTCCCAGCTTCAACTTTTACTGGTAATATTGATTTATGTGGCACTCCATTTCCGCGTTGTAACCCAATTTCCCCATCCCCATCACCATCGCCATCACCAGTATTGATTCCATCAGATAAGAAATCGAAGAAGCTCTCAACAGCAGCCATTGTAGGAATATCTATCGGTTCAGTAGTTTTGCTTCTCATATTGTTGCTAATACTTTATATTTGTTTGAGAAAAAGTAAGCAACGAGTAAAAGAAGCAAAGCCAAAGCAAGTGGCAACAGCTGCTACAGCAGTGGCGAGAGGAGAAGTAGGGACATCTTCGTCGAAAGAATATGATGTAATGGAAGAGGAAAGAAATAAGAAGCTAGTGTTCGTCGATGGTGGAATGTATAGTACACTTGATGAAAACATCAAGAAATCCAGACGAAATCGAAGAACAAGATGAGAGAGAGTCGGTTAGGTAGAAGCTTCCAGAGAGCTTTTCAGAGAGAGAGAGGATGTCAATTGAAAATGAAAATATCCGACTGCCTTACTCTTACAAAGAGTAGGGTATATAATTACATAAATGGGCCAAATCGGGCCAGAGAACAAAACCCATAATTAAAGCCAAAAACAAGTGGGCTGAAAGATACAGATAAGCCCAACTACAAAGTATACCTGATATACAAATAATATACACTAAGTATACAGCAAAAACTCAATGTATGTGTATGGGATTTGAAGCTAAATAATCTTGTAGCTCAACACCCCCCCTCAAGTTGGAGGGGGAAACCACCTTCAACTTGGACAACAAGGGATGCAGAATGGTGCCAGGGAGTGGTTTGGTGAGAAGATCAGCCAGCTGATGAGAAGTGGATACATGCGACAGTGTAATTAGCCCTGCAGCCAACAAATCACGCACAAAATGACAATCTACTTCGATATGTTTTGTCCGCTCATGAAAAATAGGGTTTTTGGCAATATGTATAGCAGCCTGATTATCACAGAAAACAGAAAAAGGGAGAGAAACAGAAATACCAAGGTCAGTTAGCAAGCGGGAAAGCCAAGACAGTTCAGCAACTACCTTACTGAGAGCCCTATACTCAGCTTCAGCAGAAGATAAAGAGACAACAGGCTGTTTCTTAGACTTCCAACTAATCAAGCATCCACCCAAAAGAATACAAAAACCAGTCACAGACCTGCGAGTATCTGGACAGGCAGCCCAATCACTGTCAGAATAAGCCTGGACAGACAAATCAGAACTGTCAGAATAGAATAAACCCAAATTCATAGACCCTTTAAGATATCTGAGAACATGTAAAGCAGCAGTCATATGTGGGACTCTGGGACACTTCAAGTATTGACTCAGATGTTGAACAGCAAAGCAGATGTCAGGCCTGGTGTGAGTCAGAAATAAGAGCTTACCAACAATGCTCCTATATTGATCAGGAGAGGAAAGAATGTCACCAGAATCAGCATAGAGTTTCACATTAAGATCCAAAGGGCAAACAACAGGGGAAACAATCATACAGTCAAACTGATGCAACAGGTCAGAAATATATTTATGCTGATTAAGCAGCATTCCACCAGGACCTACAGACATCTCAATGCCCATAAAATAATGCAAAGACCCAAGGTCTTTGATCCTGAACTGATCATCCAGAAACAACTTCAGGGCAGATAGCTCATCACTGTCATCCCTAGTGATAATAATGTCATCCACATAGACTACTACAATAACCAGACTGCCAGGTTGGCCTTTGATAAACAGAGAATAATCATTCATGTAATGACTATAGCCTCTGGAAATAAAGGGCAGAGGACAACTTGGCATACCATTGTTTGGATGCCTGCCTCAACCCATATAGTGATTTTTTCAATTTACATACAAGAGGAGGAGATGGAGAAGAAACAGAATCAGAACAAGATACAGAAACAGATAATCCTGGAGGAAGCTTCATATAAACTTCCTCATCCAAATCACCATTCAAGAAAGCATTGTTAACATCAAGTTGAAAAAGTTTCCAATGCTTCTTAACAGCCACTGCAATAAGACACTTCACAGTGGACATTTTAACCACAGGAGAAAAAGTGTCAGTAAAATCAACCCCTTCAATTTGAGTATCCCCTCTAATAACAAGTCTGGCTTTGTGTCTTTCAACACTACCATCAGCCTTATACTTGATCTTATAAACCCAGTTGCAGCCAATGAGTTTCTTACCAGAAGGAAGAGGAACAATGTCCCAAGTACAGTTAGCATCCAAAGCATCAAACTCCTTTCTCATGGCATCCTGCAATACTGGAACTGATGCAGCTTGAGAGTAGTAAAGGGGTTCAGTCTCCAGAGGAGAAGAAGAAGAACCAGAAAAAGCAGGAAGGTGGCAAACATAATCTTTAAGGTAAGAAGGAGGATTGTGCTGTCTGCCAGATTTCCTGGGAACAGCAGTTGATGTGGAAGAAGGTAAAGCAAGAGGGGAGATGTCAGGGTTGAAAGGAGGACTGGAAAGTGGATTTGAAGAAGGAGAAGCTGGAATAGGAGA
The DNA here is from genome assembly GCA_034376525.1 of Nicotiana benthamiana. Taxonomy (NCBI): domain Eukaryota; kingdom Viridiplantae; phylum Streptophyta; class Magnoliopsida; order Solanales; family Solanaceae; genus Nicotiana; species Nicotiana benthamiana. The sequence goes on along the minus strand of CM067328.1, from coordinate 54,751,985 downwards.
GGAAGAGATTGGAACAGAGAAGTCTTTCTCAGAAGGAGGAATAGTATGAAAAGGGGAAGGAAAAACAGGAGGAACAGAGGTGACAGAAGAGGCAGATTTGAAAGGAAAAGAAGTTTCATGAAAGACAACATCCCTGGACACAAAACACTTTCTGGAACTTAGATCATATAGTTTATAACCCTTTTTAGCAAAAGGATATCCCAGGAAAAAACAAGAAATGGCCCTAGGCTTTAACTTGTCCCTTTGAGGATTTGGGACAGTAGCATAGGCAAGGCAGCCAAAAGCCTTTAAATGAGAGTAAGCGGGTGCCTTACCATGCAAGATTTCATAAGGGGACTTACCATGAAGGAAGGGTATTCTGTTAATCAGGTAGGTAGCAGTTAATAGGCAATCACCCCAAAAGGAGATAGGTAAACTAGACTGGAAGAGTAAAGCTCTACAAGTTTCAAGAAGAGTTCTATGTTTTCTCTCAACAACACCATTCTGTTGAGGAGCATGTGGGCAAGTGGTTTGGTGTATGATGCCATGTTGGTTAAAAAAGGATGTACTAAATGCTAGATCCCAATTCTAAAGCATTGTCACTCCTAATAGTTTGAACATTTGCATTATACTATGTCTTGACCATACAGAGAAAAGATTGACGCATGCAGAAAGCAGAAAGCATTGCTTTTAGACCCTAACAGATGTGTCCAGGTTGCCCTAGAAAAATCATCAACTATTGTGAGAAAATATCTAGAACCAGTAGAGGTGGGGGTATGATAAGGTCCTCAAGTGTCTACATGAATCAATTGAAAAGGTCTAGATGTACTAGTAGTGCTTTCAGGAAAGGGAAGCCTAGTTTTCCTGGCCATAGGACAGGTAGAACATTGAAAAGGCTGTTTAGAAGCAAATGGAAAAGATAAAGCAGAAATGTGTTTCATATTTGCAAAAGGTATATGACCCAACCTCAAATGCCAAATGTAATTCATGTCAGTGGCAACAGTATTATTACACATGGAACTGTTTACATTCAAAGGCAAACTAACAGCTTGATTACTAGAATAGTCAAGTTTACAAGAGTTAGAAGAAGAAGAGCATACAGAAACAGAAGAACAACAATTAGAAGAAGATGAAGGTGGCACCCAAACAAGCTTGTACAGACCAACCTCCTCTTTACCAAGATCCAGAGGCATCCTCAGAGAAGGGGCCTATAACAAGTGAAGTAAACAGGAAGTTGCAGTGAACAATACTATGCAATGCAACTGTTTCACTAACTTGTGGACAGAAATCAAGTTATGTTTGAAAGAAGGAACAAGTAGGACATCATGAAGAGTGATGAATGGATTTAATGTAAAAGATCATGTGCATGTCACTTTCACTTTATATCCATTGGGAAGAGTAACAAGATAGGGTACAGTTAAAGGTATGAGATTGAAGAGTAAATCCTTATTAAAAGTCATATGGTTAGATGCTCCTGAATCTATTATCCAGGTAGCAGAATTAATGTGAGTTAACATGCATAATTTGGAATCAGAAACTGGGCTCTCAGTTAGCATAGTACCAGTAAAATTGGCAGCATACATGGGAGGAGGAGACTGGGCAGTGGAATCCCCTAACTAAGTTTGTTGGAGCAGGGTCATCAATTGTTCATAATGTTGTCTTCTCAACCCAGGTACCACAAAACTTTGGCCATCAGTGTGTGGAACAGGTTGATGACTGTTAGGAGGATTTCCATGGGGAACAGACATATTTCTTTCAGAAGAAGAGAAGTCCACAGCAGCAGTTAGATGAGCAGCAGCAGGTCTCCTTCCCTTGTTAAATGTTGTACTTTGTGGATACCCATGAATCTTGTAACACTTATCAATTAAGTGCCCAGATTTCTTATAGTATCTACAGAACAAAGAATCCCTAGCTTGGTCAAAGTTAACTCTTTGTCTGAAATGAGAAGAATTAGGCATTGTGGCCTTATTGAAACCAGTTGGATTCTTGTTTGTGTGGGCATTGAAAGACATAGAGTCTTGATTAAACTGAGAAGGGGACTGCACTTGTCTCTGCTTCTCATCATTGAGAACCATATTGTAGTTACTGTCAATGGAAGGAGGAGGCTGCATCATCAATAGGTTATTCCTTACCCCCAAGTATGCTTCATTAAGGCCCATAAGGAACTGAAACACCTTATTCTCATCATCTTCCTGTATGATGCCATTTCTGGTAGGACAAATGCATCTTTGTCCATGATTTGCATACATTGTTCCTAATTCATCCATAGACCTTTAAGTTTGTTAAAATATGAAGCTACATCTAGAGATCCTTGACAGGTATGAGAGAGTTCTCTTTTTAGTTCAAAAATTTTGGTTCTGTTAGCAGTACCATATCTAGCTGCGAGTTGTGCCCATATGCTCTGTGCAGTATCAGAATACTGCACACTTTCAGCTATTTGAGGTGATAAGGAAGCAGTCAACCAGGATATCACCATATTATTACATCTATCCCACAACTTTTGTTCAGCCACATTAGTGTCTGGTCTGGGACATGTACCATCAACAAAGCCAATTTTATTTTTAGTAGACAATGCTACAATCATTTTCCTTCTCCAACCCCCATAACCATTACCCGAGAAGGGAGTGGACACAAGAGAAACACCAGGAACATCAGATGAGTAAACAAATAAGGGACTGGAAGGGTCAATAGGAGTCGTATTAGTACTCATGTTAGGAATCGTTAATAACAACGAGTTCAAAGTCAAAATATAGTCTCTGCAAGTATGTTGAAAAACTAAAGTTGTATCAAAAACTTCATGTAAATCATATAACACCTAAAATAGGAACAGATTAACCCTCTTTCTTCACGACCGGAGAAGATCGGCCTTCAATTAACAGAAAATGCCAGTTTTGAACAGCAGAAATCCAGCAGAAACCCTAAAATCTGAAGCCTCACCGGAATCGACTCGAGAACATCAGAAAAATAACCCAAAACGTTCGAGTGAAGAAGATATAGTCAGATATCACGCTGAAAGTCTCAGATCAACATCCGATATAGATCAGAATCATCATCGACCAAATACGTCAGAAACACCCCCTAAAATTTCCAACGAGACTTCAACCAAGATAACAAGATGCAGGAAAGCACCGTCGGATCATCGTCTAGGCTCTGATACCATTTGATATTCTTAAGATCACAGATTTTCAAGACTTTTCTTGTAACACTTTTCTTTTTCATTTGCTAATGTAAAACTTCACTCTATCGTCATTCAATTCATGAAAATTGTATGATTTCTATTGGTTATCATTGGCTTGCATTCTCCCGGAACTAAAATATTTAGTTTGGTAAATACTTGTAGGTAGCAGAGGGTCAGGCCGAACACCATTAAACTGGGATAGTCGAATGAGAATCGTGTCGAGTGCAGCAAGGGGACTCGCATACCTCCATGTTTCAGGAAACATTGCTCATGGAAACATAAAGGCTTCCAACGTTCTCCTCCGACAAGACAACCAAGATGATTGTGTCTCAGACTATGGATTGAACCCACTTTTCTCCAACTCAACACCACTCAATCATAATGTTGCCGGCTACCGTGCACCCGAGGTTGTGGAAACTCGGAAAGTCACATTTAAATCCGACGTATATAGCTTTGGTGTGTTGATATTAGAGCTCTTAACGGGGAAATCACCGAATCAAGCTTCACTAGGCGAAGAAGGCATTGATTTGTCGAGATGGGTTCAAAGTGTCACTAGGGAAGAATGGACAGCCGAGGTGTTTGACATCGAGCTAATGAGGTACCATAATGTAGAAGAAGAGATGGTACAACTACTTCAGATCGGAATGGCATGTGTTTCAATTGTACCAGACCAACGACCCACCATGCCAGAATTTGTAAGGATGATCGACGAAATGAATAGAGGCGACACTGACTATGGTCTCCGACAATCTTCCGATGATCCATCGAAAGGTTCGGATAGCCAAAAACCTCCTGAGGTATCAAGAACTTCACCTTCTGGTATTACACCATAAAAACAAAACACGGAAAAAAGAAGACTAGACAATGAAAACTAGACATTTCTTTGTGCAAAAAAATTGTTTATTAGTGGTTTGGTCGCATGTACGAGGAATTAGGGGAGAAAGGCGGGGACAGGAAGTTATTCAGGTTAGGTTAAGCAAGGGAAAGGAAGGCACGTGATCTTAACCAAGTTAGGTGCATCAAGGGCGAGGATGATAGAGTTCTGATGGTGGAGTCTCAAGTCAAGCGGAGGTGGCAGGCGTACTTTTGAGACTTACTTAACGAGGAGGGGGATCGTTACATATAGTTAGGGGAGTTGGGGCATTCAGAGCGACATAGAGACCTTGGGTACTGCAGGCGCATTAGGGCGGATGAGGTCAAGGGGGCTTTGCGTAGGATGAGTAGGGGTCGAGCGACCGGGCCTGACGAGATCCCGGTGGAGTTCTAGAAATGCATGGGTAGGTCAGGAGTGGAGTGGCTCTCCAGGTTGTTTAATGCGATCTTCAGGACCAAAAGGATACCGGAGGAGTGGAGGTGGAGTACAGTGGTTCCCTTGTACAAGAACAAAGGGGACATCCAGTGCTGCAACAACTATAGGGGTATCAAATTAATAAGTCACACCATGAAGGATTGGGAGCGAGTGATCAAGGCAAGGGTGAGGGAGAGGACATCTATATCTGTGAACCAGTTCGGTTTCATGCCGAGTCGCTTCACTACCGAAGCTATCCACCTCGTCAGGAGGCTGGTGGAGCAGTTCAGGAATAAGAAGAAGGACATGCACATGGTGCTTATCGACTTGGAGAAGGCGTATGACAAGGTCCCAAGGGAGGTGCTTGAAGGCAAAGAGCGTGCCGGAAGCCTACATCAGAGTAATCAAGGACATGTACGATGGAGCTAAGACTAGGGTTAGGACGGTGGGTGGCGACTCAGACCATTTTCTAGTGGTTATGGGGCTCCATCGAGGATCAGCGCTTAGTCCTCTCTTGTTTGCCTTGGTGATGGATGCTCTAATCCGTCCTATTCAAGGGGATGTGCCTTGGTTTATGCTATTTGCTGATGATATAGTCTTGATAGACGAGACGAGGGCTGGTGTTATTGAGAGGTTAGAGGTATGGAGACAGACTCTCGAGTCTAAGGGTTTCAAAATAAGCAGATCTAAGACAGAATACCTGGAGTGCAAGTTTAGCGCTGAGCCGAACGAAGTAGGCAGGGACGTGATGATTGGATCTCAGGTCATCGCCAAGAAGGACAGTGTTCGATATCTAGGGTCGTTGATTCAGGGGGACGGAGATATTGACGGGGACGTTACTCATCGTATAGGAGTGGGGTGGTCTAAGTGGAGGCTTGCATTAGGGGTCCTGTGTGACAAGAAAGTTCCACAGAAACTCAAGGAGAAATTTTATAGAGCCGTGGTTAGACCTGCCATGTTGTATGGGGCGGAGTGCTGGCCAGTGAAGAACTCTCATGTTCAGAGAATGAAGGTTGCGGAGATGAGGATGCTCAGGTGGATGTGCGGGCTCACCAGGTCAGATAAGATTAAGAATGAAGTTATTCGAGAGAAGGTGGGGGTGGCCCCGGTGGATGAGAAGATGTGAGAAGCGAGGCTGAGGTGGTTCGGGCATATGCGGAGGAGAAGTCGTGATGCCCCGGTGAGGAGTTGTGAGCGGCTGATGATTGTCGGCGCACGGCGAGGAAGAGGGAGGCCTAAGAGGTATTGGGGAGAGGTGATTAGGCATGACATGGCTAGTATGCGAGTTTCCGAGGACATGGCCCTTGATAGGAAAGTCTGGAGGTCTAGTATCAAGGTTGTAGGGTAGGGGCTCCTAGAGTTTTACGTTCTCCTCACACGGGGCGGGGTGAGGCTTGGCAGGGCTAGCCATAGAGGATTTGTGTTTTGGATTGTGTCTCCCTTATGGTAGTTATTTATGTTAGTTACGGTAGTTACTTTCTGTTATTACTACATGGTGTTTTTTTATGGTCTTTATGTTTAGATTATTATTTACGCTATTTCTGCTGGGGTTACTAATACTCTTTTGTTCTTGTTTTTGTTTTTTTTTTGTTTTTCTTTTCTTTCGCTAAGCCGAGGGTCGATTGGAAACAGCGTCTCTGCCCTTTCGGGTAGGGGTAAGGCCCGTCCACATATTACCCTCCCCAGACCCCACCTTATGGGACTATGCTGGATAGTTGTTGTTGTTGGTGGTTTGGTGTTAGGGGACCTATTATGTGTCTTTATTTTTTTAATTATTTTTTCTCCAATATTTTTAGTAAATTTGTGCAACAATTTCTATAGGATGGTAAGTAGAAAATGTTTGATTGTTTCCCATGGCGTGATTGGAAATTAGAATTGACTATTGATGGATTAAATTAGGTGTTTTAATCATCTCATTCTTTTTATTGGATAATCTTAGTATTGTTATAAAACAATAAAAGAACAAGAGCAATATTTCAGAGAAAGAGAGACAGAAAATTCTTATTGAATTTTGGGGTGGTTTACAATGGGGTAAGACCCCTCTATTTATAGGAAGAGAAATGACTTAGCCTCAAAGTAAAACTCTCTACAAGATAGACATTCACTCTAATTAGAATTCTATTCTTAACACTCCCCCTTGAATGTCTACTCAATAAATAATGTGCCTCGTTAAAACCTTAACTAAAATAAAACCCAATGGGAGAAAAATTCTAGAAAAGGAAAAAGAGTACACATGTTTAGAAATGCGCCTATTGGTTGCCTCGTTAAAAACCTTGCAAGGAAAACCCAGTGGGACAAAACCTTGTAAGGGAAAAAGAGTGCAACGCGCATTAACTCCCCCTGAGGAGAGCATCAATTCACATCCTTGAGCATTCGCACTCCAATCTTGTGCACCATCTTCAAGAGATCGTTGGTAGATATTTGATAAATAAATCAGCCATATTAACTATTATGAATATTTGCACCTTGAAATCATACTCGTGATAGATATATAATTTCTTCACAAATATCGTGGGATGGCTCTTCAATATCTCCATAGAGGTATCCTCGCTATCATATTATCATGCTTATAGTTATAGCAAGATACAAATGTGCACAAATTGCACTTAGCATGTGGTACTTCAAGCCTAAAAATTATATATGCTTTAAGCAACTTAAATCCTTTATGGATTGCCATATAAGTTAAGTCATATAAGTCATATTATAGACTTTAGATGCATATCAAGTTTCATGTCATTCTAGACAAATAAGATATCAAAAACTGATTACACATATCATTGACTTTATACTTTCAAGTATTTGAACTACATGTCCAAAATTACATGTCTTTCATATGGAATCAATTCTACTTGAATTGTATCTCTTCCATTTGGCCAATACTTTTGTGTCTATATTTGATATACTTAAGATCCCCATCTATATTTCGCGCTATGATAGATGTCGTCGACAAACATGTTATATCAGTTCCAATAAATTTTCATAAAGACATAACATATAGATCTTTTCATTCATATATTCAGGTAGCTGAATCTCTCATGAGATTTTATGAAGTGTTATGTCATGTGACCTTCTAGATCACTTACCTCCTTTATTATGATCACTTTGATCATTTGCTCATCTTCTTTATCAAGAAGTTTATTTGAAACCGATTTTTCTATATGGTTTAAGCATACCATAGACTTTGTCTTTCTATGACTTAATATAAGCATTTGCAACGAGAATATAGTTACTTTCTTGGGTCAGCAAATGCTTATGGTATGCTTTGCAATATATTGCAAACGAATTATCTTTTTATGAACTTCAAGTTCATATTATCGTAATCGAGGATCTAGATATACAAATGATAATTCATTCTACGTAACTTTTTCTCAAGTGTTTATCATGTCTCCCCCTCATGTTAGAAAAACTAACTTGTTTCCTCAACTTTGAGAAATCCATCTTTGTGCATTATAGTGTTAATGAAAATATACACTGCACATCAATAATAATAAGATGAAATTATTTGGTTCCTGACCCTGAACCATTTGTGAGGGGAGAATATAATATACTCTCGTATATAACGTATATCAAATTGATATAGATACGTTGTTCTCATAACAATAGTTTAGCTATTAAGTGGACGCACTCAATAAATTATTTTGCTAAACCAAATATGATGTAAACCAACTTATCAAGATGAACTTCTTAAATAGAAAATCTGGAAATTATGCTTGAAATTAAATTACCGAGCAAGTTACCTCGCAAGCACCGGCCAGGTTGCAGGTTAATTATAATCACACATGTAACCATCTCATAGATGCATCTTATGTGGTATACATGACAAGTGAATGGGCCCATATTCACCTTTGATATTTCCAGCATTCATGGGATTCAATCCCAACTTTAGTTGGTCTATTAATTAATGAGAAAAAGTAATACTAGAGAATTCGTAAAGAAATTTCTAGTTCTTTAATATTTACCCATGTAAATTCTCTATTATTTTGCATCACATTTAAATTTATATGGCTAAACTGATTATGCCAACTGAATAAATTATCAATATTGATAAACTTCAGGTTTACACCATGACATGTGCAATTATCGATAAACTCCAAGTTTATTATGATATAGGTTTTTATATCAATAAACATCCACTTTATTGTGGCGTTCTTTTGTTTGTGTAGTACAAACTGGAGAATAAAGCGGGTAGCTTTTCATGTACATATTATCCCTCTACAAGTTATAGTAATAGAAGATATCAAATCTTTCCTTTATTTATTGTCTCAATATAATCAACCGCTTTCGCATATACTTTGGAAACTGAATAAGTTTCTTTGAGACTTACTACAACACAATACCTTATTGGTAATTAATTGTATTTCTTCAAAATAGTATAATTGTCTCTTGCAGAGCTCTCAATTAATTTGGTACTACCATATATTCATTAACATCCATATGGTGAATATCTCTTTTAAAGAGAAAGTTATACCATAATGGTTATGGTCAAAATTATATCAAGATATATTTCTTGCATTATCGTTGTCCTTTAATAATCACATTGCCAAAATATTTTGACGTACAATAGGTACGTGACCAATGACCATTCATGCCATAATAATGACATTATTTTCTTATATCATCTCAACCCTCCTTCTAGAGGTGAGTGTGGTATATTCAATACCAATAGCATGTTCATATTCTTCATATAATGAATATGTATTCATAAATCAGTTGTTGTCACATTCACACCATGAATGGACCATAATCATCTATATGTGCTTTATAAAATCTCATATTGTCAAATTGATGACAGATATTACTTTCGCAAAGTGAAGGATTATTTTGAGAATCCTTATTATTCTCATTATCATAATGATGACGATTATAATTTCGTCTATTGCCACGTCCACATCCATTGATACCTTCACGGTAATAATTTTGTCTTCTTTCAGACTTATCACATACTGCGATCACATTCTCTTAAGGGAATGAGAATGGAGCAAATTCAATTGGACGAGTTTTCAATTCTTTGCCCACAATCATACATGAATTTAATCATGGCAATGCATAGAAATTTTACTATTTCACGTGGTTATAATTTCTTACAAACTCCATTAGAGTTATAATCAAACTTTGTTATCTTTGTTTGTATATGAAATCAAATCGTAGAATTTCAAGAATTTGAAAGAGAAAAGTAAATTACTTACCTTAAATCCAGAATTTAATCATGAAGGAAGTTCATGGAACGACTTACAATCACTATGTTCAATCCCAAAACTTCTACCCGATATGTTATTTGACGTACATGCACACTGTATGAATGAAAAGTTTGTGACTTCTACCCGATATGTTATTTGACGTACATGCACACTGTATGAATGAAAAGTTTGTGAGACAAAGAGTAACGCAAAAAAAACAGAGGAGATTTAACATTACTTTCGACTCCTTCAAAATTGACAAAGAGAGGCTCTTCTTGTTTTTCAGTAGTCACTGGCTGTCATCTCCAACATTAATTAGACAATTGTAGAGCATGTAAAACAAATAGACTTATATATGAATATTTTCTTCTCCTTTTTCAGTAGCTACCGGTTGTCATCTTCAACACAAATTAGACAATAGTATAGCATGCCAGAAAAATAGAGAAATTCCAAACGGAAAATAAAAAGTCGATAACAAGCAAACAAACAGAAGAAGATAAAGAAAAAACTGAAAGCAGACGAAGAGGACGGAGAAAACGATACGGTAGAGTCTCGTGCTGATAACCTGTTGTAAAACAATAAAAGAACAAGAGCAATATTGCAGAGAAAGAGAGACAGAAAATTCTTATTGAATTTTGGGGTGGTTTACAATGGGGTAAGACCCCTCTATTTATAGGAAGAGAAATGACTTAGCCTCAAAGTAAAACTCTCTACAAGATAGACATTCTCTAATTAGAATTCTATTCTTAACAAATATAACGATTTTTCTTTGCGTTAGGTTCTTTTATTGACTTACACATCAAATTAGTTGAAATTGTGACATCTTTAAATTCAGAGGACTTTTTTCCATTGGGGATTGAGGTATATCTATTGCACTAGAAAATATGAGACAATTAACAAACAACAACAAATTAAAAATAGCTAGATTTACAAGTGGCAATTGAAAAATAGCCACAATTTCAAAAGTAATCGAAATTTAGCCATTTTTATGTAAAGATAAATGTTAATGAAAACACTGTTCAAAAGTCAAAAAATATTGTAACGTAATATACTGAAGTTCCAGTATAATATACTGGTCTAGCATAATATGCTGGAAGTTCATACATATATTGGTGCTCCAATATGCAGTATATTGTGCTGGAATTTTTCGTGCTGCACAAAATAGTAGTAGTTATTTTTCAATAATTTTGCAAATACTAGTTATTTTTCAATTATCAGTCCAAAAATCAACTAGCTTGTGCTATTTTTACCAAATTCAATATAATTTTACAATTAAATTTGTTTCCGTTTGAGTCTCGGCTATCGGAAACAATTAAAAGCACAACCACAATATGAGGTCAGTATCTATAGTTTTAATTATCACATCATTTATGTGATAGGTTATTTTTTCAAATATGGTGAGGGCCCCTATTACAGGTTGCCTGTTGGACCAAACCTGTCCGAATTCAATGGGTGTTGGCTTTTCAGTTAACTGGTATTCGTATTGTCCCTGTCTCAAGAAAGAATGACTTTTTTACTATCAAACTTCTATATAATACATAGTATGTTATGAAATAATATAAGAACAAAAACAATAAAGAGAAAAGTAGAGAGAGGAGTATTTTTATTGATACTTAGGGATGGTTTACAATAGAATAGAACCCCTATAATTATAGGGAGGTGGTAACTTAGCCACCAAGTAGTAAACCCTAGAATCTCTCTAAATATAGACATTCACCTTAAATAGGATTCTATTTATAACACTCCCCCTTGAATGTCTATTCAATAATGTGCCTCGTTAAAACCTTAACTAAAACAAAACCCAATGGGAAAAAATTAAAGAAAAGGAAAAAGAGTACACATGTTTGAATATGAGCCTATTGGTTTCCTCGTTAAAGACCTTGCAAGGAAAACCCAGTGGGACAAATCCTTGTAAGGGAAAAAGAGTGCAACGCGCATTAACTCCCCCTGAAAAGAGCATCAATTCATATCCTTGAGTTTTCGCATTCCGATCTTGTGAACCAGCTTCTTGAAGGTTGACGTTGGTAGAGATTTTGTGAACAAATCAGCCATATTATCGCTTGAACGAATCTGTTGCACATTGATATCACCATTCTTTTGAAGATCATGTGTGAAAAATAACTTTGGTGAAATGTGCTTTGTTCTATCTCCTTTTATGAATCCTCCCTTCAATTGAGCTATACATGCTGCATTGTCTTCATACAAAGTTGTGGGTAGTTTGTTACACTTCAAACCACATTTGTCTTGAATATGATGTATTATAGACCTCAACCACACACACTCCCGACTTGCTTCATGAATAGCGATTATCTCGGCATGATTAGATGAAGTAGCCACAATTGATTGCTTAGTCGATCGCCAAGATATGGTGGTGCCTCCACAGGTAAACACATAACCTGTTTGAGATCGAGCCTTGTGTGGGTCGGATAAATATCCAGCATCAGCATAACCAACAAGATCAGGACTGCAATTATTGCCATAAAATAAGCCCATATCGGTAGTCCCTTTTAGGTACCTCAATATATGTTTGATCCCATTCCAATGTCTCCTTGTGGGAGCCGAGCTATACCTTGCTAAGACATTAACTGAAAAGGTTATGTCAGGCCTTGTAGTATTTGCAAGGTACATTAGTGCGCCAATTGCACTAAGATATGGTACTTCAGGACCAAGTAGCTCTTCATTCCTTTCTTGCGGTCGGAATGGATCTTTATTCACATCAAGTGATCGAACAACCATCGGAGTACTTAAAGGATGTGCTCCATCCATGTAAAACCGTTTCAGTACCTTTTCTATATAGGTAGATTGATGAACAAAAATTCCGTTTGCCAAATATTCAATTTGCAAACCAAGACATAATTTTGTCTTTCCGAGATCTTTCATCTCGAATTCATTCTTTAGATAATCAATTGCCTTTTGGAGTTCTATGGGGGTTCCAATAAGGTTTATGTCATCGACATATACGGCAAGTACAACAAATTCCGATGTTGTTTTCTTTATAAAAACACACAAATGGCATCATTTATATAGCCTTCTTTTAACAAATACTCACTAAGACGATTATACCACATTCGTCCTGATTGCTTTAGACCATACAAGGATCTTTGCAATTTGATTGAAAACATTTCCCGGGACTTTGAATTATGAGCGTTTGGCATTTTGAGTCCCTCAGGAATTTTCATGTATATCTCATTATCAAGTGAGCCATAAAGATAGGCAGTAACCACGTCCATTAAATGCATGTCAAGCTTTTCAAGGACAGCAAAACTAATGAGATAACGAAAGGTTATGGAATCCATTACAGGCAAATATGTCTCTTCATAATCGACACCAGGCCTTTGAGAAAAACCTTGTGCAACAAGGCGTGCCTTATATCTTTGTACCTCGTTTTCTCATTTCTCTTGCGTACAAAGACCCATTTATAGCCAACAGGCTTAACACCATTAGGTGTTTCAACTATAGGGCCAAAAACTTCACGTTTTGCCAGCGAATTCAATTCTGATTGAATTGCTTCTTGCCATTTTGGCCAATCATGTCTTTTTCGACATTCTCCAACAGATTGAGGTTCAAGATCCTCATTTTCTTGCATAATGCTAGATGCGACATTAAAAGCAAAGACATAATCCACCACTATATCCACTCGATTAAAATTTGCCTCAATATCAATTGGATTTATGGATAGTTCCTTATTTTCCCGAGTCTCGGGCTCAAAGGATTCTTCATGAATCTCAGAGTTTATTAAATCATGAATTTCCTCATGAGATTCTTTCGTAGTGTCATTTTGATCGTTTGCTTTCCTCTTTCTAGGATTTCGATCTTTGGAACCTAATGGCCTACCACGCTTCAGGCGTGCATTCAACTCATTGGATATGACACTAGATGATTGTCCAACAGAGACATCAATACGGATTGGAACATTCTCCGCGGGGATGTGGGATTTTGTTATCCTTTTCAAGTCCGTAAATGCGTCAGGCATTTGATTTGCTATTCTTTGCAAATGGATAATCTTTTGCACCTCTTTTTCACAAATAGAGGTATGTGGATCAAGATGTGATAATGATGCCTTTTTTCACAAAATTTCCCGTTTGGTTTCACCAACTTCTCCCCGTAATTTTGGAAAAAGTGTCTCATCAAATTGACAGTCTGCAAATCGTGCAGTGAACAAATCCCCTGTCAATGTTTCGAGGTAGCGAATAATGGAGGGCGATTCAAACCCAACATATATTCCTAACCTTCTTTGCGGACCCATTTTGGTGCGGTATGGCGGTGCTATAGGCACATATACTGCGCATCCAAAGATTCTTAAATGGGATATATTGGGTTCATGACCCAAAACCAATTGCAACGGGGAATATTTGTGATAATTCGTCGGTCTGAGACGAATTAGCATTGCTGCATGCAAAATGGCGTGACCCCATACCGAAGTGGGCAGCCTCGTTTTCATGAGTAATGGTCTGCAATCAACTGCAGGCGTTTAATTAAAGATTCTGCAAGACCGTTTTGAGTGTGAACATGAGCTACAGAATGTTCTACTTTTATCCCAATTGATAAGCAATAATCATTAAATGCTTGGGATGAAAACTCAGCAGCATTATCCAGTCTAATAGACTTGATTGGATTATCAAGAAATTGTGCTCGTAGTCGAATTATTTGTGCCATTAGTTTTGCAAACGCAAGGTTGCGTGATGACAACAGGCACACATGAGACCATCTACAGGATGCGTCTATTAGGACCATAAAATATCTAAAAGACCCACTAGGTGGGTGAATAGGTCCACAAATGTCCCCTTGTATACGTTCCAAAAACGTAGGTGACTCAGTCCCAACCTTTGTTGGTGATGGTCTTGTAATTAACTTGCGTTGATAACAAGAAGTGCAAGAAAATTCATTATTTAAAAGAATCTTGAAATTCTTTAACGGATGCCCATATGAGCTTTCTATAATCCGTCTCATCATGATTGATCCAGGGTGTCCCAATCGATCATGCCAAAGTACAAAAGTATTGGAATCAGTAACCTTTGGTTTACTGTTAAATGTGCCTCAATTGCACTAATTTTTGTCCAATACAGGCCACAAGATAAAGACGGGAATTTCTCAATAACCCTCTTTTGGCCAGAGACATTCTTTGTATTGATGAGATATTCAAGATTATTCTCATCTATTGTCTCAACATGATAGCCATTCTGGCGTATATCTTTAAAACTCAACAAGTTTCTCTTAGACTTGGAGGAGAACATTGCATTCTCTATGATAAACATTGTTCCTCTAGGCAGAGTTATAGTTGCTCTTCCGGAGCCTTCAATCAATTTACTACTACCAGAGATTGTAGTAACATCTGCCTTACACATACTTAGTTGAGAGAAATATTTCTTTTCTTTGAGTATCGTATGTGTAGTACATGAATCAACTAAACAAATATTTGATCCAAGATTGCTTTGTGAGATATCCATATTTGCTTTCCCATGGTTTGACATACAAAAGAAAATACACGAACATGAGAATAAACAAATTCAATCCGTTTGTTTCACATTTAAACAATATTTTCAAAATCTGCTGAGGTAAGTTCACTAACTAAATCAGATAGTTGATTATATGTTTTCCATAATCGATTACTTTGCAGTTTGAAAATTTAAGTTTAAGCACTGTCTCAATGTTATCGATTGTTAAACATACATAATCGATTATTTGCTAATTTGAAAAATTTCAGATCACACTGTCTTAATATAATCGATTGTTAATCATACATAATCGATTATTTGCTATTTTGAAAAACTTCAGATCACACTGTCTTAATATAATCGATTGTTAAACATACATAATCGATTATTTGCTATTTTGAAAAACTTCGAATCACACTGTCTTAATATAATCGATTGTTAAACATACATAATCGATTATTTGCTAATTTGAAAAACTGCAGATCACACTGCCTTAATATAATCGATTGTTAAACATACATAATCGATTATTTGCTAATTTGAAAAATTTCAGATCACACTGTCTTAATATAATCGATTATTAAACATACATAATCGATTATTTGCTATTTTGAAAAACTTCAGATCACACTGTCTTAATATAATCGATTGTTAACAAGTATATAATCGATTGTTTTGCTATTTTGAAAAACTTCAGATCACATTGTCTTAATATAATCGATTGTTAACAAGTATATAATCGATTGTTTTGCAGTTTTAATGCGAAATATTAGATAATCGACTAACTGTTAGGTTAGTCGATTAACTCTACTGAAAAATAAAAATATCTTTGAAATTTAAGCATATTGAAACATTCTAAAGAACTAATACTAACATTATATCATAAACTAACTAATACGAGCTGATACTAATGACTATTAGTTTATTCACTAACTAATACAAATAAAATCAAACAATTCCATCTTCCTTCATCACAGATCCATCACCGATTAAGTGGTCTATTTTCCCCTCAGGGTGCTCAAAGAAGTCTGCCACATCCAGGTGGGTGATGTCAAAATTGTCGTCAGAGACAAAATTTGTTTCAGGGCCTTTATTCTTTAGAGATGCTTGATAAAGATCAAGCAAATGTCTTGGTACACGGCAAGCTTTTGACCAGTGCCCTTTTCCACCGCAACGATAGCATATAGTTTCTGAACTATTTGCCTTTGGATTCTCATAATCCCGTTTCTGCTTTTGGTGGTTATTTCTCTTTGGGGGGTGACGGACATCAGGGAAATTTCTTCCTTGTCTATGTCCACGGCTATGACCCCGATTACGACCACGACCATGACTAGATCCATGGCCTTTTCCATGCTTGGCATAATGAGAATACACCTTATCTGCTTCAGGAAATGGTGTAGACCCAGTGGGTCGATTTTCGTGATTTCTCATGAGCAGGTCATTGTTTCGCTCAGCCACAAGGAGAAGAGAAATCAGTTCAGAGTACTTTTTGAAACCTTTCTCTCTGTACTGTTGTTGCAGTACCATATTGGAGGCATGAAACGTTGTAGAAGTTTTCTCAAGCATATCATAATCAGAGATATTATCTCCACAGAGTTTCAATTTAGAAGTAATTCTGAACATTGCAGAATTATATTCAGAAACAGACTTAAAGTCTTGGAGCCTCAGATGAGCCCAATCATATCGTGCTTGTGGCAGAGTGACCAACTTCAGGTTGTCATATCTCTCCTTTAAGTCGTTCCACAAGATGAGTGGATCTTTGGCTGTGAGATATTCAATTTTCAAACCTTCATCAAGGTGATGGCGCAAGAAAATCAAGGCCTTAGCACAGTCTTGGGTGGATGCTTTATCTCTGTCTTTAATGGCGTCTCCAAGACCCATAGCATCTAAGTGGATTTCAGCATCCAACACCCATGTCATATAGTTCT